>CM046944.1:80209339-81409339 GCA_025698515.1 Gossypium sturtianum
CTCAAACCGATTGAAGAAGAACCTAAAAGAGATTAACCCTTGTTGATATTCGGCCAAGACAAATCAAAAGGAAATAAATTCGGCAAAGTGGTTGAGTGATGAAGGAGTTTTGCTATGGTTGATTAAAGATAACAAATAGAATTCGGCTAGAGTGAAAAGAGAAAGAAAAAGAAAATAAAATGGAAGAGAGAGATGGGAGGTTTAAGGTGTTGCGGTAATGGTTGGATTGGGGAGAGAAAAGTTTCGGCTTTAGCAAGGTAAAAAGAGAAGAAGATGCACAAATGGTTTTGGCTTTAGGTCAAGAAAGAAAATAGTGTACAAGTGATCTCCTATTTCGGTTTCCAAAGAAAAACACACAAGCTTTCTAGACAACTAAATTGCACAAAAAGAATGCCCAAACCTCACTATGCATATTCGGCCAAGAGGAAAAGATAGAGAGAAACACTATTGCTTTTGGGAGAGCAAAAAAGGCCAAAAATGAAATTTCTCCCAAGCTACCAACTTTTCCCAAAACTTACCACAAAAATCGGCATTCCTCCTTAGTCCACAAAACCATCCATGTTCATGGACAAAATGCCATTAAAAAGTTTCCAAACCTCATCCCTTAATCCATGCCTTATGTCCCATATCATTCCAAAAACTTAGGATTTCATTCCTTAAGTTAATCACTTGCCTTTTTCATTAGTCTACTATACATAAAAGAGAAAATAGTCCAACCTTACCTTAATTAGAGTTGACCAGACACATTTGTACATGCAAAAATAAAATCACCTTATTACCATCCATGGGATTCGAACCTCTTCCCTCATGCAATTACTCATGCGCCAACACCACTTTACTACTAGCTCATTTATGCTAACATTAGACACTTAAATTTACTTAAGTGTCAAGATCACTAATCCACTTCACTAAATTTTCAATACTAAAAAAATTATTCTAAGCTTCATTAATAATTCCAAGCCTTCTTCACTAGACTATATTAAACACACAATAAAATCATTTGGCTAACACAAGTAACAAGATGATACTCAAATTTTAGGATATTACAAATTGGCTCTCCCAAGTCCATCGGGTAATAAAGAGCACATTAATGCTCTAAGCCCGAGAAGTGCAAGTGATTTATTTCTCTGTTAGAAAATGAAGCATACCAATAGTAGACTCTGGTGACCGATTATGATCCCTAGAGAATAGGTGATCTAGGAGTTCTTCCTAAAAAAGTTTAGGAGAAGTTCATCAATAGGATCTTCGTTGAACAAATGAAGAAGGAATTTCTAAAGCTTAAGCAGGGGAGAAAGCGGTGTTTGGTATGTGTGAGAGTTCATCGGAGCTAAGAAAATATACTAAGGACTTGGTTCAAAATGAGGAAGGTTTGTGCATTATATTCAAATGAAGGTTGAATAAGAACTCTACGTGCTATTATACGTGTTAGAGATCGGGGATTTTCTTGCCCTATCTGCAAAGGCTTAAAGAATGGATTCAACAATTCAAGAAAGGAACAAGGTTAGAGATAAGGTGTGGTAAAGCAATGCAGGCCTCTAGCGTAACTACAAATATGGGATTCAAGCAGCCGAGGGGCGTAAAGGGTATTCCACTTGCTCTAGTGAGGAGTCCCAAAGCTGTTGGCTTTCAGCGAGAAAGAAGTGGGTGTCAAGCTACTTTCATGGCTAACTTTGAAGAATCCGAGGAAAATGAAGATCCTAGTTTGTAATAATTGTAGGAAGAATCATACGAGGAACATGTTGAATAGTCATCGGGGCCTACTACAACTATGGATAACACGACCATTATAAGAGAGATTGCCTAATGAGAGGAGGGGATACTAAACACTCTGTTGAGGTGGCCCAAGAGTCTCGGCCAGAGGTGAAGATTGAGAAAGTGGTGAAATTCAGTGCGTGTAGGGAGCTTCAATGAGGAATGTAGCTAAGCCGAGGCCAAAAGCCTCATCCAAAGTCTATGTAATGCAAGCGAAGGAGGACATTGAAGCCCTCGGCGTTATCACATATAAAATTTCTTTATTTGACAACAACATTCATGCATTGATATATCTTGGATCTACTCAGTCTTATATCTATGAAAATTTTGTGGGTGGTAAGAGTCTTAAAGTCATCCCAACTAAGGCTAGCATAATAGTTAGCAACCCATTCGTTCAGTACTATGGTAAATTGGGTAGTAAAGGATTGTTCCTTGGGTTTTGGAGAATTGGTATTTCTGCGAACTTGATTTCGTTGAGTTTCCATGAGTTAGATTCCATTTTGAGGTTGGATTGGCTAACAAGGAATAAAGTGTTAGTTGAGTGTAAATCTAGAGGTGTGTGGCTATTATCTGTGATGGCAACATCGCATTTATCTCATGGGTGAAGTGTGGTGTGAGAATAGTATAGTCTCAAACATTTCATCTCGAAAAATGATTGCGAAGGGTGGAGACACTTATTTGGCATATATTTTGGACTCAACAATGGTGAGGAAGATTTTAGACAAGTGCCGAGTTGTGAATGAGTTTCGGATGTCTTCTAGAAGAACTACCAAGGACACGCCAAATAGATATCTAGAGTTCTCAATCGATATTGCATGGGAACTCCTCCTATTTCAAGTGCACCTTATAGAATGATGAAATTAGAATTGAAGGAGTTGTAATGTGCCTTTGTTTTTACGTGGTGTCAAAAGTAGTGGTTTTGGGACCATGCTTTTCGATGATTGAATTAGTATTTTAATAATTATTTAAAGTCTATGGGTGTTATATTAGGGTCATATTAAAGTTCTGTAAGAAATTTTGAGGTTTGGATAGTTAATTAGTTAAAAGGGCCAAATTGAAAAAGGCACAAAAGTTGAGTTCTATTAGTTAAGTGGATTAAATAACTTTTAAAAGGTGAATTAATGGATTTATATGGTAAATATGCCACATTTAAAATTAGTGGATATGCATGGATAGGTTTTGTTGTAAATTATGTGAATTTAAAAGGTTAAATTGGTAAGTTAATAATTAAAACTAAAATAAACTAACCAAAAGTGGTCATATTCTTCAATTAAACTCTCTAAAACCGAATAGCCATTAGAAAAGGGTGAGAAGCTTTCGAGTCATGGTGTTTTCCCTTGTATGGTATATATTGAAGTCCTATTTTTATTGATTTTTATGTATATTTAGCTCGTTTTAGCTTGAACTATGTAGCTCGGGGTTAAATTGAAAAATTGTTAATGGTTGAGGATGTGACTTGAATGTAATTGATGTGTTAGTGAAGTTATTTGATAGATAATTAAATTTAGTGCGTTATATGAATATGTTTTGTTAAGCGAATTTTAGTAAATTTAAGGTTTAGAAATTAATTTGTTTAAATGATAAATTCCATATATATTTTGTGAAATGAGGAAAAATGTGAGTTGATATAGGTAAGAGGAAAAATCACTTAGCATATGTTGGATAAGAAAGTGGTGAATTTGCAAGTTATGGTCTTAAAAGATTAAATTGTATAAAAGTTAAAATATTAAGGGTAAAATTGTAATTAATAGTGAAGGGTTATAAGTTGGAATTGGTTGTTTTAAGCTATTTGAAATACTTAATTGAAAGAAATTCATATTTAGATCAAGGTACTAATCAGCGGACTTAGACCAAGGAGCGGCTAAAGTGGTGGATTAGTCATCGACCTCGTTTTTATAATTGGTTTATCGAGGTAAGTTCGTATCTCCTTTTAAAATGTTATAATTGAATTGATAAGAATATTTGATAGTTTTGTTGTATATGTAATTATGTTTTGATGGATGAGATTGCCTTGAATTGTGAAAAGGAAAGGATCGGGATTGAAATACCTCACGGTATTACACTTGAAAAGGAAATGACCATGGTTGAAAGACACCATGGCACTACATTCAGTATTTTGAATTCTAGAAAAGGTTGAAAAGGATATATACGAAACAAATATCAAATGAAAAGGTTTGAAAGGATATATCAGAAATGGATATCAAATGAGAAGGTTGAAAAGGTTGTTACCCTAAAGGTTAACAAATGAAAAGAATGTGTTGAAAATGAATTATGGTATGAGCCATTTAGTAAAGGTTTGTATGTGATTTTAAATTGGTTATGTATTTAGGTACTAACTTGTGATGTGGTGTGTATAGGAAGAATTGTGCATATAGGGAGTAAAATGCTTGAATGGTTAATCATGGAATTATGTATTTGGTATGATTGAGTTCTCTTAAGCAGAACTTACTAAGCATCGTTTTCATATGACCAAATGAGCACATTTTAGTAAATGAGCACATTTTAGTAAATAACATATTTAATCACATATCTTTTCATATGAATCACTTATCATCACTTATACCCAAATTCATCTTTCATTTATATAGTATCGACAATTTCACATAAGCCACTTTATAAATCACATCTTATTCATTTATTCTGTTTAATTTGCAAATATTCACATTTCATTTGTATATACAACACATAACAATCTTTGCACATATATACTTACCTTTCATTATCAAATATTGTATACATTTCAAGCGTGCTGAATCGGAATGTCATTCACTTAATCACTTATTTCTCGGAACACCGTTGAATTGTTGGAATCAATAGGATACTCGGATAACTTTCGAAAAGATGCGTACAATGTCAGCGTCGGGCGTGGTCTTACATGTAATCAAATATCGATGCAGTTGTCCCGACGGTCTTACACGAAATCATATCACGATGCGATGTCCCGGACATGGTCTTACGTAAATCTCAAATCGATGCCAATGTCCCGAGGCATTGGTCTTACCACGATAACTCATATCGGAATCCTATGTCATGACATATGTATCCTAACTATTCCTATGGTTAAATCACGAGGCTTTCGAGATGTCATCACATTATCGATGCTATCTACGTATTTATATAATCGCTTCTCGAACAATTCAATATCATAATAATATATATAACTTTTCAAAATACATATATATTTACATTACCATTCTGCATTGAATTCAATCATAAATAATAAGCATTTATAACATGATTTAAGTAGCGTCTATTAAAATCACGAACTTACCTCGTTCGTAGTAACAACAAATTAAAGTCGACTAATCAGATATTTTGACTTTTCCTTAATTTAGATCAAATTCAGCTTTTTCCAATCTAATTAATATCAAAATTAACTTATTTAATCATTAATTCATTCAATTAAACACAATTTACATATTTTGACAAAATTACACTTTTGCCCCTATTATTCCATATTTTTTTGCAATTTAGTTCTTATCACATAAAATCACAATTTCATGAAATTAAACACAAAACCCAAGCTAACCAAATTTTCCATATATTATTCTCAACCCATATTTCAATTTATTTCACATTTCAACCCCCTTAATTTACACTTTTCACAATTTAATCCTTATTTGACATTTTTGCAAAAATCACTTAATAAAACATATTAATCTATCAACAATTATTCATTTTCCATCATCAAAACTCAAAAACATCAAGCTATCATCAATGTAAGCGCACAAATTCATCCAAAAATTCATAAATTAGAGTGCTGGGCTAGATAGAACACGAAACAACGATCACAAAAAACATAAAAATATCAAAAATCGAGCTCAGAAACATACCTCAATTAAAAAAACAAGGGCCGAACCTATAATGCTTCCATGGCTGTTTCTTTTATCTATATTAGGTGGAAGATGAAGAAAAAAACATTATTTTGGCTTTTATTTTATTTATTATTAACTTTAATTACCTATTTACCTTTTTACCCTTTAAAAACATTAATAATTACACCAAATGCCACTCCACTAACATCCACTATCTCATAAATGGGCTATTTGCCACATAAGGACCTTAACTTTTAAGTTCTATAGCTATTTGACACCTTTAGCTTATAGAACCCAACACTACGCTTTACGCAATTTAGTCCTTTTACCAAATTAACCACTTAAGCGATAAAATTTCTTTACGAAAATTTCACACAACTCTAATATCATGCTTTAAATATTAAAAAATAATAAAATAAATTTTTCAATGTCGGATTGTGGTCCCAAAACCCCTTGTTAGATTAACCCTAAAAGCAGGTTATTCTGAGATCATTTGGTTACTTTTATGTGTACATTAAGTTTATAGTTTAAAATATGTTTATATGAGGTTATTATGGATGAATTTGAAGTGTTTGGTGTAGATTGAAATTATAAATTTATGATATATAGTTGATTATTTGGATGGGTATATTGTGGTACCAATGAGGGTACATTGGTTGATTAATGAAAATGTGTTGTATATTTTTGATTTTGGCATGTCTTGGTCTTGTTTAGGTGTGTATTGAATAGGTCTAAAAGGTTGAAAAATGGTATGCTTGTGGCTCAATGTAAACTTGTGTTTTAAAGGTACATTTTGGTACACGGCCGGGACATTGTTTGTCTGCAGTAGTGTGTCGCTTTATTACCTAATTGCGGCCATGAGTCTTTATGGGTGATAGGTGCGAGGTTTCACCACTGATCTACCACACAATCGTGTCTCCCAAAATAGTTTGAGCCAATTTGGCACACGACTGCGACACGGCCGTGTGGCCTATTCCCGAATACACACAGGAACACACGTGTTGGGACGGGAGCCATGTGTCCCTACGCCGAATGCCCACATAGTGCAGGCTATGTCTTTTTCATATTTTTCTTAAAATATTCAAATTTGTTTAAATTAATCCCCAATTCTTTGTTAACTTATTTTTAGGGCCCAGAAAGCTTGATTCTGGCCCAAATGAGTATATTTGCTTTGATTGGATTGAGATATTGGAAATTATATTTAAGTTGAATTATTTGTTGATTTTGAATTTAAAGGTTACATTTTGTATGATAATGCTCTGTAACCTAATTTGGTGACAAAGGCGGGTTAGGGTATTCTGAGTTAAAGACTTCGATTTGCAGAATTGCTAGATATAAGGTTAGGTCAATTATTTTTCCATAAGGTGTGGCAATCTTGTTTGTTATGAAGAAGGGTGGGACTCTTGAATTTTTATAGATTATTGGCAATTGAACAAGGTGGCAATCAATAATAAGTACCCACTACTGGTTTGAAGATTTGTTTGATCAATTGAGTTGAGCAGTGTTCTCTAAGATTGACCTATGTTAGGGGGTATTACCAAGTCAAGATTAAGGGGATGACATTCCTAAAATTTGCTTTTGAACTCACTACGGGCATTATAAAGTCTTAGTAATGCCTTTTGGTTTGATAATTCCCAGACCGGTGTTCATGGATTTGATGAATAAAACATTCACATAACGATGCGTTTTCTAGTAATTGTCGAAAGTAGTGGTTCGCGAACACAATTTCGGCGTGCGAATTCGTAAATATTATTTATTTAATATTTACGAGGTCATTATAGTGTCAAATTGAAATTTGATCCAATAATTTTGACATTTAGTTAGTTAATTAAAGAAATATGACTAAATCATTAAAAGCAACAAAAGTTAATCACTATTAGTTTAAAGAAACTAATTGAGTGAAAAAGCATATTTAAATGGTCTAATATGGTAATTTAGCCATAATTATTAATAGTAGATGATTTGCCCATGCATGGTTATATTATTTAGTTGTTAACTAAAGTGATTTTGTAATTTAATAATTGGTTTAAGAAAACCAAATGTAAAAATGCTATCATCTTTCTCCCTTGACTAAAATGGAAAGAAAGAAAGCTCTTAAACTTTATTTTTGAATGCTTAAGGTTCGACCAAGTTATAATTCATGTATGGTAAGCTTTTTCAATTCTGTTTTTAGTGAATTTTATGTTTTTGAAATGGTTTTAGTTTAATCTAACTAGCCCAGGACTAATTTGTGATACTAACAAAGTTTTTAAAACTTGCCATGTACAATCTTGAAGCTCTTTAGATGATAATGGTTTAGTTTGAAGCTTGATCTTCTTGAAATGAGACTATTTTGTAAAGTGATTTTGTATAGTTTTTAAGTTTAAGGACTAAATTGATAAATTGTTGAAAATGGCATGAATTTCTTGTAAATTTTGCGGCTTGAAGGCTGTTTTAGGATGACAATGAATTCGACATAATAGTGTTGGGCTTAATTGTATAAATAACCTTGTTTTGGTATTAGGGACCAAAGTGATTAAAGTGTAAAAGTTTGGGGCAATTGTGAAAAATTGTAAATAGGAAGACATATGCATTAAATTGAATATTACATGAGGTTGAAGCTAATAAATTGAAATAAACTACTTTATAGATCAAGAACGTGAGATAATCGAGGAAAAGAAAGTTCTTGATTAGTCCTTGAATTTCTTTTGTCTCTACAGTTTGGCTCACAAAGTAAGTTCATATGGTTTAATTTAGTATAATTTGTAATACTATATTAAATTGTGATTTATGATTTGTTGAATATGTGTATATATAGTTAAATTTGTCATAACTTGATTCAAGGTGAAATGTAATTGAACTTTAAAGTATTACGTGATATTGTGTATTGATGTAGCATCCAGAAATTGGGCATAGGAGAATTGGACCTATTGGGCCCCGGCGTAGAAGCATGCGAATTTTTGAGAGCATGAGAACAACTCTAGTGCAAGTTGAGCATATTAGATGAGTGATTTTGGAAGGCTAGGGGCTCTTATGAAGTCCGGGTTCAAGTTAGGTCATAGGAGAATTTTGGTTTTTAGGCACTTAAGTGGGGAGGAGTTTGTAGGAGGCAAGGATTAAGGGGAAATTGTTGGTGTTTGCTAGCACAAGAGGAGTTGTAGTGAAGTGGCAAAGTGGCGGCACTTAGCGAGCAAGGGAGTGGCGCCACGGGGAAGCAAGGGATCAAGGTTTTAGTCTTGGTACTTGCTTTTCTTTTAGATTATTTTCTTTTAAAGGGAGGCTGGACTTTAGGCTGTGAGGCTTAATTTTTGTTGTGGATGTTTTATGACACAAATGGCCACATGGTGGAGTGGTGGTGGCGTCAACATGATAGCAAGGTGGGAGAGTGTTGAATCACACATGCGCGTGGTGGGAGTTTTATTTTGTGCTCGAGAAGGTGAAGAGGTGGAGTTGGAGTGGGATTCTATTGGGTGAAGGTTTGAATTGGTCAAAGCGGTTTGAATGAGTGAAGGGAGTAAGTGTAGGAGAGAATCGTGGGATATGGAGAGTGGAGGTGGTTGGCCTAATGTGGGTCCTTCGGGGAGGAGAGTTTCGGTCAAGTTTGGTCATTTGTGTAACACCCAAACCGAAACCCAAACATTACGACCCGAATTTGGTATGCTACGGAGGAAAAACCTTTGAAAATCCCTTGTTAAGTCGTTTTAAATTTTGATAAAGATATTGTTTTGATTTAAAACAATTGAGGTGTTATGAAGAAAGCATTACTTAATGTCATTTAAAAAAAATATACTAAGTTAGGTTATTCTGATTTCAAATGTACCGATGGTACTTTAAAAACATTTTGCGTTTAATTTGAGAAAACATGTGCATCCGTTTTAACAACATCAAATAGTTTAAACAAAACATGCAGCAATAATAAAATAATCCTAGGAGGCCTTATTACAATTAAGCAACATAAACCCAACGAGAAAAATAGATAAAATCCAAAATTCATTTATTAAAAATCTCACTTTGCATGGCCACCTCGAGTCCATCAGGCTCCTCATCAGCGATCTACGAGTCACTGAAAAATTAAAGGAGAAGGTGAGTCACCAAGACTCAATGTGTAACCCTTCCCCAGATTGAATGTAATAACATACACAAATTATAACCAATTAACATGCATAAGTTTAAATGCACCCAACCTAACCATCCATCGCCTTTTTCTACCTTGTGGTACCAAACCCTTTGGTGGTGCCAAACCCTTTGGTGACGTATAGTCACAAATGTGATACCAAATCACTTGGAGATACCAAATCTACGGTGTCCTAAGACACAATTGTGTTACCAAAACAACGGTGACCGAAGTCACAATTAGATGATGGGGCCAACCCGCCGTGTGATACCAAATCAGCGGCGGACAATCCCATATCTCAAAGTGGGGCCAACCCGCGGTGGTATTAACCACGAGGACAAGTCGCTATGAGGTGCCAAACCTGCGGAGGTACCAAACCTCACGGTGGCCGTAGTCGCGATGTGTTACCAAAACAACGGTGTCCGTCGACACGAATATCAACGCCCCCTCCTCTCATCAACCCATAACAATCATTTATATGCATGTACCACAAATCATGTTAATAGATTTATTTAACAACATCAATCGATTTATCATAAGCCATATATCAAATAATACACATACCAAATGTGTCATGCTTCCCAAAAGCATCAAATAATAATCACATAGTAATAAGAACTTACCCAAATCCTTGTCAATACCATGAAGGTATTTCATCCATGTCTACACAAAGCGTTTAGGCATAAAATAACATAGCATATTAAAAGTTATAAGATGTGTATGTATACACACAGCACCAAAAAGAGTTCTAAATCCCAAATAGACAAATCGGCCACACAAGTATTCTTGCCCTATATTCGACCAAAAATGAATATTAGAACCATGGCCTAATCGGCCAAACCAAAATAATTGAGAAAGGTTCCTTGTGAACCTAAAATCTTACCAAAGCCTTGAACACTTATCAACACACTCCTAAAAGAATCGGCCTCACTTCCCTACAATCAACCATCATCAATAATGTTTATTAGCCTTGAAACTAAGCGAAAACTTAAAAAGAGTAATCCTTTGAAATAAGCCCTTACCACTTTACCAAACCGATTTCTAGAAGTCAGGTGATAACTATCTTACCTTCAAAATTCGGCCAAAGTTGATCAAGATAGGAGAAGAAAATTCGGTATACCCAAGAGAGTGGATTAGGCTATGATTTGTTCAACACAATCAACCAAGGTTCAACTTGTATGGAAAAGATGAAGTAAGAAAGTGAACTAATAGTTTCGGCTAAGTGCTTTTGAGAGAAAAGAAAGAAATAGATAGAATATTATGGTATAGGAGATTCGGCTAAGAAAGAAAAGAAGAAAATGAACAAAAGAGATAAGTGTTTGACAATGGTTGAAGAAAATACTCAAGTTCGGTTTTGAGAGAATGAAAAGGAGAAATAGAAAATGAGCCAAAAATGACCAAATGGTCAAAAGTATTAGGCTTATCAAAGGTGAAATTCGGCTAACAAGAAAAGAGTTTGAGAGAGAAATTGTTTTGTACTTTTGCACCAAATGAAAAGAAATGACCAAAAATTCTTCCCAAGCCTTACCAACACTAGCATATTCGGCCAAATCCCCCTTAGCCACATTGCCGTCCAAGTTCATGGCATAAAGGCCATGATTTTGTTTCCAAAACATAATCCTTGATACTAGCCCCATGTCTCCATATTTTCCTTAATTACTTGATTCCCTTCCATATGTTAACACTTGCCTTAAACCTATAGTCTACTAACCAAAAATTAACATGGTCAACCCTTATCTTAATTATCCTTGGGAGACACTTACCATACCAAAGCAAAAATAAAAGTTGTCCCAATGCTATTTAAAGGGATTGAACCTCTCCCCTCAAGCTAAACTCCATGCGCCATTACCAACTTGCCATGCACTCATCTTGTGTCACTTATTGCTACTTAAATTAACTTAAGTGCTAAGCTCATTTAATCCTCTTCTTTAAATAAGCCTTACTAAGAATTATTCTACTAAGCCAGAGCTTACTCAAGACCCTAATTAAGCCTTATATCATCACGCATAATATCACGAGAAATTCAAATACAAGAAAAATAATTCAATCACAAATAACCCCTATCTTGGGATGTTCAGTTCTACCCCCTTAAAATAATTTCGACCTCGAAATTACGATCGAGAAAAGGTGGGGGTATTCTTTGCGCATCACCTCCTCGAGGTTCCCACGTCGCTTCCTCAGTACCATGGTTTCGCCATAGCACTTTCACTAAAGTGCGACTTTCTACATAACACCTTGACATCACGATCTAAAATCTGAGCTGGTTCCTCCTCGAATGATAAGTCGGAGTTAACCTCAATCTACGCTCTTGTACGATGTGCGATGGATCGACCTATACGAGTCTAAGCATCGACACATGGAAGACATTGTGAATCGACTCAACTCTGCTTTGGCGATTCGGTGATAAGCTACGGTCCTACTCGCTTCAACCACGATTATACGGGCGATGAACCTTGGACTTAATTTCCTTTTTGCCCAAAGCGCAACACCTTTTTCCAAGCGACACCTTGAAAGACTTTATCTCCTACCTCGTATTCCATCTCCTTGCGCTTGAGATCGGCGTAAGACTTTTGCCTATCCGATGCTTCCTTGAGGCGAGCGAATTACCTTAACTTTGTCCTCGGTTTAGTCACCAGTGCGGACCCAAAACATATCGTTCACCTAGTTAGTCCAACACGTAGGAGTGCGGCATTTTAGATCCATCTGATTGCTTCATATGGAGCCATTTGGATACTAAACGATAACTATTGTTATAAGCGAATTCCATAACAGTGAGATACTCCTCCCAGCGCCCTTTGAAATCGAGCGCAACCTCTGAGCATATCTTTAAAAATCTGAATCACTCTCTCCGATTGTCAAAGTCGTATTGCGGATGAAAAGGCATCTTTGAAGTCAATCTCGTACCCAAAGCTTGATGCAGCGCTCTCCAAAACCTCGATGTAAACCTCGGATCCCTATCAGAGATAATCGATCTTGGCACACCATGCAATCTCACTATCTCGGCTACATATAACTTAGCTAACCTGCAGGCGAATAATCTACTCTTACGGTATGAAATCTTTGATTTAGTCGAACGATCCACAATCACCAAAGCTGAATTCTTCTTGCTAGGCGTAGAGGTAATCGCGACAAAGTCCATGGTGATCCTCTCCCACTTCCAGCGAGGAATCTTCTTTGGTGAAGTAAACGGATGTAGTGATGTTCGACCTTGACTTGTTGACACGTCGGACACTTACCCACGAACTTCGATTACTTCCGTTTGGACACTGGCCACCAAAATTGCTCTCTCAAATCCGATACATCTTGCTACCTCCGGGATGCATAGCATATGGGCTGCTATGTGCGTCGAAGAATCCTTTGTCTCAACTCCACATCCTTGGCATACAAGCTCTTCCTTTAAAGCACAAAACTCCATCAACTGGACGGACTAAAATCCTCTAATCCACCATTACGGACTTGCAACCTCCGATCATTCAAACCATCATCCTCTAGCTTTGCTTCTCCTTGTCCGATCTAACCAAGTCGGAAACGACTTGCAATTACATAAAGACTCCCATCATCGAGCGGACTAAGTCGAGCAAACATCGATCTTAAATCCGATACAACCTTACGACTCAGCGCATGCGCCACTGCGTTAGCCTTGCGAGGATGATACTCGATCGAGCGATCGTAGTCCTTCAACGACTCAATCCATCTCTGTTGCCTCAAATTCAAATCATACGAGTCAAAGATACTTAAGACTCTTGTGATCGTATAAACTATCGACTTCTCTCGTACAAATAGTGCCTCCATATCTTCAGCGAAGACTACGGCGCTAACTCCAAGTCATGAGTCGGATAATTAGCCTCATGTGGTCTCAATTGCCGAGATGCATAAGCCACTACCTTCCCTTCTTGCATCGTACGCATCCCAAACCAATATGTGATGCATCGCAATAAGCCAGTGAATTCCTTGCTGCCTCGGGTTGAATCAAAACGAGCTTGATCGAGAATCTTCTTCAATTTGTCGAAACTTTCTTCTTTGCTCCTCGGTCCACACAAATGGAACTCCTTTCCTCAACAACTTGGTCATCGGTGCGGCAATCAAAGAAAATCCTTCCACAAATCTTGGTAATACCCACTTGGACCTAGAAAACTCGAATTTCACCCACGATTTGGCGGCTTCAATCTAACTCTTGCCTCAATCTTTCGAGGATCCTCTAATCCCCTCATTTGAAACTCGCGTGACCCAAGAAAGTCACCTCCTTAAGCGAAGTTGCACTTACTAAATTTCGCATCTGGTGCTTTTCCCTCGAGAATCTGCAACACCACTCATAAATCGCATCATGCTCCTCTTACGACTTGAATACACCAAAATATCATCTATAAAGACCACAACAAATGATCAAAAAGCGTTGAAATACCCTATTCATCATGTCCATGAAGGCTCTTTGGTGCATTAGTCAAACCAAGCGGCATCACCGGGAACTCGTAGTGTCCATCACCGAGTCTGAAATGCCGTCTTATGGATATCGACCTCTTTCACCTTGAGTTGATGATATCGGACCTTAAATCAATCTTAGAAAGCGCGCGACCCCCTTCGGTGATCAAACAAGTCATCTATCCTCGGCAAAGGATACTTGTTTTTAATCGTCGACTTATTCAAGCTGGCGATAGATCTATACACATCGCATCGTACCATCCTTCTTCTTGACAAAAATGCGGCGCTCCCCAAGGTGAAACGCTTGGTCGAATGAAACCTCGATCCAACAACTCTTGTATACGAGCCTTCAATTCCAACAATTTCTTGGTGCCATCCTCACGGGCTATAGACACGGCGCGTTCGAATAACAGAGATCTATACCAAATTCGACTTCACGATCGGAGGCAATCCGGAAGTTCTTGAAATCGTCGGCAAATTCCTTTCTGATTTGAACATTTCCCTGAGAAGACTCCTTAGCTTCCAAAGCACACACATGAACTCTGAGCGCCTCACGGCCCTTCACGACCATCTTTCTGCTTTCAGCGCGAGATACCACGTTGGATAGATAATCTCTCCTATTACCTATCATGACCACTTCTTCACCTTCAATCGTCTTCAAAACCATGCGCAGCGGCACAATCCAAACTTGCTTGGTACTTGACCAGCAGTCCATCCCAAGAATCATATCAAACTCCTCAAGCGGCGGTTCCATCGGATCGGCTACAAACACTACCCCTTGGAGTTCTGGGGTATATCTCTATATGAGCTTATCTACTTCTCTGAGTGACCTAAAGGACTAAATGCGGTCATCCTCTTAGAAAGCGATCTAGAACTAAACTCATGGTCTCAACTATACTACTAGCAGCGTAAGAGTCGTCGAACCCACATCTATCAAGGCGTTATATGGAACACCAAAAATTAAAAGCGTCTGCAGGTTATGGCGTCAGGTGCGTCTCCTTCCTCACGGCGCCTCGCGACATACACCAAACCGGTGCCTAGCCTCGTGTTGCCAATACCTCTGCCGGTGCTCGCGACCTCCACTAGAGCCATAACCACCTCTACCATAACCCACGACCTCTGCGGTCTTTGATCCCTCCTTTACGGCCAGGCACGACCTTGACCTTGGTGATTCCTAAGCTTGCTTACGCGGACAGTCCCTCACCACGATGTTCTAGCGAACCACACTCGAAACATCCTTTCCCTCGGTCCAACATTCACCCCAATGAAACTTTCCACAGCGGTTACCTTTGGGCGGTCTTTGATTAGCATTTGTGGACCTCCTGCTGATTTGACCCACTCTGCCTAAATCTTTTACGAACATTACCACGACCCAGACGATCCAAAGCCTCTCTTGACTTGCTTCTATCATAACTTTGCCTCGCGGACTCCTTGATTCCGCCGGCTACCTTGGCCTTCTCCACCAAGGCGGCAAACTCACGTTCTTCTTTGTGGAGCAATCAGCGACCTTAACTTCGTCTCTAAGTCCAGTCTTCAAAGCGAACACAGCGATCATGTTAAGATGCCACTATTCCACTGAGCATAACGACTACGGCCTTAGGAATTCGCTTCATACTCAGAGACGGACTTATTCCTTGCACTAACCCGGAAAAGCTTTCCTTTGGCGTCAATGTAGCTTGATCCAACATACTTCTTACGGTATGCGGCTTTGAAGTACTCCCAAGTGAGATCATCTGCGTAGCACCATCTCGGACCGTGAGCCACCATCGATATGACTCATCCTTGAAGCGACGCGCTCCTTCGGTTTCTCCTCATTTGTCAAATCTATCTCATCCATGATTCTTTCGGTCGATTCCGGTAATACTCGGCCGTATTGGGCGCTACACAGACACACCTCGGAAAAATTCAGCTCAGTTAGCTCGAAGTCTCTCGGGAGCCGACTTAGAGCTCCTCCACCTCCACCAATTCGGCTACCCTTTCCGAACCCGTAGCATCGCTTGTGACCACCTGCGTCGTCACCGCGTCGATCTGCTCTTGACTCCAAAGGTTGGGGGTGGTGGTGGCGGTATCTCATTCTCGAGATCCTTGACGGGCGACCGAGCGAGGTTACGTCACGGCCATCCTACCCCTTCCGCGTCCACGGCGACCACGTCCTCTAAAGCTCATTCTAACTATCTCGCTTTAATCGATTAGGAAATTTTTATTAATTAGTACATGTTTCACTTGATTATCATGAAGAAATTTTATGAAAAGAGTTTAATAGAGATTCTTTCGATCAAACAAGGTTTTAAGTCTTCTATCTTGGTTTTACAGAATAATACATCCATTTCCTATACCTTTCATACCTATGCACTCTTGGGCATTCTTGTCAGTTTCTAACCGGGGTATTTTCGTCATTTTTTCCTAAAGGGTATTTTTGTAATTTTGTCAATCAAGAATATTTTGAAAATTTTTGAAGATAAATTTGTCCAACCATCAAAAAAATAATTTAATGATTTTAAAGCCAGAAGTTTTCCTTAAAACATGGCTAATCCCTTTCGGGTTTTATTTAGGATTTTGCCTATGGTAGGAGTCCTCTTGGTTAGGGTGAGCAGAAGCTACGCACCAGGTAGGAATCCCCATGAAGAGGAGGTGAGTCACGAATTTGCTTAAGTACCAAGCTCTTAGGATCAATCCTGAACATGCGCACCAAGGTTACCACACCTAACTTCGGCGACTTGGTCGTAGGTTGGTTTAATTAGGCTCTTAAAGTCTTATGTCTTTGTTTGGAGTAAACTAGTCCTAAAGTTTAAAATACTATCACTATCTCGTCCCATGCTTCCTACCCTTCTCTGATAAATAATTCATACAAAAAGTTAGTGGTACTTACAGGCGGATCGGTCTGGGAGACTCGGTGCCATGCTTATTCAAAACCATAATATTTCAAATAGACCTACCAAAACATTTTTGGGCCTTGGGCCCTACAGTGAACTTTGAACTTGGCTCGATACCAGTTTTGTAACACCCCAAACCGGCCCAAACATTACGGCCCGAATTTGGTATGCTACGGAGGAAAAACCTTTGAAAATCCCTTGTTAAGTCGTTTTAAATTTTGATAAAAGATATTGTTTTGATTTAAAACAATTGAGGTGTTATGAAGAAAGCATTACTTAATGTCATTTAAAAAAAAAATATACTAAGTTAGGTTATTCTGATTTCAAATGTACCCGATGGTACTTTAAAAACATTTTGCGTTTAATTTGAGAAAACATGTGCATCCGTTTTAACAACATCAAATAGTTTAAACAAAACATGCAGCAATAATAAAATAATCCTAGGAGGCCTTATTACAATTAAGCAACATAAACCCAATGAGAAAAATAGATAAAATCCAAAATTCATTTATTAAAAATCTCCCTTTGCATGGCCACCTCGAGTCCATCAGGCTCCTCATCCGCGATCTCTGAGTCACTGAAAAATTAAAGGAGAAGGTGAGTCACCAAGACTCAATGTGTAACCCCTTCCCAGATTGAATGTAATAACATACACAAATTATAACCAATTAACATGCATAAGTTTAAATGCACCCAACCTAACCATCCATCGCCTTTTTCTACCTTGTGGTACCAAACCCTTTGGTGGTGCCAAAACCAGTGACGTATAGTCACAAATGTGATACCAAATCTTTGGAGATACCAAATCTCTGGTGTCCTAAGACACAATTGTGTTACCAAAACTTTGGTGACCGAAGTCACAATTAGATGATGGGGCCAACCCATCGTGTGATACCAAATCAGCGTGAGACAATCCCATATCTCAAAGTGGGGCCAACCCACGGTGGTATTAACCAAAGGGACAAGTCATTTATGAGGTGCCAAACCTCTGGAGGTACCAAACCTCACGGTGGCCGTAGTCACGATGTGTTACCAAAACAACGGTGTCAAAAGTCGACCACGAATATCACTTTGCCCCCTCCTCTCATCAACCCATAACAATCATTTATATGCATGTACCACAAATCATGTTAATAGATTTATTTAACAACATCAATCGATTTATCATAAGCCATATATCAAATAATACACATACCAAATGTGTCATGCTTCCCAAAAGCATCAAATAATAATCACATAGTAATAAGAACTTACCCAAATCCTTGTCAATACCATGAAGGTATTTCATCCATGTCTACACAAAGCGTTTAGGCATAAAATAACATAGCATATTAAAAGTTATAAGATGTGTATGTATACACACTGGCACCAAAAAGAGTTCTAAATCCCAAATAGACAAATCGGCCACACAAGTATTCTTGCCCCTATATTCGGCCAAAAATGAATATTAGAACCATGGCCTAATCGGCCAAACCAAAATAATTGAGAAAGGTTCCTTGTGAACCTAAAATCTTACCCAAAGCCTTGAACACTTATCAACACACTCCTAAAAGAATCGGCCTCACTTCCCTACAATCAACCATCATCAATAATGTTTATTAGCCTTAAACTTAACGAAAACTTAAAAAAGTAATCCTTTGAAATAAGCCCTTACCACTTTACCAAAACCGATTTCTAGAGAAGTCCAGATGATAACTATCTTACCTTCAAAATTCGGCCAAAGTTGATCAAGATAGGAGAAGAAAATTCGGTATACCCAAGAGAGTGGATTCGGCTATGATTTGTTCAACACAATCAACCAAGGTTCAACTTGTATGGAAAAGATGAAGTAAGAAAGTGAACTAATAGTTTACGGCTAAGTGCTTTTGAGAGAGAAAAGAAAGAAATAGATAGAATATTATGGTATAGGAGATTGACTAAGAAAGAAAGAAGAAAATGAACAAAAGAGATAAGTGTTTGGCAATGGTTGAAGAAAATACTCAAGTTTCGGTTTTGAGAGAATGAAAAGGAGAAATAGAAAATGAGCCAAAAATGACCAAATGGTCAAAAAGTATTAGGCTTATCAAAAGGTGAAATTCGGCTAACAAGAAAAGAGTTTGAGAGAGAATTGTTTTGTACTTTTGCACCAAATGAAAGAAATGACCAAAAATTCTTCCCAAGCCTTACCAACACTAGCATATTCGGCCAAATCCCCCTTAGCCACATTGCCGTCAAGTTCATGGCATAAAGGCCATGATTTTGTTTCCAAAACATAATCCTTGATACTAGCCCCATGTCTCCATATTTTCCTTAATTACTTGATTCCCTTCCATATGTTAACACTTGCCTTAAACCTATAGTCTACTAACCAAAAATTAACATGGTCAACCCTTATCTTAATTATCCTTGGCCGACACTTACCATACCAAAGCAAAAATAAAAGTTGTCCCAATGCTATTTAAGGGATTCGAACCTCTCCCCTCAAGCTAAACTCCATGCGCCATTACCAACTTGCCATGCACTCATCTTGTGTCACTTATTGCTACTTAAATTAACTTAAGTGCTAAGCTCATTTAATCCTCTTCTTTAAATAAGCCTTACTAAAATTATTCTACTAAACCAGAGCTTACTCAAGACCCCTAATTAAGCCTTATATCATCACGCATAATATCACAGAAATTCAAATACAAGAAAAAATAATTCAATCACAAATAACCCCTATCTTGGGATGTTACAATTTGGGAGGAGTGCATATTCGGCTTTGAGTAAGAAAAGAGTGCCGAATTCCTTTAGCCTTTTACGGGGCATTTGTGCATTCCTTGTAGCATTTTCTTACTCGTCAAAATCCTTCCCTCACTTTCTTGTTCTTCAATTCTTTTCTAGTCATTTCTCTTCTCTGTGAACCTAAGCCGAATTGCTCATTTGAATTGGGTTGTCTTTTTATTTTTGCTAGTAGCCGAATTCTCTAACTACTCATCTATTCTCTCATTTCATCCACTTCTTCTCTTCCTTAGACCAATATCCGCCCTATCCCTATTTTGCTTCTTCTTAGCCGATTGTTTGGGGTTACTTTTTGAGTGCCGAATCCCTTTCTTCCATTCGACTTCTCTCTGATTAAAGGTAAGGTTTCTTCCCTCTTTACTCTCTTTCATCTATTTTACTTCCCCTCAAATCCGAGACACTCAGTTTCAATTCTCCATGGTAGGCCGAATTCAACTACCCTCTGTCATTTCAAATCTCTCTTGTTGTGGAAAGGGCCGAACCCTCTAAGGTGTTTCTTGGTGCAGACTGCCTCGTGGTCTTTTCCAAGTGTTGGTAAGTAAGGTAAGGGCCGAATGTGGGTGATGGGGTTTTATTAGTCATCGGTTATTACTTAAGCCGAATGGCTTCTTGGGTTCGTTGCAGCCTTGATTAAGGGGGTTGCTAACATTTGTTTTGATGCCAAACACTACTAGGGTTGTCGACGTGCTTAATCAGAGGGCCAATTGAACACCTATCCCTTGCAGTGGATTTCTTAGATTATTGGTAAGTTGTAGTTCTCTCTCTGTCCATAACTTTGATTCCATTCGGTTTCTTTTGGTGATGATGTGTTCTTTTTGTCTCTTCGCAATCCTGATTTCGTCAATCAAGAAGTTTGTCATGGAGGCAAATAATAGCCGATCTGAGGGGGGATCAGGAGGAGTGCCTAATAGAAATGGACTAGTGCTTTGCTCCAAAGTTTAAGCGGCGTAGGGTGTGTCGGTTGTTGGGATTTTACGCCGGGTTGTGGAAGGGCGTCGGCACCTGGTTTAGATAGGCGAATCGTGGTTGCTCGCTCTAGTGAAGGTGACGACGATCGTGAGTGTATAGTACTCGACGTGATCAGGTGTGTAATATCACACCTTTTCGAATGCATATGTGCACTGTTCTGTGATTCGGCCAAAAGCCGGAAAGCCGAAAATTGGCATCTGTGACCACTCGAGTGTGCGAACGCTCGGAGTGGTAAATCGAAATGTGAATAGTGGGGATAAGTCATTGGGGGTGTCTCGAGCACTCTCGCTGTAACACCCCTTACTCGTATTCGTTGTCGAGAATAAGTGCGAGGCATTCTAGGAGTTTACAAATTTTTTTATTACTCAATATAGCCCTTTATAGATATCTAGCCTTCCTGCAAATTTTAAAGCGAGACCAATCCACATCAACCAATCCAATTCAACATATTTTCAAAATAAATTCATGCATATTTATAAGATAACCTCAACACATACCAAAACCAAGATTTGTTAGCCATACTAATGGCTGACCTTACATTCATTTCATATTAACATTTACTTTATTAGCTTATACATGCCATTGATTTCCAAAATAAAGTTTCTTTATATACCGAAATCTTGAGGTTGATAGTGTGATGTGTCTCCATTGAATCAGACCTTGAGCTCTTAACACTACAAAGCAGGGGAAAAAGAAACAGGGTAAGCACTTTGTGCTTAGTAAGCCCATGTAACAAAAATTATACTTACCTAATATTTTCAATACAATGCAATAAACACTCATATATCCATTCAATGCATTATTACTCTAACATACACAAACTCAACATTCAAGTTAGTCCAATAATTTCCATGTATCAATAATATATATACCATGATTGATGAGCTCATCAATACCATGATTTCCATTTTCTTGTTATTTTTCTATATTTATCCCGTTGAATTACTAGGAATTTGATGGATTTTCAGAGGTACACTTTAGTGTACAAATCGAGATCCGTCAATTCATATTCATGTGCGCACATTTCCATTTCGAGAGAGCACACTCCCGCGAACCTCATCTTTACTGTGGGATTACCGAGTCGAGCTAAATCCTGTAATACAAACTCATAGAGTATTGTCGGGATTACGGTCTAGGCTAAATCACTGCGCGACAATTACTCTAATGAGCTTGGATCTGAATTACAGTCAGGCTAAATTGGACCTAATTCGGATTACCCGTCCGGGCTAAATCTATTTTCCACATATTCTTCGGGAGGGCAATATCGGGGATAGGATCACCCGTCCGGGCTAGATCCTTTTACCGTCAATTCCTTTTCAGAGATCCATCGAGTTTTCCTTTCATTCAACAGGATTTCTTCCTTTTTTTATCAAATATATCAATGTATCATCAATTTTCATACAATGAACATTCAAATTATATTCACATCAATAACATACATTTCAAGTATTTAAGAATATAATTCAAGTTACACGAACTTACCTCGTTACTAGTTTGTATACAAAATCTACTAATCCGAGACTTTTTCCTTTCCTCGATCTAGCTTCGTATTTGAGTTTTCCGGATCTAAATAAATAAATTCAATCATCAATTCAATACATTTCATGTTCACATGTAGCATTCACTATAATTATATTATTATTTATAGTTCATTCAAAGCTGTCTACTTGAGTTATAGTCACTAAATTATTTTTATCTTGAGCTAAAAAACTCCAAATTAATATCTGCTAATTTTCCCTGAAACTAGACTCACATATATTCTTGTCATAAAATTTTCAGAATTTTTGGTTTAGCCAATAAGTACAGTTTATTCTTTAAAGTCACCCCTATTTTGCTGTTTGACAGTTCTGACCCTTCTTCACTAAAAATTAATTATCTCTTCATACAGGATTCAGATGATGTTCCCGTTTATTTTTATTGAAAATATACTCATTCAGGATTCTAAACATATAAATTTAAGCCCATAATTATTTTTTTCCAATTTTTTATGATTTTCTAAAGTCAAAACAGGGGAACCCGAATTCATTCTGATCTTGTCTCACAAAATTCATTATATCTCATGATTTACATATCTATTGCTTACACCGTTTCTTCTATGAAAAACTAGACTCAATAAGATTTAATTTAATATTTTTTTCATATTCTAATTTGATTTATACAATTTATGGTGATTTTTCAAAGTTAGTCTACTGCTGCTGTCCAAAACTGTTTTAGTGCAAACTGTTTATTACCATTTTCCCCCTAAGCTTTCAATAAATGATAATTTCGTCCCTGCTCAATTAACTTCTCAATTGAGCTGATTTCTCTCAATTAAAACTTTATTCTATCATTTTAAACAACTTTATAACCTTTGGGAATCATAATTTCAGTAATAGACTTTAATTCCAAACATTTTCACAATTTAGGTCCTAAAAATCAATTTCTATTGGAATTACCTAATAAAATTATCTCATAAACAAATTAAAGCTTCAATTTCATTCTATTTCATCATAAACTTACAGCACCCAACCATGGTAGCTTTCAATTTCATCCATGAAATCAAAGACTAATGAATTTAATAGTAGGACCTAGTTGTAAAAGTCTTAAAAACACAAAAATTACAAGAAATAGGCAAGGATTAACTTACTTGGTGCAAAAATTATGATATACCAGCTTAGAAAACCCTCCTATGGCGTTTTTGGCTGATGAGAGTGAAGAAAAATGAAGAGAAATCTAGATAATTTCACTTTAGTCCTAGCTTTATTAAGTAAATTTTGCAATATTCCAATTTTGCCCTTAATTCTCCTTATTTTCTTGCTGATTTCATGCCCTTGCCGTCCAGCCCAAATAGACCTTGGGTCTATTTCCCTTTTAAGCCCTCTTTCTTTTATCATTTAAACTATTTAATCATTTTTCATAATTTTGCATTTGTTACAATTTAGTCCTTTTCATTTAATTACATACCCAAACCTTAAAATTTTCTAACGAAATTTTAATACCACATTACTAACATTTTATAAATATTTATAAAAATATTTCCTACTCAATTTTATGAGATCAAGGTCTCGACACCTTATTTTTACCCAATTCCTTCAATAATTCCTTTTTCTAACTAACCACTAAATCGGTAAAATTTTCTATCGATATTTTAATACGATTTTCCTATCATATAAATATTCATGCAAATATATTGAAATAAATTTCTATTTAAATCGGATTTATAGTTACGAAACCATTGTTCCGATAACCTTAAATTTAGGCCATTACACTCGCGATATTGAGGCCGTAACGGGCCTAACCGAGCCAAAACGGGCTAAATGGGCCCAATGGGCTATCCGGCCCATTTGGGCCAAATAGTTGGAAAACTGTCAATAATAAATCCAAATGCGAAATCTGCAAAACCGAAACCGAAACCAAGCGTTTTAGGCCACACGGGCGTGTGGGCCCGTTGGGCCTAAAATGGATTTTAGGCCCAATAGTTCCGTAGAGACCCAAAAAGTGGTCCCGAGTCGCTCGAGGCGACATTAGGCCTCCGGAAAGGCCACGATATACCGAAATACCCTTGTGAGTAAAATTACCAAAATACCCCCAGAGGGTAAAATTACCGAAATACCCCTGGAGGGTAAAATTACTGAAATACCCCTAGTGGGTAAATTACCAAAATACCCCTGGAGGGTAAATTACTGAAATACCCTCGGTGGGTAAAATTTCTGTTATATGTTGATTAGTATGTTTGTGTGTATTATGTTATCTGGTTATGATGGTAATTTATTTCATACATCATTTTTGATCTATGCTTTGCATACATGACATTTTGCATGGGATTGGGATATTGATAATTGGAGGAAGTGTTAATCCGGTGGCTCTGCCACATATTCTGGTGGCTCTGCCACAGTGCATATAGTGGCTATGCCACGTATATTCAATTAATCTGGTGGCCGCCACAAATTCTGTGATGAGCGGCTTGAGCGCCATCGAGGTGTGTAGTGGATGGACGGGTTGATTGTAGAAATCCCCACAGGTGTGTTGGGCTGGTACGGGTGGTGTGTAGCGGATGAATTATTAGGCTGGGTTGCATGCATTATTTACTTTACCATGCTAATAGGGCTAAGGCCCAGTCTGTTTCTGTATGGGCTTCAGCCCAGTTTGTATTCGTATGGGCTTGGGCCTAGTTAATGTCCGATTAGGGGATTACACACTGAGTTCTTGTAACTCACCCTTCTACTTAATCTTACAGCTGATCCCCAGCACTGAGGATTTGGAGCTGTGGAGTACTTCGTGGTGGCCATACATCGGGAACATTTCCCGGGAACTTAGTAAATTTTCGTTTTTGCTTTATTTTGGTTTTAATTTCTTTTGGGTTAATATTTTTGTAATAAGGCCGTTAGTTTATTTTCTTTTAAGTTTTTCTTTAATAACTGTTAAATTTATAAATACGTGGTTTCTTAAAACGACACCAACTATTTTCAAAAATGTCACATCTACGCAATTCACTGAATTTGATTTCTGTTTTAAACAAGTTTTTGAGAAATAATAATAATAATAAGATTAATAATAGTAGTAACAACGTTTTTAACAATAAACGCAAAACTGGATTTCACAAACAACAAAGCTCGAAGTTTTCAAAAAGAATATGGAATTTTTAACGAGAATGCGGTCTTTAAACAACCTATCCATGTGACATGCCAGATCCGGTCGTAACGTCTAGACCGGGTTTGGGGTGTTACATTTAGTGGTATCAGAGGCCAGTTGCAAAACTCGACTGTGGAATGGGTTCAGAAACATTTTCAAAATTTGTTTGAAATTTGGTTTAGAAAGTATATATCGTTATTGGAAGTATGGCACCGAGTCTCAGACACCAAATCAAGTAAGTCCTCTTACTTTATATGCGATTATATGATGCAATGGCTGTAGTGAGAAACTACTAGAGTTAGTGGAAGTATACTAAAGGCTGTGAGAAATGAGACATTAGGAAATTCAATCATGAAAACAACTCTTATACATGCTTTTCATAAAACATCTGTTAATAAACATTGGAACTATAGACTGATTCATAAAACTTTTAATCAGATCAAATTAGTTCAGCAATATGAGTACAAGAGGACGCGGATGGGGTAGGCGCGGCCGTGGTAGAGGCCGAGGTGCTAGGGCTGGATCCTCAGCATCGAGGCATAGGCCCGAAAGGGAGGCGCGGCATCGCCGATGGTGAGGCGGGTCTCATGGACCCATTTGGAGGCGATGTCTTGCGACTCAACTAGTTAGGGAAGTATTGAAGGAGGTTAAAGAAATTGGTGAAACACTTCGAGTTGGGTGTGCGAACTGTAAGAAGAAAAGAGATCCCAGTTCTCTAGGGTCGCAGTCTCGTTCTGTGAAGCATGTTAAGGCACGTTCAAACTTTCCGGCTTGCGAATATTGTAAAAGGCATCATCCGAGTGAATGCTGGAGAAGGTCAGGAGCATGCTTGAGATGCGGGTCTAAGGAGCATAAGGCGCGGGATTGTTCCATCACAATTAAATCAGGTATGTTTTGGTTGGATGTGGTGTTTGAATGTAGGAAAATTCTATGTATGTGTGATAAATACCTGCTTGCTTCTGTGGTTAAATATCTGGTTGGGTGAAGAGGTTTCTAGATTAGGTTAGAAGGGTACTAGTGTTATTGGAATCAGAGTGCGCAGCGGTAGCGTGATGGAGTAGCTTGTGTGTAAACCACTATTAGAGAGCTAGAAATTTTGAGGATGAAATTTCTTTAAGGGGGTAGATTTGTAGTATCCCGAAAATTGGGCCTAGGACAATTGGGCCTATTGGGCCCCAAGCGCAGAAGCATGTCTAAATTTTTGAGAGCATGAGAACGGCTCTAGTGCAAGTTGAGCATATTAGATGAGTGATTTTGGAAGGCTAGAGGGCTCTTATGAAGTCCCGGGTTCAAGTTAGGTCATAGGAGAATTTTGGTTTTTGGGCACTTAAGTGGGGAGAGCTGTAGGAGGCAAGGCTTAAGAGAAATTGTTGGTGTTTTGCTAGCACAAGAGGAGTTGTAGTGAAGTGGAAAAGTGGCGCCACTTAGGGAGCAAGGGAGTGACGCCACAGGGAAGCAAGGGATCCAAGGTTCTAGTCTTGAGAATTGCTTTTCTTTTAGATTATTTTCTTTTAAAGGGAACTGGACTTTAGCTGCAGGCTTAATTTTTGTTGTGGATGTTTTATGAAACAAATGGCCACATGGTGGAGTGGTGGTGGCATCAACATGATAGCAAGGTGGGAGAGTGTTCAAATCACACATGAAGTAATTGAGGAGTCTTATTTTTTGCTCGAGGAGGTGAAGTGGTGGAGTTGGAGTGGGATTCTATTGGGTGAAGGTTTGAATTGGTCAAACGGTTTGAATGAGTGAAGGGGAGTAAGTGTAGGAGAGAATCGTGGGATATGGAGAGTGGAGGTGGTTGGCCGAATGTGGGTGCTTGTGGGGGAGGAGAGTTTCGGTCAAGTTTGGTCATTTGGGAGGAGTGCATATTCGGCTTTGAGTAAGAAAAGAGTACCGAATTCCTTTAGCCTTTTACGAGGCATTTGTGCATTCCTTGTAGCATTTTCTTACTCGTCAAAATCCTTCCCTCACTTTCTTCTTCTTCAATTCTTTTCTAGTCATTTTCTCTTCTCTGTGAACCTAAGCCGAATTGCTCATTTGAATTGGGTTGTCTTTTTATTTTTGCTAGTAGCCGAATTCTCTAACTACTCATCTATTCTCTCATTTCATCCACTTCTTCTCTTCCTTAGACCAATAGCCGCCATATCCCTATTTTGCTTCTTCTTAGCCGATTGTTTGGGGTTACTTTTTGAGTGCCGAATCCCTTTCTTCCGTTCGACTTCTCTCTGATTAAAGGTAAGGTTTCTTCCCTCTTTACTCTCTTTCATCTATTTTACTTCTCCTCAAATCTGAGACACTCAATTTCAATTCTCCATGGTAGGCCGAATTCAACTACCCTCTGTCATTTCAAATCTCTCTTGTTGTGGAAAGGGCCGAACCCTCTAAGGTGTTTCTTGGTCCAGACTGCCTCGTGGTCTTTTCCAAGTGTTGGTAAGTAAGGTAAGGGCCGAATGTGGGTGATGGGGTTTTATTAGTCGATCGGTTATTACTTAAGCCGAATGGCTGCTTGGGTTCATTGCGGCCTTGATTAAGGGGGGTTGCTAACATTTGTTTTGATGCCAAACACTACTAGGGTTGTCGACGTGCCGAATCAAAGGGCCAATTGAACACCTATCCCTTGCAGTGGATTTCTTAGATTATTGGTAAGTTGTAGTTCTCTCTCTGTCCATAACTTTGATTCCATTTGGTTTCTTTTGGTGATGATGTGTTCTTTTTGTCTCTTCGCAATCCTGATTTCGTCAATCAAGAAGTTTGTCATGGAGGCAAATAATAGCCGATCTGAGGGGGGATCAGGAGGAGTGCCTATTAGAAATGGACTAGTAGCACCTGCTCCCAAGTTTAAACGGCGTAGGGTGTCAGCTGTTCGGGATTTTCTGCCGGGTTGTGGAAGGGCGTCGGCATCTGGTTTAGATAGGAAAATCGTGGTTGCTCGCTCTACTGAAGGTGACGACGATCGTGAGTGTATAGTACTCGACGTGATCAGGTGTGTAATCTCACACCCTTTCGAATGCATATGTGCAGTGTTCTGTGATTCGGCCAAAAGCCGGAAAGCCGAAAATCGGCATCTGTGACCACTCGAGTTTACGAATGCTCAGAGTCGTAAATCGAAATGCGAATAGTGGCGATAAGCCGTTGGGGGTGTCTCGAGCACTCGCGATCTTCGAGGCCGCAGAACGGGCTAAGCAGAGCCAAAACGGGCTAAATGGGCCCAATGGGCTATCCGACCCATTTGGGCCAAACAGTTGGAAAACTGTCAATAAAAAATTTGAATGCAAAATCTACAAAACTGAAACCAAAACCAAGCGTTTTGGGCCACACGAGCGTGTGGACCCGTTGGGCCTAAAATGGATTTTAGGCCCAATAGTTCCGTAGAGACCCAAAAAGTGGTCCCGAGTCGCTTGAGGCGACATTAGGCCTCCGGAAAGGCCACGATATACCGAAATACCCTTGTGAGTATAATTGCAAAATACCCGGGGAGGATAAAATTCTGAAATACCCCGGAGGGTAAAATTACGAAATACCCTAGTGGGTAAATTACCAAAATACCACGGAGGTAAATTCTTGAAATACCCTCGGTAGGTAAATTTTTTGTTATATGTTGATTAGTATGTTTGTGTGTATTCTGTTATCTGGTTATGATGGTAATTTATTTCATACATCATTTTTTATCTATGCTTTGTATACATGACATTTTGCATGGGATTGGGATATTGATGATTGGAGGAAGTGTTAATCCGGTGGCTCTGCCACATATTCAGTGACTACTGCCACAATTGCAGTATAGTGGCTATGCCACGTATATTCTTAATCTGGTGGCCGCCACAAATTACGTGATGAGCGGCTTGAGCGCCATCGAGGTGTGTAGCGGATGGGCGGGTTGATTGTAGAAATCCCCACAGTGTGTTGAGGTGGTATGCGGGTGGTGTGTAGCGGATGGATTATTAGGGTGAGTTGCATGCATTATTTACTTTACCATGCTAATAGGGCTAAGGCCCGATCTGTTTTTGTATGGGCTTGGCCCGGTTTGTATCCGTATGGGCTCGGGCCCGATTAATGTCCGATTTGGGGATTACACACTTTGAGTTCTCGTAACTCACCCCTCTGCTTAATCTTTGGTGATCCCGAAAGCGAGGATTTGGAGGTGTGGAGTACTTCGTGGTGGCCATACATTGGGAACATTTCGGGAAATTAGTAAATTTTCGTTTTCGCTTTATTTTGGTTTTAATTTCTTTTGGGTTAATATTTTTGTAATAAGGCCGTTGGTTTATTTTCTTTTAAGTTTTCTTTAATAAGCATTAAATTTATAAAATCGTGGTTTCTTAAAATGACACCAACTGTTTACAAAAATATCACATCTACGCAATTCACTGAATTTGATTTCTGTTTTAAACAAGTTTTTGAGAAATAATAATAATAAGATTAATAATAGTAGTAACAATGTTTTTAACAATAAACACGAAATTGGATTTCACAAACAACAAAGCTCGAAGTTTTCAAAAAGAATACTGAATTTTTAACGAGAACATGGTCTTTAAACAACCTATCTATGTGACATGCCAGATCCGGTCGTAACATCTAGGTCGGGTTTGGGGTGTTACAATTGAGCTCGGATGAACTTTGGATAGGATACAATTGGTATGCCAATAGGTTATTTTACACGTTGTATGGGATTGACTTGTGATGATATGATGATTCTTGACTTGTTATTCACAGAACATACCGGAGTCCAGCATTTATTGCAAATTACCGAGTTATATATACATTGATTCTGGCATGTGTCTGGGGGCGGATGTAAAGCCTACAGGCTTGGCACTTGGTGCCCATGCATGTTCTTGGTTGGACTGGCTCGGTTGAGCATCTTGGCGTGTCTTGGGTGGATAATCGCGTATCTGTATTTGTTTATACTATTCATCGGGCTAAATTTTTAATGGTTAAATGACTTAATGATGATTTTTAATTGATATTTGGTTATGATTCCTTGTGAAAGACTTGTATATGTTTTCATGGTTTTCGATATTATATCGTGACTTGATAATGGATGATACTATGTAAATGAGGTAATTAAATGACTCGTATTATAGAACTCACCTGTTGAATAGTTTTGGTTGATATGGCTAATGTTAGCTATTGATTTTGTTAATTATAAAATTATGATTATACGTTAAATTAAAATGTTTCAACCTACAAACTTACTAAACTCGTAAAAGCTTACTCGTGGTTTTCCTATTTTCTTGTAGATCTCATTTTGTGGAATTGGGTGATCAAATCAAATTGAAGATCACACTATCCAACTTTATTTTGGTAAACTTTGAAACCATTATAGTTGGTTTTGTGGCATGTAATAGGTGTGTTTAAGATATGTACATAAGTGTTTGTGAAGTATATATGCTTGTGCTAGTTCAAGTTATGTATGTAAGTTGAATGGATAAATGAAAAAGTTGTTATTAACTAACGCATGAAAGCTTGTATGTGGATTATAAATGATATGAGAAAGTATGATAGGAAATGTGCATATATGTGATTTGTGATAGAATGAATAATTAGTGATGGCTTGAATGAATGTTATGGTAATGAATACTAAGTAATAACTTGTCATTTTGTATAACATGCTTAGGCAAGTTTCAATTAGATAGAAATGACTTGAATGTTGGATTAGATTGTTGTTTGTGATGGTGCTATATGGCATATTGGTTAGACTTAGGTATGTGGCATGTTTTGATATGTTTTGGAGTGTGCTTAAATAAGTTTAAGGAATGGATATTTGCATGCTAGTTGCATAATAGAATTGGGTTAAAGGCTTATTGTAACACCCCAAACCCGGCCTAGAAGTTAGGCCCGAATCTGGCGTGTCGCATGGAAGTGTTTTTCAAAACCATGTTTCTTGTTTGTTAAAACTTGTTTGAGAGTTAAAGCCTCTTTGTTAAAACTCGAAACACTTAAGCAATTGTTAACCACTTGCAAACGTAACTTTTAAAACTTTATCTGTTGCGGAAGCATATTTAAAATAAAGAATATACGAAAACGTGATGTTTAAAAATTGAGTAGCAGAAGCATTTTGAAAACATTACGAAAATGTAGTGTTTTGAAGTCAGTTTATCGTTTTGGAAATCGTATCACACTTTTAGCAGTTAGAAAACATCATAAATAAATATCAGAAATAGTAAGTTAAAATTAGAGAGGCCTTATAACAACCCAAATAAAAAATATTTAAAAATAATCAAAACAACAAGCATAAGTAGTGTGTGGTCTTCTTGAGTCCTCATGGCTCCAATCGTCTAAAGTGAGGATTACTGCCTTTGATTAAAAAGCAGGGTGAGTTTATGAAAACTCACTGTGTAATCCCCTTACTAGAGTAACAATCGGTATCTGAAGAAAGCGAAAGCGATGCAGGCCAAAGCCCTTTAAAATAATGAGACTGATCGGTTCAAAGCATACATGAGTCAAAGCCCACTACAATATCATTTGGGTCACGACCCATGCGAGAATCAATTGGGCCTTAGCCCAAACCAATAGCGAGAACAAGTGGCCTAAGCCCGATGCGATGTGAGATCTCATAAGCGGATATGCAGCAGTATGAGGATGCATCCCAACCCGATCCACCAACACACCTCCGTACCAACCAACACACCACGTGGGGACCAAGTCGACCCACCCGGCCGGCACATCAATAACGTAGCCTGTTTGCTAATAACAACACATCAAAAAGGCGCTAATAACGATATCGTGGTGAGCCACTAAAATCGGTGCGTGGCGATGCCACTATAACAATAGAAGCGTGGCGAGCCACTAGTACATAGTACTAACGCAACAAAGCCTCTAATAACGATGAGCGTGGCGGGCAACTAAAATCAATATCGTGGCGAATCCACTAGAGCAGTAAAACATGGCAGAGCCACTGGTACAATACTTCCTCCAATTACAAATCCCAACCCCATGCAATATGTCGTGAATGTCATGCTCAATCATTACACGTGTATGCAAAATAGCCATGCTTAGTAACAGTCATTTCAACACTTATTAACAACATATCAGTCACACGCCCACAGTCAAGTCAGTTAAAACACAGTCATACGATCACAGTCAAATCAGTCAAATCATAGCACAAGTCAGTCATTTACCCACAAGGGCAAAATAGTCATTTACCATATAAGGGTATTTCGGTAATCCTACCCCTCAGGGGTATTTCGATGATCCTACCCTATGGGGTAATTTGGTGATTCTACCCTACAGGGGTAACTCGGTAGTTCTACCCTACATGGGTATTTCAGTAATTTCACAAATCAGGGTATTTCAAAAATTTTACAAATCGGGGTATTTCAGTAATTTGTAAACTAAGGGTATTTCAGTAATTTTACAAACTGAGGGTATTTTCGTAATTTTACAAACCGAGGGTATTTCAGTAATTGTACAAACCGAGGGTATTTCAGTAATTTTACAAACTGAGGGTATTTTAATAATTTTACAAATTGAGGGTATTTCAGTAATTTTACAAACTGAGGGTATTTTCGTAATTTTACAAACCAAGGGTATTTCAGTAATTGTACAAACTGAGGGTATTTCAGTAATTTACAAACAGAGGGTATTAACGACCCAACAGAAGGTCCACCGTCGCCTCGAGCGACTTAGGAAATCTAACTTGACTTAACGACGAAGACGGGCCTAAGGCCCATTACCCTGCCCAAGTGGGCCCACACACTCGTGTGGCCCATTTAGCCTAAAAACAACCACGGCTCTGCAACGGCACAGCCCAAATCAATAACTTATCACATCACGGACATTTCATCTGTGTGGGCCCACAAGCCCATTAGGCCCACACGACCCCCTTTCGGCCTGACGCGGCCCAAAGCACCTAAGTCATGTGCGTGACATGATAAGCCTATCTATTTCCCATTTAACAGTGTGACTTGCATTCGCGGGCCCTACGGCCCATTGGCCCATCGAGGCCCATTCCAGCCCAAGTGACCCACTACGGCCAAAGCCCATGAATTCGCTCATGGTGGCCTTTCTCATCACACGCTCACGCTCCGTGAGCACGATTCACCACACGCGCGATCGCACGCTCGTATGGCATCGTTTGTCGGTGTTTCAGCTTTTTGGCATAATGCCGATCAACAGTCAAAATAGTACAATATACGCACCTTCGGCTTTTCAACCGATCAACAATTAGAATAGTGTATACGGATACACATCTTATCACGTAGAGTACTAAATAATCACGAGCGCCGTCACCTTCACTAGAGCAATCAACTGCGATTTGCCCAGTTAAACCAAAGTATTCTAAACAGAGATAATGTTGCGAATGGGCCTAGGGCCCATTCTCAGCCCAAATGGGCCCACACGCTTGTGTGGCCCATTCAACCCAAATCTAGCCACAGATATGAGATTCACATAGACCAGTCCAATATCTACTACACAATCTTACAATTTATTCACATGGGCCCACGGGCCCATTGAGCCCACTCGGCGCAAGGCAGTCTAAACCCATGAGAACACTCATGAGGGCCTCAACTATCGCGTCGAAGCTCCCACACGCGCGCGCCGCGACGCTCGTGTAACTACCATCGCCGTGTGGTGGCATTTCGGCATTTGCCGCTCTGGCTAGAGTAGTGCGAAATACACACCCGATAGGACTCGAAGTTAATCCGCTCACGAACACCGCATTGCGCTCGAGAAGCCAACAATAATCGCACCCTTGACCCCCAAGGGGTGTGTCGATCAACTTCGATCACCACCACCGCGACCCAACGACATACAGATCAACGAATGATCCAACGCCTAACCCAAATGAGCACGCCACAAAGCGAAAGGGATATAAGCCAAGAAAGGTATGCTTACTCATGCTCTATTTAAAGCCAGCTTCTTGCCTATCCTCATGCTAGCTTCCCGATGTGGGATTCTCTATTAACCCTCAAAAATTGACTCCTTAGTAAAATAATCCACCTTTGCGTGTAAAAGGATTCAAACCAAAGTCCTCTCGATAGCCATGTCACGCCACCACCACTAGGACACAAGCTCCTTTGTGTCATAAGTCCAACACATTTAACTATAAAGCCTACCTACTCGCTTCCAGATTTATTTAAAAGAGAAACCAAAATAAATTTCAAGAGCCAAGACTTGAACCTTGGACCCCTTGCTTCCTCTATGGCGTCACTTCCTAGTCTCCCACGTGGCACCATTTGCCACTAGACCACAACTCCTTTTGTGTCTTATTTTACCCTAATTTATTTTTGAGTCATACCATTAGAGATCAGGGTTCCACTAAGGCTAAAAATTAAAATTTTTCCTATGGCCTAACTTGAACCCGGGACTTCATAATACCCTCTAAACACTCTAAAATCACTCACCTAATAGGTCCAACTCGCATTAGTGCCGTCCTCTTGTTCTAAAATAATAATAATTTTAAACGCTCCCATGCCCAAGGCCCAATAGGCCCAATTTTACTAGGCCCAAAAATTCGGGGCGTTACACTTATGTTTTAAGTAAAAAGAAACTAATCTTAAAGAAAGTGATAAACAAATAAAAATAGAAGATTTTTTTTGACATGAAATGGATATATCCATATATCTCTAACTTATCTTTATGAAATGATAAAATATGGAAAAACCTATACCAAAAGTTGGTTCACGTAGGAATGGTTGCAGTAGTGCACAAAAAAGTACACGTAGAATACCAAAAGGGGTTATTCATGTTCAAGCAAGTTTCAACAATACCATTGTTATTGTTACAGATGTACGGGGTTGGGTAATCTCTTAGTTTTCCGTCGGCACTTGTGGATTCAATGGTACAAGAAGGGGGACCCCTTTTGCTGCTCAAATTACAGCAGGAAATGCTATTCGAGCAGTAGTAGACCAATGTATGCAACGAGCAGAAGTTATGATAAAGGGTTCTGGTCTCGAAAGAGATGCAGCATTACGAGCTATTATTAGAAGTGGTATACTATTAAGTTTCGTACAGGATGTAACCCCTATGCCACATAATGGCTGTAGACCCCCTAAAAAAACACGTGTGTAGAAATAAACACTAAAGAGATTTCAAGAGAAATAAATGATTCAATGATCTGATCAAATAAAATAATATTACTATGGTTCGAGAGAAAGTAAAAGTCTCTACTTTGACTCGGACATGACAGTAGAAGTGTGTTGAATAAAAAATAGATAGTAAGTGCCTTTATTATGGACGCTTTATTCTGTCTCCACTTATGAAAGGCCTAGCCGACACAATAGGCATTGCGATGCGAAGAGCTTTGCTTGGAGAACTAGAAGGAACTTGCATTACATGTGCAAAATCTGAGAAAATACCACAGGAATATTCTACCATAATAGGTATTCAAGAATCAGTCCATGAAATTTTATTGAATTTGAAAGAAATTGTATTGAGAGGGAATTTGTATGGAACTCGTAACGCCTTTATTTGTGCCAAGGGTCCCAGATATGTAACTGCTCAAGACATCATCTTACCACCTTCTGTGGAAATCATTGATAATACACAGTATGTAGCCAGCCTAATTCTAACATCCTGGTATTAGAGGCTTTGCATTTTTATGTCTCTGTGTGTTTTGCATGGTTTGTTTGTTAATTTGGTATGTTTGGGGGTCCCGGGAAGGCTCGGGGATAAGCTTGAGCCTTGGTGAAAATTTTATTTTTAGGCACTTTAGGGGAGAGCTAGCAGAGGCAGGTCTTAGGTTTAAATATTTGTGTTTGATGACACAAGAAGTGAGGTGGTAAAGTGGCAAGGAGACGCCACTTAGAGTGCAGGGAAGTGGCGTCACAAGGAAGCTGCAAGGGGGAGGAGGAGGTTCGAGTCCCATAAGCCTCACTTTGAAGCTTTATTCTTTTTATTTTGGCACCTGGATGGGGGAGAAGTGGATTCGGCAAGGACTCTGAGGGAGTGGGAGAAGAATGAGTCAAACAATTCGAATGGGTGGCCATGAGGAGTTTGTGGGGTTTGAGCAGGTCAACAAGGTTTGAATGGTTGAAGGGGTGAAAGTAGGAGGAAATCGTGGGTTGGTGTTGGTAAAGTGGTGGCCGAAAGTGAGGGGCTCTTTAGAGGGGTTTTCGGTCAACAAAGGGGGAGGTTGGTGAGAGCACAATCGATTTTGACTTGTTTGGTATGTGTGCCGAATTTGTGTGGGAACATTGATTTTGTTTCTGGAGTTGCCTAGTTGATGTGTGCCAAAATTCCCTAAGAGCATCTAAGGTCTCCTTTCATTTTCTTTTCTTGTTTGGTTTTCTCAACTTTTCTCATCTTTTCTCCCTTGATTTCAAACCTCCCTATTTGTGCACTTTTCTTTCTTAAAAAGTTACCAAAACACCTTTGGCTGAACCTTTCTTTATCATTCACCCTTCACATCTGAATTCGTTTTCTTTTGCTATTTTCTTTACAAGCCGAATCCCTTGAAGTCACCTCTCTTGCCGAATTTTCTTCATCTTCTTTGCTCTTCTCTTAAACACCATAACTCAACCTAGTTCAACTCTCATCTCCTCTCTTGCAAGCCGAAACCTTGTATTTGTCCTATTAACACCCTATTGTTTTTCTCTTAGTCGAATAGTTCCTGTTATCCCAAGCGAATCGGTTCTACTCTGCTTCTGGATTGTTGAAGGTAAGATCTTCATTTCTCTTTGGTTAAAAGCCGAATCTTCTTTCCCTTCTTTCGTCTTTATTCTCTTTTCTTTCCTGTTCTCTATATTCTTCTTCTCTAATCGAACCTCTGGTTCTTTGGCAATGCAAATCAATACCGCCCGTGTAGCCTAAGGCGTGAAGGGGCTACTCGCTGCTACCAAAGCTATCGCGGTTGTTGTCGTCAATATCATAAAGTAAGTAGGGTTATTATGTATCTTATTCTCCTTTCAGTTTTCATGGAAGTCAAAGCCGATGGCTATTGTGTTTCAATGTTTAAGTTTTCGGCTAATAGTATTTCTTTACTCTCTTTGTGGAACGCTTACTCCGAGAAACCCCTGAAGCCGAACGTTTGGAGTTCATAGTCTAGGGAGCGGTTGGTTTCTGAACCTTACCTTCCATTCGGGTTTAAGGTAAGGGACCTCTGTTGTTCTTTGTGTGAACCCTTGTTCATTACTTGGTGTTAATTGAATCTTTTGGGTAGCCAATCAAGGTTCTCTTTGACTCTGATCAAGTTTGTTTCATGGATACAAGAAACGGTCAAGCTGAGGAGGGAGCGTATCCGAAATCCCTGCTCCTAAATTCAAAAGGCGAGCTGTGTCGGCTGTTCGGGACTTTCCGTTGGGCTATGGTAGAGACCCGACGTTTGCCTGGGATAGGCAAATAATCGTCGTTCCTGCTAGTGGAAGCGTCGACGTAGAAAGCCTAGTGTTACGTGTTATCAGGTGTGTATTACTCACACATTTCTTGTTGTGTTTGGAGGAAAGGCTAGACTGGGTTGGGCCGCATTGCATACATGTGACATACGCCATACTGAATCCGGGTTGAGTTATGTTGGGGATTTACACACTGAGTCTTCGTGACTCACCCCTCAGCTAAATTTTGTAGGTAATCAGTAGATCGTGGGTTTGGAGCTGAGGCGGACTCGAGGTGGCCATGCGATGTTGTTTTTCTTTCATTCTCTAGTAAATTACATTACTTTATTTGAACTTAGTTTAAAACGGATTTTTATTTTGTAATAAGGCCGCTATAACTTAAATTTTGGTTTTATTTCAATGCTGTTAACGGTTAGTATAGGGTTTTCTTAAAAACGTAAATAGAGGTTTTCCAAAATATCAATGAATGGATCGCAAGCCGTAAATAATTAAAACTTGGGATTTTTCTTAACACCACAAATATTATTTTCAAAAGATCACGAATCTCAACTTCAATCTCAAATGCTATCTTATCAAACATTCCAAGTTCGGTTTTTATAACGAACCCGTTTTAACTCTAAGATGTTTTGATATAAAGTTGGTAAAACATTCTTAATCGAAATTCTCAATTAGCCTTAGCTTGAACTCCCTAAACAAAGTGTTTTCCCAAATCCCGATGTTTTACCTAAAATTTTTTTAAACCATCCATCCTGTAACAATCCAGATTCGGTCGTAACGTTTTGACCGGGTTTGCGGTGTTACAATTGTGGTATCAGAGCCAAGTTTCAAAAAATCGGCTGTGGGTATGAGGTTTAAACACGTTTCAAAATATGGTTTAGAAAATAGTTTAGAAATATACATGTTTTCTGGAAGCATAGCACCCGAGTCTTCGGCACCAAATCCGCACGGTAAGTCTTCTGACTATTGGTTGTTTTACATGAAGTAGTTGTAATGTGCTATGATTGCTTGTACTAAGATGTGCAAACTCTAGAGACTGAAACCTTAGGTATGCATGAATTGGCGAGAATTACTCATAATGCTATTCTCATAAGACTGCTCTGTAACAAACAGTGGAAGAAAATACTAATTCATAAAACTTTTAATCAGATTAAGTCGAATCGATAGTCATGAACGTTAGAGGCCGTGGACGTAGTGTGCGAGGCCGTGGGAGAGGCTGAGATGTTGGGGCTGAGCCTTCGAAATCTGAGCTTGGGCCAGAAGGTGAAGTGCCCGCACCGCTTGATTCTTGAAGCGTAATTTTAGGATCAAGCGGTGGAGACGATGTCGTGTCTCGAGCCATGTTACGTGTTCGGAAAGATTTCTTTGGAGCGAGCATGGGATCGATGGCCCGTAAACTGCGTGTCGAGCGACTTCTAGCGAGTAACGGGGTGAAATGTTTAGGGGCGTTTCTGGTGTAGCTCCTAATGTAGCTGAGTACTGGCTTGAGGCAGTTGAGCGCATCATGGATGATCTTGACTGCACTGCAGAGGAGAAACTGAAAGGAGTTATGTCTTTTCTCCGAGATGAGGCTTACCAATGGTGGCTCACGGTTAGGGATGGTACTGCAGCGGAACGCATTACTTGGGACTTCTTTAAGTTGGCGTTTCAGGGAAAATACATTGGGTTGGGCTATGTGGACGCTTAGCGTAAGGCATTCCTTAACTTGGTTCAGGGGAGTAAGTCAGTGGGCGAGTATGAGGCAGAATTCCTACGTCTTAGTCGGTATGCCCAGGGTATTGTGTCAACAGATCATGAGCGTTGTGTCCGATTTGAGGATGGTTTGAGGATCGATTGAGTAATCGATAGCTCCGCAACGGGAAAGGGAGTTTGCTGTTTTGGTGGAAAAGGCTAAGATAGCCGAAGAGGCAAAGCGATCTGAAAGGCAAAACCAGGATAGGGACAAGGGTAGAAATAAAATGAGTTTTGGACCGTCAAGATCTGTTGGGAATTTTCAGAAGAAGACAAGGTTTGATGGGCCGAAGTCGAGTGCCAGCAGTTGTTATTCTCGGGCGGCCTCAGCAGTGTGCTACGTGTGGGAACTTTCACTCAGGAGAATGCTGGGCAAGAAGTAATGGATGTTTCAGGTGTGGATCAGTGGAACATCGGGTTAGGGATTACCCGCAAGAGCCAAACAAAACGTGACCAATAGGTCAGAATTATGTTCAGCCTGGTAGGGGTGGTCAGCAGTTTCAGAGAGGCCGTGGTCTGGCCAGAGGAGGAAATGGTTTTGGTTGTGGACGTAGAGCATCGGGCAGAGGTGCTGGGAGCACAGATGCAAGACAGCCTGGGTTGGTCTATGCAGCTAGACGCCGAGAGGAGGGCGATGCGCCGGACGCCATAACCGGTACGTTCCTTATTTTTGGTTTGCCTTTTACTGCACTGATTGATATTGGGTCAACACATTCCTATGTTGCTAGTACGGTGTCTGGAACTCTGAACATAGACTCTGAGATTACTTCTAGGGAGATGACTGTACTTAGCCCTTTAAGACAATCTGTAGTGGTGAACAAACTCTTTAAGGATGTACCTTTAGAAGTACAAGGGATGGTTTTCCCGGCTGATTTGATGGAACTGCCGTTCGACGAATTCGAATTGATCTTAGGCATGGAATGGTTAGTAAGATATCGAGCAAACTTGGATTGTGCTTCTAAGCGCATGGTGTTAAGGACTCCTGAGGATAATGAAGTCTTAGTGATAGGCGAAAGGAGGAACTACTTGTCTAATTTAGTGTCTGCTTTAAAGGCTGAAAGAATGGTGAGAAAAGGATGCGAGGCTTTCTTAACTTTTGTCAGTGCTCTGGAGGCCAAGGAGTTGACTTAAAGGATGTCAGAATGGTGAAGGAATTCTTCGATGTTTTTCCAGAAGAGCTTCCAGGATTACCCCCTGATCGCTGTAAACAGAGTTTTAAAATTTATAAAAGAATGATCGAACCTGGAAACTAACTCTGACAACGATTAAAGGCAAGTGCACCTATCGAACAGTAGTATAGTTTAGGCAAGACCGGATTGTCAAACCCAAAGGAACTAAAAGTTCTAATACTCACCGTCTTTTTATTATTTAGCCTTAATATAAAGTGATGATTGTTTAAACTAAAAATAATCTACTAACTAAGCTAAGACGCAAAGACAAAAAGAATGAATTCGGGAAATAACTTTTGGGAAAACTCAGTTGACTCAAACGATACCCTTAGGAAAAATCCACCTAGACTTCACTTGTTATTTAACCTTGAACCATATGATTTATTTACTTAGTTTGATCCGTGAGACTCCCTAACGTATATTAAACCCTCTCTCGAGGCGAATAACGTCTAACCCTAGGTTAATTAGTGGAACTCTCATTCGCTTATAATAACCCCCTAGAATAGCAGTAAATCGATCTGTGGACTCCCATATTAGGTTTCACCCTAATCCGGCAAAATCTCGTCACCCTATCTCTAGGCATGCGATCAACTCCGCTTAATTATGTTAGATCTACTCTTAGACAGGGTCTATTCCTCCTCCACCTAAGCACATTAGATTTGGATTAAGTTCACACAATTAAGAACAAACTAAGTTATTATCATATAATTCAAATAATCAAATAACAAGATTCATCATAGGTTTCATCCCCTTCGGGTATCCGAAGGTTTAGTTCATAAGAATAAAGGAAAACATCTCAAGAGAAAAGATAAAACAAAACATAAGAAATCCCTAAAACCCCCTGAAGGAATTGAAGAGGAGATCCTCTGTCTTGAGTAGAATTCCGGCTTCTTGAGATGGATCAACTGGCTATCTTCGAGTGATTTCCACAAATCTGACCTTCTCGGCTTGGCTTCTTGGCCTAGCTCTCCGCCCCCCCTTTCAGCTGGTACCTAGGGTGTATTTATAGGCTTTTGAAACACGTTTCTTTCTCCCTAAGTATCCTTTCCTGAATGAAATTGCTCTTCTCCACGGTAGAGGCACGGCCGTGGTACACGTCCGTGTAAATCGTGGCCAGGTCGTGTTCGACACTGTTGAATGAGGCACGGCCGTGTAAGTCGTGGTAAGGCCGTGTTCTAGTAGGAACGGTGGCACGGCCGTGTGGCTTGAAGTCCAGGCCGTGCTGATTTTGTGTCTTGGCCCAATTTGGTCCGTTTTAAGCCCGTTTCTCATTCTTTTTGTCATCGGGTGCTTTCCTGAGTATAAGACATGAAAAAAAAGGATTAAGAGCACCTTTTTACATAAATTGAGGCTTAAATCATCCAAAAGCATACTAAATGTGGGCTTAGAATATGTTACTTTTACGGTTTATCACCCCCGGATCGCGAGGTGGAGTTCGGTATTGATCTTCTTCCTGGAACAGCGCCAGTGTCTATTGCCCCATATAGGATGGCGTCGAAAGAGTTGGTGGAACTTAAGGTGCAGATTCAGGAACTGTTGGACCGGGGTTTTATCCGACCAAGTGTGTCTCCGTGGGGAGCGTCGCTGTTGTTCGTTAGGAAGAAAGACGGGTCGATGCGGATGTGCATTGACTATAGGCAGTTGAACAAGCTGATGATTAAGAACAAGTACCCGCTGCCTAGGATAGACGATCTGTTCGATCAGTTGCGAGGCGCTTCGGTCTTTTCAAAGATAGACTTGAGGTCAGGTTATCATCAGCTTAGAGTCAAGGAGGCAGATATTCATAAGACAGCTTTTCGAACTCGTTATGGTCACTACGAGTTCTTGGTGATGCCATTTGGGTTGACGAATGAACCAGCTGCATTTATGGACATGATGAACTGGGTGTTCCAACCCTATCTGGATCGGTGTGTCGTGGTGTTCATAGATGATATTTTGGTTTATTCAAGTTCGGAAGAGGAACATGATTCGCATCTTCGGGTGGTTCTGCAAATTCTTAGAGAAAAGCAGCTGTTCGCCAAATTCAGTAAGTGTGAATTTTAGTTGAAGGAAGTTACCTTTCTGGGACATGTTGTGTCTGCTGAGGGAATTAAGGTTGATCCCCGGAAAATTAAAGCTGTATTGGATTGGAAACCGCCTAAGTCTGTGGCAGAAATTCGGAGCTTTCTTAGTTTGGCTGGGTATTACAGAAGGTTTATTGAGGGGTTCTCGTTAATAGCTGCACCGTTAACCAATTTGTTACGGAAAGGGGTACCGTTTGTCTGGTCAGATAAGCAACAGAAAAGTTTTAAGAAGTTGAAGAGGATCTTGACTGAGGCTCCAGTGTTGATTCAACCTGAGGCTGGGAAGGAGTTTGTAGTTTACTGTGATGCGTCGCACACGGGGTTAAGATGTGTGTTGATGTAGGAAGGGAAGGTGGTAGCATATGCGTCGCGGCAGTTAAGACCGCATGAAGTGAATTATCCCATGCATGATCTGGAGTTAGCTGCGGTGGTGTTTGCTCTAAAGATCTGGAGGCACTACCTGTATGGGGAGAAGTCCATTATCTACACAGATCATAAGAGCCTGAAGTATCTCCTTACCCAGAAGGAGTTGAATTTAAGGCAGCGGAGGTGGATTGAATTGTTGAAAGATTACGACTGTTCGATCGAGTACCACCCGGGTAAAGCCAAAGTTGTGGCAGACGCGTTAATTCGTAAGGTGATATCGGATTTGAGGGCAATGTTCGCTCATCTCAGCTTGTATGATGATGGAAGTGCGCTAGCTGAACTGCAAGTGAAGCCTTCTTGGGTCAGTCAGATTAGAGAGAAGCAGTTGTCTGATGAATCGCTAAGTTCAAAATTTCAGCCAGTGGCAGGTAGTGAGATAACAGATTTTAGTGTGAACAGCGATGGGGTATTATGCTTTCGAGGAAAGGCTTGTATGCCAAAGGATCCCGAATTGAGGCGGAAGATTTTACAGGAAGCGCATAGTAGCCCATATGCTATGCATCCTGGTGGGAGTAAGATGTATCGAGATCTGCGAGAACAGTTCTGGTGGCCAGGTTTGAAGCGAGAGGTGATTAAATTTGTGGGTAAATGCTTGACGTGTCAGCAGGTGAAAGCGGAACACCAATTGCCTTCGGAGTTGCTACAGCCGGTGAAGATCCCACTTTGGAAGTGGGAGAGGATAACAATGGACTTTGTGAGTGGGCTACCCCTTACGCCTACGAAGAAAGATTCAGTGTGGGTAATTGTCGATCGGTTGACGAAGTCTGCTCACTTCATACCGGTTCGGGTTGATTATTCTCTATAGAAGTTAGCCAAACTTTATGTGGCGGAGATTGTGAGGTTACATGGGGTACCTGTGTCTATCATATCGGAAAGAGACCCCAGGTTTATGTCACGGTTCTGGAAGGCGTTGCATCGGGCATTAGGTACAAAGCGGATTTGACATAGCGTTTCATTCCTGCATCGACGGTCGATCCGAGAGGGTAATTCAGATTTTGGAAGACATGTTGAGAGGCTGTGTCATTGACTTCGGGGGTAGTTGGGAGGATTTTTTACCGTTGGCAGAATTCGCATACATCAATAGCTATCAATCCAGTATTCGGATGGCACCCTATGAAGCGTTGTATGGTCGTAAGTGTCGCACTCCTACTTGCTGGACAGAGTTGGGTGAGCGACAGTTGTTGGGTTCGAAAATGGTTTCAGAAACAGAGGAGAAAGTTAAGTTGATTCGGACTCGGTTAAAGGAAGCTTCTGATAGGCAGAAATCTTATGCAGATCTGAAGTGCAAGGATATAGAATTCTCTGTCGGTGATCAGGTTTTCCTAAAAGTTTCACCGTGGAAGAAGGTTCTAAGGTTTGGACGGAAAGATAAATTGAGCCCCAGGTTCATCGGGCCTTACCGAGTGTTGAAGCGCGTGGGACCGATAGCTTATCAACTTGAGCTACCTTTGGAGTTGGGGCAGATACATGATGTATTCCACGTCTCGATGTTAAGGCGCTACCGTTCGGATCCATCTCATATAGTGCCGGTGGAAGAAATTGAAGTAAGACCTGATTTATCTTTTGAAGAGGAACCAGTTTAGATTTTAACCCGAGATGTTAAAGTGTTACGGAGGAAGACGGTTCCGTTGGTCAAGGTTCTGTGGCGGAATCACGGTTCAGAGGAAGCCACATGGGAGCCGGAGGATGTGATGCGACAGCAACACCCTCACCTCTTTTGACCAGGTAAATTTCGAGGCCAAAATTTCTTTAAGGGGGTAGAACTGTAACATCCTGGTATTAGGGGCTTTGGATTTTTATGTCTCTGTGTGTTTGGCATGGTTTGTTTGTTAAATTGGTATGTTTGGGGGTCCCGGGAAGGCTCGGGGATAAGCTAAAGCCTTGGTGAAAATTTTGTTTTTAGGCACTTTAGGGGAGAGCTAGCAGAGGCAGGTCTTAAGTTTAAATATTTGTGTTTGATGACACAAGAAGTGAGGTGGTAAAGTGGCAAGGAGATGCCACTTAGAGTGCAGGGAAGTGGCGTCACAAGGAAGCTGCAAGGGGGAGGAGGAGGTTCGAGTCCCATAAGCCTCACTTTGAAGCTTTATTCTTTTTATTTTGGTACCTGGATGGGGGAGAAGTGGATTCGGCCAGGACTCTGAGGGAGTGGGAGAAGAATGAGTCAAACAATTCGAATGGGTGGCCATGAGGAGTTTCTGGGGTTTGAACGGGTCAACAAGGTTTGAATGGTTGAAGGGGAGTGAAAGTAGGAGGAAATCGTGGGTTGGTGTTGGTGAAGTGGTGGCCGAAAGTGGGGGGTCTCTTGAGAGGGGTTTTCGGTCAACAAAGGAGGAGGTTGGTGAGAGCGCAATCGGTTTGACTTGTTTGGTATGTGTGCCGAATTTGTGTGGGAACATTGATTTTGTTTTTGGAGTTGCCTAGTTGATGTGTGCCGACATTCCCTAAGAGCATCTAAGGTCTCCTTTCATTTTCTTTTCTTGTTTGGTTTTCTCAACTTTTCTCATCTTTTCTCCATTGATTTCAAACCTCCCAATTTGTGCACTTTTCTTTCTTAAAAAGTTACCAAAACACCTTTGGCCGAACCTTTCTTCATCATTCACCCTTCACATCTGAATTCGTTTTCTTTTGCTATTTTCTTTACAAGCCGAATCCCTTGAAGTCACCTCCCTTGCTGAATCTTCTTCATCTTCTTTGCTCTTCTCTTAAACACCATAACTCAACCTAGTTCAACTCTCATCTCCTCTCTTGCAAGCCGAAACCTTGTATTTGTCCTATTAACACCCTATTGTTTTTCTCTTAGCAGAATAGTTCCTGTTATCCCAAGCTAATCGGTTCCACTCTGCTTCTGGATTGTTGAAGGTAAGATCTTCCTTTCTCTTTGGTTAAAAGCCAAATCTTCTTTCCCTTCTTTCGGCTTTCTTCTCTTTTCTTTCTTGTTCTCTATATTCTTCTTCTCTAACCGAACCTCTGGTTCTTTGGCAATGCAAATCAATGCCGCCCGTGTAGCCTAAGGCGTGAAGGGGCTACTCGCTGCTACCAAAGCTATCGCGGTTGTTGTCGTCAATATCATAAAGTAAGTAGGGTTATTCCGTATCTTATTCTCCTTTCGGTGTTCATGGAAGTCAAAGCCGATGGCTATTGTGTTTCAATGTTTAAGTTTTCAGCTAATAGTATCTTTTTACTCTCTTTGTGGAACAGCACTCAGGAAACCCACAGGCCGAACGTTTGGAGTTCATAGTCTAGGGACCGGTTGGTTTCTGAACCTTACCTTCCATTCGGGTTTAAGGTAAGGGACCTCTGTTGTTCTTTGTGTGAACCCTTGTTCATTACTTGGTGTTAATTGAATCTTTTGGGTAGCCAATCAAGGTTCTCTTTGACTCTGATCAAGTCTATTTCATGGATACAAGAAACGGTCAAGCCGAAGAGGGGAGCATATCCGAAATCTCTGCTCCTAAATTCAAAAGGTGAGCTGTGTCGGCGGTTCAGGACTTTCCGCCGGGCTGTTGTAGAGAGCCGACGTCTGCCTGGGATAGGCAAATAGCCGTCGTTCCTGCTAGTTGAAGCGTCGACGTAGAAAGCCTAGTGTTACGTGTTATCAGGTGTGTATTACTCACACATTTCTTGTTGTTGTGTTATTAACTGTATGGGCTGAAAGCCGAAACGACTAATTCGATTGTCGAGTTACCCTTGTGGGTAAGGTTGGAGACACCGGGTAAGTTCTTCGATGTTGATATTTCTGATTATGTGCATGTATGAAGGTTCGATATTATGCCTGTATGAGAAAGTTATCCATTACACAATATGATTACAGTTGCATTCATACTTAACATAAAGTAAAGAGCATGGGCTCGGGATTGAATGAAAGGATAAGGAGAATCAGTGACTAATGTCACGGTGGTCTAAGAACCACAGTGGTTGAAACCACGTATACGGATATCAGTGACTTATCTCGGTGGTCTAAGACCACAGTGGGTTGGCCCCACGTATGCATAGATTTATCAGAGATTGTCACGATGGTCTATGACCACAGTGGGTTGGCCCCACGGTTATATAATTAGTGCCTTTGTCACGAGTGACTATTGTCACGAGTGGTCTAGGACCACGGTGGTCAAGAACCACAGTGGCACAATGCCACGGGTGTTTGGAGGAACGGCTAGACTAGGTTGGGCCGCATTGCATACATGTGACATACGCCATACTGAATCCGATTTGAGTTATGTTGGGGATTTACACACCGAGTCTTCGTGACTCACCCTCGGCTAAATTTTTTGCGGTGTCGTAGATCGTGGGTTTTGAGCCGAGGTGGACTCGAGGTGGCCATGCGATGTTGTTTTTCTTTCCTTCTCTAGTAAATTGCATTACTTTATTTGAACTTAGTTTAAAACGGATTTTTATTTTGTAATAAGGCCGCTATAACTTAAATTTGGGTTTTATTTCAATGCTGTTATTAAATGTTTTATAAACGGTTAGTATAGGGTTTTCTTAAAAACGTAAATAGAGGTTTTCCAAAATATCAACGAATGGATCACAAGCGGTAAATAATTAAAACTTGGGATTTTTCTTAACACCACAAATATTATTTTCAAAAGATCACGAATCTCAACTTCTATCTCAAATGCTACCTTATCAAACATTCCAAGTCCAGTTTTTATAACGAACCCGTTTTAACTCTAAGATGTTTTGATATAAAGTTGGTAAAACATTCTTAATCAAAATTCTCAATTAGCCTTAGCTTGAACTCCCTAAACAAAGTGTTTTCCCAAATCCCGATGTTTTACCTAAATTTTTTTTAAACCATCCATCCTGTAACAATCCAGATTCGGTCGTAACGTTTTGACCAGGTTTGGGGTGTTACACTAATCGAACCAATCGATTTGTGTATTAGATTACAAATCGAGAGAAATAGAGTATACGGTATAAAAATGCCAAAGAACTTTCAGACAGAAGTTATCCTATAGATGTTATATTCATGCCTGTTCGAAATACGGATCATAGTATTAATTGTTATGGGAATGATAATGAAAAACAGGAGATGCTTTTTCTCGAAATATGGAAAAATGGAAGTTTAACTCTAAAAGAAGCACTTCATGAAGAAAGTATTGATAACAAATGTGTAAGTATCTTTAAATGTAACAGCATGATTTAGGGGCTAGTCGGAACAGTGGTCTCGAGATCACTAATATGAGATCGGAGAAAACTATTTTTATATTATTATATGAGTTATAGTATGATTATATAGGTGCATGAAAATTTTGGTACTTTAGTTTTCGCGATTTCATGCTGAATCGCGAAAAAGGACTAAATCGCATAAAGTGTAAAAGTTTTATTTTACAAGCTAGAGGTACCAAATAGCTGTAGAATTTTTAATTGGAGGCCCTTAATGTGAAATTAAGCCTTTCTTAAAGCCATAGCCGACCATAGGGGGGACAAGAGGATTAATTTAGTCAAAGTTTTGGTGGTGTTAGGTGATTAATGAATAAAATAAGAGAAAAATAAGGAAAGAAAAGATATCATCTTTTCTCCTCTCCTACACCAAAAATTTATAGCATACTAAGGGGTTTAAGAGCTCAAAATTTCAGCAAGCTTCTCTCATTGCAAGTAAGTGTTCTAGTGATCCTTTCTTGATAAAAATTGTACTTTTGAAACCCCTAAGGCTTAAGCTTTCTAAAGAGGGGACTATTTTGTAAGATGGTGAAGAGTTTAGAGTTTTGCCATGAGAGATTTTAAGTAGTTTGCTGTATTTTTATGGAAGAAGATGAGTCTTAGTTGTTAGATAAACAACTTTTGTGAAAGGTGTTATCATGAAAACACCTAAAAGGACCTTTTTGTAAAGGTTGTAAAATATGTAGTAAATGTGTGAAATGTTGAGCTTTGATGGTAGCCATAAGAGAAATATATTTTCACCTAGGCTCGATAAAGGTAGAAATCTGATTAGAATTGATTTCCGAGCCTAGGGGTAAAATGGCCATTTTGCAAAAGTCTAAGGGCAAAATAGTAATTTTGCCAAAGCATGGTTATTGAAATGCATTTATTAATGTGATTGTTAAATAAGCTAATTTTCTATTATAGATCAAGAAGAACCAAGAATTTACCTCGACCGGGGAAAGAACAAAGTATCAGACTAGATCGACGATCTAGCTGATTTTGAAATCGAGGTAAGTTTGTATGTGATAAATTCAACATTTATGCTAGTATGCTTGAGAATTTTTTATATTCTATGAAATTGAGTATTGGTTTTGAATGAGAAAGATGATAAAAGTTGAGATGTTGAAGTCCCGGTTGGACTATAATAAATGTGAGAATACTATCATCGAGACATGAGATGGATAAGGTGCCGTGTAAGACGATGTCGGGGACATGGCCTCGGCACTGAATTGAGATTTTGTATAAGACCATATCTGGGATATGGCTTCGGTATTGAATAGGAGAATTGTATAAGACCATATCCGGGATATGACATCGATACTTAAAGTGAGACTTCGTATAAGACCATATCCGGGATATGGCATCGGCATTCAGAGGTGACCCCATATAAGACCACATCTGGGATGTGGCATTGGTTTTGTGCTTATGTTAATGACGATGAATATGTGGCTTTGAGTATCCCTAGTGAATTAGTGGGATAAATAGATAAGCTTGGAAATAGAAATGAGATTAGTACTAAAGTCATGTGATTGAGTGAATACAGGTACCCGTGAATAATTCACGAGGAATTTTTACGATATGTGGCATGGTATATGCTAGATAAGAACAAGTACGAGTAAGTAATGGCAAAGTGCTTATAACTTTGTGTGGTTATCTAATGCCATGGATTGATGTCATTATGAACTTATTGTTGTTATTTATTTTCATGCAAACTTATTAAGCTTTATGCTTACCCCTCTCATTTCCCTTTTTCCTTGTAGTATTGCCAAGATAATTCGAGAATCGTGGGACATCGGAGTTCGAAAATCACACTATCGACATCTCTTTGGTATAACAAGTTAGACTTATTTTGAGTATGGCATGTATAGGACTTAGGTATTTTGTTATGTCATTTTGATAGCCAAAGTGTTGACTATTTATGTTATCAAAGTCATTTTGTAATTGGTCAATGGAATTGGGCCAATATTTGACAAGTTTATATATATAATCAATGATGATGAATTTCATGAAGTGTATGCTTGTGTGGATACCTTGATTTTGAGTCCTTAGAAGTGCTTTATAGTCATGAAATGTGTTGGATTGAATTGGTGCAAGTATGGTTGCTATTCATGGGTGGAATTTGGCTTGGTAGATAGCCCTTTAAATGTCCACACGGGTAGACACACGGACATGTGTCTAGGCCGTGTGTGACACACGGTCAGCCCCATGGGCGTGTTAATTGGCCGTGTGTCCCCATGCATGCTAGGTTTACAAGTCAATATGCTCAGTAGTAAACACATGGGCAGAGACACGACCGTGTGTCTCAGCCGTGTGGGAGGCACGGCCGTGGACATGGGCGTGTGCCAAGGCCGTGTGAAGTCTGCACCTAAAATTTGGAATTTAATTTGACACACAATCTAAGGACACGGGCGTGTGCCTTGGCCGTGTGACCTTAGTGATGTGATGACGTCATAAACAGAATGCCAAGGTTTTGGCACACGAGCTAGGACACGGGCGTGTCGAGATCGTGTGAGGGACACGGGCGTGTGTTCGGCCGTGTGAAATAAGTCAGTGTCGACCACGGGTGAAGAACACGGGCATGTCCCAGGGGCACACAGGCGTGTCCCTTAGACAACACGGGCGTGTGACCCCTGTTTAAGCAAAAATCTTCTAGGAGCGTAAAAGTTTTCGGTTTAATCTCGAAACCTTTCGTAAGTTTGTTTAAGTCCTCATAGGCCTAAAATAAGGATGTTATGAGTGTGAATGAGAAGTTTTAAGTTGGGATGAAATTTTATAGCCCAAAGTTGTATGTTAGAGTGAGATAAGTCTGGTAATGCCTCGTACCCGGTTCTGACGTTGAATACGGGTAAGGGTTGTTACATTAAAAGTAGTATGTGATTTGAGCATGAATTGAACCTTTAAACTTATAATTTTTAACCATTTTGAAGAAAGTATTGATAAAAAGGATCAATGTATCAATACTAGACCAAATAAACACTTTTAAAACTTGACAGATTGTCAATTTGTTATCGGTACTTTTCATTCAGTATCGATAAATCTTTAAAAAATTATCGACACCTCCAAAAAGGTATCGATAAAATGTTTTGAATGAAAATTTCCAAATTTGGTAGAATGTCAAAATGGTATCGATATTTTATTTGGTATCGATACTGGATATAAAAATATCGATACTTATTATAAAGATATCGATACTTTGTTCAAGATTTGAAATTTTTATAATTTGGTTCTTTTTAATGCTCGAGTCCAACCCTTTGTATCTTAAAGCTCATTTTAAGCTTCGTTTTTGTATGAATATCATGATTAACTAATGTTTGTTTATTAATGAATGTTTTTTAATTATATTTTGAATTGAAATAGCGTATGTTTGTCTTGTTGCTTACCTTAGCATTTCATAACCCTAATCCGGTGATGGAGGCGAGCGAAAGGTGTTACATTTAGTGGTATCGGAGCTACAATTTAGTTGATTCTCAGACTGAACGTACCATGTTTGGTGTTTAGAAATTACATGCCACATAAACCTACAACAATGTTATGTATTTGATATGATCTTACCCCTATTTTTTATAGATTTAAAGAATGTCGGCAGAATCTGATCGAGCTGACACTGATGAAATAAATAATAATGTCCTAACTTCCAAACAAGAAGTAAGTCATAGCCTACCGATTCTGTAATTGTCCAACAATGAAGTTAAAAATGTGTTTTTCGACCTAATGGGTCAGTGGTTCACAGAATTTATGCGAGCCAATCCTACGGTTCAACAACCTCCACCCCTTGTTGTGTCTCTTATGGCACCCCCGCATCCTCAAACGACTAAAATCAGTCGACGGCCTCCTATCAATAAAATTAGGAAGTGTAGTTCCAAATAGTTTAGAGGAAAGGCGGATGACGACCTAGCTAAGGCTGAGTATTGGCTCGAGAATATTCAGCGAGTTTTCAATGAAATAGCCTATTCACCTGGTGATTATCTCAGATTTGTCTTGTCTTTACTTAAAGATGAAGCTTATAACTGGTGGTCGACATTAACAGTGGTGGTATCGAGAAACAGGGTTAATTTAGATTTCTTTAGATTTGATTTTAAAAAGAAATATGTTAGCAAATGATACTTGGACCAAAAAATGAAAGAATTTTTTAAATTGAAGCAAGGAAGTAAATCTGTAACTGAATACAAGTGAGAGTTTGTGCAGCTCTGCAAGTATGCTTATGAAATCGTGCTAAATGAGGAAGAAATGTGCATTCGTTTTGAAGCTGGGTTAAATGATGAGATTAAAATGTTAGTCGAAGCAATGGAAATACAAGAGTTCATTGTGTTATCAGATTGGACACAAAAGATGGAAGAAATTTGTAACAACAAGAAGCAGAATGAAATAAAGACGCGAGATTTTGGTAAACGAAGTTCCTTTAAATAATTTTTTGCCCCACTGCCAAAGAAATCAAAAGAAGTCTTTAGTCGTTTCACTTCACCATCTGGGTTTTCGGGTAGAAACAAACTGAGACAACATGATTCGAGATATCAGGCTATACCTACTGATAGTGTGGGTACTATTCGTAATGCTCCGAGACCTTTGTGTGAATATTGTGGAACAGTACATGTTGGTGAATGCAGAACCAATTTAGGTGCCTGTTTCAGATGTGGTTTGACAGGCCATTTCCTGCAAAATTGCCTGAGAAAAGTGGGGGACAATAATGAGCAAAGTGATAAACAATTGTGTACACCTCAAAAAGTAAACGTCTTGGTCAGAGCAGTAATACTAGAGCTAATCATAGTGGAACCAAAGACAATTGTTAGATCTAAAGCTAAAGTGCCTGCTCGAGCATATGCCATCTGAGCTAGGGAGGAAGCTACTGCGCCTGATGTTATTATTGGTACATTTTATCATTTTTAAGTTATTGTGCATGCACTAATTGACCCTGGGTCAACTCACTCGTATATTTGCACTACATTAGTAATGGTTAAGAATTTACCTATTGAGTCAACCGAGTTTAATATTCGAGTTACTAATCCATTAGGTTAGAGTGTGATAGTTAACTTAATATGTTATAAGTGTTCACTGAGAATACAAAAATGTGACTTTCCTGCTGATTTGATGTTGTTACCCTTTCACAAATTCGATATCATTCTGGGAATGGACTGGTTGACGTTACACAAAACTGTGGTGAACTATAGACTGAAACAGATTGATCTAAAATGTCAGACGGGTGAAATGGTTACAGTTGAGTCTGATAGAGCAGACAGTGCTACTAAAGTTATTTTAGCAATTTCTGCATAAAAATTTATTCGTAAAGGTTGTGAAGCATTTCTGGCGTATATACTTGATACTTGAGAATTGAGATCGAAGATTGATCGAGTACCGATTGTTAACAAGTTTACAAACGTGTTTCTTGAATAATTACCAAGATTACTGCCAGAATGTGAACTTCAATTTGTGATTGATTTGTTACCTGGGACTGCTCCGATATCGATTGCAGCGTATCGAATGGCACCAGCTGAGTTGCAAGAACTTAAAGCACAGTTGCAAGAGTTATTAGACCGAGGTTTTATTCGGTCGAGTGTATCTTTGACCAGTTAAAAGGCGCAACAATGTTTTCGAAAATAAACCACAAATTCAGTTATTATCAGTTGTGAGTTAGAGATATTGATGTGCCAAAAATTGCTTTTCGAACTTGTTACAGTCATTATGGATTCTTGGTAATGTCTTTTGGGTTAACCAATGCCTCTCCTGCTTTTATGGATTTAATGAATCGGGTTTTTCAGTTGATGATATACTGATAATAATTGGATTTGAGGTCTATTTTTGAAAATAGAATCAGAGAGGATATATTGATCTATTCTAAAACAGAATTAGAGCATGCACAACATCTGAGAATTGTATTACAAACTTTACACGAGAAGCAGTTGTATACAAAATTAAGTAAATGTGAATTCTAGCTCACAGAGGTTGGATTTCTTGGTCATGTGATTTTGACGGACGAGATTCATGTTGACTCGAGCAAGACCTTTGCTAGTGTTAACTGGAAAGCTCTAAAGAATGTCTCGGAGGTACATAGTTTTCTAGGCTTAACTAGTTATTATCTTTGATTTGTTAAAATTTTCTCGATAATTGCTTTATTGATGAGCAAGATATTATAGAAAAATGTTGAGTTTGTTTGGTTGGTTAGGAGCCAACAAAGTTTTGATTAGCTAAAAGCTTTGTTTACATAAGCTTCTGTACTGACTCAGCCTGAATCCGAGAAAGAATATGTTGTTTACAGTGATGCGTCTCTCAGTGGGTTAGGTTGTGTATTGATGCAGGGCGGAAAAGTTATAGCATACGCTTCTCAATAGCTAAAGTTGCACGAGATAAATTACCTGACTCACAATCTAGAACTGGCCGCGATTGTTTTTGCTTTGAACATTTGGCGACATTACCTGTATAACGAGAGATGTCATGTTTTTACAGATCATAAAAGCCTAAAATATTTAATGACTAAAAAAATTGAACATGAGATAGTGAGGGTGGCTCGAGTTATTAAAAGATTATGATATGGTAATTGATTATTATCCGAGAAAAGCTAATATAGTTGCTGACGCGTTAAGCCAGAAATCACTGTTTTCCTTTAGAGCATTAAACACTCAGTTGACTTTGAGTCGTGATGGTTCTATTTTATCTGAATTGAAAGTTTGATCGTTTTTCTTTACAGAATTCGGGAGTTGCAAAATGATGACCTGAAATTGTTAGCTAAACGAGAACATATTCAAAATGATCAATCTACGAATTTCAGAGTTGATATTGATGGTATGTTGTATTTCCGCAGTAGATTATGTGTTTCGAATGATCTGGATTTGAAACGAGACATTTTATCAAAGGCTCACAATAGTATGTACTCTATTCATCCGGGTAGTACTAATATGTTTTGTGATTTAAAATAGATGTATTAGTGGCCGGGTATGACCGGGAATTCTCACTTTTTAACATTTTACCAATTCATCCATAATCAATCACAATTCATAATTTACATCAAATAATTACTCCATATTAAACCATATCTCATATAATATAATAAAATATTAAAACATAAATAAAAACAATTTATTATTTACATACAAACTTACCTCGACACCAAAAATGGCAAAGAAGGACCTAACCGTCAATTTCTCATTTTTCTCCTGTTCTAAGTCCGAACCTCATTTTCTTTGATCTATAATATCACATTTAGTCTATTTATTAGTCACATTATTCAATGTGATCCAAAAATCATATTATGGCAAAATTATGTGTTTGCCCCTAAAGTTTCACATATTTACACTTTTGCCCCTACGCTCGTAAAATGATTTTTATTCATTTTCCTTGTATTTTAAGCCTAGACAAACCATTTTCATAACTATAGCAATCCAAAATTTCCATTTATTCACTCACTTACACACATTTTACAACTTTTTACAAACTAGTTTTTTTTTTTTACAATTTCACCGAAAATCACTTAGTAAAAGTCGTTTATTACACAACGAGCATTCATAATCTACCATTAAACATCAAAATAAAAGAATTTCTCATATGGGTAAATTTTCAAACATCAACCCTAGCTCAAATAAATGGTAGAAATAGAGAGATCGTGTTACGAGGATTTCAAAAACGTAAAAATCATTAAAAACGGGGCTAGAACGGACTTACAATCGAGCTTGAAAGCTTGAAAAACCCTATCCATGGTTTCCCCTTGTGAAATTCAGCCATGGGGTTGAAGATGGATAAAAATTAGCTTTTAATTTTGTTTTTAATTCATTTTAATTACTAAATGACCAAAATGCCCCTAACTTAAAAATATTCTATTTCACCTATTTCATGTCCATTTTTGTCCAAAAAAAATTAACCAATGGTCTAATTATCATTTAATGACCTCAAATTTAAAATTTCATAACAATTGGACTCCTCTAACATGTAGAACTCAACTTTTGCACTTTTTACAATTTAGTCCTTTTGACTAAATTGAGTGCCCAAACGTCGAAATTTTCGAACGAAATTTCTATGAAATCGTTTCGTGAAATCGTAGACCATAAAAATGTAATAAAAATAAAATTTTCCTCGTCGGATTTGTGGTCCCAAAACCACTGTTTCGACTAGGCCCAAAATCGGGCTGTTACAACTCTCCCCCCTTAGGGATTTTCGTCCTCGAAAATCTTACCAGAAGAAATTTCTTTCCAGAAGAAATTTCTTTCAACTCTCATGAATCACTTTCACTAATGTCCCAGAATCGCAAATCATATCAACCTCGTATAACTCTTTCTAATCACCTTGAACTTTAACACACAGTGTCGGAGCATATCACTAATGTTTTGAATTACTCTCTCAGACTTACCACCGATTTACAAGTGTATTCATAGTTTCCTGTAGCTTTTTCCATAATTGGGATATAGCCCTCGGATCTTAATCCGAAATAATGGGGACTGGCACTCTATAAGAGCTAACAACCTTAGAAACATATAACTCGGCCGATCTGTCAAATGAGAAACCCGATCGCCAAAACATCTATTTCAAATAACTGCACATTTTGATTACTCCCAGAATGAACCAACGAGCTACTACAGAGCCTCGTACAAAAATTTCCTGCATAAGCTCTGAATTCATCTACACACAATTTCAATCTCAGAACAATAACATCAATCATCAGGTCAGACCTGAAATTCCGAATAAAAAATCGACCCATACTGAACTCGTTTAGCTTACCATTCATTGACACATTTCTGAGATTCTCAATCTTGCAATGAAAACATCGCTTTAGCTTTTAATCTAACTAAAATCAGATCATCATCAATTAAGATCAATCGTGTAACCCACTCACAAAATAAACAAGGATTTTTATTATTATTCAGCATCTGTAACTATATCTGCTTTACCAGAGATTAATCAATAACCACTCACGACCTTTCAATAGCTCAAGTCTTTAACACTATCTTAACTTCAGATCTTTCTATGACATTTGATACTTTAATTCTTGAAATCAGGGAACATGAGACACCTTTCGTCGAATAAACGATATCACCAAATTCTCAATACAGACATAAAAGTGACCGTCTCTAAATCACTGGTCGAATAGTTCTTTTTAATGTGACATTAACCATTTGAAAACATGAACCATCACTTTACATTATAGTAATAAAACACATTCCAATCCGTTCAATAGTGCATCACTGAAAAATCATAAATTCATTACTCAATTCAAACTGAATTCAGAACTAGAGCTTTGGTTAATAATATCTTCAACTGTTTTCAACTTTGCTAACATGCATAGACCATCCAAATTTTCATAAATGTGATAATCATATCATTCAGAACAGCTTTAACTCATAATAACATCATCAGATTAGAACAAATCTAATAGGTATATCTCGGTATCATACTCTTTAGAATATCAATCCTTCATTCAGACTGTCCATCGATATACCCGTGAATGCACAAAATTAATTACCATATCTGAGGATACTTTAACTACATGTAACTAAAATCACATTGCCTTTACAATTACATTAGCTTTAAGAAACAAAGATATCCCAATTGAATATATTGACTTTAATTAATTTACTTGAGAAAAGAAGTCCATCATACAAATTGAAGCTTGTGATTTCACTACTTATACCTTTGCCGATGTCAATTCCTTACACGAAAATTAGAGAAATCCAGATACCAGAGTCACCATGTTTCTATGATCGAACCAGAAGCATAATCATAATAGACATAGTTATCACAAGCTGAAGACACACTTTAAAGATAAGCCATGATTAATAATTTACGAAGTATGAGTGATAGGAAAACCAAGATAAGGAAATTCAAGATACAATACCATACCGGAAATCCGAGAACGTAACTCATAAGAGAATAATAAAGATCCTGATGATTCCTCAGAGAAAGCCACAAGAAAAACCTGCTTACCGACTCTGGACTTCCATCATAACAGAGATAATGTATTTCTAAATATTTATATATAAGACAGAATAATATCCAGTAAAAACAGAAGAATAGTCCCACATAAATTTTTACCATCAACTTCATTCAAACATAATAGAATAGAATTCCGAATAGATAAAGAAATATCGATCATAAACCGACCCGGCCAACAGGGCTTTCGTCTAACATTATAGTTAGCTAGAATTCTCATAACATAAGAACTCCATTAGAACTAAACAATCACACACATATCTCTGAGGATAAAAGAATATATATATAGAATACCCAGAAAGATTATCATATTCATCTCAACTATAACTATCACACACAGACATCTTTACTACTCAATTATTATTTCTCTGACTAATTCTGTCATTATGTACCCCGCATCATTCCAGTCACTAATGAAAACCAATTCAGGAAGAATTTCAGCAAATACATACTTTAGACTTCATACTCAATTGAGTCGAATAGTCGAGACTAGCTTCTTCTTTATCTGTGACATTGCATAATCTTTGTAATCTTTAAAAATAATTTGATATTTCTTCTAAAACTGAGTTCAGTTGTCACACTATACTCAACTCTGTTTGCATTACTAATTATTTCACCCCTGAACTCTTTAGTTTCCCACTTATGAACTTATTCAACATAATTCTCATGAACTTTTATCATGAAGCAACACTGGTAAGGGGGGTGAGGTCGTAAAGCCTCTAACTTGACTCTCATAAATACACACATATGACTTAGCATTCATCATCAACATAATATCATCATGATCAAATAATTAACTCTAAGCAAATTTTTATACTTAGTCATGTTACACGAACTTTTCGATTATCTTATTCAATCAAGTGTACTTAAACATACATTCCATGAATTTTGAGTAAATTTACTCATAACACTCACTTAATCAAGCATGTTAGGCACATAACATCATATGAATACCAACATATATGAATGAGCTTATCACAACATAGACTTTCGTTTCATTTCACTTTTCCACATTTCCCAACTTATGGTTATCTCAATCCGCACATTAACACATTCATATCATGAAATTCTATTCATACCTTTCCACATTTCAATCATCTCAATATCATTTTTAGCATTATCGACAATAGCTCAGTTGGAAGTCATCTATGTCTTAACAAAACAATTTCATTAGAGCTGGGAGATATCACACTATCACAGTTCACATATGGCATGTATAGCTAGACTCTTTCACACACTATGTTAGTTTGAGAATCGACTAAACCATAGCTCTGATACATTAAATGTAACACCCCTTACCCGTATTCAACGCTGGAATAGGGTACGAGACATTACCGAAACACATACACTTGTAAATGTATTAAACCGAGTCATAAAATTTCATCCAAATTAAAAATTTTCAAATTTTTATCTTTGAGTCCCTAAATAGGGCATACGAGGCCCAATACATACTTTGGAAGTGGTCCGGGACTAAACTGAGAACTTTGGAAAACATTAGAAAATTTCTTGAAAAATAGGGGCACACGCCCGTGTCCAAGGCCATGTCCTTCACATAGCCGAGATACACGCCCGTGTGTTAGGCCGTGTGGCGTTTCGAATTTTCGAAAATCAAGTGCAGACTTCACACACCCTGGGCACATGGCTATGTGGCCACAAGTAAGGCTATTTACCAAGCCCTTTGCCACCCCAAAACACTTATACACTTGTACAAACTTATCATCACACAACATGGTATTATTAAGCATTCAAACATCCACACTAAGACATCCATATACCATTTACGAATCACATTCATCATGCACAACCACACATACACTTAACTAATCATAGCATATAACTTAGTCAACCATTCACATTTAGTATTTGCCACACATAATTATCACACATTAACTCATCCAACCCAAACAAGCATGCACATCCATGTAATGCTTCATCATAGACTTATAACATAACAAATATTGGCCACATCAAATGGCCTTATACAACAATGACCTTCAATTAGCATAGGCCAATATTCTAGGCCAACTCATAATAACATGTACACAAATGACCAAGTCCCTATACATGCCATAGACTTAAAAAGCTAGAATAAAAATCATCGATACCAATCCATAGCTTCTTAGTGTGATAGAATATCCGACGACCTCAAACTCGAGCTAGCATCTGTGAGACTATAGGAAAAAGAAAGGAAGGGAGGTAAGCATTATAGGTTAGTAAGTAGGTATGTAAATATAAGTGATTTATTAACGGGATTTTATAAATCTTCACAATATGTTCTGAAGATAATACAATCATAATTGCATATAGTTCCACTATTTATTCATGTTCATCTCAAGCTATCTACTCGAGTCACAGTCACTAAATTATTTATATCTCAAGCTACAAAACTCCAAATTAAGATCCACTAAATTTCCCTGAAACTAGACTCTACCATAAAAGTTTCAGAATTTTTGGTTTAGCCAATAAGTAGAGTTTATTCTTTAAAGTTTCCCCTGTTTCGCTGTTTGACAGTTCTGACCCCTCTGCACTAAAAATTAATTATCTCATCGTAAAGAATTTGGATAATGTTCCCGTTTGTTTCACTTGAAACTAGACTCATTAATAAATTTAATAATATAAATTATAAACCATAATTATTTTTATACAATTTTTAATGATTTTCCAAAGTCAGAACAGGGGATTCATACATCATTTTGACACTGTCTCACAAAAAAATTGAATATCACAGGATACGAAATTCTATTGTTTACACCATTTCTTTTATGTGAAAATGGACTCATTCAGATTTAATTTCATATCTTATTCAACCTCTAATTCGATTTCCACCATTTTTGGTGATTTTTCAAAGTCACACAACTATTGTTGTCCAAAACTGTTTTGTTGCTAAATTTTCTCTTTCATAATTTCACTTACTCCATTTCATCTTATCGAAGGCTCGATCAAATATCGAGCACATTGTTCATATATTTTGACACTTATACCTGCACTTATTCATCACATAGTCATATTCAATTACACTTAGTCGTTACATGATCACATGTTTGAACTCATCGGAATAATAACAGATACACGGTGGCTTGCACATAGTACCACCCTTGTAGCCGAAGCTATCTGGTGCACATAGTAGCCTGCACTTAGTACTACACATGTGACCAAAACCATCACTTACACATAGTGGCCTGCACTTAGTACCACACATGTGATCGAAGCTTATCAGATGCACGCATAGTAGCCTGCACTTAGTACTACACATGCGACCTATCAAAATGCGGTACACGAGTAGCTTCGCACTTAGTACTACACACGTGACCTAAAACCATCTCGTAGCTCTCTTGTACAAATAGTTGCCTACACTTAGTACCACACATGTGACCTAGCTACCTCATTCGTATCTTTCTATTTCGAAGATTCAACCGGGAATTCTCACTTTTCAACATTTTACCAATTCATCCATAATCAATCACAATTCATAATTTACATCAAATAATTAATCCATATTCAACCATATCTCATATAATATAATAAAATATTAAAACAGAAATAAAAACGATGTATTATTTACATACAAACTTACCTCGACACCAAAAATGGCAAATAAGGACCTAACCGTCAATTTCTCGTTTTTCCCCCGTTCTAAGTCTGAACCTCATTTTCTTTGATCTATAATATCACATTTAGTCTATTTATTAGTCACATTATTAAATGTGATCCAAAAATCATATTATGGCAAAATTACATTTTTGCCCCTAAAGTTTCACATATTTACACTTTTGCCCCCAGGCTCGTAAAATGATTTTATTCAATTTCCTTGTATTTTAAGCCTAACCGAACCATTTTCATAACTATAGCAATCCACAATTTCCATTTATTCATACACTTACACACATTTTACAACTTTTTACAAACTAGTCCTTTTTGACAATTTCACCGAAAATCACTTAGTAAGAGTCGTTTATTACACACCGAGCATTCATATTCTACCATTAAACATCAAAACAAAATAATTTCTCATATGGTTAAAATTTCAAACATCAACCCTAGCTCAAATAAATGGTAGAAATAGAGAGATCGTGTTACGGGGATTTTAAAAACGTAAAAATCATTAAAAACGGGGCTAGAACGGACTTACAATCGAGCTTGGAAGCTTGAAAAACCCTAGCCATGGTTTCCCCTTGTGAAATTCGGCCATGGGGTTGAAGATGGATAAAAATTGGATTTTAATTTTGTTTTTAATTCATTTTAATTACTAAATGACCAAAATGCCCCTAACTTAAAATATTCTATTTCACCTATTTCATGTCCATTTTTGTCCAAAAAATTAACCAATGGTCTAATTATCATTTAATGACCTCAAATTTAAAATTTCATAACAATTGAACTCCTCTAACATGTAGAACTCAACTTTTGCACTTGTTACAATTTAGTCATTTTGACTAAATTGAGTGCCCAAACGTCAAAATTTTCGAATGAAATTTTTAGGAAATCGTTTCGTGAAATCGTAGACCATAAAAATGTAATAAAAATAAATTTTTCCTCGTCGGATTTGTGGTCCCAAAACCACTGTTCTGACTAGGCCCAAAATTGGGTTGTTACAACTCTCCCCCCTTGGGGATTTTTGTCCTCGAAAATCTTACCAGAAGAAATTTATTTCAACTATCATGATTCACTTTCACTAATGTCCCAGAATCGCAAATCATATCAACCTCGTATATCTCTTTCTAATCACCTTGAACTTTAACACACAGTGTCGGAGCATATCGCCAAAGTTTTGAATTACTCTCTCAGACTTACCACCGATTTACAAGTGTATTCATAGTTTCCTGTAGCTTTTTCCATAATTGGGATATAGCCCTCGGATCTAAATCTACTCTATGAGAGCTAACAACCTCAGAAACATATAACTCGGCCGATCTGTCAAATGAGAAACCCGATCGCCAAAACATCTATTTCAAATAACTGCACATTTTGAGTACTCCCAGAATGAACCAACGAGCTACTACTGAGGCTCGTACAAAAATTTCCTACATAAGCTCTAAATTCATCTGCACACAATTCTATCTCAGAACAATAACATCAATCATCAGGTCAGACCTGAAATTCCGAATCAAAACTCGACTCATACTGAACTCGTTTAGCTTACCATTCATTGACACATTTCTGAGATTCTCAATCTTGCAATGAAAACATCGCTTTAGCTTTTAATCTAACTAAAATCGGATCATCATCAATTAAGATCAATCGTGTAACCCACTCACAAAATAAACAAGGATTTTTATTATTATTCAGCATCTGTAACTATATCTGCTTTCCCAGAGATTAATCAATAACCACTCACGATCTTTCAATAGCTCAAGTCTTTAACACTATCTTAACTTCAGATCTTTCAATGACATTTGATACTTTAATTCTTGAAATCAGGGAACATGAGATACCTTTCATCGAATAAACGATATCACCAAATTCTCAATACGGACATAAAAGTGACCGTCTCTAAATCACTGGTCGAACAGTTCTTTTTAATGTGACATTAACCATCTGAAAAGATGAACCATCACTTTACATTCTAGTAATAAAACACATTCCAATCCGTTCAATAGTGCATCACTGAAAAATCATAAATTCATTACTCAATTCAAGCTAAATTCAGAACTAGAGCTTCGGTTAATAATATCTTCAACTGTTTTCAACTTTGCTAACATGCACATACCATCCAAATTTTCATAAATGTGATAACCATATCATTCAGAACAGCTTTAACTCATAATAACATCATCAGATTAGAACAAATCTAATAGGTATATCTCGGTATCATACTCTCTAGAATATCAATCCTTCATTCAGACTGTCCATCGATATACTCGTGAATGCACAAAATTAATTACCATAACTGAGGAAACTTTAACTACGTGTAACTCAAATCACATTTCAACTGACCAGCTCACTCTGATAAAAAAAACCGAGTCGATTTCGACTATCAAATAATAACATAAAAAAATGCTCCTTTCTTCATGCTATTAAAACAACTCAAACACACAATCTTTTAAAATTCTCTTATCATGCCATCAAAGGCCTTTACAATTACATTAGCTTTAAGAAACAAAGATATCCTGATTGAATACATTGACTTTAATTAACTTACTTGAGAAAAGAAGTCCATCATACAAATTGAAGCTTGTGATTTCACTACTTATACCTTTGCCGATGTTAATTCCTTACACGAAAATTAGAGAAATCCAGATACCAGAGTCACCATTTTTCTATGATCAAACCAGAAGCATAATCATAATAGACATAGTTATCACAAGCTGAAGAACACACTTTAAAGATAAGCCATGATTAATAATTTACGAAGTATGAATGATAGGAAAACCAAGATAAGGAAATTCAAGATACAATACCATACCGGAAATCCGAGAACATAACTCATAAGAGAATAATAAAGATCCTGATGATTCCTCAGAGAAAGCCACAAGAAAAACACTGCTTACCGACTCTGGACTTCCATCATAACAGAGATAATATATTTCTAAATATTTATATATAAGACAGAATAATATCCAGTAAAAACGGAAGAATAGTCCCACATAAATTTTTACCATCGACTTTATTCCAACATAATAGAATAGAATTCTGAATAGATAAAGAAATACTGATCATAAACCGACCCGACCAACAGGGCTTTCGTCTAACATCGTAGTTAGCTATCATTCTCATAACATAAGAACTCCATTAGAACTAAACAATTACACACATATCTCCGAGGATAAAAAAATATATATATAGAATACCCAGAAAGATCATCATATTCATCTCAACTATAACTATCACACACAGACATCTTTACTACTCAATTATTATTTCTCTGACTAATTCTGTCATCATGTACCCTGCATCATTCCAGTCACTAATGAAAACAAATTCGGGAAGAATCTCAGCAAACACATACTTTAGACTTCATACTCAATTGAGTCGAATAGTCGAGACTAGCTTCTTCTTTATCCCTGACATTGCATAATCTGTGTAATCTTTAAAAATAATCAGATATTTCTTCTAACACTGAGTTCATTTGTCACACTATACTCAACTCTGTTTGCATTACTAATTATTTCACCCCTGAACTCTTTAGTTTCCCACTTATGAACTTTTTCAACATAATTCTCGCGAACTTTCATCATAAAGCAACACTGGTAAGGGGGTGAGGTCGTAAAGCCTCTAACTTGACTCTCATAAATACACACATATAACTTAGCATTCATCATCAACGTAATATCATCATGATAACATAACTAACTCTAAACAAATTTTCATACTTAGTCATGTTACACGAACTTTTCGATTATCTTATTCAATCAAGTGTACTTAAACATACATCCATGAATTTTGAGTAAATTTACTCATAGCACTCACTTAATCAAGCATGTTAGGCACATAACATCATATGAATACCAACATATATGAATGAGCTTATCACAACATAGACCTTCTTTTTATTTCACTTTTCCACATTTCCCAACTTATGGTTATCTCAATCCGCACATTAACACATGCATATCATGAATTTCCATTCATACCTTTCCATATTTCAACACATCGTAAGCACATTTAAATCATCTCAATATCATTTTTAGCATTATCGACAATAGCTTGGTTGGAAGTAATCTATGTCTTAACAAAACAATTTCGTTAGAGCTGGGAGATATCACACTATCATAGTTCACATATGGCATGTATAGCTAGACTCTTGCAAACACTATGTTAGTCCAAGAATCGACTAAACCATAGCTCTGATACCAATAAATGTAACACCCCTTACCCGTATTCAACGCTGGAATAGGGTACGAGGCATTACCGAAACACATACGCTTGTAAACGTATTAAATCGAGTCATAAAATTTCATCCAAATTAAAACTTTTCAAATTTATAACTTAGAGTCCTTAAATAGGGCCTACGAGGCCCAATACATACTTTGGAAGTGGTCCGGGACTAAACCGAGAACTTTGGAAAACATTAAAAAATTTCTTGAAAAATAGGGGCACACGCCCGTGTCTAAGGCCATGTCCTTCACACAGTCGAGATACACGCCCGTGTGTTAGGCCATGTGGCTTTTCAAATTTTCAAAAATCAAGTGCAGACTTCACACACCCTGGGCACATGGCCGTGTGGCCACTAGTAAGGCTATTTACCAAGCCCTTTGCCACCCAAAAATACTTATACACTTATACAAATTTATCATCACACAACATGGTATTATTAAGCATTCAATCATCCACACTAAGACATCCACATACCATTTACGAATCACATTCATCATGCACAACCACACATAAACTTAACTAATGATAGCATATAACTTACTCAACTGTTCACATTTAGTATTTGCCACACATAATTATCACACATTCACTCATCCAACCCAAACAAGCATGCACATCCATGTAATGCTTCATCATAGACTTATAACATAAAAAATATTGGCCACATCAAATGGCCTTAGACAACAATGACCTTCAATTAGCATAGGCCAATATTCTAGGCCAACTCATATTAACATGTACATAGATGACCAAGTCCATATACATGCCATAGACTTAAAAAGCTAGAATAAAAATCATCGATACCAATCCATAGCTTCTTAGTGTGATAGAATCTCCGACGACCTCCAACTCGAGCTAGCATCTGTGACACTATAGGAAAAAGAAAGGAAGGGTGATGTGTCTAAAACTAACTATGAACACAATAAAGGCAAGTGCACCTATCGTTTAATAGTATAGTTATGGTAAGACCGGTAATATCGTATCCACAAGGACCAGGAGTACTAGTAATTACTATCTTTTTATTATTTAGCCTAAATATTGGAGTGATTTCTTTTAAACTAAAACTAATTAAACACGACAACGAAAGAATTAGGAAAATACTGTTAGACAACTTTATGAGATAGGCAATACCTAAGGAAGAATCCACCTAGACTTCACTTATTACTTTTGATTAATAAGATTTATTCACTTGACTTATTCCGTAGAAATCCCTGATTTATGTTAATATCTCTTTCAAGACTAAAAACAACTGACTCTAGGTTGATTAATTGAAATCTCTTTCTAACTAAAACCTCTATTGTCGCATTAACTCGATCTATAAATTCCCTTATTAGATTTGACTCTAATTCGGCAGATTTTTGTCGCCCTATCTCTAGGGTTGCAATCAACTCCGCTTAATTGTGTTGATGTACTCTTAAACAGGGACTTTTGCTCCACTGAATAAGCACATTCGACTTGAACCAATAACCTAAATTATCAAAACAAGAATAAGAACTCACAATTAAGAATAAGAACAAGTATTTATCTTATAAATCAAATAATAATAAGATCCGTCATAGGTTTCATCCTCCCTAGGTATTTAGAGAGTTTAGTTCATATTGATAGAAGAACACATCTCAAAATAAGGAAAACAACCAAACATAGGAAAACCCAAAAACTTCTAAAGAACTTGATGGAGATCTTCAGTCTTGATGGAGATCCTTCCTCCGAGCTGCTTCCGATGGCTGTCTTCGAGTATTTTCCGCGTTCTATTCCGCGTTCTCTTTTAGGTCACCCCCTAGGGTGTTTATATAGGCTTCAGAACATCTTTCTTTTCCCATAAGTAACCTTTTCTGGATATAATTAATCTTTGATACGGCAGGGACACGCCCGTGTGACACGCCCGTGTTCGATAGTCTTGGGCCGTGCTCGCTTCTGCTCGCCACACACAGTCGTGTGGTCTTCTCGTGTGCGTTGATCTAGGTCGTGTTCGATTTTGCTCGTAACGCACGGCTGTGTTTGATAGCCCAGGCCGTGTTGGTTTCTAAGGTAGGCCCATTTTGTCCCATTTTGGCCCGTTTCTTGCTCTTTTCGACTCCCTAAGCTCTCCTGAATGTAAAACATGAAATTAAGAGATTAGGAGCATCGAATTCATCAAATCTAATGAGAATTCATCCAAAAATAAGCCAAGCATGGGGTTAAAATATGCATAAATTAAGGTTTATCAAATATCCCCACACTTAAGCGTTTGCTTGTCCTCAAGCCAAATCCTCAACTCACAATAAGAATTAACTTCCTTAATTCATAACTCTCATCAATAATTGATAAACCGTAATATATACATATTTTAATCCCGCATTTAGCAAACCTTTGGATGATTTATCTCCTGAATTGTGGAATTTGATGCTCCTAATCCTTTAATTTCATGTTTTATACTTAGGAGAGCATCGGAGGATGAAAAGAACGGGAAACGAGCCAAAAATGAAGAAAATCGGCCAAAGGAAGAAATCCACATGGCCTGGGCTCGACTCACGCGGGCGTTCCACATGGGCGTGCCCCTACCTTGACCTGTTTAATTCCATTCGCATTAGGATACTTGTGGGCCAAGTAAGGCACCCCGAAAGCCTATATAAACACCCTAGAGGGCAACCTAATGGGGGAGTTGGACAGAAGCCTTCTGTCAGGGCTTTTGACAAGGGGTGAAGCCAGAGAGGGCTGAACACAGGGGATTACTCCAAGAAAGCTAGTTGATCCATCTCAGAAGCCGGAATCACGCTCAAGACGAAAGATCTTCCCTTCAAGTTCCTTCAGGGGGTTTTAGGGTTTTTCTTATGTTTTGTTATTTACTTTCTTCTGAGATGTATTCTTTATTAAACATGAACTAAACCCCTCAAATACCGAGGGGATGAAACGTAAGACGAATCTTGTTATTGTTTTTCTGAACTATATGATAAATACTTGATTTGTTCTTAATTATGTGTTCTTAATTCTTGTTTTAATATTTCAGGATATTGATTCAAGTATTGATGTGCTTAGGCAGTGGAGCAAAAGTCCCTATTCAAGAGTAGATCTAGCATAGTTAAGCAGAGTTGATCGCAACCCTAGAGATAGGATGACGAAAATCTACCGGATTAGGGTCAAACCTAATATGGGAGTCCATAGATCGAGTTAATGCAACACTAGGGGTTTTAATTAGAAAGAAATTTCAATTAATCAACCTAGGGTTAGACGTTAGTAGCCTCGAAAGAGGTATTAATATAAATTAGGGAATCCTACGGATCAAGTCAAGTGAATAAATCGTCTGGTTTAAAGTTAAATAACAAGTGAAGTCTAGGTGGATTCTTCCTTGGGTATTGTCTTAGTCAACTGGTTTTCCCCAAAAGTATTTTCCCAATTCACTCTCTGTGTCTTAGCATCCTTATTTTAGTAATTAGTTAATTAAAACTTCGATTCCCTTAATACTTAGGCTAGATGATTAAAAGATAGTAACTACTAGTACTCTTGGTCCTTGAGGATACGATATTACCGGTCTTGCCATAGCTATACCACCGAACGATAGGTGCGCTTGCCTTATTCGTTGTCATTGTTGGTTTGGACACGATCAAGTTTTTGGCGCCGTTGCCGGGGACTATAGATATTAGGAACACTTGATTTTTATTACTTTAGCCATTTTATTTATTTACAATTTATTTTTATTTTTTATTTTATTTTAACTTTGCTAATTTTCCTTTTTCCTTACTTCTGGCTGGTATTCTAGTTTATGACTAGAAGAAACCTGTCAGGACCATTATTTTATGACAGTGAAATAGAACATACTGCTCGCAGAAACCGAAGAGATGTCACTGAATAATTATTAGTGGCAAGTCATGAGGACAAAGCCTAATGAAGCAGCCGGCGTTTTCAACCTTAACGCGGTCACCATGTTATCTAACCAGGTAGAGCTTTTAAATAGAAAAATTGATGGTTTTTATGGTTCTACACAGGTACATCTGGTAATGCAGTACGATACAAATGGAGGAGGGGTGAACAACACAGAATATGTATCCTACAACCCTAGCACTGAAAACGAACAAGTCAACTATATGGGTAACTATTCTAGACCTCAAAATAACCCTTATAGTAATACTTATAATCCAGGTTGGAGGAACCACCCAAATTTCTCATGGGGTGGCCAAGGAAATCAGAGACAACAACCCTCCCCAGGCTTTCAACAACAACCCTACCCACAAGAGAAGAAGCCAATCCTTGAAGAGATGCTTAGGAAATTCATCGCGGTGTCAGAAACCCGTTTCCAAAACATTGAAACAGCACTTAAAAATCAACAAGTGTCAATTCAAGGGCTCGAGAACCAAATAGGTCAACTTGCTAAGCTGATCTCAGAACGACCACAAGAAAACTTGCCAAGCAACACTGAAACTAACCCAAAGGAACAAATTCACGGCGTTACTGTTCACGATAGCGAAGGGTTAGACGATTCAAAATTGAAGCAAAAGAAGGTGATAGAAGAGGGTAAGGTTGAGGTAAGCCATGATAAACCAAAACCGGTAATTACAGAGTACCAACCTCATGTGCCGTACCCCGATGCGATGAAGAAAGACCACACAGAGGAACAATTCGGTAAATTTCTTAAATTCCAAAGAAATTATATATTAACTTGCTGTTTCTTGAAGCTCTTTTGCAGATGCCAGATTCAAGGAAATTTTTAAAAGAGTTTTTGACAAACAAACGGAAGTTAGACGATACGTTGCATGAGGAGCTAAACGCAGTGTGCTCAGCAATTCTACAACATAAACTACCACGAGAGCTCACATTTCGTGTAAGTGACAAAACGATCACTCTTCAGGTTCTTGACACGGCTAGGGCATCAAGTAATAGAGGTGGAAAAAATCACTTCAAAGTTGGGAACCAGGTACTGTTAGATACAACCGACCCTCGAATAGCCGCTTCAGACCTTAATACAAACGGTACGACTCCTTTTACGGTACTTAAGGTCTTTTCATACGGAACAATCGAGGTAACTCATTCTAATTTCGACACTTTTAAGGTAAATATTACCCGACTCAAATCATATGTTGATAGAATTGATAGTAAGAAAAAGGAGTTTTGACTCTGTGAACCACCATGGCCATACGAATAACAGGTAAGTCTAGCTCAAGACTTTAAACGAGCGCTTCTCGGGAGGCAACCTGAGCACTAACCCCACTAACCTCCATATTTTTGAATTTTAGCATCTAACTAAAAACTAACCAAATTTTTAAGCGCAGGTTTCCCTACCCACATGGCCTTGCACACGGGCGTGGCCGTGGCCGTGTGGAAACAAGACAAAACTTTTCCCAAAAACACGGGCTGCGATAAAACACCATGGCCATGCGATGCGGCCATGGTCGACACTGACTAAAGAACACGGGCGTGTGATCCTCTACATGCCCGTGGGACTTTTGAGTCCATTTATTTTTTCTTTTTCTCTTATTTTCATTTTTAATTTCTTTTCTTTTATCTTTCTCGTCTTTAATTTATATTATTATATTTTCATTTCTTTAATTTAGGTTCAAGGGGTTGTTAATGAACGACCACACCACCACTGGAGTATCCTCCCCACCTTCACCTCTCTCCAACTTTACCGTTTCTTTACATTGACTCCACCCAAAATTCAGAAAATTTCACTTCTCTCCCTATCTTATGATTTTATTACTATATTGCTATTATCTATCTTTGTACATTGAGGACAATGTACATCTTAAGTGTAGGGGGTTAACTACAGTATTATTTGAAAATCCTGAATTATGTCTTATTCTTAAGCGATTTTCTCATATTTACTGTTAGAATGAAATTTCTTTTGATTTATGATTTTCATTGATATGTTTCGGATTAAGTCATAGTTAATTGTGCAGTGATGATTTAAACTTTAGGAGACTAGAGAATCAAGCATGATGAGTCTATTTTCAGAATTAAAAATTGATAGGTTGTCTACCTGAATCTAATTATTACCTTGAAGTTTGAAATTCACAAGGTTGACATCAAAAGCCCATAAATTTTGTGAGATCTTGAGCCTTTTAGAGCGTACATTTTTTCCGTGCTCACTTTATTGATTATGAGTGTGTCAACATTGATTTGTTATTCTAGAACTTGCTTCGTTTATACATATTGAGACCACACCTTTGATATGATACACAGAGATGATAAAGGCACCTAGGTTTTAACCCACTTACTCCACCCAAAGCCTACCCTCATAATTAACCCCTAGTGAACCCTTTTCAGCCTAATAAACCATTTTTTGACTCACCCACTAATATTAACCTAAAACCAAATTTTTGATTCCCCTAATCTTTTGACGTCCCTTTTGTCGAGATTTGATTTGAGCAGTTACCTAACTATATTCTCTATTTCCGTTGTTAAGTTCTTTCTTGTTACTTGATTTGATCTTAAAAAAAATGAAGTATATTCATTATTAGTTCTATGTTATTTGAGCTTAAACAGTTAATGGTACATTTTTAAAAGAAGCTCATGTTATTAGTATTAAGTTTTCAATTGATGTAATTATTCAGTATTAGTCCAATTTTCTAGTTAGGTAATTTATCAATTCAGTCTCGATACTAACCCTCTAATTCAGCCTTTACCCACACCTTTAACCCAAGCCCCGTTACAACCCATAAAAGACCTTTTGATTTGTGTATCATATCATTTTACAGTGGTGGAGATTTGATTTTCATGCAAGCTTATGGGATTAACTTTTCATGTTTGACACTTGAGTGCTTATTTTTGAACCTTGAACACCTTGAGTGATTTGAGTGAACCCTTAGCGAGGATGTCAATTTTTTTATTTTGAATTAAAGGTGATTATTTAGGTAAAGGGAAACACCTATTTTTTGTACTATAAAAACTATATTTTTCGTACTATAAAAACTATGACTTTGATTGTTTGAATCTTTAGGAACCTTCTGGTTAAATTATCAATATATGAATTACCTATGAATTATGATGAAACATTATTAATGAAGGTAATGAATTGAGGAAATTCTATTTTAATTGTGAGTTGAGAATTTTGCCTGAGGACAAGCAAATGCTTAAGTGTGGGGGTATTTGATAAACCGTAATATATACATATTTTAATCCCACATTTATCATACTTTTGGATGATTTATCCCCTGAATTGTGGAATTTGATGCTCCTAATCCTTTAATTTCATGTTTTATACTTAGGAGAGCATTGGAGGATGAAAAGAACGGGAAACGGGCCAAAAATGGAGAAAATGGGCCAAAAGAAGAAATCCACACGGCCTGGAGGTAACCACACGCCCGTGCCACCTTAGCAGGCCCGAACACGGCCTGGGCTCGACTCACACGGGTGTTCCACACAGGCGTGCCCCTGCCTTGACCTGTTTTAATTCCATTCAGATTAGGATACTTGTGGGCCAAGTAAGGCACCCCGAAAGCCTATATAAACACCCTAGAGGGCAACCTAAAGGGGGACTTGGAAAGAAGCCTTCTGTCAGGGCTTTTGACGGGGGGCGAACCCAGAGAGGGCTGAACACAGAGGATTACTCCAAGAAAGCCAGTTGATCCATCTCAGAAGCCGGAATCATGCTCAAGACGAAAGATCTTCCCATCAAGTTCCTTCAGGGGGTTTTAGGGTTTTTCTTATGTTTTGTTATTTACTTTCTTCTGAGATGTATTCTTTATTAAACATGAACTAAACCCCTCAAATACCTGAGGGGATGAAACCTAAGACGGATCTTGTTATTATTTTCTGAACTATATGATAAATACTTGATTTGTTCTTAATTATGTGTTCTTAATTCTTGTTTTAATATTTCAGGATATTGATTCAATTATTGATGTGCTTAGGTAGTGGAGCAAAAGTCCCTGTTTAGGAGTAGATCTAGCATAGTTAAGCGGAGTTGATCGCAACCCTAGAGATAGGATGACGAAAATTTGCCGGATTAGGGTCAAACCTAATATGGGAGTCCATAGATCGAGTTAATGCAACACTAGGGGTTTTAATTAGAAAGAGATTTCAATTAATCAGCCTAGGGTTAGACGTTAGTTGCCTTGAAAGAGGTATTAATATAAATTAGGGAATCCTACGGATCAAGTCAAGTGAATAAATCGTCTGGTTCAGAGTTAAATAACAAGTGAAGTCTAGGTGGATTCTTCCTCGGGTATTGTCTTAATCAACTGGTTTTCCCCAAAAGTATTTTCCCAATTCACTCTCTGTGTCTTAGCATCCTTAGTTTAGTAATTAGGTAATTAAAACATCGATTCGCTTAATAATTAGGCTAGATAATAAAAAGATAGTAACTACTAGTACTCTTGGTCCTTGAGGATACGATATTACCGGTCTTGCCATAGCTATACTACCGAACGATAGGTGCGCTTGCCTTATTCGTTATCATAGTTAGTTTGGACATGATCAATAATGTCTCATCATAATTCACAGATAATTTATACATTTATAATTTAACTAGAAGAGTCCTAGAGATTCAAACAATCTAAGTCATAGATTTTTATAGCATGAAAACATAGGAGTTTCCCCTTACCTAAATAATTACCTTTGATTCAAAACTGACAAGTATTGACATCCTCACTAAAGATTCACTCAAATCACTCAAAGTGTTTAAGGTTCAATTTAAGCACTCAAAAGTCAAAAATGAAAAGTTAATCCCATAGGCTTGCATGAAAATCAAATCTCCACCACTATAAAATGAGATGATACACAAATCAAAAGGTCTTTAAAAGGGTTGTAACTGGGCTTGGGTTAAAGGTGTGGATAAACGCTGAAAAGGAGGGCTAAAATCGAGATTAAATTGATAATTTACCTAACTAGAAAAATAAACTAATATTGAATAATTACAATAATTAAAAACTTATCAATAATAACACGAGCTTCTTCTAAAAATGTAAAATTAACTGCTTAAGCTCAAATAACCAAGAACTAATAATGAATAAATTTCCAACTTTTTTTATTAAGAATAAGAACAAGTACATGATACAAGATGAATTTAACCACTGAAATAAAGAAAATAGTTAGGCAATTGATCAAATCAAATCTCGACAAAAGGGTAGTCAAGAAAAATGGGGATAACATAAATAACTGGGTTTCGGGTTAATATTAGTAGTATATTAAGAAATGGTTGATTAGGCCTCAAAGGGGTTCACTAGGGGTTAATTATGAAGGTAGGCTTTTTGTAACACCCCAAACCTGGCCCAAACGCTACGACCAGATCTGGTACGCTACGGGGTTTATTGTTAAAAACTTTGCTTTGATGGTTTTTGGAAATCTCAGTTTCTTTATTTAGGCATTTGTTAAAAATAAGATATTTGATGAAAACCTTTGCTCTTCCGTTGAACATGTTTGGAAAACCCATTTTATTACTTTTTATACCTTAAGTCCTTGAACATAAATTTATAAACTGTAAACATTAACAAATATAAAGCGATAACCTAAGCCATGGGGCCTTATTACATAAGTAGCCCCAAAATTAAAACTTAAAGGAAAACCGAAAATAGTTTATGAAAAAAAAAAAAACTTGATGGCCCCTCGAGTCCGCCTCGGCTCCCATGTCCACGATCTATTGCTCATCTGAAAAGTTAGGGAAATTAAAGGGGATGAGTCACCAAGATTCAGTGTGCAAATCCTGAAAAAACATAAAAGGCTTTAGGCCCACAAACACATCATGGGCCTTGGCCCATACACAATAACATGAGAATATTTACATGCAACATGGCCCAACCCAACCTAGAAATCCATCCTCTACACACCAGCCCGTACCAGCCAACACACTCTTGGGATTTCTACAATCAACCCACCATTCGCTACACACCATATCGAGCAAGTCATGCCGCCTATTCCTAACAATCAGAGTAAATTTAACGTGGCTTAGCCACCGATCACTATTGTGACCTAATTTCTGATTCGTGGTTTAACCACCGATCACCAAGTGACCTATTACCATGCTCTTCCCCTTTCATCGTATTAACCCTATCCCATGCATACATCCATGCAAAATCAAAACAAGATACTACCTAAAAGATCACGTGTTTTTACATACATCGATACACACATAGAGAAGTTTCTATGGTTACGTGCACTGGCATCCTTTGCCTACCCTTTTGGGTAATACGACTGTCCATACTGACCTTTCCGGCTTTTAGCTCATAACATATATAGTACAGATTAATTAGTGTGATAGAGATCTACACACCTGATTACAGTCAAGACGAGACCTTCTATGTCGACACTATCAGAAGCCGATACGACTGCTAATTGTCTAAGATTTTATTCCGAAGCCGGTCCACAACCTGGCGGCCAATCCCGAACTGCTGACACCGCTCGTTTCTTAAACTTAGGGGTTGGATTTACGGGTCCAATTCCCTTTTCTGTTTGACTAGAGTTTGTATCCATGGAACAGATCTTAGTCAACAAACCGGATTAAAACAATGAATCGAATACAAACACAAATGTACATTCATAGTGCAGAGATCCCTTACCTAGAAATCCCGAAAGAGATGGAGTTTAGAGACTAGCGGTTTCCGGCTTTTAGATCTAGACGATCTACTTCGATTCTCGATGTGCCGCCCCAAAATGAAAACATGAGAACAATCAAAACATTACTCCAAGGATAATCCTACCACGCCAGCTAGCCTTTCGGCTTTGGCCTCCAAAAACCGGAAGAGAAAAAGTGAAGAGAGAATTCGGCACTTACCTTAACACCAACAGATTCGACTAACCCTTAGAGATCTTGACACTTAGCACGATAGAAGAAAGAAATCGGCAAGGAGAAAAGAGTGGACAAGGTATTCAGCTAGTAGGAAAGAGTGGAGAAGAGAATTGAAGTGAAGAGATTCGGCTCTAGTGGAGATCAAAAGAAAAGATATAGAGAGGAACTGTGAGGTTTCGGCTTGTAGAGGGAAATAGAGAAAAGAACAATGGAATTTCGGCTTTTGCATAAAAGTGGAGATGAGAGAAAAGAAGAAAAACAAATAGGACCCAAATGCCGGAATTGAAGAGATATCCCGCCTACTTAAACCAAATTTCGACACCTACTACCTAAAAATTGAAAATGCCCCTTTTAAAACCAAAACTAAGTTATTAATCAAGGGAAATTTCGGCACCCCTTGAACATACCAGAACCGATTCCTCCTCCCCCTCGGTGTTGGAATTTCGCCACCACCGTGACCAGCAGATAACTCCTAAATTTTCTCCCGTATCATTATCCGATCTCCCATCCACAAGTGACCAGATAACACCACCTCTTCTTCCTTTATCCGCCACATTATCACCATATTATCTACATTATCCAAACATTTATTCCCCCTATTTCCAAGCCCCATTGCCGTCCAACTTGCTCCCCCCTTTAATGCCGAAAATAATTAAAATTAAATAAGAAAAATTAGGCTTCATGAGACTCGAACTTGGGCCTCCTCAGCTGACGCCACCTCCCTGCTCTAAGTGCCGCCACTTTGCCACTGTGCCACAAGCCCATCTGTGTCTTATAATCACAGATAACATCTTGTAAGCCCTATCCTCACTGGCTTACCACTAGAGTGCCCAAGCAGAAAATTTGATTAAGGCCTCGGCCCAATCCCTGAGCCCATTCTTAACCCCTCAAACCCCCTAATTACACATTAGAGATAACATAAACATCACAGCACATTAAACGCAAAGGCCCATTAATTCAGGATGTTACAGTTCTACCCCCTTAAAGAAACTTCGGCCTCGAAATTACCTGATCAGAAAAGATGCAGGTACTGTTGTCGCATCGTCTCCTCTGGTTCCCATGTAGTGTCCACAGAACCGTGATTCCGCCATAGAACTTTAACCAACAGAACCGTCTTCCTTCGCAGTACTTTGACATCACGATCTAGGATTTCCACTGGCTCCTCTTCAAAGGATAAATCGGGTCTTACTTCGATTTCTTCCACAGACACCACATGAGATGGATCTGAACGGTAATGTCTTAACATAGAGACGTGGAATACATTGTGAATCTGGCTTAGCTCAGAAGGTAGCTCTAGCTGATAAGCTACTGGTCCCACTCGTTTCAACACCCGATAAGGTCCGATAAATCTGGGACTTAATTTACCTTTCCGTCCAACCTCGCATACTTTCTTCCATGGCGACACCTTCAAGAACACCTTGTCACCCACTGCAAATTCTATGTCCTTACGCTTCAGGTCAGCATAGGACTTCTGTCTGTCTGACGTTTCCTTCAGTCGAGCCCGAATTACATCAACCTTCTCCTCTGTCTCGGTAACCAACTCCGGTCCCAAAATCTGACGTTCCCCTAATTCCGTCCAACAGGTAGGAGCACGACACTTTCGCCTGTACAATGCTTCATAGGGCGCCATCTGAATACTCGACTGGTAGCTATTGTTCTACGCAAACTCCGCCAACGGTAAGAACTCTTCCCAACTACCCCTGAAGTCAATGACACATCCTCTTAACATGTCCTCTAAGATCTGGATTACCCGCTTAGACTGTCCATCGGTCCGAGGATGAAACGCCGTACTGAAATCCAACTTCATACCCAACGCTTGATGCAACGCCTTCCAAAATCGTGAGGCGAACCTAGGGTCCTTGTCTGATATGATTGATACTGGTACCCCATGCAACCTCACTACCTTCGCTATGTATAGCTTAGCCAATTTATGCAGAGAGTAATCGACACGTACTGGTATGAAATGAGCAGACTTCGCCAAGCGGTCAACAATCACCCAGACCGAATCTTTCTTAGTAGGCGTGAGAGGTAGCCCACTAACAAAGTCCATTGTGATCCTTTCCCACTTCCATTGTGGAATCTTCACCGGTGCAACAACCACGATGGCAATCGATGTTCCGCCTTTACTCGGCGACAGTCAAACACCTCCCACAAATTCGGTCACCTCTCGTTTCAAACCCGGCCACCAGAACTGATCTCACAAATCTTGATACATCTTACTTCCTCCAGGGTGCATAGCGTATGGGCTACTATGCGCTTCCTGCAAAATCTTATGCCTCAACTCGGGATCTTTCGGCATGCACACTCTCCCTTGAAAACATAATAGCCCTTCCTCATTCACACTAAATTCGTTGATCCTCACTTGATCCTACCGAAACTTCCCTTTAGCAACTCCTCACCGCCGCTTCTCCTTAACTCGATCGACCCAAGAGGGTTTCACTTGGAGTTTAGCTAATAAACTCCCATCATCGTATAAACTAAGGTGAGCAAACATTGCTCTCAAGTAAGAGATTACTTTACGACTCAAGGCATCCGCCACCACGTTAGCTTTACCCGGATGGTATTCGATCGAGCAGTCATAGTCCTTTAGCAACTCGATCCACCTCCTTTGCCTTAGATTCAACTCCTTCTGGGTCAAAAGGTATTTTAAGCTCTTATGATCGGTGTAAATAACAGATTTTTCCCCGTACAGATAATACCTCTAGATCTTCAGGGCAAAAACCACTGCCGCCAATTCCAAATCATGTGTGGGATAATTTAATTCGTGCGGTCTTAACTGTCGAGATGTGTACGCAACAACCTTTCCACCTTGCATCAACACGCATCCTAGTCCCGTGTGTGAAGCATCGCAGTAAATCACGAGCTCCTTTCCAGCCTCCGGCTAAATCAACACCAGAGCCTCTGTCAAAATCCTTTTTAACTTCTCAAAACTATCTTGCTACTTATTAGACCAAACGAACGGAACCCCTTTCCGTAACAACTTAGTCAATGGTGCCGCAATTAAAGAAAATCCTTCCACAAACCTTCGGTAGTACCCGGCCAGACCAAGAAAACTTCGAATTTCCGCCACAGACCTAGGCGGCTTCCAATCCAACACTGCTTTAATTTTTCGAGGGTCAACCCTAATCCCCTCTACCGACACAACTTGACCCAGAAACGTAACTTCTCTTAGCCAAAATTTGCACTTACTGAATTTGGCATATAACTGCTTCTCCCTCAGAATCTGCAAAACCACCCGAAGATGTAAATCATGCTCCTCTTCCGATTTAGAATAAACCAGAATATTATCTATAAATACCACGACAAACCGATCCAAGTAGGGTTGAAATACTCGGTTCATCATATCCATAAACGCTGCTGGTGCGTTAGTCAACCCAAATGGCATCACCATGAATTCGTAGTGACCATAGCGAGTCCTAAAAGCCGTCTGATGAATATCCGCCTCTTTGACCTTAAGCTGATGGTACCTTGACCTCAGATCTATCTTTAAAAAGATTGAGGCTCCCTTCAACTGATCGAACAAGTCATCGATCCTCGGCAACGGGTATTTGTTCTTGATTGTTAACTTATTCAACTGACGATAGTCAATGCACATACGCATTGATCCATCCTTCTTCTTAACGAATAACACCGGCGCTCCCCAAGGCAACACACTTGGTCGAATAAACCCTCTATCTAGCAACTCCTGAATCTGCACTTTCAATTCCACCAACTCCTTTGGCGCCATCCTATACGGAGCAATAGATATCTTTGGCGCTGTTCTCGAAGAAGATCGATACCAAACTCCACTTCACGATGCGGGGTAATCCCGGGAGCTCTTACGGGAAAACATCTCGAAATTCCTTCACCGTCCTAACATCTCCGACAGTTAGTTCCTTGGCTTCCAGAGCCCAAACAAACATTAGAATTGCCTTGCATCCTTTCCTCACCATCCTTTCTGCCCTTAAGGCAGACACCACATTTGACAAACAGTTCCCCCTTTCACCTATCACCAACACTTCACCACCCTAGGGAGCTTTTAACACCATACGCTTGGCTGCACAGTCCAAATTTGCTTGATACTTCACCAGCCAATCCATTCCTAAGATCAAATCGAACTCCCCAAACGGCAGTTCCATTAGATCAGCCCGAAAAGCTACCCCTTGAACTTCCAGGGGTACATCCTTATACAGTTTGCTCACCACTACAATTTGTCCTAGAGGGCTTACTACAGTCATCTTCCTAGAAGAAGTCTCATAATCTAAGTTCAAAGTTCCCGCTATAGCACTAGCAACATAAGAGTGCGTCGAACCAATATCAATCAAGGCAGTATAAGGCAAACCATAAATTAGAAACGTACCGGTTATGACATCCGGTGCATCAGCCTCCTCTCGACGTCTGGTAGCATAAACTAACCCCGGCTGTCTCGCCTTGATGTTTCCTTCCCCTCGGCCTGGTGCTCCACGGCCCCGACTGGAACCGTTACCACCCCTGGCTGGACCATGACCTCTCTGTGGCTGCTGACCACCTCTTCCCGGTTGTGTATTCCCTTGACCCGTGGGCCTTTCACTGCCCCGTTGCTGCGGACAGTTTCTAACTTGGTGGTCCGTAGATCCACACCTAAAGCACTTCCCACTGCCCGCCCAACACTCACCTACATGGAATTTACCACATCGAGCACACTTCTGTGTCTGACTAACAGCAGCAGGTCTCTCCTCCCACCTCGGCCCGTCTGACCTAGGCCTTTTCTGCGTACGCCCAGCTGCCCCTGACGATCCAAAATTCCTCCTGCTTCCACCCCTATCTCTATCCCGATTTAGTTTCTCTGTCCGCTTCACCTCCTCAGCTATCTTAGCTTTTTCCATAAGCACAGCAAATTCCCTCTCCCGCTGTGGTGCTATCAATACACGCAAATCATCCCTCAGACCATCTTCAAATCGAACACAACGTTCATGGTCTGTGGCCACCATCCCTCGAGCATAACAGCTAAGGCGTAAGAATTTCGCTTCATACGCAGCCACCGACCTACTTCCCTGAACCAAATTTAAAAACGCTCTACGTTGCGCGTCCACATAACTCGACCCAATGTATTTACTCTGGAACGCCATTTTGAAGAAATCTCAGGTGATACGGTCATCTATCGTACCATCCTTAACTGTAAGCCACCATTGATAAGCTTCGTCCCGCAGGAGAGATACAACCCCTTTCAGCTTTTCCTCCTCCGTGAAATCCAGATCATCCATTATACGCTCAACCGCCTCTAACCAATACTCAGCTGTACTCGGGGCTATTCCAGAAATTCCCCTAAACACTTTTGCCCCATTAGCTCTAAGTCGCTCCAACATAGATTTCCGGGCTCCTGTGCTCATGCCTGCCCCAGCAACCCTCTCTAAGACCCTTAACACCGCCTGGGATACCGTATCATCTCCGGCCATCTGGTCCTGAAATTCCACCTCCGCAGCTGGTGGTACTGGCATCTCGTTTCCAGACCTATAACCAGATCCTACTGGTTCAGACACAGCCATCCTACCCCTACCAAGGCCACGCGCAGGACGTCCACGACCCCTTGTACTCATTCTACCGATTCGCGTTTATCTGATTAGAAATTTTATGAATTATTAATTTCTTCCACTGATTAACCACGAATAATCTTATGAACAGTAGTTTTAAGAGTAGTTCTTTCGATTTCGAAATTATATCTACGGGTTTCAGTCTCAAGTTTATATCTCCTAGTTCCACATACATTCAACCATCATACATCAACATACAAGTAGCATCCATGAACCCACATTCATCACATAAGGGTATTTTCGTCATTTCACTACCCAGGGGTATTTTCGTAGTTCTTTCCTACGGGGTATTTTTCGTAATTTCACAAAATAGGGTATCTTGGTGATTTTTTGAAATAGAGATATTTTGGTATATATATATTTTTTATAACGAGAATATTATGGTAATTTCTCAAATTTCGATGATTTCATAAACCGGGTACTTTTGTAAATCTAGAGTTTTTGGGTAAATTTACAAAACATGAGTGTTTTGGTAATTTTGCAACCTGGGGTGTGTTTAGTGATTTCACAAATTTTGGTAGTTTTACAAATCTGGGGTATTCGGGAAATTTTCACAAATCGAGGGTATTTGAAAATTTTACAAAATTAGGGGTATTTTTAGTAATTTTATGAAATAGGGTGGTTGGTCCTTAGGGTTTTAATTATAAATTTTGGCCCGTCAACAAGTCCTCGTGGCTAAAGTGAGCAAATACTACGCACTGTAGGATTCCAGTGAGAGGAGGTGAGTCACTAGGACCGCTTAAGTACCAAGCTCTCCCGAATCCAATCCCTAGACACGCGCATGCTGTTGCCACACCCTAACCCAAATGATCGGTTTACGGACATGTTTAGTTAGATTAAGTTTTATGAATTTCAAGAGTTTGTTTAAACTAGGCCTAGAGTCCATTAATTCCTAACATGCTAGTCTACGTCCATAAAGCCCATCAACCCAACATGCATATCACATCAAGAGTTAGATTACTTACTGCGTGGATCGGGTGCCTGTGAGACTCAAGGCCATATCTCAACCAAAGCATTTTCACGAACTTTATAACTACTACTGGACCCATTTCACAGCCCGAGTTTTGCAACTGGCTCTGATACCAAAATGTAACACCTCAAACCCGGCTCAAACGCTACGACCAGATCTAGTATGCTACGGGGTTTATTGTTAAAAACTTTGCTTTCATGGTTTTTGGAAATCTCAGTTTCTTTATTTAGGCATTTGTTAAAAATAAGATATTTGATGAAAACCTTTGCTTTTCCGTTGAACATGTTTGGAAAACCCATTTTATTACTTTTTATGCCTTAAGTCCTTGAACATAAATTTATAAACTGTAAACATTAACAAATATAAAGGGATAACCTAAGCCATGGGGCCTTATTACATAAGTAGTCCCAAAATTAAAACTTAAAGGAAAACCAAAAATAGTTTATGAAAATAAAAAAAAACTTGATGGCCCCTCGAGTCCGCCTCGGCTCCCATGTCCAAGATCTACTGCTCATCTGAAAAGTCAGGGAAATTAAAGGGGGTAAGCCACCAAGACTCAGTGTGCAAATCCCGAAAACACATAAAAGGCTTTAGGCCCACAAACACATTATGGGCCTTGGCCCATACACAATGGCAACAGAATATTTACATGCAACATGGCCCAACCCAACCTAGAAATCCATCCTCTACACACCAGCTCGTACCAGCCAACACACCTTGGGGATTTCTACAATCAACCCACAAATCGCTACACACCATATCGATAGTCATGCTGCCTATTCCTAACAATCAAGAATAAATTTAACGTGGCTTAGCCACCGATCACTATTGTGACCTAATTTTACAGTTCGTGGTTTAACCACCGATCACCAAGTGACCTATTACCATGCTCTTCCCCTTTCATCGTATTAACCCTATCCCATGCATACATCCATGCAAAATCAAAACAGTATACTACCTAAAAGATCACAGGTTTTACATACATCGATACACACATAGAGAAGTTTCTATGGTTACGCACTGCATCCTTTGCCTACCCTTTTTGGGTAATACGATCGTCCATACTGACCTTTTCCCCGGCTTTTAGCCCATAACATATATAGTACAGATTAATTAGTGTGATAGAGATCTACACACACGACATGATCAATATGAGACCTTCTATGTCGACACTATCAGAAGCCGATACAACTGCTAACTGTCTAAGATTTTGTTCCGAAGCCGGTCCACAACCTGGCAGCCAATCCCGAACTGCTGATATCGCTCGTTTCTTAAACTTAGGGGTTGGATTTACGGGTCCAATTCCCTTTTCCGTTTGACTAGCGTTTGTATCCATTGAACAAATCTTAGTCAACAAACCAGATTAAAACATTGAATCGAATACAAACACGAATGTACATTCATAGTGCAGAGATCCCTTACCTAGAAATCCCGAAAGAGATGGAGTTTAGAGACTATCGGTCTTTTAGATCTAGACGATCTACTTCGATTCCCGATGTTCCGCCCCAAAATGAAAACACGAGAACAATCAAAACATTACTCCAAGGATAATCCTATCACGCCAGCTAGCCTTTCAGCTTTGGCCTCCAAAAATCGGAAGAGAAAAAGTGAAGAGAGAATTCGGCACTTACCTTAACACCAACAGATTCGACTAACCCTTAGAGATCCCGGCACTTAGCACGATAGAAGAAAGAAATCGACAAGGAGAAAAGAGTGGACAAGGTATTCGACTAGTAGGAAAGAGTGGAGAAGAGAATTGAAGTGAAGAGATTCGGCTCTAGCGGAGATCAAAAGAAAAGATATAGAGAGGAACTGTGAGGTTTCGGCTTGTAGAGGGAAACAAAGAAAAGAACAATAGAATTTCGGCTTTTGTATAAAAGTGGAGATGAGAGAAAATAAGAAAAACAAATAGGACCCAAATGCCGGAATTGAAGAGATATCCCCCTACTTAAACCAAATTTTGGCACCTACTACCTAAAAATCGAAAATGCCCATTTTAAAACCAAAACTAAGCTATTAATCAAGGGAAATTTCAGCACCCCTTGAACATACCAGAACCGATTCCTCCTCCCCCTCAGTGTTGGAATTTCGGCCACCACTGTGACCAGCAGATAACTCCTAAATTTTCTCCCTTATCATTATCTGATCTCCCATCCACAAGTGACCCAGATAACACCACCTCTTCTTCCCTTTTTCTACCACATTATCAGCCATATTATCTACATTATCCAAACATTTATTCCTCCTATTTCCAAGCCCCATTGCCGTCCAACTTGCTCCCCTCTTTAATGCCAAAAATAATTAAAATTAAATAAGAAAAATTAGGCTTCATGCGACTCGAACTTGGGCCTCCTCAGCTGACGCCACCTCCATGCTCTCTAAGTGGCACCACTTTGCCACTGGGGCACAAGCCCATCTGTGTCTTATAATCACAGATAACATCTTGGAAGCCCTATCCTCACTGGCTTACCACTAGAGTGCCCAAACAGAAAATTCGATTAAGGCCTCGGTCCAATCCCTGAGCCCATTCTTAACCCCTCAAACACCCTAATTACACATTAGAGATAACATAAACATCACAGCACATTAAACGCAAAGGCCCATTAATTCAGGATGTTACACTTTTAATAGAGTAAGTGGGTTAAATCCTAAGTGCCTTTATCATCTCAGTATATAAAATCAAAGGTGTGGTCTCGACATGTATAATCGAAGCAAGTTCTAGAATAACAAATCAATATTGACACACTCATAATCAATAAAGTGAGCAAGAAAAGATATATGCTCTAAAAGGGTCAAAGACTCACAAAATTTATGGTTTTTGATGTCAACCTTGCAAATTTCAAACTTCAAAGTAATATTTAAATTTAGGAAAACAACCTAGAAATTTTTAATTCAGAAAATAGACTTATCATGCTTGATTCTCTAATGTCTTAAAGTTTAAACCATCAATGCACAATTACCTATTACTTAATCTGAAACATATCAATGACAATCATAAATCAATAGAAGTTTCATTCTAATAGTAATATGAGAAAATTACTTAAGAACAAGGCATAATTCAGTATTGTTGACACCTCCCCACACTTAAGATGTACATTGTCCTCAATGTACAAAGATAAATAATGACAACATAGTAGGAAAATCATAAGACAGGGAGAGAAGTGAAACTTCCTGAATTTTAGATGGAGTCAAAGAAAAGAAACGATGTAAAGTTGGGTAGGGGTGGTGGATACTCCGGTGGTTGTGTGGTCGTTCCTTAATAGCCCCTTGAACCTAAATTAAAGAAATCAAAATGTAATAATATAACTTAAAGAGAAGAAAGATAAAAGGAAAGAATTTAAAAATGAAAATAAAAGAAAAAGAAAAAATAAATGGACTCAAAGGTCTTTGTCTTGTCGAGTAAAAAAAGCGGCCGGCATGAACTTATGTGGAGTGGTCACGCACGGGGAGACCGTGCTAGGAGCCTTTCGCTTTTTCAACATGGAGATGGTGGATTTGCTCTTGCCTCTAGTATTTAATCTTTGTGTATGGTGGCAAGGATGGTGGTTGGTGTGGTGGTGGTGTAAAGAAAGAGTAAGGGAAAGGAGGAAAGGAAAATAAAAGGGAGAAGATAATGGGAAAAGAAAGGGGTGTGGTGGCTAGGGTTAGGTAGAAGAAAAATTGGGGAAGAAAATGAACAGAAGAAGAGGGTTTAAATAGAAATCGTGGCATCTGGTAGCTGCCCACGCCCGTGTGCCCTAGGCGTGTTAGGTCACACGACCGAGTCGCACGGCCGTGTGATGCTTCGTTCGTTTCTCCTACAGCCATGTGGAGGTTTTCATGCCCATGTCATTTGATAAGCGTGTCGCACACTCGTGTTACTTTCTCAGTGTCGACCACGGCTGTATCACACGGCCGTGGCATTTTATCGCAGCCCGTGTTTTGGGAAAATTATTGTCCTTGGTTCGTACGGTCTCTGCCACGCCGATGTGTGTATTCATGGTATCCACACGGCCACGGCCACACCCGTGTGCAAGGCCGTGTGGTAGGGAAGCCTGCGCTTTATTAATTTGGTTAGTTTTTAGTTAGGTTCTAAAAATAAAAAATATGAAAATTAAAGGGGTTAGTGCTCGGGTTGCCTCTCGAGAAGCGCTCGTTTAAAGTCTTAAGCTAGACTTACCTTTCATTCGCATAATCATGGTGGTTTGAGGAGTTGAAACTCCTCATTCTTGCTATCAATTGTATTAAAATATAGTTTTAGACGAGTACGATTTACCTTGAATGTGCCAAATTGAGAATGAGTTACCTCGACTGTACCGTATGGGAAAGTATTAAGTACCGTGAAAGGAGTTATTCCATTAGGTTCAGAAGTGGCAACACGAGGATCTGTATTATCCATTAGAACTCAGTCTCCAACTTTGAAGTAGTTTGCTTCATCTTTAGGTTCGTTATGGAGTTGCCTCGGTTTTTCTTCGTGTTTTCTTAGTTTCTCCTTAACATGTGTCTTCCATTCATCTAGTTCATCGATTCGAAGCCTTCAATCCTCATGAGTTATTTCTTTGTTGGCACGAGGTTTAGGATATGGCTCAGTTGTGTAATTTTGTGGTGCTTCCTGAAAAGAAGGTTGAACCAAATGGTCATTAATAGAATTTATGTTCTCACCTTTATTACTCGATGTCTTAGCCGAGTCAAGAGCCTGAAGAGTGATCGTGTCGTCACCTACACGAAGTGTGAGTTCACTGTACCAACATCAATTCTAGTTTTAGCAAGATTTGCTAAAAAGGGTCTTCCTAAAATTAAAGGAACATTATTGTCCTCATCCATGTCTAAAACAACAAAGTCTCACTGGGAATATGAATTTATCAATTTTTACTAGTACATCTTCGATTATACCCCTAGGAACTCTAATAGTTTTATTAGCCAATTGAATGCTCATCCTAGTTTGTTTGGGTTTCCCAAGACCTAGCTGTTTAAACATTTTATAAGGCATAACATTTATGCTTGCCCCTAAATCTGCTAAAGCATTATTAACAGCTAAACTACCAATTAAGCAAGGAATCGTAAAACTCCTTAGATCTTTTAACTTTTGTGGTAGTCTATTTTGTAAGATTGCTGAGCACACTGCATTTAGCTCCACATGTGACGCCTCGTCTAACTTTCGTTTGTTCGTCAAAAGCTCTTTTAAATTTTTTTTGAATTGGGCATCTGTGAAAGAGCTTCAATAAACGGTAAGTTAATACGCAAATTTTTTAAGAGTTTAAGAAATTTACCGAATTGTTCATATGTGCGGTCTTTCTTTGTTGCATTGGGATATGGCACACGAGGTTGGTATTCTGTACTTACCAGTTTTGGTTTTTCATGGCTTATCTCAACCTTACCTTCTTCGACAACATTCTCTTGCCTCAATTTTGGGTCATCTAACCCTTCACTTTCGTGAGCAGTAATGGCATGAATTTGCTCCTTTGGGTTAGTTTCTGTGTTGCTTGGGAAGCTACCTTGTGGTCGTTTAGATATGAGCTTAGCAAGTTATCCTAATTAGTTCTCGAGCCCTTGAATTGATGCTTGCTGATTTTTTAGTGCTGTTTCGTTGTTTTGGAAACGGGTTTCTGACACCGCGATAAATTTTGTTAGCATCTCCTCAAGGTTCGATTTTTTCTCCTGTGGGTAGGGTTGCTGTTGAAAGCCTGGAGGGGGTTGTTGTCTCTGATTTCCTTGGCCACCCTATGAGAAGTTTGGGTGGTTCCTCCAACCTGGAGTGTAAGTGTTACTATAAGGGTTATTTTGAGGTCTAGAATTGTTACCCATATAGTTCATCTGTTCGTTTTCTATGCTAGGGTTGTAGGGTGGGTATTCTGTATTGTTCGACCCTCCTCCATTTGTATCGCACTGCATTACTGGATGTACCTGTGAAGAACCACACAAACCATCAATCTTTTTATTTAACAGTTCTACCTGGTTTGATAGCATGGTCACTGCGTCGATGTTGAAAACACTGGAGGCTTTTGTTGACTTTGTCCTCATAACTTGCCACTGATAATTATTCAGTGCCATCTCCTCTATAAACTCATAAGCCGCTTCAGGGGTCTTGTTATTTAGGGTTCCACCGGTGGCTGAATCAATCAACTGCCTAGTTTGAGGGGTTCACACCATTGTAAAAGATTTGAACCTGTAGCCACAAAGGTAACCCATGGTGAGGGCACCTTCTTAGTAAATCCTTATATCTCTCCCATGCATCGTAAAGTGTCTCTAAATCCATCTGCAAAAAAGAAGAGATATCATTCCTCAACTTAGCCATTTTAGCCAGCGCAAAATATTTTAACAAAAAATTTTTGGTCATTTGCTCCCATGTAGTGATTGATCCTTGTGGTAACAAGTTCAACCATTGTTTAGATTTATTCCTCAACGAAAAGTGAAACAACCGAAGGCAAATGGCATCATCAAAAACGCCATTAATTTTGAAAGTGTCGCAGAATTCCAGAAAATTTGCCAAGTGATTGTTTGGATCCTCATCTTGCAAACCATCAAACTTAACAAACTATTGAATCATCTGAATAGTGTTAGGTTTCAGTTCAAAATTATTTGCAGCAATAGTAGGTCTAACAATACTTGATTCGGTTCCTGTTAAATTAGGTTTAGCATAATCATACATAGTACGAGGAGCAGGATTTTGATTCACCGGGTTTGCGGCAACCACAAGAGGTAGCGGATTATTATCAGCCATCTCTTCGGTAGTATTAGTTTCGTCTTCTTGCTCTTCTTCTATGTATTGTATACTTCGCCTTATTTCTCTTCGGTTTCTACGAGCTGTACTTTCAATCTCACTGTCAAAAAGTAATGGTCCTGACGGGTTTCTTCTAGTCATAAACTAAAAGTTCCTGCCAGAAGCAAAGAAAAAATTAGTGAATAGAAATAAAAAAGTAAATTGCAAATAAAAGTAAATAAAATGGCTAAAGTAATAAAAATTTAGCGTTCCTAATATCTTACTCCCCGGCAACGGCGCCAAAAAAAACTTGATGTGTCTAAAACTAACTATGAACACAATAAAGGCAAGCACACCTATCGTTTAATAGTATAGTTATGGTAAGACCAGTAATATCGTATCCACAAGGACCAAGAGTACTAGTAATTACTATCTTTTTATTATTTAGCCTAAGTATTGGAGTGATTTCTTTTAAACTAAAAATAATTAAACACGACAATGAAAGAATTAGGAAAATACTTTTAGACAACTTTATGAGATAGGCAATACCTAAGGAAGAATCCACCTAGACTTCACTTATTACTTTTTATTCATACGATTTATTCACTTGACTTATTCCGTAGAAATCCCTGATTTATGTTAATATCTCTTTCAAGACTAAAAACAACTGACTCTAGGTTGATTAATTGAAATCTCTTTCTAATTAAAACCCCTATTGTCGTATTAACTCGATCTATGGATTCCCTTATTAGATTTGACTCTAATCCGGCATATTTTCGTCGCCCTATCTCTAGGGTTGCAATCAACTCCGCTTAATTGTGTTGATGTACTCTTAAACAGGGACTTTTGCTCCACTGAATAAGCACATTCGACTTGAATCAATAACCTAAATTATCAAAACAAGAATAAGAACTCACAATTAAGAATAAGAACAAGTATTTATCTTATAAATAAAATAATAATAAGATCCGTCATAGGTTTCATCCTCCCTAGGTATTTAGGGAGTTTAGTTCATACTGATAGAAGAACACATCTCAAAATAAGGAAAACAACAAAACATAGGAAAACCCAAAAACTTCTAAAGAACTTGATGGGAGATCTCCAGTCTTGATGGAGATCCTTCCTCCGAGCTGCTTCCGATGGCTGTCTTCGAGTATTTTCCGCGTTCTCTTTTAGGTCACCCCCTAGGGTGTTTATATAGGCTTTGGAACGTCTTTCTTTGCCCACAAGTAACCTTTCGGATAGAATTAATCTTTGATACGGCAGGGACACGCCCGTGTGACACGCCCGTGTTCGATAGTCTTGGGCCGTGCTCGCTTCTGCTCGCCACACACGGCCGTGTGGTCTTCCCGTGTACGTTGATCCAAGCCGTGTTCGATTCTGCTCGTAACACATGATCGTGTTTGATAGCCCAGGCCGTGTTGGTTTCTAAGGTAGGCCCATTTTGGCCCGTTTCTAGTTCTTTTCGACTCCCTAAGCTCTCCTTAATGTAAAACATGAAATTAAGAGATTAGGAGCATCTAATTCATCAAATCTAATGAGAATTCATCCAAAAATAAGCCAAGCATGGGGTTAAAATATGTATAAATTAAGGTTTATCAAAGGGGGGTAAGCATTATAGCTTAGTAAGTAGGTATGTAAATAATAAGTGATTTATTAACAGGCTTTTATAAATCTTCACAATATGTTCTGAAGATAATACAATCATAATTGCATATAGTTCCACTATTTATTCATGTTCATCTCAAGCTATCTACTCGAGTCACAGTCACTAAATTATTTATATCTCAAGTTACAGAACACCAAATTAAGATTTGCTAAATTTCCCTGAAACTAGACTCACATATATTCTTACCATAAAATTTTTAGAATTTTTCGTTTAGCCAATAAGTACAGTTTATTCTTTAAAGTTTCCCCTATTTCGCTGTCTGACAGTATCTACCCCTCTGCACTAAAAATTAATTATCTCATCGTACAGAATTTAGATAATGTTCCTGTTTGTTTCTCTTGAAAGTAGACTCATTATTAAATTTAAGAATATAAATTATAAACAATAATTAGTTTTATACAAGTTTTAATGATTTTCCAAATTCAGAGTAGGGGATTCCGACATCATTCTGACTCTATCTCACAAAAATTAGAATATCACATAATACAAAATTCTTTTGTTTACACCATTTCTTTTATGTGAAAATAGACTCATTCAGCTTTACTTTCATATCTTATTCAACCTCTAATTCGATTTCCAGCATTTTTGGTGATTTTTCAAATTCACACAACTGCTGTTGACCAAAACTGTTTTGTTGCTAAATTTACTCTTCCATAATTTCACTTACTCCATTTCATCTTACCGAAGGCTCGATCAAATATCGAGCACATTGTTCATAAATTTTCACACTTATACATGCACTTATTCATCACATAATCATATTAAATTACACTTAGTCGTTACATGATCACATGTATTTTCACTTAGTCAATTTCCCGTTGAACTCATCTGAATAATAATGAGATACACGGTGGCTTTGCACATAGTACCACCCTTGTAGCCGAAGCTATCCGGTGCACATAGTAGCCTGCACTTAGTACTACACATGTGACCAAAACCATCACTTACACATAGTGGCCTGCACTTAGTACCACACATGTGATCGAAGCTATCGGGTACGCATAGTAGCCTGCACTTAGTACTACATATGCGACCTATCCGTCTGGTACACGTAGTAGCCTGCACTTAGTGTAACACCCCTAACCCGAAACCATCGCCGGATTAGGGTTAAGAGGCATTACCAATCATTTTAGAACATTAAAATTCATTCCACAACACAAAGTTAAACATCAAACAAACGTATCAAAATATAAACATATAGTCCCTTATTGAGTTCTACAAGACCTAAAACACATGTTAGAAAGGGGTCGGGACTAAACCGAACACATACAAAAGTTTCTGAAATTCAAACATTTTTCTAAGTTACAGAGGTCACACACCCGTTGGGTAGGCCGTGTGCCTCACACGGCCTCGGACACACTCATATGTCCAAGCCGTGGCAAAATAGGGCATACCTACTAACTTGTCCACAAGGCCTGAGACATGCCCGTGTGCCTCACCCGTGGTCGACACTGACTTGCCCCACACGGCCAGTTAAACACCCGTGTGTCCAGCCCGTGGTCGAGCCTGACTTGAATCAAATTACAAACTCGAAAGACACGGTCGAGCCACACGCCCGTGTGCTCAACCGTGTGGGCAATTGTAGGCCATTTTCAAGGCCAAATTACCATCCACACTTTGGAATCACCTATATGCCACAAACCAATACCAATTCATGCCTCAAATGTAACAAAAACATTCCATTTCAAGCACCGAATAATCATGAACTATACCGTCTATTCTTATACTCAATTTCTACTCAAATAAGTCTACCCAAGACACTTAATTTCACATCCCCAAAACATATAGATCAAGCATTATACAAACCTTACCACAATTCACATTTAAACCACAATTTTCATCACTCATATAAGCATGAAACATACCATATTCATCACTCACTTAACCACACACACAGATATATATATTAACATCATTCAACTTTTAAGCCATATCTCATGACTAGATTTATACAACTCAAAACATGCCACATTCAATAGCCTATACATGCCATATACCACATATATATATACATCTTTCAAAATACCAAAATAGATGGCCGATAGTGTGATTAAGTCGCTGACGATCCCCGTATCTGAGCTAGCTTTATTGACACAGTAAAACATAGAAACACATCACACAGTAAGCTTAAGAGCTTAGTAAGTTCGTAATATAATACATATTACTCAAAAATACCATATCAATACATAAATAAATCATCAGTTAGATAGATTCACAACTAAACACATTATCATACTCAACCAAATACTCATACATCCATCTATTTAACCACAAACATTATCATCAACCACATATGATCAAAACATACCTTTTCCAACACTTAGTTAACAAATTTTCTTGCTATTCAATGCTCGATATCATAATTCATTCAATATTCGCTATCTCTTCAATTCAATCGCACACTTAGTGCCCCAATTCATAGCTAAAGCTTAATTAACATCGCACACTTAGTGCCATAATGTAAAACCAAACTTAATTCGGTATCGCACACACAGTGCCAATCGAAAAGCTGAAGCTTCTATTATTTCGCACACACAGTGCTAATCATCTCGGTCTCATTTCCAAATACGCACACTTAGTGCCATCTAACTCGATTCCACACATAGCATTACTAATCCAATAATCACATAACTATTCATTTCATAGCATTTAAACATAATTTAAGAACACGAATTATATCCGAACTTACCTCGGATGTCGAAATACCGAAACTAGCCGATCAATCGAGTACTTTGTCTTTGCCTCGATCTCGATTCGAATCTCTCCTTTCTTGGTCTATACATATTAAAATTTAGCTCATTGAATCACCAATTCATACAATTTAGTCCAAACACTCATATTTAGGGCATTTTACAAAATAACCCTCACATTTTCACATTTCGACACTTTAGTCCCTATTTCATAAAATCATCAAATGCACAAAATTTCACTCCACCCATGCCTAGCCGAATTCTCCCTATATCCATACAAGCCCACACATTTCATTTATTTCACATTTTAGTCCCTCAAAATATTATTTTCATAAATTACCCCAAATTACTCAATTTTACCAAAAATTCAAAGACAAAACATGTTAATCTTTCTCATATCTTTCATATTTCATCATCAACTATCACAAAGCTTAAACATTCATCAATGGCATATATCAAAATCACCATCAAATTCTAAAATTAAAGCATGGGCTAGCTACAGCACAAAGCAACGATCACAAAAACGTAGAAATTATCAAAAACCGAACAAAAACGGACCTTTAATGAAGCTTGGATGTAGCTGAATATCAAAACATATGAGCTCTAGCTTTCTTTCTTCAATTTTGGCAAGAAAAGATGAGAATAGTGGCTTTCATTTCTTTTGTTTTTATTTTTATTAAATTTAAACTCCAATTTACAAAATTAACCTTTGTAAAAACATTATAACAACACATATTTTAAGTCCATTACCGTCCACTAACCTTAATATTGGACTAATTTCATTTTAAGGACTTTACAATTAGTAAATCATAGCAATTAAGCACTTTAACAATCAGCACACATCTTTTGCATTTTATGCGATTAAGTCCTTTTTGCTAATTAAGCACACAATCGATAAAATTTTCACACAGAACTTTCACATATGCTCAATCACATATTATAAACACTGAGAATAATATAAAAATATTTTTATGACCTCAGATTTGTGGCCTCAAAACCACTGTTCTGACTAGGGTCTAAACCGGGCTGTTACACTTAGTACTACACAGTGACCTAAAGCCATCTCATAGCTCTCTTGTACACATAGTGGCCTACACTTAGTACCACACATGTGACCTAGCTACCTCATTCGTATCTTTCTATTCCGAAGGTTCAACCGAGAATTCTCACTTTTCAACATTTTACCAATTCATCCATAATCAATCACAATTCATAATTTACCTCAAATAATTACTCCATATTCAACCATATCTCGTATAATATAATAAAATATTAAAACATGAATAAAATATATGTATTATTTACATACAAACTTACCTCGACACCAAAAAAGGCAAAGAAGGACCTAACTGTCAATTTCTCGTTTTTCCCCCATTCTAGGTCCAAACCTCATTTTCTTTGATCTATAATATCACATTTAGTCTATTTACTAGTCACATTATTCAATGTGATCCAAAAATCATATTATGGCAAAATTACGTTTTTGCCCCTAAAGTTTCACATATTTACACTTTTTTCTCTAGGCTCGTAAAATGATTTTTATTCAATTTCCTTGTATTTTAAGCCTAACCAAACCATTTTCATAACTATAGCAATCCACAATTTCCATTTATTCACACACTTACACACATTTTACAACTTTTTACAAACTAGTCTTTTTTGACAATTTCACCGAAAATCACTTAGTAAAAGTCGTTTATTACACACCGAGCATTCATATTATACAATTAAACATCAAAACACAAGAATTTATCATATGGGTAAATTTTAAAACATCAACCCTAGCTCAAATAAATGGTAGAAATAGAGAGATCATGTTACGAGGATTTCAAAAACATAAAAATCATTAAAAACGGGGCTAGAACGAACTTACAATTGAGCTTGGAAGCTTGAAAAACCCTAGCCATGGTTTCCCCTTGTCAAATTTGGCCATGGGGTTGAATATGGACAAAAATTGGCTTTTAATTTTGTTTTTAATTCATTTTAATTACTAAATGACCAAAATGCCCCTAACTTAAAAATATTCTATTTCACCTATTTCATGTCCATTTTTGTACAAAAAATTAACCAATGGATTAATTATCATTTAAGGACCTCAAATTTAAAATTTCATAACAATTGGACACCTCTAACATGTAGAACTCAACTTTTGCACTTTTTACATGTAACATCCTGAAATTCGGGATTTTATGTTTTGCATTATACCATGCGTTAGGCTAGTTAAAAATGTTAGTTGTGTATGTTTAGGGGCCTTAAGAAGGCTTGGGGTTGAGTTGGGCCCTAGTAGAAATTTTTGTGTTTAAGCACTTTAAGGAGAGAAGGTAAGTGGCGTCAAGGCTTAAGGAAATAAGTATGTATTTAGCTAGCACAAGAAGAGCTAGTAGCAAAGTGGTGAGGCGTCACATAAAGGAGCTAAAGGGGTGGAGTTCGAATCCCACCTATGGCAACTTGTGGATTTAATTTTTTTTGTGCTAATCATGTAGAAGATGGTAAGTGTCGGCCAAGACATTAAAGAAGGAAAGGAAGACTTTCTAATGATGGAAAGAACACTAAGGAGAAGAGTAAGGAGGAGATCAAGGGAAAAATAAGGAAAGAAATAAAGGAAAGGGATAAAGGAGGGGATATGTTGGCCGAATTTTTGGAAGGAGTTTGGGGAAAGAATTTTGGTCAACACTCATCTTTTTGGTAAAGGTGGTACACGGTTTTGGTAGCGAGAAAAGGGGAGCCGAAATTCTTTTGGCTTTTTTTTTGCAAGTTTGTGCATGAAAGGCTTTCATTTCTTTTTAACATTTTGGTGCTCTCTTTTCCAATTTTTTTCCTTTGATTGCCGAATTTTCTTAGGCACTTTGAGAAGTTTTTGTTCCATTTGAAAGTTCTTTTCTTTTGACCATTTGGTACTTCTTTCCTTGCCTAAAACCGTGACCTTAAGGAATACTTTCTCTTCTTTTTCTCATCTTTTCATAGTTTGCTTTTCTTTTCTTTTATTTCTCACCATTCCCCAATCTTCCTCTTTTTCATTAGTCAATAATACTTGATGGCCGAATCTTCCTTGTCCTTTTCTCTGTAAATAGCCAAACCTTATAGCACTTTATCTCTTCTTCATTTTCCTTTGTGTTGGGCACTCTCTTCTTTGACCGAATCGGTAAGTGGTTTCATTCTCCTCTTTTCATTTTCTTTTCTTCTTGGACGATTAGGTGCTCTTATCATTGGATGGTTCTCTAAACCGAAAACATCACTCTCTCCTACTCCCTCATATCGTGATTATCTCTTTTTCATAGTGTTCTAGTGGGTGGCCGTATATCACATCCTTGTCGATTCATCCGTAGCCATAAGCCCAATTGGTGGGAGTCGGATCTATCATTGTTAAGGTAAGGAATTTCTTCAAGGTTCATTTCGATCTCTTTCATTTCTTGGTTATTCCGTTAAAACGGATTGATGGTTATGTCTAATCATTTATTCTAGGGACTAAATCACTCGTTTTTCTCTACTCGTTGGTCCTTCGGAAGTAGTGGTAAGCCGAAATCCTCTCCCTAAACAACTACTTTCTCTCATCGTAGTATTATTATTCTAATCGAGACTCTTTCAATGGAGGCAAGTGGTAGAGTTGTTAAGGGAAAATCGATAGGAGGACAAAAAGGGAGTGGACTTGCAATCTCTACTCCCAAGTTCAAACGAAGGGCGGTATCGGCAGTTCGGGATTTTCCACCAGGTTGTGGACCATCTTCTAGTGAGAGTAGGCAAATCGTGGTCGTTCACGATACTAAGGGTGCCGACGATCAAGAAGGTTTAATTCTTACCGTAATCAGGTGTGTAATCTCACAACAAAATTCCATAGATTCGTGATTCACTATCATGTTGGAAAATAGATCGTTATTGCTTATAAATCTAATAACTGTAATATGTCATGAATCGAATAACTTGCTTAAACAACATTAGTTCTAAAGATCTGTCAAAATCGGTATTAATTTGCTAAATTAAAAAAAATGCCCTATGGGCTGTTTTACCAAAATGCCCTAACGGGTCGATTTGCTAGAATGCCCTTATGGGCCGAATTATCAAAGTGCTTTAATGGGCCGATTCACCGAAATTTTTCATTAGATTAATGGTTGTTATATATGTGGATATATTTTTATTATGTTGCATCTGTACATATTGCATGGGTTGGAAAAAATTGTATGGAGAGCAGTGTAGCTTGGTGGCTTTGCCACAATTCGTTTATTATTGTGCTTAATTATGATTTCGGTGGCTTGACCACAAAAATATTATACAAATAGCAGCTCGACTGCAAATTGGTGTGAGCGGCGGGGTGGGTTGACTTGATCCCCACAGGTGTGATTTGCTAGTCGGGGGTGTGATGGATGGATGGGTTGGGTTACATTCACTTCATTTAAATATTGTTATGTAAATGGGCTTCGGTCCAAGATGTTGCTATACGGGTTCAGGCCCAGTGGATGACTGTAACATCCCCAAACCCGGCCCATTCACTACGACCGAATCTGGTTATGTTATGGGAAAAACTTATTGGCGAAAACAGGTTGCCGTTTAACTTTTTGTCTAAACTCCTCTAGACTAGTTTTACTTGCAAGAAATCCGGGCATGTTTGTTTGCAAACCGTTAGGTTACTTTGAAATCTCGGGGTTTCGTTTTTAAAACTCTTAGTTGTCAATTTGCTTAGGTTGGAAGACGTTTAAAACATCAGGCTCAAGTGGCTTATGCTTAGTTCATAAAAGTAACATTATTCCCAAATCTCTTTAGACATAAATTACCAAAAGAAAACCAAATAACTTAAGAGGCTCTTATTACAACATAATGATTCCAAGTACTTGGTAATAAAGTGCATAAAGAAAATATTAGAACGTCCTTTGCATGGGCCACCTTGTATCCACTCCAACCCGGTCCGATCATCCTTCCACTGCGATGTTGGATAAGAGATTGGGTGAGTCACAAAGACTCGGTGTGTAACTAAACCATCGAAATCCACCCACATGCTAACCACATAACATCCCAATTATCAAATGCAACATGCAAGTATAATTATTACCACAATCTTGGGCTTGGCCCACCTTCAAATTATTACAAAAACTGGACCAGGCCCTTTCCACATTAGTCCACATATCAACTGGGCTTGGCCCATGTCCACGTATGTCCCCAAAACATACCTATTCATTGGGCTTGGCCCATTCTCATATTATTTCATAAACGGAATAATGCAATCATGAAACCCACCCAAACCTAGGGTCCATCCGCTACACACCCCCTTATCCGATTACTACACACACCGGGGGACTATCGAGTCACCCTCTCCTTTTCCTCAAAAAGGCAACCAATGCCATCCACGATGTAGCATATAGCTAACATCAAACCACGATGGAGCACACAGCAATCCATCAAGCCACGATATGGCATAAGCCGATATCAATCAAGGTAACCACGCGAACTAAATCGCAAAGATCCACAACGCGACCTCAGTCAGCGCCAATCCACGATGTAGCACAAAGCTGACATCAACCACGCACTCGAAGTACACCCGTACCTTCTTTTCATAAACCCACCCATGCACATGTAACATAATATAATGCGTAGATGATGCATGTGCATGCTATTCACAATCATAGGCATACTCACACAATAAAATCAGTGTTCACATAATTACAAACTTTGCTACTAACCTGATCATCGTCATACCCTTTTTGGGTATTTATCACACTTTTACCATTTGCACTTATTGGTAAGCATATAACATAAGCGGATATACTCAAATCCGGAAACAATGGTTAATTACACACCTTATTACTAGGAGTTCTAGACTCTCGATCCTCGACGCTATCGTCTAGCGAAACTACGGCTATTTGCTTAATGCTTCACTGTGGCCCACACCCCGGTGGCCAATCACGTCTGTTACAGAAACCGCTCTTTTCTTAAACTTTGGGACAGGGCCTTCCCTTGCCCACTCATTTGGTTGTGGCCTCCATGGAAAAGCTTAATCAGTAAGCAGAGTTAACCCCAAAACACCACTTAAGCATTAAACCTTAATAAATAATCTTACCTCCACTTGATCAAACTGATGCTACAACGGAGGCTTGGCCAACCACTAAAACCCCAAGTATCTCGGTCCACGGAACTCGAAAGATCTAAGCTAACACTCGGCCCCAAGTGCTATCAAGTTGAGAGAAGAAAATTCGGCAAAGGGGTGATGGATGTAGATTCGGCTACTAATTAAATAAAGGTGAGGGAATAGCAATTTCGGCCAAAGAGGTATTTTAAAGGAGGGACAAAAGAAGTGTGGGGTGTACTTTCGGTTTTGAAGTGAAAAGGGAAGGAAATAGGGAGAGTGGAGGGTTCGGCTAACAAGCTTTGGAGATGGGGAACAAAATTCGGCAAAGGAGAGGAGAAGAGAGGAGAAGAGAGGAGAAGAGACAGATGGATGAATGAAATGAGCATCCCCCTCCCCTATTTATACTAGAAGGCCAAGCTCCAACCCCAAAAATAGCTCCCAAAATCTTCCTAGAATAGCTCCTACCACCCATTTTAAAAGTTTGAATAAGTCAAACTTTTACTAGCCAAATTTAAAAAAAAAAAAAAAGATGACCAAGTCTTCTCCACTTTTTAAGCCTTTCAAACCGTCCATCCACCCCACCAAAATGACGCAAAAACAAGGCCAAAATGCTACCCTTGCGAATCGAACACGAGCCCCCTTCCCCGCAAATGGCGTCACTTCTCCATGCTCTAAGTGGCGCCTCCTTGCCACTCTACCAAGCCACTCTTTATGCCAAAATTCCACCAAAAATTCTCTTAAGGCCCCCCTCTATCCAAGTTCTCCTTTTTAGCCCCTAAAACTAAAAATTTTCTAAGGCAACCCACCACCACCTAGGGTTCTCAGGACCCCTAAAACTTACCCAACCACACACTGAAGTGTGCCAACACTCAAGCTAAGTACCAAAAATCTAGCCCCTAAAACTAGGGTGTTACAATTCTACCCTCCTTAAAATAATTTCGTCCTCGAAATTACTTTACTAACAAATGTCCATACAACCTATCTCACCACCTTACGCTTATGCTGCGCACTCTGATCTTACTAAGGCTATCGTCCTACACAATCTCCAATTCCGCACTCAAAATTCGAAACGCCTCTCTTAGCAACACCGGAAAGGCTAACTCATAAGCAAACAAAGCAATTAACGCAAGTACCCAAGCAAAGGAGCTTACCTAGAATCACATCCTTGGCTGACCCCGACTGGAACCACTCCTTCCAAGACTTGAACCACGACCCATTAAATTGAGGACAATTCTTAACTAAATGTGCCTTAGATCCGCACCGAAAGCATTCTTTACTATTTCCCAAAGACTCTCTGTGTGAGGTCTTCCACATCGAGCACGAGAGACAATTCCGATTCAACGGTACAAGTGCACTTACGAGATTCTCGATCTTTGGTCTTTTACGGGCATTACCAAACGATCTTGTGGCCCAATATTTCTCTTATTCTCGTTCCTATTCTTTTTCGGTTTTCCCTTACCGTCCTCTTAACCTCTTGGCTATCTGAGCTTTCTCCACTAGCACCGCGAAGTCTCTTTCCCCTGCATGGAGCGATCAAGACGAAGCTCATCTCGTAATCCATCTTCAAACCGGACGCACCTCTCATAGTCGGTGGCCACAATTCCCTTAGCATCTTGACTTAGCCGTACAAACTCGCGCCAGACTCACTATCGACTTACTTCCTTGTACTAGATTTAGAAACGCCTTCCTTTGCGCATCTAGGTAGCTTGCTCCAACGTATTTTCCTTCAAACTTTTCCTTAAAGTAGTCCCAATCCAATCGATCTTCCGGTACACCTTGTTTGATAGTGAGCCACCAACGATAAGCCTCATCCCGTAGTAGTGAAACAGCACCTTTCAGCTTTTCCTCTGGGGCACAATCCAAGTCGTCCATAATTCTCTCGACTCCTTCTAGCCAATACTCCGCTATGTTCGGGGCTACTCCAGATACTCCCCTAAAAACTTCAGCCCCGTTGGACCTAAGCCTCTCGGGCACTGACTTCCGAGCTCCATTTCCCCTACTAGCTCTTGCCACTGCTTTGAAGCACGCGTAACATAGCTGCGACAACTGCGTCCTCTTCACTTACCGGATCTTGTTCCTCTACATCCCCTTTGGCGGCGCACTTCGCTTTCGACCCATAGCGGACCCTACCGGGTTCCAAGTCGTCATTCTACCTCTACCGCGTCCCCTAGAACTCATCTCTAGCGCTTCGATTTAATCTGTTTAGAAAGTTTTATGAATTAGAAATTATTGTTTCACTGTTTTATCCACGAGCAATTTTATGCAATGAAGGTTCCAAGAGTAATTCTTTCGAGCAATCAAGTTTCCTTTTCCTACCCAGGGGTAATTTCGTCATTTTCCTACAGGGGTATTTTTGGTAATTTTGCAAATCGAGAAAACATCTTTCAAAATCTGATTTAGAGTTTCACAAACCAAAGGGGTAAGTTTGAAAAATTTTAAAACAGAAAATTTTAAAAGCAAGAAGGCTAATCCTTTCGGGTTTTAATAATTGGTTTAGCCTATGAACAAGTCCTCTTGGTTAAGGTGAACCGTAGCTACGCACCAGGTAGGATTCCTGCGAAGAGGAGGTGAGTCACGAGGACTGCTTAAGTACCTAGCTCTTCCGGATCCACTCCTAGACATGCGCACAATGGTTGCCACACCTTAACTCGGCGACTTACTTCACAGGTTGTTTACGAGCTTTAAATTTTATGCAAGTGTTTGAGTAGACTAATCCTAGGGTCCAACAGATCCTAGTATTCTATTCTACGAGCCCAAATAAACCCATAACAATTCATACAACCAATTCACTTCAAAAGTCCGAAGTACTTTACGGTGGACTTGAATCGGAGGTACAGGTGCCATGCCAGATTACCTGAAAAAGTTTCTTAAAAAGCTCTCTTTGAAAAGGTTGTTGGGCCCAAAACCCTCAAAGCCGAGTTTTGAACCGGGCTCTGATACCAAACTGTAACATCCCCAAACCCGGCCCATTCACTACGACCGAATCTGGTTATGTTATGGGAAAAACTTATTGGCGAAAACAGGTTGCCGTTTAACTTTTTGTCTAAACTCCTCTAGACTAGTTTTACTTGCAAGAAATCCGGGCATGTTTGTTTGCAAACCGTTAGGTTACTTTGAAATCTCGGGGTTTCGTTTTTAAAACTCTTAGTTGTCAATTTGCTTAGGTTGGAAGACGTTTAAAACATCAGGCTCAAGTGGCTTATGCTTAGTTCATAAAAGTAACATTATTCCCAAATCTCTTTAGACATAAATTACCAAAAGAAAACCAAATAACTTAAGAGGCTCTTATTACAACATAATGATTCCAAGTACTTGGTAATAAAGTGCATAAAGAAAATATTAGAACGTCCTTTGCATGGGCCACCTTGTATCCACTCCAACCCGGTCCGATCATCCTTCTTCCCTGCGATGTTGGATAAGAGATTGGGTGAGTCACAAAGACTCGAGTGTGTAACTAAACCATCGAAATCCACCCACATGCTAACCACATAACATCCCAATTATCAAATGCAACATGCAAGTATAATTATTACCACAATCTTGGGCTTGGCCCACCTTCAAATTATTACAAAAAGCTGGACCAGGCCCTTTCCACATTAGTCCACATATCAAGCTGGGCTTGGCCCATGTCCACGTATGTCCCCAAAACATACCTATTCATTGGGCTTGGCCCATTCTCATATTATTTCATAAGCGGAATAATGCAATCATGAAACCCACCCAAACCTAGGGTCCATCCGCTACACACCCCCTTATCCGACCTACCACACACTGGGACTATCGAGTCACCTCTCCTTTTTCCTCCAAAAAGGCAACCAATGCCATCCACGATGTAGCATATAGCTAACATCAAACCACGATGGAGCACACAAGCAATCCATCAAGCCACGATATGGCATAAGCCGATATCAATCAAGGTAACCACGCGAACTAAATCGCAAAGATCCACAACGCGACCTCGATCGGCGCCAATCCACGATGTAGCACAAAGTCGACATCAACCACGTACATCAAGTACACCCGCACCTTCTTTTCATAAACCCACCCATGCACATGTAACATAATATAATGCGTAGATGATGCATGTGCATGCTATTCACAATCATAGGCATACTCACACAATAAAATCGGTGTTCACATAATTACAAACTTTGCTACTAACTTTGATCATCGTCATACCCCTTTTTGGGTATTTATCACACTTTACCACCGCACTTATTGGTAAGCATATAACATAAGCGGATATACTCAAATCCGGAAACAATGGTTAATTACACACCTTATTACTAGGAGTTCTAGACTCTCGATCCTCGGCGCTATATCGTCTAAGCGAAACTACGGCTATTTGCTTAATGCTTCTTCCTTCTGTCGCCCACACCCGGTGGCCAATCACGTCTGCCAGAAACCGCTCTTTTCTTAAACTTTGGGACAGGGCCTTCCCTTGCCCACTCGGTAGTTGTGGCCTCCATGGAAAAGCTTAATCAGTAAAACAGTTAACCCCAAAACACCACTTAAGCATTAAACCTTAATAAATAATCTTACCTCCACTTGATCAAACTGATGCTACAACGGAGGCTTGGCCAACCACTAAAACCCCAAGTATCTCGATCCACGGAACTCGAAAAGATCTAAGCTAACACTCGGCCCCAAGTGCTATCAAGTTGAGAGAAGAAAATTCGGCAAAGGGGTGATGGATGTAGATTCGGCTACTAATTAAATAAAGGTGAGGAATAGCAATTTCGGCCAAAGAGGTATTTTAAAGGAGGGACAAAAGAAGTGTGGGGTGTACTTTCGGTTTTGAAGTGAAAAGGGAAGGGAAATAGGGAGAGTGAGGGTTGGCTAACAAGCTTTGGAGATGGGGAACAAAATTCGGCAAAGGAGAGGAGAAGAGAGGAGAAGAGAGGAGAAGAGACGGATGGATGAATGAAATGAGCATCCCCTCCCCTATTTATACTAGAAGGCCAAGCTCCAACCCCAAAAATAGCTCCCAAAATCTTCCTAGAATAGCTCCCTACCACCCATTTTAAAAGTTTGAATAAGTCAAACTTTTACTAGCCAAATTTAAAAAAAAAAAAAAAAAAGATGACCAAGTCTTCTCCACTTTTTAAGCCTTTCAAACCGTCCATCCACCCCACCAAAATGACGCAAAAACAAGGCCAAAATGCTACCCTTGCGAATCGAACCTGAGCCCCTTCCCCCTGCAAATGGCGTCACTTCTCCATGCTCTAAGTGGCGCCTCCTTGCCACTCTACCAAGCCACTCTTTATGCCAAAATTCCACCAAAAATTCTCTTAAGCCCCCCCTCTATCCAAGTTCTCCTTTTTAGCCCCTAAAACTAAAAATTTTCTAAGGCAACCCACCACCACCTAGGGTTCTCAGGACCCCTAAAACTTACCCAACCACACACTGAAGTGTGCCAACACTCAAGCTAAGTACCAAAAATCTAGCCCCTAAAACTAGGGTGTTACAATGACGAAAAGGGGATTATACACTGAGTTCTAGTAACTCACCTCATTCTCTTAATCCTTGCAGGTAATGATCAGTAATAAGGACTTGGCCCATGGATGACTCGGTGGAGGCCATACTTTGGAAATAATATTTTCGAACCTTAGTAAATTTTGTTTCCGCTTTATTTCGTTACTTTTACTATTTTGGGTTTAAAGTTGTAATAAGGCCTCTGGGATTTTTATTTTGTTTTATGTTTGACGTATTTATTATCTTCCATGAATTGTTTTAAACGGGGATTTTCTAAAATCATAAACAACGATTTTTCTTAAAATTTATCAACAAATGGATTTCATAATAAATATGTACATATAATTTAACTTGGATTTTTCCTGCAAATTATCAATAATATTTTCAAAAGTCACGGTTTTAAAAGATCACTAGTTCGATTATCGACTCTTCAATCAACCTCTAGAAATTAGTAGTATTTTATCGATTAATTATAACCAAACTTGTTTTCTTAACTATAACCAAATAACGTCAACTTTAGTTCTTTATACATTTTCTTTATGTGACATGCTAGATCCGGTCATACCGCATGGGCCGGGTTTGGGGTGTTACATTACAATTTAGTCCTTTTGACTAAATTGAGTTCCCAAACGTCGAAATTTTCGAACGAAATTTTCACGAAATCGTTTCGTGAAATCGTAGACCATAAAAATGTAATAAAAATAAATTTTTCCTCGTCAGATTTGTGGTCTCAAAACCACAGTTCCGACTAGGCCCAAAATTGGGCTGTTACAACTCTCCCCGCCTTAGGGATTTTCGTCCTCGAAAATGTTACCAGAAGAAATTTATTTCAACTCTCATGAATCACTTTCACTAATGTCCCAGAATCGCAAATCATATCAACCTCGTATATCTCTTTCTAATCACCTTGAACTTTAACACACAGTGTCGTAGCATATCGTCAAAGTTTTGAATTACTCTCTCAGACTTACCACCGATTTACAAGTGTATTCATAGTTTCCTGTAGCTTTTTCCATAATTGGGATATAGCCCTCGAATCTAAATCTGAAATAATGGGGACTGGCACTCTATGAGAGCTAACAACCTCAGAAACATATAACTCGGCCAATCTGTCAAATGAGAAACCCGATGGCCAAAACATCTATTTCAAATAACTGCACATTTTGATTACTCCCAGAATGAACCAACGAGCTACTACTGAGCCTCGTACAAAAATTTCCTGCATAAGCTCTGAATTCATCTGCACACAATTTCTATCTCAAAACAATAACATCAATCATCAGGTCAGACCTGAAATTCCGAATCAAAAATTGACTCATACTGAACTCGTTTAGCTTACCATTCATTGACACATTTCTGAGATTCTCAATCTTGCAATGAAAACATCACTTTAACTTTTAATCTAACTAAAATCGGATCATCATCAATTAAGATCAATCGTGTAACCCACTCACAAAATAAACAAGGATTTTTATTATTATTCAGCATCTGTAACTATATTTGCTTTCCCAGAGATTAATCAATAACCACTCACGATCTTTCAATAGCTCAAGTCTTTAACACTATCTTAACTTCAGATCTTTCTATGACATTTGATACTTTAATTCTTGAAATCAGGGAACATGAGACACCTTTCGTCGAATAAACGATATCACCTAATTCTCAATACGGACATAAAAGTGACCGTCTCTAAATCACTGGTCGAACAGTTCTTTTTAATGTGACATTAACCATCTGAAAACATGAACCATCACTTTACATTCTAGTAATAAAACACATTCCAATCCGTTCAATAGTGCATCACTGAAAGATCATAAATTCATTACTCAATTCAAACTGAATTTAGAACTAGAGCTTCGGTTAATAATATCTTCAACTGTTTTCAACTTTGCTAACATGCACAGACCATCCAAATTTTCATAAATGTGATAACCATATCATTCAGAACAGCTTTAACTCATAATAACATCACCGGATTAGAACAAATCTAATAGGTATATCTCGGTATCATACTCTCTAGAATATCAATCATTCATTCAGACTGTCCATCGATATACTCGTGAATGCACAAAATTAATTACCATTACTGAGGATACTTTAACTACATGTAACTCAAATCACATTTCAACTGACCAGCTCACTCTGATAAAAATAACCGAGTCGATTTCGACTATCAAATAATAACATAACAAAATGCTCCTTTCTTCATGCTATTAAAACAACTCAAACACACAATCTTTCAAAATTCTCTTATCATGCCATCAAAGGCCTTTACAATTACATTAGCTTTAAGAAATAAAGATATCCCGATTGAATACATTGACTTTAATTAACTTAATTGAGAAAAGAAGTCCATCATACAAATTGAATCTTGTGATTTCACTACTTATACCTTTGTCGATGTCAATTCCTTACACGAAAATTAGAGAAATCCAGATACCAGAGTCACCACATTTCTATGATCGAACCAGAAGCATAATCATAATAGACATAGTTATCACAAGCTAAAGAACACACTTTAAAGATAAGCCATGATTAATAATTTACGAAGTATGAATGAAAGGAAAACCAAGATACAATACCATACCGAAAATCCGAGAACATAACTCATAAGAGAATAATAAAGATCCTGATGATTCCTCAGAGAAAGCCACAAGAAAAGCACTGCTTACCGACTCTGGACTTCCATCATAACAGAGATAATATATTTCTAAATATTTATATATAAGACTAAATAATATCCAGTAAAAACGGAAGAATAGTCCCACATAAATTTTTACCATCGACTTTATTCCAACATAATAGAATAGAATTCCGAATAGATAAAGAAATACCTATCATAAACTGACCCGACCAACAGGGCTTTCATCTAACATCATAGTTAGCTAGAATTCTCATAACATAAGAACTCCATTAGAACTAAACAATCACACACATATCTCTGAGGATAAAAGAATATATATATATAGAATACCCAGAAAGATCATCATATTCATCTCAACTATAACTATCACACACCGACATCTTTACTACTCAATTATTATTTCTCTGACTAATCCTGTCATCATGTACCCCGTATCATTCTAGTCACTAATGAAAACCAATTCGGGAAGAATCTCAGCAAACACATACTTTAGACTTCATACTCAATTGAGTCGAATAGTCGAGACTAGCTTCTTCTTTATCCGTGACATTGCATAATCTGTGTAATCTTTAAAAATAATCTTATATTTATTCTAAAACTGAGTTCATTTGTCACACTATACTCAACTCTGTTTGCATTACTAATTATTTCACCCCTGAACTCTTTAGTTTCCCACTTATGAACTTATTCAACATAATTCTCGCGAACTTTCATCATAAAGCAACACTGGTAAGGGGGTGAGGTCATAAAGCCTCTAACTTGACTCTCATAAATACACACGTATGACTTAGCATTCATCATCAACGTAATATCATCATGATAACATAATTAACTCTAAGCAAATTTTCATACTTAGTCATGTTACACGAACTTTTCGATTATCTTATTCAATCAAGTATACTTAAACATACATTCCATGAATTTTGAGTAAATTTACTCATAGCACTCACTTAATCAAGCATGTTAGGCTCATAACATTATATGGATACCAACATATATGAATGAGCTTATCACAACATAGACTTTCGTTTCATTTCACTTTTCCACATTTCCCAACTTATGGTTATCTCAATCCGCACATTAACACATGCATATCATGAACTTCTATTCATACCTTTCCACATTTCAACACATCGTAAGCACATTTCAATCATCTTAATATCATTTTTAGCATTATCGATAATAGCTCGGTTGGAAGTTATCTATGTCTTAACAAAACAATTTCGTTAGAGCTAGGAGATATCACACTATCACAGTTCACATATGGCATGTATAGCTAGACTCTTGCACACACTATGTTAGTCTGAGAATCGACTAAACTATAGCTCTGATACCACTAAATGTAACACCACTTACCCGTATTCAATGCTAGAATAGGGTACGAGGCATTACCGGAACACATACACCTGTAAACGTATTAAATCGAGTCATAAAATTTCATCCAAATTAAAAAATTTCAAATTTATATCTTTGAGTCCCTAAATAGGGCCTATGAGGCCCAATACATACTTTGGAAGTGGTCCGGGACTAAACCGAGAACTTTGGAAAACATTAGAAATTTTTTTAAAAATAGGGGCACACGCTTGTGTGTCAAGGCCATGTCCTTCACACAGTAGAGATACACGCCTGTGTTAGGCCGTGTGGCGTTTCTAATTTCCAAAAATCAAGTGCAGACTTCACACACCCTGGGCACATGGCCGTGTGGCCACAAGTAAGGCTATTTACCAAGCCCTTTGCCACCCCAAAACAATTATTCACTTATACAAATTTATCATCACACAACATGGTATTATTAAGCATTCAAACATCCACACTAAGACATCCACATACCATTTACGAATCACATTCATCATGCACAACCACACATACACTTAACTAATCATAGCATATAACTTACTCAACCATTCACATTTAGTATTTGCCACACATAATTATCACACATTCACTCATCCAACCCAAACAAGCATGCACATCCATGTAATGCTTCATCATAGACTTATAACATAACAAATATTGACCACATCAAATGGCCTTATACAACAATGACCTTCAATTAGCATAAGCCAATATTCTAGGCCAACTCATAATAACATGTACACAGATGACCAAGTCCCTATACATGCCATAGACTTAAAAAGCTAGAATAAAAATCATCGATACCAATCCATAGCTTCTTAGTGTGATAGAATCTCCGACAACCTCCAACTCGAGCTAGCATCTGTGACACTATAGGAAAAAGAAAGGAAGGGGGTAAGCATTATAGCTTAGTAAGTAGGTATGTAAATAATAAGTGATTTATTAACAGGATTTTATAAATCTTCACAATATGTTCTAAAGATAATACAATCATAATTGCATATACTTCCACTATTTATTCATGTTCATCTCAAGCTATCTACTCGAGTCACAGTCACTAAATTATTTATATCTCAAGCTAGAAAACTCCAAATAAAGATCCGCTAAATTTATCTGAAACTAGACTTACATATCTTCTTACCATAAAATTTTCAGAATTTTTGGTTTAGCCAATAAGTACAGTTTATTCTTTAAAGTTTCCCCTGTTTCGTTGTCTGACAGTTCCGACCCCTTTGCACTAAAAATTAATTATCTCATCATACAGAATTTGGATAATGTTCTCGTTTGTTTCTCTTGAAATTAGACTCATTAATAAATTTAAGAATATAAATTATAAACAATAATTATTTTTATACAATTTTTAATGATTTTCCAAATTCGCAATAGGGGATTCCGACATCATTCTGACCTTGTCTCACAAAAAAATTGAATATCACAGAATACGAAATTCTTTTGTTTACACCATTTCTTTTATGTGAAAATATGACTCATTCAGCTTTAATTTCATATCTTATTCAACCTCGAATTCGATTTCCACCATTTTTGGTGATTTTTCAAAGTCACACAACTCTTTGTTGTCCAAAAGCGCATTTTGTTGCTAAATTTACTCTTTCATAATTTCACTTACTCCATTTCATTTTACCGAAGGCTCGATCAAATATCGAGCACATTGTTCATAAATTTTCAAACTTATACCTGCACTTATTCATCACATAGTCATATTCAATTACACTTAGTCGTTACATGATCACATGTATTTTCACTTAGTCAATTTCCGTTGAACTCATCGAATAATAATGAGATACACGGTGTGGCTCGCACATAGTACCACCCTTGTAGCGAAGCTATCGGTGCACATAGTAGCTTTGCACTTAGTACTACACATGTGACCAAAACCATCACTTACGCATAGTGGCACGCACTTAGTACCACACATGTGATCGAAGCTATCGGTGCACGCATAGTAGCTTTGCACTTAGTACTACACATGCGACCATCCGTCCGTACGGTACGTAGTAGCTTTGCACTTAGTGTAACACCACTAACCCGTGTCGTTCTTGCGGATTAGGGTTAAAAGGCATTACCGATCATTTGAACATTAAAATTCATTCCACAACACAAAGTTAAACATCAATCAAACGTATCCAAATATAAACATATAGTTCCTTATTGAGGTCTACAGAACCTAAAACACATGTTAGAAAGGGATCGGGACTAAACCGAAAACATACGAAAGTTTCTGAAATTCAAACATTTTTCTAAGTTACAGAGGTCACACGTCCGTGTGGGTAGGATGTGTGCCTCACACGGCCTCGGACACGCTCATATGTCCAAGCCGTGGCAAAACAGGGCATACCTACTGACTTGTCCACACGGCCTGAGACACGCCCGTGTGCCTCACCCGTGGTCGACATTGACTTGCACCACACGGCCAATCACACGCCCGTGTGTCCAACCCGTGGTTGAGCCTGACTTGAATCAAATTACAAAATCGAAAGACACGGTCGAGCCACACTCCCGTGTGCTCAACCGTGTGGGCAATTGTAGGCCATTTTCAAGGCCAAATTACCATCCACACTTTGGAATCATCTATATGCCACAAACCAATACCAATTCATGCCTCAAATGCAACCAAAACATACCATTTCAAGCACCAAATAATCATCAACTATACAATCTATTCTTATACCCAATTTCTACTCAAATAAGTCTACCCAAGACACTTAATTTAACATCCCCAAAACATATAGATCAAGCATTATACAAACCTTACCACAATTCACATTTAAACCACATTTTTCATCACTCATATAAGCATGAAACATACCATATTCATCACTCACTTAACCACACACACACACACATATATATATATATATATATATATATACTAACATCATTCAACTTTTAAGCCATATCTCATGACTAGATTTATACAACTCAAAACATGCCAAATTCAATAGCCTATACATGCCATATACCACATATATATACATCTTTCAAAATACAAAAATAGATGGCCGATAGTGTGATTAAGTCGCTGACGATCCCTGGATCCGAGCTAGCTTGACTGACACTGTAAAACATAGAAACACATCACACAGTAAGCTTAAGAGCTTAGTAAGTTCGTAATATAATAAATATTACTCAATAATACCATATCAATACATAAATAAATCGTCACTTAGATAGATTCACAACTAAACTAATTATCATACTCAACCAAATACTCATACATCCATCTATTTAACCACAAACATTATCATCAACCACATATGATCAAAACATACCTTTGCCAACACTTAGTTAACAAATGTTCTTGCTATTCAATGCTCGATATCATAATTCATTCAATATTCGCTATCTCTTCAATTCAATCGCACACTTAGTGCCCCAATTCATAGCCGAAGCTTAATTAACATCGCACACTTAGTGCCATAATGTAAACCGAACTTAATTTGGTATCGCACACCACAGTGCCAATCAAAAAGCTGATGCTTCTATTATTTCGCACACACAGTGCTAATCATCTCGGTCTCATTTCCAAATACACACACATAGTGCCATCTAACTCGATTCCACACATAGCATTACTAATCCAATAATCACATAACTATTCATTTCATAGCATTTAAACATAATTTAAGAACACGTATTATATCTGAACTTACCTTGGATGTCGAAATATCGAAACTAGCCGATCAAACGAGTACTTTGTCTTTGCCTCGATCTCGATCCGAATCTCTCCTTTCTTGGTCTATACATATTCAAATTTAGCTCATTTAGTCACCAATTCATTCAATTTAGTCCAAACACACATATTTAGGGCATTTTACAAAATAGCCCTCATATTTTTACATTTCGACACTTTAGTCCCTATTTCATAAAATCATCAAATACACAAAATTTCATTCAACCCATGCCTAGACGAATTCTCCCTATATCCATACAAGCCCACACATTTCATTTATTTCACATTTTAGTCCCTCAAAATATTATTTTCACAAATTAGCCCAAATTACTCAATTTTACCAAAAATTCAAAGACAAAACATGTTAATCTTTCTCATATCTTTCATATTTCATCATCAACTATCACAAAGCTTAAACATTCATCAATGGAATATCTCAAAATCACCATCAAATTCTAAAATTAAAGCATGGGTTAGCTAGAGCACAAAGCAACGATCACAAAAACGTAAAAATTATCAAAAATCGAACAAAAACAGACTTTTAATCAAGCTTGGATGTAGCCGAATATCAAAACATATGAGCCCTAGCTTTCTTTCTTCAATTTCGGCAAGAAAAGATGAGAATAATGGCTTTCATTTCTTTTGTTTTTGTTTTTATTAACTTTAAACTCCAATTTACAAAATTACCCTTTGTAAAAACATTATAACATCACATATTTTAAGTCCATTACCGTCCACTAACCTTAATAGTGGACTAATTTCATTTTAAGGACTTTACAATTAGTAAATCATAGCAACTAAGCACTTTAACAATTAGCACACAGCTTTTGCATTTTATGCGATTAAGTCCTTTTTACTAATTAAGCACACAATCGATAAAATTTTCACACAGAACTTTCACACATGCTCAATCACATATTATAAACACCGAGAATAATATAACAATATTTTTACGACCTCGGATTTGTGGTCTCAAAACCACTATTCCGACTAGGGTCTAAAACGGGCTATTACAACTCTCCCCCCTTAGGGATTTTCGTCCCCGAAAATCTTTCCAGTGAATAGGTTTGGATATTGCTCTCTCATAATATCTTCAGGCTCCCACGTAGCCTCTTCAACTCCGTGTTTTTGCCATAACACTTTCACTAGGGAAATTCTCTTATTTCTCAACTCTTTAATCTCACGTGCCAGGATTCGAATCGGTTCTTCACTATACGACAATTCTAACTGAATCTCAACCTCAGTAGGAGTAATCACATGTGATGGATCAGATCTGTATCGTCGAAGCATCGATACGTGAAATACATTATGAATCTTTTCTAACTCAGGTGGCAACATCAATCTATAAGCAACTGGCCCTATTCGTTCGATGATCTCATACGGTCCAATGAATTTCAGACTCAGCTTGCCTTTTCGGCCAAATCGAAGTATTTTTTTCCACGGAGACACTTTCAAAAATATTTTGTCACCAACCTCAAATTCAATATCTTTCTGTTTCAAGTCTGCATAAGACTTCTAACGATCTGACGCTGCTTTCAAATTGTCACGAATCACTTTCACTTTCTGCTCAGTCTCTTTTATCAAATCAACCCCGTGAATCTTATTTTCACTCAACTCAGTCCAATACAATGGAGTTTGACATTTTCGACCGTAAAGAGCCTCGTATGGTGCCATTTTAATGCTAGATTGAAAGCTATTATTGTATGCGAATTCAATCAACGGCAAATTCTTTTCCCACGTACTTTCAAATTCAAGAATGCAGCATCTCAACATATCTTCAAGAATCTGAATAATCCGCTCGGATTGTCCATCCGTTTGCGGATGAAATGCAGTACTAAAATGCAACTTTGTACCTAGAGCCTCTTTTAATTTCTTCCAAAATCGCGAAGTAAATCTCGGATCCCTGTCAGACACAATAGATAGTGGCACCCCGTGCAATCTCACAATCTCAGCTATATACAGTTCAGCTAATTTATCAAGTGAATAATCTGTTCTCACTGGAACAAAATGAGTTGATTTCGTCAATCTATCAACTATCACCCAGACCGCATCTTTCTTTCTCGGAGATAAAGGCAATCCCGACACAAAGTCTATTGTGATTCTCTCCCATTTCCACTCAGGAATCATAATTGGTTGTAATAAACCGGATGGAACCTGATGTTCAGCTTTAACTTGCTAACAAATCAAACATCTCGAAACAAATTCTGAGATATCCCGTTTCATGCCATGCCACCAATAAAATTGTTTTAAATCGTCATACATTTTTGTACTCCCAGGGTGAACAGCTAAACAACTATTGTGAGCTTCATTTAAAATCATCCGAATCAACTCTGAATTCCTCAGAACACAAATCCGATCTCTGAATCTCAAACAATCATCGTTATCAACTCGAAATTCTGAATCAGAATTCAAACCACATTGAGTTCATTTTGCTATCATCTCATCATCACTTTTCTGGGCATCGCAAATCTGACGTATAAACATCGGCCTAACTTTCAACTCAGCCAAAACCGAACCATCATCACATAGATCTATCTGTGTAATCGTTGCTCGCAAAGCACATATAGACTTTCGACTCAAAGCATTAGCAACAACATTATCTTTACTTGGATGATAACTAATCACAAGCTCGTAGTCTTTCAACAATTCTAACCATCTTCTTTATCGCAAATTCAATTCTTTCTGAGTCATCAGATATTTCAAGCTCTTATGATCTGTAAAAATATGACATTTCTCACCAAATAGGTAATGACGCCAAATCTTCAATGCAAATACAATCGCGGCTAATTCAAGATCATGTGTCGGGTAATTCTTTTCATGCGGCTTTAACTGCCTCGAAGCATAAGCGATGACTTTGCCTTCTTGCATCAGCGCACAACCCAAACCATTCAACGATGCATCACTGTAAACTATAAATTCTTTACCAGACTCAGGTTGAACGAACATGGGTGCCTCTGTCAACAATGCTTTCAGCTGTTCAAAACTCTGCTGGCACTTTTCTGACCACTCGAATTTAACATCTTTCTGTAACAACTTCGTCAATGGAGTCGCAATCATCGAGAAGCCTTTCACAAACCGTCTATAATATCCCGCTAGTCCCAGAAAACTACGGATTTCAGACACATTTCTCGGAGGCTTCCATTCTAAAATAGCTGAAATCTTACTCGGATCAACTCGTATTCCCGCAGCTGGTACAATATGTCCCAGAAAACCAACCTCACGCAACCAAAACTCGCATTTGCTAAAATTTGCATACAATTGCTTCTCACGCAGAGTCTGTAACACAATTCTCAAATGCTCGACATGTTACGTCTTATCACATGAATAAATCAGAATATCATCAATGAACACCACAACAAAACGATCCAAATACGGTCTAAATATTCGATTCATCAAATCCATAAACACTGCAGGAGCATTCGTTAGTCCAAAAGGCATAACTAAGAATTCATAATGTTCGTACCTCATTCTGAAAGCAGTCTTCGGTACATCTGATTCTTTAACTCTCAAATGATAGTAGCCCGATCTCAAATCTATCTTAGAAAACACTGTAGCTCCTCTCAGCTGATCAAACAAATCATCAATACGTGGCAGGGGATACTTATTCTTTATCGTTACTTTATTCAACTATCGGTAATCAATACACATCCTCATAGTGCCATCTTTATTTTTCACAAACAACACAGAAGCACACCTGGGCGAGAAACTCAGTCGTGCAAATCCTCTATCAGTCAACTCTTGCAACTGAGACTTTAACTCTTTCAGTTCTGTTGGTGCCATTCTATACGGAGCTATTGAGATAGGAGTTGTCCCCAGCACTAATTCAATACCAAATTCAACTTTTCGGATCGGAGGTAATCCCGATAGTTCTTCAGGAAACACATCAGGGAATTCACAAACCACAGGCACAGATTCAACTTTCTTTTTTGTCACTTTTGTATCAATCACATATGCGAGATAAGCTTTGCAACCCTTCTTCACATAGTTCAAAGCTTTCATCGAAGATATAACAGCCGGCAACCTATTCAAACCACTGGATTCAATTCGAACTATTTCACCATTCTGACTTCTCAAATCAATACTCTTCCATTTACAATTCACAATAGCACTATGCAAAGTGAGCCAATCCATACCCAGAATGATATCAAATTCATCGAAAGGTAGCAACATCAAATTAGTCGGAAAGTAAATATTCTGAAACATCAACAGGCAATTCTTGTACACTTTATCAACCAAGACACACTTGCCTAAGAGGTTCGATACTCTAATCACGAATTCAGTAGACTCAACAGGTAGAGTCTTACTTGATACTAAATTCACACACACATAGGAATGAGTAGATCTTGGATCTATCAATGCAATCACATCTGTATCAAATAGAGTAAAAGTACCAGTAATGACGTCTGGAGATGATGCTTCTTCACGAGCGCGGATAGCATAGGCTGGGGCAGGTGCTCTCGCCTCAGATCTTACAGCTGTATCGGTAGTCCCTCTCTGACTTTCACTCGCATTTCTGGTGTTTCTGGGTGGTCTACCCCTAGCCGTCGTATTACTCGGTCTCGCACTCTGAACATTGTCTTTCTCAGCTAACTCTGGGCAATCTCGAATGAAATGATCTCGGGATCCACACTTATAACAAGTTCTATTATTGTACTTGCCCCAGCACTCTCTAACGTGTCGTCTTCCACATTGTCTGCACTCAGGCTTGTTGCTTTTGACACTTCCAACACTTGATTCGGTCAGAATTTGAGTTCTTGGACCAACACTTTGTCTCACCCGATCTCTACCCGAATGTCCAAACGAAGCATTTGAACGATTGCTTGCATATTTAAATCTCTTCATCGAAGGTTGGGACGACTTACTCATCAATCTTTTTCTTTCATCTCTAGCCTCAGAATCTGTTTTCTTCTTTTCTTTGCTAAGCTCCTCAGCTTTGCAGGCTCTTTCAACTAATACAACAAATTCGTTCAAGTTAAGTATTCCAACCAGCAATTTAATGTCTTCATTCAGCCCTTCAACGAAACGTTTACACACAGTAGCTTCGGTCGAAACACATTCTCGTGCATACTGACTCAATCTCACAAACTCTCGTTCTACTCAGTAACTGACATACAACCCTGTTTCAATTCGAGAAATTTTTTATGTTTCTGATCTATGAATCTTTGACTGATATACTTCTTTCGGAATTCAACTTGAAAGAAATCCCAGGTGATTCTCTCTCTCGGAACCACATATATCAATGTCTTTCACCAGTTATATACCGTATGGTATTCTCGAGCCAAAACTTAGCTCGCTCGGCATCATCATCAGCTGTGGCCCTAAACTCTTCGGCCCCATATTTTCAGATTTTATCTACATGAGGCTTATTCAATCGAATCGGATCTGCCACTTGTGGCATAACAGGTACTTGTGGGGGTAGAGGTTGTGGAGCAGCCGGATTCGTTCGAACTAACTCCAAAAACCACTCACTCATCTTTCGGAAAAATACTTGCTTAGCCTTTCCCTCTTGGCTACGATCATTCAGCCTAGATGTGGCCGGCACCGTCCCTTGAGCGGGAGCAAGTGCGTTACTCTCTACATCATCAGTAACTGCTCGATCGGGATCCATTTGCTATATAAAAACACATTTTTAGCTGTCAGGATTCATGACACTATCGCAATTATATATATGGCATGTATAACTAGACTCACACACACTACGTTAGTCTGAGAATCGGCTAAATCGTGGCTCTGATACCAATAAATGTAACACCCCTAACCCGTAATCGTCGCCAGATTAGGGTTAAGAGGCATTACCGATCATTTCAGAACATTAAAATTTATTCCACAACACAAAGTTAAACATCAATCAAACGTATCCAAATATAAACATATAGTCCCTTATTAAGGTCTACAAGACCTAAAACACATGTTAGAAAAGGGTCGAGACTAAACCGAACACATACGAAAATTTCTGAAATTTAAACATTTTCTAAGTTACAGAGGTCACGCACCCGTGTGGGTAGGCCGTGTGCTCGGACACGCCCATATGTCCAAGCCGTGGCAAAATAGGGCATACCTACTGACTTGTCCACATGGCCTGAGACATGCCCGTGTGCCTCACCCGTGGTCGACACTGACTTGCACCACACGGCCAGTCACACGCCCGTGTGTCCAACCCGTGGTCGAGCCTGACTTGAATCAAATTACAAACTCGAAAGACACGGTCGAGCCACACGCCCGTGTGCTCAACCGTGTGGGCAATTGTAGGCCATTTTCAAGGCCAAATTACCATCCACACTTTGGAATCACCTATATGCCACAAACCAATACCTATTCATTCCTCAAATGCAACCAAAACATACCATTTCAAGCACCAAATAATCATCAACTATACAATCTATTCTTATACTCAATTTCTACTCAAATAAGTCTACCCAAGACACTTAATTTAACATCCCCAAAACATATAGATCAAGCATTATACAAACCTTACCACAATTCACATTTAAACCACATCTTTCATCACTCATATAAGCATGAAACATACCATATTCATCACTCACTTAACCACACACACACATATATATATATATACTAACATCATTCAACTTTTAAGCCATATCTCATGACTAGATTTATACAACTCAAAACATGCCAAATTCAATAGCCTATACATGCCATATACCACATATATATATACATCTTTCAAAATACCAAAATAGATGGCCGATAGTGTGATTAAGTCGCCGACGATCCCCGAATCCGAGCTAGCTTTACTGACACTATAAAACAGAGAAACACATCACACAGTAAGCTTAAGAGCTTAGTAAGTTCGTAATATAATACATATTACTCAAAAATACCATATCAATACATAAATAAATCATCACTTAGATAGATTCACAACTAAACACATTATCATACTCAACCAAATACTCATACATCCATCTATTTAACCATAAACATTACCATCAACCACATAAGTTCAAAACATACATTTGCCAACACTTAGTTAACAAATGTTCTTGCTATTCAATGCTCGATATCATAATTCATTCAATATTCGCTATCTCTTCAATTAAATTGCACACTTAGTGACCCAATTCATAGCCGAAGCTTAATTAACATCGCAAACTTAGTGCCATAATTTAAAGCCGAACTTAATTCGGTATCGCACACACATTGCCAATCAAAAAGCCGAAGCTTTTATTATTTCACACACACAGTGCTAATCATCTCGGTCTCATTTTCAAATACGCACACTTAGTGTCATCTAACTCGATTCCACACATAGAATTACTAATCCAATAATCACATAACTATTCATTTCATAGCATTTAAACATAATTTAAGAACACATATCATATCCGAACTTACCTCGGACATCGAAATACTGAAACTAGCCGATCAATCGAGTACTTTGTCTTTGCCTCGATCTCGAACTGAATCTCTCCTTTCTTGGTCTATACATATTCAAATTTAGCTCATTTAATCACCAATTCATTCAATTTAGTCCAAACATACATATTTAGGGCATTTTACAAAATAGCCCTCACATTTTTACATTTCGACACTTTAGTTCCTATTTTATAAAATCATCAAATACACAAAATTTTATTCCACCCATGCCTAGCTGAATTCTCCCTATATCCATAAAAGCCCACGCATTTCATTTATTTCACATTTTAGTCCCTCAAAATATTATTTTCACAAATTAGCCCAAATTATTCAATTTCACCAAAAGTTCAAAGACAAAACATGTTAATCTTTCTCATATCTTTCATATTTCATCATCAACTATCACAAAGCTTAAACATTCATCAATGGCATATCTCAAAATCACCATCAAATTCTAAAATTAAAGCATGGGCTAGCTAGAGCACAAAGCAACGATCACAAAAACGTAGAAATTATCAAAAAATGAAAAAAATGGACCTTTAATCTGTAAGAGTATGCCCAAAGATCAATCATGAGATAGTTGTAATAACATACTTGATTTACCATGTTTATTAATATAAAGCGTTGTCATTATTATTTCAAGTTTTCTTTCTATGTGTACAAATAAATTGATCTATAATAATGTCCTGAGAATAATATGATTATTCTTAAAAGATACTTAGTCAAGTATTACTGTTGACTAGGACAACAATAATGCATTAAGACTAACATGTAGTTGATTGATGATAAAGAGTTGTCATTGATATGGAGTATCAAAATCAATGCATGAATATGTGTGTTAGAGAACAACATATTGGATTGACCCGCTATGAGTATGTTTCTTGGATTATTATGTAATTGTCACAACATCACTCATAGTGATTAATATGTATATGATCCTCGGACTTGAGATCATCATTATCCCAACATCGTGAGTTGTATATTTTGATACTGATCAAACGCATAACCGTAATAAAGGTTGTTCTATAAAGGTGATGTTGGATATACCACAATCTATGTAGAGGATATGGTTGATCAATATAGGATAAGTCCCTCCTACATAATAGGAGTAATATCTTAGGCCACTTGATTGAGTGAGACTAGAAATGCATGGCCATGCTCAAATAAGTTGATATGAGATGTCATACTAATTTGTATATCATAGTCTACTTAAGATATCAAGAAACATGGGATGGACTATGCAAGTGTGACTATCCCATGACTTGTATCTGTTCCAGAGACAAAGGACTTAAGGATTAATGCATGAAAGGTTAATCACAAAAAGGTTATGTCGAATCATGACTTCTTGTAGCTTAGGTAGCAATGATGCATTGCTAGATGCCACTCATTGTTTGTAACATTAGAATCGTTCTAGTATTACTGCTAACGTTGCAATAACCTTCAGGGTCACACCCTATGGTTGAAATGAACGGAATAAAACATAGTTGGTATTATGTGTGGTTGTCACATGAATTAAATTAATTAAAGAATTAATTTAATTGGGCAATCAAATATTGAACATATTATATGTACAAGGATGTTGTACACATAATGACAACATAGTTCTATTAATATATGAATTTGATTCGTATATAAATTTAAATAAATATAGTTTACCGAAATCCTTGTTATAATTAATGTAATTATAATTTTTGGATATAATTAATGTAATTATAATTTTTGGTTAAAAACTTTATTGTATTTATTTAATTTTATGGTACATTCAAGAGATACCAATTATAAAAGGTATTAAAAAGATACAAAGCTTAAGAGAAACCCTAAGAGATTGTTTGTGAGGTCTAGCAGCCGTCAAGCAAATAAACCTCCAAAATAGTTTTGGAGATTTCTTCCGTTCATACTTAAACCGGGTGGATTACGTAGAGGCCGACATCGAAAAAATGTTGCGGCTTGGTTCGACAGTAGATCAAAACTCTTGTTGCCAAGGCGTCGCTGTCTACTCAGATTGAAGTTGCAGTAATTTCGAAACCTTTATTTCACCCTGATTCGTTCCTCACACATGGATTCATGGTTTGGATCGCCAAAATTAATTTTATTTTGCTGCGCCATGGGGGTGCCGGCGTTCCAACAGTGGTATCAGAGCCACTTGTGTGATATGAACTCTGGTTTAAATACTTGGGTGATGCAATTGTATGATATGCATGCTTTAATTTTATTGCGTTTTCGAATGTTTAAATCGTTTAAGCATAACCTGATAACTGTTCCTTTCTGTAACACCCCAAACCCGGCCTAGACGTTACGACCAGATCTGGTATGTTACAGGGTAAAAGTTGTTTAAAAAGGGTTTGAAACTTTGAAGAAATACTGTAAGTTTAAAAACTTTTCATTTGATTGATGTTTCGGAAAACAGTAGTTTGAGGTTTAAGGAAAAAAAATTGTTGGATTAAGCTACTCGCGTACTGGTTGTCATTGTTGGCACGTGAGAAAAAAACAAATGCTGTATGTTGCTTAAGTTTTGAAAACTCCATCTTAATTGTCAGATTTTAAACGTATAATGATGTCATATCGTAATTAAATAATAAATAAGGAAAACCAGATATTAAATTAAGAAGGCCTTATTACATAACAAAATCCCCAATTAAAAATAATTGTAGAAGGAAACGAATTTACGAAAAGAAACATTTTATGGCCTCCACGAGTCCGCCTCGGCTCCCAGATCTACGATCTACTGATTACCTGTAGAAATAAGCAGAGGGGGGTGAGTCACCGAGACTCAGTGTGTAAATCCCCATGAAACAAAAATCGGGCCTTAAGCCCACAGATGCACATTGGGCCTTAGCCCACTCAATATAGCATATATCACATGTATGCAATGCAAATTGACCCAACCTAGTTTTCCATACACTACACACCACCCGTACCAGCCCAACACACCGTGGGGATTTCTACAATCAACCCTCCATCCGCTACATACCTCATATGTGGCACCAAGCCACTCGTGGTTCCAGACCACCGTGATACTAGATCACCGTGACAAAGTCACTATTATCATGCGTGGGGCCAACCCACCGTGGTATCAAACCACCGTGACAATCCCTGAAGAATATATGTGGGGCCAACCCACTGTGGTACCAAACCACTGGGACGAGTCACTAAATCATCATATGTATACGTGGTATTAAACCACTGTGGCATCAAGCCACCGAGACATGGTCACTGAATCAGTTATATGTGGGGCCAACCCACTCATGGTACCAAACTACCGTGCCAGTCTCAAATACTTCCCCTTTCGCATCATATCCCAAACCCATGCAGATCATACAATCATATGAATGCACATACTCTCATCATAGTGACAGATTACAGCATATATTTCATACCAATTAATAAAACGTTATAGACACTTACCTGGTATCCCCAGCTTTACCCACAAGGGTATTACGACTGTCTTTCAGTCACTTCGGCTTTTCAGCCCAAAATAGTTAATAACATAGATTAATAACAGAGTGTAAAGTTTTACACACCTGATAACACGCAACACTATGCGTTCTATGTCGACACTATCGCTAGCAGAGACGACTGCTATCTGCCTAATCTGCTCTGAAGCCGGTCCACAACCCGGTGGCCAGTCTCGCACTGCCGATACAGATCGTTTCTTGAACTTATGGGCTGAAACTACGGGTCCAACCCCTTCCTTCCTTTGACTAGATCAACAGAAACCGGAAGCTTCAGGCTAGGATTAAGGAAACGCTGAAGTCCCTACACATTCATGAAATTAGAATCGACTTCCCAATAAAAGATGGATCCAAAGAAGTGGCCTTCCGGCTAATCAAGCGAATAGAAAACCTCATATAGCCTATTCGGCCAAGAACACTTACCAAAGCCCTCTTGAAAGCAGACCACTGAAAGAAAAGGCGATGGAGACGCGTCTTTCTATCACGAAGCTAGAGTGCGAAATGGAAGATCTACGTTCGGCAATCAGCAAAGTCGATAGAAAGAGTGCTAACTCCTGACACAAAAAGAGGTTCGGCCCTTAGAAGAAAAAATGAGTATGAAACAAATGGATGCTTCAGCTTGAAGAAGAAACTCGTAACAAATGGTGACGAGAAGATGAGGGACAGGTTTCGGCAATGAAGAAACAAAAAGAAATGACTAGGGAGATTCGGCTAGAGTAAAAACAAAATCAAAGAGATGAATGATAGTAGATGATGATTCGGTCTAGAAAAAGAATAAGGAATGAGGTCCGGCTTTTAGAAGAAATAGAGAAGTATGAAGCAATTGGAAGAAAGCAATGAAAATGGAGAAGGTGTTAGGAGGGTTCGGCTATTAAAAAGAAAAATGTGAATTGAAGGGAAAAGGTGCCTAAGAGGTTTCGGTTTTTACCAAATAAAAGATGCACCAAACTGCTCTTAGAGGTTGGGGCAACCAGAGGAAAGATGAAAAGAGAAGCACAAATGTGTTTCGGTTTTGGTTAGCAGAGAAATGAAGAAGAAGAAAAAAATGCAGAACAAAGGAGTAAACCCAAACGGCACACACCCTACTAGACCCCAACCGAAACCTTTCCCCCTTCTCAAGCTTCCCACAACCAGCCATTACCTCCATCCACTTGAAAAATCCCTTACTTTCCTCCTAAAGTCACTCTTGCTCACCCATTTGAAATAGTTTGAATAGGTCAACCTCCACCTTTCACTCACGGCCACCCTTTCAAATATTTGACCCATTCAACACTCCCCCCTTGAAGTGTCCTCGCCGAACTCCACCACCCAAGCTCCCTTGACGCAAAAACAAAACTCCGCAATGCTGACAATGCGACTTGAACCCCTTCCCTCTGCAGCTTCTCCCTTGTGACGCCAATTCAAGCACTCTTAGTGGCGCATCCTTGCCACTTTACCAACTCTCTACTTGTGTTATCCACACACAATGAAATACCCTTAAGACCTACCTCAACTAGCTCTCTCCTACAGTGCCTAAAAGTAAAGTTTTCACAAAGGCTCAGGCTTAACCCTAAGCCTTCCCGGGACCCCCAAACACACCAAATTAACACACAGAGCATAGCATACACACACAACACGCATTAAATGCAGAACCTCAAAATCCAAGATGTTACAGTTCTACCCCCCTTAAAGAAATTTTGGCCTCAAAATTTTTACCTGCTCAGAAGAGATGAGGGTATTGCTGTCGCATCACATCCTCTGGCTCCCACGTAGCTTCTTCTAAACCATGATTCCGCCACAATACCTTAACTAACGGAACCGTCTTCCTTCGCAATACCTTAACGTCACGATCCAAAATCTGAACTGGTTCCTTTTCAAAGGATAGGTCAGGCCTTACTTTGAATTCTTCCACTGGCATAATATGAGATGGATCCGAACGGTAGCGCCTCAGCATCGAAACATGAAACACATTATGAATCTGACTTAACTCCGGAGGTAGCTCGAGCTGATAAGCTACCAGTCCCACACGCTTCAACACACGATAAGGGCTGATGAACCTGGGGCTCAGCTTACCCTTCCGTCCAAACCTTAGAACTTTCTTCCATGGTGAAACCTTTAAGAAAACCCAGTCACCAACTGCAAATTCTATGTCCCTACGCTTCAGATCAGCATAGGACTTCTACCTGTTGGACGCTTCCTTCAACCGAGTTCAAATCAACTTAACTTTCTCTTTTGTCTCCGAAACCAGATCCGGACCCAACATCCGACGCTCACCCAACTCTGTCCAGCAAGTAGGAGTACGACACCTCCGACCATACAATGCTTCATATGGTGCCATCTGAATACTAGACTGATAGCTGTTATTGTATGCAAATTCTGCCAACGGTAGAAACTCCTCCCAACTACCCCTGAAGTCTAAGATACAACCCCTCAGCATATCTTCCAAGATCTGAATTACCCTCTCGGTATCGCCCATCGATCGTGGATGAAACTTATTTGATGAAATCCAACTTTGTACCCAACGCTTGATGTAATGCCTACGAACCTCGACGTAAACACGGGGTCTCATGCGATATGATAGACACTGGCACCCCATGCAGCCTCACAATCTCTGCTACATACAGTTTAGCTAACTTCTGTAGAGAGTAGTTGACACGAACCGGTATGAAATGAGTAGACTTCGTCAATCGATCAACAATTAACCATACAGAATCCTTCTTAGTAGGCGTAAGAGGTAGCCCACTAACAAAGTCCACCGTGATCCTTTCCCACTTCCACTGCGGAATTTTCACCGATTGCAATAACCCTGAAGGCAACTGATGTTCTGCTTTCACCTGCTGACATGTCAAGCATTTACTTACCAACTCGGTTACTTCTCGCTTCAGACCCAGCCACCAAAATTGTTCTCGTAGATCCCGATACATCTTACTTCCTCCAGGATGCATAGCGTATGGGCTACTATGCACTTCCTGTAGGATCTTACGTCTCAATTCAAGATCTTTTGGCATACAAATCTTTCCTCGAAAACATAATACCCCATCACTATCCTCACTGAAATCTGTTATCCCATCACCTGTCCCCAACTGAAACTCTAACTTTAATAACTCATCCGCCAACTGCTTCTCTTTAATCTGATTGACCCAAGAAGGCTTCACTTAAAGTTCAGCTAATAAACTTCCATCATCGTATAAGCTGAGATGAGCAAACATTGCTCTTAAGTCAGAGATCACCCTACGACTTAATGCATCCGCCACCATGTTAGCTTTACCCGAGTGGTACTCGATCGTGCAATCATAATCTTTTAACAATTCGATCCATCTTCGCTGCCTTAAATTCAACTCCTTCTGGGTAAGGAGATATTTTAGGCTCTTGTGATCTGTATAAATAACGGACTTCTCTCCATACAGATAATGCCTCCAGATCTTCAAAGCAAACACTCATGCAGCCAATTCCAGATCATGCGTGGGATAATTCACCTCATGTGGTCTCAATTGCCGAGACGCATATGCTACCACCTTCTCTTCCTACATCAACACACATCCCAATCCTGTGTGTGACGCATCGCAGTAAACAACAAACTCCTTCCCGGCCTCAGGCTGTACCAATACTGGAGCCTCAGTCAAGATCTTCTTCAGCTTCTCAAAACTCTCCTGCTGCTTATCAGACCAGACAAACGGTACCCCTTTCCGCAATAACTTGGTTAATGGTGGCACAATCAAAGAGAACCCCTCAACAAACCTTCTGTAATACCCAGCTAGACCAAGAAAACTCTAAATTTCTGCCACAGACTTAGGCGGCTTCCAATCCAACACAGCTTCAATTTTCCGGGGATCAACCCTAATCCCCTCAGCAGACACAACATGGCCCAAAAAGGTAACTTCTCTTAGCCAAAATTCACACTTACTGAATTTGGCGTAAAGCTGTTTCTCCCTCAGGATTTGTAACACCACCCGAAGATGCGAATCATGCTCCTCCTCCGATCTTGAATAAACCAAGATATCATCTATAAATACCACGACAAATTGATCCAGATAGGGTTAGAATACTCGATTCATCATATCCATAAATGCTGCTGGTGCATTGGTCAACCCAAACGGCATCACCAAAAATTCGTAGTGGCCATAGCGAGTCCGGAAAGTCGTCTTATGAATATCCGCTTCCTTGACCTTAAGCTGATGATATCCTGACCTCAAATCTATCTTTGAGAAGACTGAAGCCCCTCTCAGTTGATCGAACAAATCATCAATCCTCGGCAACGGGTATTTATTCTTGATGGTCGACTTGTTCAACTGACGGTAGTCAATGTACATACGTATTGATCCGTCCTTCTTCTTAACGAATAGCACCGGCGCTCCCCAAGGTGACACACTCGGTCGGATAAAACCCCGATCTAACAGTTCCTGAATTTGGGCTTTCAATTCCACCAACTCCTTTGGCGCCATTCTATATGGGGCAATAGACACGTGCACTGTCCCCGAAAGAAGATCAATACCGAATTCCACCTCGCGATTTGGAGGTAGTCCTGGAAGCTCTTCTGGGAAAACATCAGAAAACTCCTTAACTGTTCTAACATCCCCCACAGTTAATTCCTTGGCCTCTAGAGCACAAACAAAAGTTATGAATGCCTCACATCCTTTCCTCACCATTCTTTCAGACTTTAAAGCAGACACTACATTAGACAAGTAGTTCTTCCTTTCACCTATCACCACCACCTTATCATCCCTAGGAGTCCTTAATATTATGCGCTTAGCAGCACAATCCAAGTTTGCTCGATATTTTACCAACCAATCCATACCTAAGATTAAATCAAACTCCCTGAACGGCAGTTCCATCAGATCAGCAAGGAAAACCATCCCTTGAACCTCTAAAGGCACCCTCTTAAAGAGTTTATTCACCACTACAGATTGTCCTAAAGGGCTAAGTACAGTCATCTCCCTAGAAGCAGTCTCAGAGTCTATGTTCAGAGTTTCCGATATAGTACTAGCAATATAAGAATGTGTTGATCCAATATCAATCAGTGCAGTATAAGGCAACCCATAAATAAGAAACGTACCGGTTATGACGTCTGACGCATCGCCCTCCTCTCGACGTCTAGCTGCATAGACCAACCCAGGCTGTCTCGCATCTGTGTTCCCAGCACCTCTGCCCGGTGCTCCACGTCCACGACTGAAACCATTACCTCCTCTAGCTGGACCACGACCTCTCTGTGGTTGCTGACCACCTCTACCCGGTAGAGCATAACCCTGTCCTACTGGTCGCACTCTACCCAACTCTTGTGGACAGTCTCTTACCCGATGATCAGTAGACCCACACCATAAACATCCTCTATTACTCATCCAACACTCACCTGAATGAGATCTACCGCATCTAGCACACCTCTGAGGCCCACTATCAACAACAGGTCTCGCAACACGACTTGGCCCATCCAGCCTAGGCCTCTTCTGAAAATGCCCCGCTGATCCCGACGATCTAAAGTTCCTTTTATTCCTTCCTCTATCCCTATCTTGATTCTGCTTTTCGGATCGCTTCACTTCATCGGCTATCTTAGCCTTTTCTACTAAAATAGCAAATTCTCTTTCTCGCTGTGGAGCTATCAGCACTCGCAATTCATCCCTCAGACCATCCTCAAACCGAACACAACGCTCATAGTCTGTGGTAACAATACCCCGGGCATAATGACTAAGACGTAGGAATTCCGCCTCATACTCAGCCAGCGATTTATTTCCCTGTACCAAATTTAGAAATGCCTTGCGCTGCGCATCTACATAACTTGATCCAATGTACTTCCCCTGAAATGCTGACTTGAAGAAATCCCAGGTAATACGGTCAGCCACTGTACCAACCCTGACCGTGAGCCACCACTGATACGCCTCACCACGAAGAAGAGACACAACTCCTTTTAACTTCTCCTCCTCTGTGAAGTCAAGATCATCCATAATACACTCAACTGCTTCTAGCCAATACTCAGCCACATTAGGAGCTACACCAAAAACGCCCCTAAACATTTCCGCTCCATTGGCTCGGAGTCGTTCAGACATAGATTTTCGAGCCCCTGAACCCGTGCTCGCTCTAACAACTCTCTCCAATACACGTAACATCGCTTGAGACACTGCATCGTCTCCGCCTGTTTGATCCTGAAATTCCTCTTCCACAGCTAGCGGTGCCGGTGCATCACCTTTCGACCCATGTCCAGATTCCAAAGGTTTAGACCCAACATTCCGGCCTCTACCACGACCATGCACAACACGTCCACGCCCTCTAGTACTCATGACTACCGATATGACTTAATCTGATTAAGAATTTAATGGATTAGTACTTTCTTTCGCTGTTTAATACCGAGCAGTCTTATGAGAAATAGCTTTAAAAAAAAGTAATTCTCGCAGATTCATATCTATACCTAGAGGTTTCAGTCTCTAAAGTTTGGATCTCTTAACTCTAGAAATCATAACACAACATAATTATTTCATGCAAAACAACCAACAATTAGAACACTTACCGCGTGGATCGGTGTAAAAAGTAGACTCGGATGCCATACTCCAACTAAACCATTTCCTTTAATAACATTTTAAATCGACTTTATAAAACATTGTTGATCCCATTCCACAGCCAAGGTTTGCAACCTGGCTCTGATACCAAAATTGTAACACCCCAAACCCGGCCTAGACATTACGACCAGATCTGGTATGTTATAGGGTAAAAGTTGTTCAAAAAGGGTTTCAAAACTTTGAAGAAATACTGTAAGTTTAAAAGCTTTTCGTTTGATTGATGTTTCAGAAAACAGTAGTTTGAGGTTTAAGGAAAAAAATTATTGGATTAAGCTAATCGCGTACTGGTTGTCATTGTTGGCACATGAGAAAAAAACAAATGCTGTATGTTGCTTAAGTTTTGAAAACTCCATCCTAATTGTCAAGTTTTAAACGTATAATGATGTCATATCGTAATTAAATAATAAATGAGGAAAACCATATATTAAATTAAGAAGGCCTTATTACATAACAAAATCCCCAATTAAAAATAATTGTAGAAGGAAACAAATTTACGAAAAGAAACGTTTTATGGCCTCCACGAGTCCGCCTCGACTCCCAGATCTACGATCTACTAATTACCTGTAGAAATAAGTAGAGGGGGGTGAGTCACCGAGACTCAGTGTGTAAATCCCCATGAAACAAAATCTGGGCCTTAAGCCCACAGATGCACATTGGGCCTTAGCCCACTTAATATAGCATATAAAACATGTATGCAATGCAGCCCAGCCCAACCTAGTTTTCCATCCTCTACACACCACCCGTACCAGCCCAACACACCGTGGGGATTTCTACAATCAACCCTCCATCCGCTACACACCTCATATGTGGCACCAAGCCACTCGTGGTTCTAGACTACTGTGATACTAGATCACCGTGACAAAGTCACTATTATCATGCGTGAGGCCAACCCACCGTGGTATCAAACCACCGTGATAATCCCTGAAGAATATATGTGGGGCCAACCCACTGTGGTACCAAACCACTGGGACGAGTCACTAAATCATATATGTATACGTGGTATTAAACCACCGTGGCACCAAGCCACTAAGACATGGTCACTGAATCAGTTATATGTGGGGCCAACCCACTCGTGGTACCAAACCATCGTGATAGTCTCAAATACTTCCCCTTTCGCATCATATCCCAAACCCATGCAGATCATACAATCATATGAATGCACATACTCTAATCATAGTGACAGATTACAGCATATATTTCATACCCATTAATAAAATGTTATAGACACTTACCTGGTATCCCCAGACTTTACCCATTAAGGGTATTATGACTATCTTTCGATACTACCCGCTTTTCGACCCAAAATAGTTAATAACACAGATTAATAACAGAGTGTAAAGTTTTACACACCGATAACACGCAACACTATTCTTTTCTATGTCGACACTATCGCTAGCGAGACGATCGCTATCCGCCTAATCGCCTGGCCGATCCACAACCGGTGGCGATCTCGCCTCTCGCATCGTCGACAGATCATTTCTTAAACTTAGGGGCTGAAACTACGGGTCCAACCCCTTCCTTCCTTTGACTAGATCAACAGAAATTGGAAGCTTCAGGCTAGGATTAAGGAAACGCTGAAGTCCCTACACATTCATCAAATTAGAATCGACTTCCCAATAAAAGATGGGTCCAGCAAGTGGCCTTAGGCCAATCAAGCGAATAGAAAACCTCATATAGCCTATTCGGCCAAGAACACTTACCAAAGCCCTCTTGAAAGCAGACCACTGAAAGAAAAGGCGATGGAGATGCGTCTTTCTATCACGAAGCTAGAGTGCGAAATGGAAGATCTACGTTCGGCAATCAGCAAAGTTGACTGAAAGAGTGCTAACTCCTGACACAAAAAGAGGTTCGGCCCTTAGAAGAAAAAAGAAGGAGTATGAAACAAATGGATGCTTCAGCTTGAAGAAGAAACTCGTAACAAATGGTGACGAGAAGATGAGGGACATGTTTCGGCAATGAAGAAACAAAAAGAAATGACTAGGGAGATTTGGCTAGAGTAAAAACAAAATCAAAGAGATGAATGATAGTAGATGATGATTCGGTCCAGAAAAAGAATGAGGAATGAGGTTCGGCTTTTAGAAGAAATAGAGAAGTATGAAGCAATTGGAAGAAAGCAATGAAAATGGAGAAGGTGTTAGGAGGGTTCGGCTATTAAGAAGAAAAATGTGAATTGAAGGGAAAAGGTGCCTAAGAGGTTTCAGTTTTTACCAAATAAAAGATGCACCAAACTGCTCTTGGAGGTTGCAGCAACCAAAGGAAAGATGAAAAGAGAAGCACAAATGTGTTTCGATTTTGGTTAGCAGAGAAATGAAGAAGAAGAAAAAAATGCAAAACAAAGGAGTAAACCCAAACGGCACACACCCTACTAGACCCCAACTGAAAGCTTTCCCCTTCTCAAGCTTCCCACAACCGGCCATTACCTCCATCCACTTGAAAAATCCCTTACTTTCCTCCTAAAGTCACTCTTGCTTACCCATTTGAAATAGTTTGAATAGGTCAACCTCCACCTTTCACCCACGGCCACCCTTTCAAATATTTGACCCATTAACCACTCCCCCCTTGAAGTGTCCTAGCCGAACTCCACCACCCAAGCTCCTTGACGCAAAAACAAAACTCCACAATGCTGACAATGCGACTTGAACCCCTTCCCTCTGTATCTTCTCCCTTGTGACGCCAATTCAAGCACTCTTAGTGGCACATCCTTGCCACTTTACCAACTCTCTACTTGTGTTATCCACACACAATGAAATACCCTTAAGACCTACCTCAACTAGCTCTCCCCTACAGTGCCTAAAAGTAGAGTTTTCACCAAGGCTTAGGCTTAACCCTAAGCGTTCCCGGGACCCCCAAACACACCAAAATTAACACACAAAGCATAGCATACACACACAACACGCATTAAATGCAGAACCCCAAAATCCAGGATGTTACACTTTCGATAATTGATTAAATGTTAATCATGGTGTTGTGGCCTATTCGATTTTATGTTATTACTGTTAACTATTAATAAATCTGTAATGATGCGACGGTGGTATTTACAGTTTCCAGTAAGAGTTAACTAGCTAGTGGAACAAGGGTTGTTCCTATATGAAACCTCAAGGATTAAAATCCTGAAAACACGATTCTGTTGATAAAAGTTATCAAATCGTGAGGTTTCATTTGACTGGGGTATGCGATTCGTACCGCGGGGGTACCGTGTCATTCCCTCTCATATTTTGGGAATGGGGATCTGAGGACGGCTCCGGTCGCGGGCCTTCGACCCGCTTCCTCCGACCGCCTCAGACGCCATCTTCTTATTACAGTATGTTTTGTTAATAAAAGAAATTTATAAACTTGATGGGCCACAAAAGGTTGAAAGGATATTTTATAATTCACCTTAGAAAAAGCGTTGAATTATGTATGCTATTTTTGACATGCACGGTGTTTGAAAATGCATAGTTATAGCCCGATGACCCATTTGATAAAAGGTTGTAATTTTATATATATAAATATGGCCTGCGTGTCGTGCCTTACTACTATTCTCTTGTATTTCTCTTCTCATCTTACTCCCTCGTATGTAAAACGAGTTTCTGCATATTGTAATTTGTAAGAGTTATTGTGGGCTAGACGAGAAGGAAGTTGGGACATTTATTGTGGATTGATAGCTTGTGAAACGGCTTACACCTTTAGGTTTCCTTTTGGTTCTCACATTGGCTTGGGTTGAATCACCTTAGTTTATGGGCTATAACTATTGCATTTATTTATTGCTTTATTTATTCATGTATGAGATGCTATGGATGTCTAAAGCATGCCAATTTTTATATATTAAAATTTGATAATAATAAACCCCATTAATTGATGAGATCAATTAAAAGACTAAATGGACTAAAGTAGACCATAATTTGTGAGATGGAACAACCTTAATAAAATCCCTCTATTAAAAAATTAAGTCAACATGGCTTTCAAATTTTACCCTCGTTAAGGCCTCGATCAATACTATGTAGGTTCTGCCAAAGCAAAGTACTAGTATTTATCTTGGTTAAACGCAAAGAATAAACAAGTGATATTCGCTGGTTAAAAATTGGTTAATGACTTAACTAGGTTACTCTAATAGTATTAGAAACCTAGAGGCAAGTAAATTGGATAAATCATAAGATGATTGGAACAAGAGTTGTTCACCAAATATTAGGAGTTACATATGATGTAATTAGCAAATGTTGCTTACCTAAATAACCATTGTCTTAAGAGTAAAGCCAAAGCTGACTTAAGAGGAGGTGAAATATGGATCCTTAACCCACTAGAAATACTTTTGAGAAAGTTTTTCCAAAATTAATATATGAGGGTTATTAATTTTGAAATAAAATAGTGGGAACACATTTAATAAAGTCTTTTTAATGATTGATATAAAATTGGTAAATTTACTCACACATATATTTAATTGTTGTAGATATATTATGGCTACAAACACTAGCACACTCTCATTGCGATCGGTCCTTGAGAAGGACAAATTGAATGGTTTGAATTTTCTTGACTGGTTCCGTAACTTGAGGAATATCCTCAAACAAGAACGGAAATTATATGTCATTGAACAACCACTTCCTAATAAACCACCCGCTAATGCCTCGAGGACTGATAAAGATGCTTACAAGAAGTATCTCGATGACATGGTAGATGTTGGATGTCTTATGCTTGCCACTATGAATCCTGAGCTTCAGAAGCAACATGAGGACATGGTTGCTTATGATATGATCGGGCACCTGAAAGAACTTTATCAGGGGCAAGCACGGCAAGAGAGGTTCGATATCTCTAAGGCCCTATTCCAATGTAAGTTGGCTAGAGGAAGCCCAGTAGGACCTCATGTCCTTAAGATGATTGGCTATATTGAAAGCCTGTCTAAGCTTGGGTTTCCATTGAGCCAAGAGTTGGCCACTGATGTTATTCTACAATCGTTGCCGAATAGCTACAGCCAGTTTGTCCTCAATTTCAATATGAATGAAATTGACAAGACTCTGCCACAGTTGCTCAGTATGTTACGAACTGTTGAAGGCAACATGAAAAAGGTTGGACCCAAGCCCATACTGATGGTCCGTAATAACAAGGGCAAGGGAAAGGCCAAAGTTTAAACAAAGCCCAAGGGCAAAGGTAAGCCTAAGCATGGAAAAGGAAAGGCTGCACTGAAACCTAAAGGTGGGGTGTCTAAGGAAGGAAACTGCTTTCATTGTAGTGTGACTAGACATTGGAAACGGAACTGCCCTATCTATCTTGAGGAAGTCAAGAAAGTTAAAGCAAGCGGAACGTCTGCTTCAGGTATTTATGTTATTGATATTAATTTATCAACTACTACTTCTTGGGTATTAGATACTAGTTGTGGTTCTCATATTTGTACTTCTGTACAGGGACTACAAAGGAGTAGGACTTTGGCTAGAGGAGATGTGGACCTGCGAGTTGGAAATGGAGCAAAAGTTGCTGCATTAGCTGTGGGAACATATACTTTAATCTTTGCCTAGTGGACTTGATTTATGTTTAGAGGATTTTTATTTTGTGCCCAGTTTGACTAAAAACATTATTTCAATTTCTTGTTTAGACAAAATTGGTTTTGAGATAATTATTAAGAATAATTGTTGTTCCTTTTATCTCAATAATGTTTTCTATGGTTCGGCACAATTGATTAATGGCCTCTATATTTTAGATCAAACGAATCCCATTTACAACATAAATACTAAAAGATCTAAAATAAATGACTCAAATCAAACTTATCTTTGGCATTGTCGTTTGGGCCACATAAGTGAGAAACGCATATCCAAACTCCATAAAGATGGTCTCTTGAATTTATTTGTTTTTGAACAATTTGAAGTATGTGAATCTTGCTTATTAGGAAAAATGACTAAATCTCCTTTTACTGGTAAAAGTGAACGAGCTAGTGATTTATTGGGCCTAATACATTCTGATGTATGTGGACCAATAAATACACAGCTGAGCAGGTGGATTTCACTACTTCATTACTTTCACTGATGATTTCAGTAGATATGGGTATGTTTATCTCATGCGCCATAAGTCTAAGTCCCTTGAAAAGTTCAAGGAATTCAATAATGAAGTACAAAATCAACTAGGAAAAACTATCAAGTCACTTCAATCTGATCGAGGTGGAGAGTATTTGAGCCTAGAGTTTGATGATCTTTTGAAGGAATATGGGATTGTCTCACAACTTACTCCTCCTGGTACTCCTCAATGGAATGGAGTATCTGATAGAAGAAATCAAACTTTGTTAGACATGGTTCGATCCATGATGAGTCATGCTGATCTACCGACTTCCTTTTGGGGACATGCACTTGAGACAGTTGCTTTTACACTAAATCTTATTCCATCTAAATCGGTTCAAAAGACGCCATATGAGATGTGGACTGGGAAACGTCCCAGTATGTCTTTTATGAAAATTTGGGGTTGTGAAGCTTATGTTAAACGTCAGACGTCTACTAAGCTTGAACCCAAATCTAAAAGGTGTATTTTTGTGGGGTATCCAAAAGAAACCAAAGGATATTATTTCTTTAATCCCACTGAGAACAAAACGTTTGTTGCTCGGACTGGTGTCTTCCTAGAGAGAGAATTTACTTTTAGAAAAGGAAGTGGGAGAAAGATTGAACTTGAAGAAATTTGAGAATCACAAGATACCACTGAACCAGAGATTGAACAACAGCAAATTCCACAAGAAATTGAGGAACAAACAACTGTTATAGAAACACAACCACCGCGCAGATCTTTAAGAGAATGCCATGCACCTGAGAGATATGGATTTCTCATTACAACGCATGGTGACGTTCTTATTATAGATCAAGATGAGCCTAGGACTTATCAAGAAGCGGTGGTGAGCCGGACTACGAGAAATGGCTTGAGGCCATGAGATGCGAGATGGATTCCATGTATGAAAACCAAGTATGGACTTTGATTGACCCACCCGAAGGGGTTAAACCTATAGGGTGCAAATGGGTTTTCAAAAAGAAAACCGACATGGATGGTAATGTACGAACATACAAAGGGCTATTAGTCGTTAAAGGTTTTCGCCAAATTCATGGTGTTGACTATGATGAAACCTTTTCTCCTGTAGCTATGTTTAAATCCATCAGGATCTTGCTCGCCATAGCTGCATTTCATGATTATGAAATCTGGCAGATGGATGTCAAAATAGCTTTCCTTAACGGGAAACTTGAAGAGGATGTGTACATGACACAACCTGAAGGTTTTGTCAATCCAAAGGATGCTAGAAAGATATGTAAGCTACAAAGATCCATTTATGGATTAAAGTAAGCTTCTCGAAGTTGGAATCTTCGTTTTAACAATGCAATCAAAGAGTTTGGTTTTATCAAAAATGAAGATGAACCATGTGTTTACAAGAAAGTTAGTGGGAGCACTATCACATTCTTGGTACTGTATGTGGATGACATACTTATTATGGGAAATGACATACCTACCTTGCAGTTTATTAAGACTTGGTTGGGAAGTTATTTTTCTATGAAGGACTTGGGCGAAGCCACTTACATCTTAGGAGTCAAGATCTATAGAGATAGATCAAGACGACTACTAGGTCTAAGCCAAAGTACATACATAGATAAAGTACTGAAAAGGTTCAGTATGGAAGAATCTAAAAGAGGATTCCTACCTATGAGACATGGTATTTCACTCTCGGAGGAAATGTGTCCTTCAACTTCACAAGAGAGAGAACGCATGAGTAAAATTCCATATGCTTCCGCTATTGGATCTATCATGTATGCCATGTTATGTACTCGTCCAGATGTCTCATATGCCTTAAGTATGACGAGCAGGTACCAAGTAGATCCCGGTGAAGGTCACTGGACCATAGTCAAGAACATCCTTAAGTACTTAAGAAGAACTAAGGATACGTTCCTAATATATGGAGGTGAGGAAGAGTTAAGTGTAAAAGGTTACACTGATGCCATCTTCCAAACCGACAAGGACGATTCTCAATCGCAATCAGGTTTTTTGTTTTGCCTTAATGGTGGTGCTGTGAGCTGGAAGAGTTCAAAGCAAAGTACTGAGTCGGATTCTACAACAGAGGTCGAGTATATATTGCCAAAGTGAGGCAAAGAAAAGAAGTGGTTTGGATCAAGAAGTTCAATACCGGACTAGGGGTTGTGCCTAGCATATCAGATGCTATAGAACTTCGATGTGATAACAATGGAGCTATTGCACAAGCTAAAGAACCCAGATCTCACTAGCGATCCAAACACATACTTAGGCGCTACCATCTTATTCGAGAGATTATCGATCGAGGGGATGTAGAGATATGCAGAGTACCTACAGATGATAACATTGCTGATCCCCTGACCAAGCCTCCGACATGTTGAAGCATGATCGTCACACTAAGTCGCTTGGTATTAGATATATGTGTGATTGGTCTTAGTGCTAGTGGGAGATTCTAAGAGTATGCCCAAAGATCAATCATGAGATGGTTGTAATAACATACTTGATTTACCATGTTTATTAATATAAAGCGTTGTCATTATTATTTCAGTTTTTCTTTCTATGTGTACAAATAAACTGTTTTATAATAATTTCCTGAGAATAATATGATTATTCTTAAAAGATCCTTAGTCAAGTATTATTGTTGACTAGGACAACAATAATGCATTAAGACTAACATGTAGTTGATTGATGATAAAGAGTTGTCATTGATATGGAGTATCAAAATCAATGCATGAATATGTGTGTTAGAGAACAACATATTGGATTGACCCGCTATGAGTATGTTTCTTGGATTATTATGTAATTGTCACAACATCACTCATAGTGATTAATATGTATATGATCCTCAGACTTGAGATCATCATTACCCCAACATCGTGAGTTGTATATTTTGATACAGTCAAACGTACACCGTAACAGGTTGTTCTATAAAGGCTGATGTTGGATATACCACAATCTATGTAGAGGGATATGGTTGATCAATATAGGATAAGTCCCTCCTACATAATAGGAGTAACATCTTAGGCCACTTGATTGAGTGAGACTAGAAATGCATGGCCATGCTCAAATAAGTTGATATGAGATGTTATACTAATTTGTATATCATAGTCTACTCAAGATATCAAGAAACATGGGATGGACTATGCAAGTGTGACTATCCCATGACTTGTATCTGTTCCAGAGATAAAGGACTTAAGGATTAATGCATGAAAGGTTAATCACAAAAAGGTTATGTCGAATCATGACTTCTTGTAGCTTAGGTAGCAATGATGCATTGCTAAATGCCACTCATTGTTTGTAACATTAGAATCATTCTAGTATTATCGTTAACGTTGCAAGAACCTACTGTGGTCACACCCTATGGTTGAAATGACGGAATAAAACATAGTTGGTATTGTGTTTGGTTGTCACATGAATTAAATTAATTAAAGAATTAATTTAATTGGGCAATCAAATATTGAACATATTATATGTACAAGGATGTTGTACACATAATGACAACATAGTTCTATTAATATATGAATTTGATTCGTATATAAATTTAAATAAATATAGTTTACCGAAATCCTTGTTATAATTAATGTAATTATAATTTTGGGATATAATTAATGTAATTATAATTTTTGATTAAAAACTTTATTGTATTTATTTAATTTTATGGTACATTTAAGAGATACCAATTATAAAAGGTATTAAAAAGATACAAAGCTTAAGAGTAACCCTAAGAGATTGTTTGTGAGGTCTAGCAGCCATCAAGCAAATAAACCTCCAAAATAGTTTTGGAGATTTCTTCCGTTCATAGTTAAACCGGGTGGATTACGTAGAGGCCGACATCGGAAAAAGGTTGCGGTTTGGTTCGACAGTAGATCAAAACTCTTGTTGCCGAGGCGTCACTGTCTACTCAGATTGAAGTTTCGGTAATTTTGAAACCTTTATTTCACCCCGATTCGTTCCTCACACATGGATTCATGGTTTGGATCGCCGAAATTAATTTTATTTTGCTGCGCCATGGGGGTGCCGGCGTTCCAACATAATCAAGCTTGGATTTAGCCGAATATCAAAACATATGAGCCCTAGCTTTCTTTCTTCAATTTCGGCAAGAAAAAGATGAGAATAATGGCTTTCATTTCTTTTGTTTTTATTTTTATTAACTTTAAACTCCAATTTACAAAATTAACCTTTGTAAAAACATTATAACATCACAAATTTTAAGTCCATTATCGTCCACTAACCTTAATAATGGACTAATTTCATTTTAAGGACTTTACAATTAGTAAATCATAGCAATTAAGCACTTTAACAATCAGCACACATCTTTTGCATTTTATGCGATTAAGTCCTTTTTGCTACTTAAGCACACAATCGATAAAATTTTCACACAGAACTTTCACACATGCTCAATCACATATTATAAACAACGAAAATAATATAAAAATATTTTTCTGACCTCGAATTTTTGGTCTCGAAACCATTGTTCCGACTAGGGTCTAAATCGGGCTGTTACACTTAGTACTACACACGTGACCTAAAACCATTTCGTAGCTCTCTTGTACACATAGAGGCCTACACTTAGTACCACACATGTGACCTAGCTACCTCATTCGTATCTTTCTATTCTGAAGGTTCAACCGGGAATTCTCACTTTTCAACATTTTACCAATTCATCCATAATCAATCACAATTCATAATTTACATCAAATAATTACTCCATATTCAACCATATCTCATATAATATAATAAAATATTAAAACATAAATAAAAGCGATGTATTATTTACATACAAACTTACCTCGACACCAAAAATGGCAAAGAAGGACCTAACTGTCAATTTCTCGTTTTCCCCCGTTCTCGGTCCGAACCTCATTTTCTTTGATCTATAATATCATATTTAGTCTATTTATTAGTCACATTATTCAATGTGATCCAAAAATCATATTATGGTAAAATTACATTTTTGCCCCTAAAGTTTCACATATTTACACTTTTGCCCCTAGGCTCGTAAAATGATTTTTATTCAATTTCCTTGTATTTTAAGCCTAGCCGAACCATTTTCATAACTATAGCAATCCACAATTTCCATTTATTCACTCACTTACACACATTTTACAACTTTTTACAAACTAGTCTTTTTTGACAATTCCACCGAAAATCACTTAGTAAAAGTCGTTTATTACACACCGAGTATTCATATTCTACCATTAAACATCAAAACACAAGAATTTATCATATGGGTAAATTTTCAAACATCAACCCTAGCTCAAATAAATGGTAGAAATAGAGAGATCGTGTTACGAGGATTTTAAAAACGTAAAAATCATTTAAAACGGGGCTAGAATGAACTTACAATCGAGCTTGGAAGCTTGAAAAACCCTAGCCATGGTTTCCCCTTGTGAAATTCGGCCATGGGGTTGAAGATGGACAAAAATTGGCTTTTAATTTTGTTTTTAATTCATTTTAATTACTAAATGACCAAAATGCCCCTAACTTAAAAATATTCTATTTCACCTATTTCATGTCCATTTTTGTCCAAAAAATTAACCAATGGTCTAATTATAATTTAAGGACCTCAAATTTAAAATTTCATAACAATTGGACACCTCTAACTTGTAGAACTCAACTTTTGCACTTTTTACAATTTAGTCCTTTTGACTAAATTGAGTACCCAAACGTCGAAATTTTCGAACGAAATTTTCACGAAATCTGTTTGTGAAATCGTAGACCATAAAAATAAATTTTTCCTCGTCAGATTTGTGGTCCTAAAACCACTGTTCCGACTAGGCCCAAAATCGGGCTGTTACAACTCTCCCCCCCTTAGGGATTTTCGTCCTCGAAAATCTTACCAGAAAAAATTTATTTCAACTCTCATGAATCACTTTCACTAATGTCCCAGAATTGCAAATCATATCAACCTCGTATATCTCTTTCTAATCACCTTGAAATTTAACACACAGTGTCAGAGCATATCGTCAAAGTTTTGAATTACTCTCTCAGACTTACCACCGATTTATAAGTGTATTCATAGCTTCCTGTAGCTTTTTCCATAATTGGGATATAGCCCTCGGATCTCAATCCAAAATAATGGGGACTGGCACTCTATGAGAGCTAACAACCTCAGAAACATATAACTCGGCCGATCTGTCAAATGAGAGACCCGATCGCCAAAACATCTATTTCAAATAACTGCACATTTTGATTACTCCCAGAATGAACCAACGAGCTACTACTGAGCCTCGTACAAAAATTTCCTGCATAAGCTCTGAATTCATCTGCACACAATTTCTATCTCAGAACAATAACATCAATCATCAGGTCAGACCTGAAATTTTGAATCAAAAATCGACTCATACTGAACTCGTTTAGCTTACCATTCATTGACACATTTCTGAGATTCTCAATCTTGCAATGAAAACATCGCTTTAACTTTTAATCTAACTAAAATCGGATCATCATCAATTAAGATCAATCGTGTAACCCACTCACAAAATAAACAAGGATTTTTTTTATTGTTCAGTATCTGTAACTATATCTGCTTTACCAGAGATTAATCAATAACCACTCACGATCTTTCAATAGCTCAAGTCTTTAACACTATCTTAACTTTAGATCTTTCTATGAAATTTGATACTTTAATTCTTGAAATCAGGGAACATGAGACACCTTTCGTCGAATAAACGATATCACCAAATTCTCAATACGGACATAAAATTGACCGTCTCTAAATCACTGGTCGAACAGTTCTTTTTAATGTGACATTAACCATCTGAAAACATGAACCATCACTTTACTGTAACACCCCAAACCCGGCCCATGTGGTATGATCGGATTCGGCATGTCACATGAAGAAAGTGTGTAAAGAACTTATGATTCCTACTAAAGTTGATGTTATTAGGTTATAGTTAAGAAAAACAAGGTTGATTATAAATATTCGATAAAAAAAATACCACTAATCTCTAGAGGTTGATTGGTGAATCGAAAATCAAACTAGTGAACTTTAAAAACCGTGACTTTTGAAAAAGATGTTGATAATTCGAAGGAAAATCCAAGTTAAATTATTTGTACATATTTGTTATGAAATCCGTTTGTTAATCAATTTTGGAAAACTGTTGTTTAAGATCTCAGAAAAATTCCCGTTTAAAACAATTCATGGAAAATAATAAGTATATCAAAACATAAAGCAAAATAAAAATATCAGAGGCCTTATTACAACTTTAAACCCAAAATAGTAAAAGTAATGAAATAAAGCGGAAAAGAAGTTTACTAATGTTCGAAAAGATTATTTTCAAAGTATGGCCTCCACCGAGTCATCCATGGGCCCAAGTCCTCATCACTGAGCATCACCTGCAAGGATTAAGAAAGAAAGGGGGGTGAGTTACAAGAACTCAATGCATAATCCCCCTTACCATCATCCACTGGGCCTGAACCCGTATAGCAACATCTTGGGCCTAAGCCCATTTACATAACAGTATTTAAAAGAAATGAATGCAACCCAACCCATCCATCCATCACACCCCCGACCAGCCAATCACACCTGTGGGGATCAAGTCAACCCACCCCGCCTCTCACACCAATTTGCAGTCAAGCTGCTAAAGTATATTATTTTTGTGGCCATGCCACCGAAATCATAATTAAGCACAATAATAAGCGATTTGTGGCTATGCCACCAGGCTATACTGCACTCCATACAATTTTTCCCAACCCATGCAATATGTAAAGATGCAACATAAGAAAAGTATATCCACATATATAGCAACCATTAATCTAATGAAATATCAGCCCATTAAAGCACTTTGGTAAATCGGCCCACTAAGGCATTCTAGCAAATCGGCCCGTTAAGGCATTTTGGTAAATCGACCCATAGGGGTATTTTCATAAAAACGACCCATTAAAGCTTTTTAGTAATTCGGCCCATAAGGGCATTTTTGTAATTTTACAAATTAATACCGATTTTGACATATCTTAAAATTAACGTTGTTTAAGCAAGTTACTCGATTCTTGCCATATTACGGTTATTAGATTCGTAAGCAACAACGATCTATTTTCCAACATGATGGTGAATCACGAATCTACAGGATTTCGGTGTGAGATTACACACATGATTACGGTAAGGACTAAACCTTCTTGATCGTCGGCACCTATGTCACCATAACACTCGATTAACTAACAAGAGATAGTGTCTTAATCCAAATCTAAACAATCAGTTTATCACACCTACCCTCACTATCGCGAACGACCACGATCTGCCTATTTTCACCGGATGTCGGTCCACAACCTGGTGGAAAATCTCGAACTGCCGATACCGCCCTACGTTTGAACTTGGTTGTAGAGATTGCAAGTCCACTCCCTTTTCGTCCTCCTATCGATTTCCCTTTAGTATCGCTACCACTTGCCTCCATTGAAAGAGTCTCGATCAGAATAATATTACAATGAGAGAAGTAGTTGTCTCTAAGGAGAGGGTTTCGGCTTACCACTACTTTCGAAAGACCAAAAAGCAGAGGAGAACGAGTTGTTAAGTCCCTAAAATAAACGATTAGACATAACTATCGACCCGTTTAACAAAATAACCGTGTAGATATCGAATGGACCAAGAAGAAACTCCTTACCTTAATCGATGATGAACCCGATTCCCACCGATTCAACTTATGACTAAGGATGAGTCGACAAGGATGTGAGATTCGGCCAACCCCACAAGAACACTACAAAAAGGAAATGATAACGATATGAGGGAGTAGAAGGAAATGATGTTTCGGTTTTAGAAATAAAGTGAAACAACCGAATGATGATGGTCACACCTTCGGTTATGGAGAAAAGAAGATGAAAGGAAAAGGATGAAGCCACTTACCCGATTCAACCAAGGAAGAAAGTGATCAACACACAAGATGGAGGAGAGAGAATGGCTAGGAGGATTCGGCTACTTAGAGAGAAAAGAACAAGCAAGATTCGGCCATCAAAAATATTGACTAAAGAAAAAGAGAGAAGGGTTGAAGAAATGGTGAACAAGAAAAGAAGAGATGGAAAAAGAGGTGTCAGAGAGTTTCAGCCTACACTAAGGAAAAGATGAGCAAAATGGCTTGAGTGTTTCGGCAAACAAAGGAAAAGGTTGGAAAAGAAGCAGAAAAAAATGTTCAAAAAGAGAGAAAAACTTTTCATGCACAAAACTTGTAAAAAGGCTATAGGAAATTCGGCTCCCTAATTCTCCCTACCAAAACCGTAAGTCCCTAACACCAAAAAGATTATGGTTGACCAAAATTTCTTTCCCCAAGCACCTCCCAAAATTCGGCCAATGTATCCCCCCTTATCTCTTTCCTTTACTTCTTTCCTTAATTTTCCCTTGATCTCCTCCTTTCTCTTTTCCTTAGTCTTCTTTCCATCATTTGAAAGTCTTCCTTTCCTTTTATAGAGCCATGGCCGACACTTACCATCTTCCACCTGATTAGCACAAAAAAAATATATTTGCAATAGGTGAGATTCGAACTCCACCCCTTAAGCCCCTTCATGTGACGCCTCACCACTTTGCTACTAGCTCTTCTTGTGCTAGCAAAAAAAACTCATTCTTTTAAGTCTTGACGTCACTTGCCTTCTCCCCCTTAAGTGCATAAACACAAAAATTCTACCAAGGCCCAACTCAACCCCAAGCCTTCTTAGGGTCCCTAAACATACACAACTGACACTCTTAGCTAGCCTAACGCATGGTATAATGCAAAACATAAAATCCCGAATTTTAGGATGTTACAATTCTACCCCCTTAAAGAAATTTTGGCCTCAAAATTTACCTGATTAAAAGAGATGAGGGTATTGTTACCGGATTGTGTCCTCAGGCTCCCATGTAGCTTCCTCTGACCCGTGATTACGCCATAATACTTTGACTAACGGAACCAACTTTCTTCTCAGCACCTTAATATCCCGATCTAAAATCTGCACTGGCTCTTCTTCAAAAGACAAGTCTTGTCTTATCTCAACTTCCTCCACTAGCACTACATGAGACGGATCCGAACGATAACGCCTTAACATCGAGACATGGAATACGCTATGTATCTGACTTAACTCTGGAGGTAACTCAAGCTGATAAGCCACTGGCCCAACATACTTCAATACACGGTAAGGTCTGATAAATCTAGGGCTCAACTTGCCCTTCCGTCCAAATCTTAAGATCTTTTTCCAAGGTGAGACCTTGAAAGACACGATCACCCACAGAGAGAACTCTATCTCCTTCCGCTTCAGATCCGCGTATGATGATTTCGCATCGTCCAAGCTTCTTTAACCGAGCTCGAATTACCTTTACTTTTTCCTCCGTCTCCGAGATCAATTCGGACCCAATAATCGCCGCTCCCCACTCGATCCGGCCAAGTAGGAGTCACGACACCTCACGACCATACAACGCCTCATAGGGTGCCATCCGGATTTGGATTGATAACTATTGTTGTATGCAAACTCGCCAATGGTAGAAAATCTTCCCAACTACCCCACAGGCCGATCACTGCCCCTTAACATGTCTTCTAGAATCTAGATTACTCTCTCGATCGACCATCACTGCGGATGAAACGCCGTGCTGAAATTTAGTTTTGTACCCAAAGCTTCATGTAAAGTCTTCCAGAATCGTGATGTAAACCTAGGATCCCTGTCCGATATAATAGACACTGGTATCCCATGCAACCTCACGACTTCTGCTATATACAACTTGGCCAACTTCTGTAACGTATAATCCGTACGAACAGGTAGGAAATAAGCAGACTTCGTTAACCGATCCACTATTACCCATACTGAATCTTTCTTAGTAGGCGTTAAAGGTAACCTACTAACAAAGTCCATCGTTATCCTTTCCCATTTCCATAGTGGGATTTTCACCGGTTGTAGCAACCCTGAAGGCAGTTGATGTTCTGCCTTCACCTGTTGACATGTCAAGCACTTGCTCACGAAATCAGTAACCTCCGGTTTCAACCCTGACCACCAATACTGCTCACAGAGGTCTCGATACATTTTGTTTCCCCCGGGGTGCATATCATATGGGCTACTATGCGCCTCACACAGAATCATTTGTCTCAATTCCAAATCCCTGGGCATACAAACTCTTCCACAGAAACACAATACTCCATCACTATTTAATCCAAAATCCCCTATCTCACCACGTTCCACTTGCAGAAGCCTAGAACCCAACCTTTCATCTAACAACTGCTTTTCCTTAATCTGACTTACCCACGCAGGCTTCACTTGAAGTTCAGCTAACAAGCTACCATCTTTATAAAGGCTGAGATGAGCGAACATCGCTCTCAAATCTAATATCACCTTACGACTCAACGCATGTGCCACTACGTTAGCTTTACCTGGGTGATACTCGATTGAGCAGTCATAATCTTTCAACAATTCTATCCACCTCCGCTGTCTTAAGTTCACCTCCTTCCGGGTAAGGAGGTACTTGACTCTTATGGTTCGTGTAGATAATCGACTTCTCCCCGCATGAGATAGTGTCTCCATATCTTTGAGCAAATACCATCGCAGCTGACTAACTCCAAATCATGAGTGGGATAGTTCACCTCATGCGGCCTTAATTGACGAGATGCATAAGCCACCACTTTCCCCTTGCATCAACACACATCCCAAGCCCGTGTGTGACGCATCACAATAAACAATAAACTCTTTACCAGCCTTAGGTTGAATCAATACTGGTGCTTCGCCGAATCTTCTTCAATCTCTCAAAGCTTTCTTTCGCTTATCGACCACACAAGCGGTACTCCCTTACGCAATAGTTTAGTTAAGGGTGCAAAGCAATCAACGAAAATCCTCAACGAATCGCCTATAATACCCAACCAAACCTAGAAAACTTGATTTACGCCATCGACTTCGGTGGCTTCGGTCAAGATCTGACCTCGATCTTACGGGGATCAACTCTAATTCCCTCGGCGGACACAACATGCCCCAAAAGGTCACTTCCTCGGCCAAAATTCACACTTACCGAATTTGGCATACAACGCTTCTCCTTAATATCTCGCAATACGACCCGTAGATGCGAATCATGCTCCTCTTCTATCTTTGAGTACACCAAGATGTCATCTATGAACACTACCACAAACCGATCTAGATAGGGTTGGAAGACTCGGTTCATCATGTCCATAAATGCAGCTGGTGCATTTGTCAACCCAAATGGCATCACCAAGAACTCATAATGCCCATAACGAGTTCGGAACGCAGTCTTGTGAATATCCTCCTCATTGACTTTTAACTGGTGATACCCTGATCTCAAGTCTATCTTCGAGAAGACCGAAGCTCCTCGCAACTGATCGAACAGATCATCGATCCTCAGTAACGGGTACTTGTTCTTGATCGTCAACTTATTCAATTGTCTATAATCGATGCACATACGCATCGACCCATACTTTTTCCTAACGAACAAAATCGGCGCTCCCCACGGTGACACACTTGGTTGAATAAATCCACGGTCCAACAACTCCTGAATTTGAGCTTTAAGTTCCACTAGCTCCTTCGGCGCCATCTCGTAAGGAGGATTGGACACCGAGCCGTTCACGGCAACAACTCAATACCAAATTCCACTTCCCGATCGGAGACAATCTCGAAGCTCCGGGAAAGACGTCTGAAAACTCTTTCACCGTTCTAACACTCTCTACCGACAACTCTTTGGCATCCAAAGCAATGGTAAAGGCTAAAAACGCTTCACACACCTTTCGTACCAACCTTTTCGCCTTTAAAGCAGATACCACCATAGATAGATAATTTCTTCTTTCACCTATCATCATCACTTCCTTACCCTCTGAAGTTCTTAGCACCATCCGCTTTGCAGCACAGTCCAAGTTCGCACGATGCTTAACCAGCCAGTCCATGCCCAATAAAAGGTCGAACTCCCCAAACGACAGTTCCATCAAATCCGCCAGAAATACTACTCCCTGAACTTCTAAGGGCACATCCCTAAACAATTTATTTACTACCACCGACTGTCCTAAAGGGCTAATCACAGTTCTTTCTCTAACAGTAATCTCAGATCTAATATTCAAAGTTCCAGACACAGCACATGTAACATACGAATGGGCGGATCCAATGTCTATCAAAGCGGTAAAAGGTACATCAGATATGAAAAACGTATCGGTTATGACATCCGGTGCATTGCCATCCTCTCGACGTCTGACCGCATAGACCAACCCTGGTTGTCTCGCCTCCGTGTTACCCCTATTACCGGTACCTCTACCCGGTGCACCCTGACCTCATCCCATGCCATTACCACCTCGACCTGGCCCACGGCCTCTCGGTGGCTGATGAGCGCCTCCTGCTGGCTGCGCAAATCTGTTACGAACTACCTGAGTCTGAGCAGGCTCTCGAGGGAAATCCTTAAACCGATGGTCTTTGGATCCACATCTGAAACATCTACCAGTTCTCTTCCAACATTCACTCGAGTGAAGTTTTCCACAATCCACACAAGGCTGTAACTGATTGGTAGTAGTTGGAGAACTCACTCGAACTGGTCCCTCATTCCTGGGCCTTTTTTGAAATCCTCTAACAGGACCTGAATACCCAAGGTCTCTCTTGTTCCTGCCCCCATCCTTGTCTTGATTTTGCCGTTCCGAGTGTTTTACTTCTTCAGCAATCTTAGCTTTTTCCACCAGTGTAGCAAAATTCCTTTCCTTCTGTGGGGCTATCAATACCCGTAACTTATCACGCAACCCGTCCTCAAAACGCACACAGCGTTCGTAATCAGTTGGCATTATTCCCCGAGCATACCAGCTCAGACGCAGAAACTCTGCCTCGTATACTGCCATAGATCTACTTCCTTGAACCAGATTCAGGAATTCCTTTCTTCGGGCATCTACATAGCTAGCACCAACATATATTCCTTGAAATGCCGTCTTAAAGAATTCCCAGGTGATACGATTAGCCTGAGTGCCTTCCCCAACAGTGAGCCACCACTAATACGCCTCGTCTCTTAGCAATGACACAACCCCTTTCAGTTTTTGCTCAGCTGTGCAATCCAGATCATCCATAATCCACTCCACCGCCTCAAGCCAGTACTTCGCTACACTTGGGGCTACACTCAAAATACCCCTAAAAACTTCAGCCCCATTCGATCTAAGTCGCTCAGATATCGACCCACGAGCTACCGACCCAGTTCTAGCTCCAGCAACCCTTTCCAGTACCCGCAACATCGCTTGGGACAGAGCATCGTTCCCTCCCATTCGGTTATGTGACCAAGTTTCAGTTATTGACGAAGCTGGTGTGTCCATTTCCGGCATATGTCCCGATGCCTCAGATACAACTCTAGCACCTCGGCCTCTACCACGGCCACGTCTACTGCGTCCACGTTCTCTAGTGTTCATGTTCACTAAGTCGATTTAATCTGATTAAAAGTCTTATGGATCAGTATGCTTATTCAATGTTTATTAAACGATGTTTTATGAAGTATAAGAAGTAAAGTTGTTTTCGCAAAACGTATCCTAAAGTCTCAATCTCTACAGTTTCTGCTCCTAAAGCCAATAGTTCTAGAGTATTCCTGTCATGTGAAGTTTTCTTACTACAGTCATACCACAATAATCATGAAATGAAAACAAAGACTTCTCGACTTGGTGCTGGGATACCGTGGTGCCATACTTCCTCTAAGACATGTATTTATAAATCAGATTTCAAACAGTTTTTGGAAAATATTTTTGAACCCAAACCACAGCCAAGTTTTGTAACCTGGCTCTGATACCATAAAATGTAACACCCCAAACCCGGCCCATACGGTATGACTGGATCCGGCATGTCACATGAAGAAAGTGTGTAAAGAACTTATGATTCCTACTAAAGTTGATGTTATTAGGTTATAGTTAAGAAAAACAAGTTTGATTATAAATATTCGATAAAAAAATACCACTAATCTCGAGAGGTTGATTGGTGAATCAAAAATCAAACTAGTGAACTTTAAAAACCGTGACTTTTGAAAAGGATGTTGATAATTCGAAGGAAAATCCAAGTTAAATTATTTGTACATATTTGTTATGAAATTCGTTTGTTAATCAATTTTGGAAAACCGTTGTTTAAGATCTCAGAAAAATTCCCGTTTAAAATAATTCATCGAAAATAATAAGTATATCAAAACATAAAGCAAAATAAAAATATCAGAGGCCTTATTACAACTTTATACCCAAAATAGTAAAAGTAATGAAATAAAGCGGAAAACAAGTTTACTAATGTTCGAAAAGATTATTTTCAAAGTATGGCCTCCACCGAGTCATCCATGGGCCCAAGTCCTCATCACTGAGCATCACCTGCAAGGATTAAGAAAGAAAGGGGGGTGAGTTACAAGAACTCAATGCATAATCCCCCTTACCATCATCCACTGGGACTGAACCCGTATAGCAACATCTTGGGCCTAAGCCCATTTACATAACAATATTTAAAAGAAATGAATGCAACCCAACCCATCCATCCATCACACCCACGACCACCAATCACACACCGTGGGGATCAAGTCAACCCACCCCCGCTCACACCAATTTGCGGGTCAAAGTGCTAAAGTATATTATTTTGTGGCCATGCCACCGAAATCATAATTAAGCACAATAATAAGCGAATTGTGACTATGCCACCAGGCTACACTGCTCTCCATACAATTTTTCCCAACCCATGCAATTTGTAGAGATGCAACATAAGAAAAGTATATCCACATATATAGCAACCATTAAACTAATGAAATATTTTGATGAATCGGCCCATTAAAGCACTTTGGTAAATCGGCCCACTAAGGCATTCTAGCAAATCGACCCGTTAAGGCATTTTGGTAAATCGACCCATAGGGGCATTTTCATAAAAACGACCCATTAAAGCTTTTTAGTAATTCGGTCCATAAGGGCATTTTTGTAATTTTACAAATTAATACCGATTTTGATAGATCTTAAAATTAACGTTGTTTAAGCAAGTTACTCGATTCTTACCATATTACAGTTATTAGATTCGTAAGCAAAAACGATCTATTTTCCAACATGATGGTGAATCACGAATCTACAGGATTTCGGTGTGAGATTACACACCTGATTATGGTAAGGACTAAACCTTCTTGATCGCCGGCACCTATGTCACCATAACACTCGATTAACTAACAAGAGATAGTGTCTTAATCCAAATCTAAACAATCGATTTATCACACTTACCCTCACTATCGCGAACGACCACGATCTGCCTATTTTCACCGGATGTCGGTCCACAACCTGGTGGAAAATCCCGAACTGCCGATACCGCCCTACGTTTGAACTTGGGAGTAGAGATTGCAAGTCCACTCCCTTTTCATCCTCCTATCGATTTTCCTTTAGTATCGCTACCACTTGCCTCCATTTGAAGAGTCTCGGTCAGAATAATATTACAATGAGAGAAGTAGTTGTCTAAGGAGAGGGTTTCGACTTACCACTACTTCCGAAAGACCAAAAAGCAGAGGAGAACGAGTTGTTAAGTCCTTAAAATAAATGATTAGACATAACTATCGACCCGTTTAACAAAATAACCACGTAGATATCGAATGGACCTAGAAGAAACTCCTTACCTTAATCGATGATGAACCCGATTCCCACCGATTCAACTTATGACTAAAGATGAGTCGGTAAGGATGTGAGATTCGGCCAACCCCACAAGAACACTACAAAAAGGAAATGATCACGATATGAGGGAGTAGAAGGAAATGATGTTTCGGTTTTAGAAATAAAGTGAAACAACCGAATGATGATGGTCACACATTCGGTTATGGAGAAAAGAAGATGAAAGGAAAATGATGAAGCCACTTACCCGATTTAACCAAGAAAGAAAGTGATCAACACGCAAGATGGAGGAGAGAGAATGGCTAGGAGGATTCGACTACTTAGAGAGAAAAGAACAAGCAAGATTCGGCCATCAAAAATATTGACTAAAGAAAAAGAGAGAAGGGTTGAAGAAATGGTGAAAAAGAAAAGAAGAGATGGAAAAAGAGGTGTCAGAGAGTTTCGGCCTACACTAAGGAAAAGATGAGCAAAATGGCTTGAATGTTTTGGCAAACAAAGGAAAAGGTTGGAAAAGAAGCACAAAAAAATGTTCAAAAAGAGAGAAAAACTTTTCATGCACAAACTTGTAAAAAGGCTATAAGAAATTCGGCTTCCTAATTTTCCCTACCAAAACCGTAAGTCCCTAACACCAAAAAGATTATGGTTGACCAAAATTTCTTTCCCCAAGCACCTCCCAAAATTCGGCCAACATATCCCCCCTTATCTCTTTCCTTTACTTATTTCCTTATTTTTCCCTTGATCTCCTCCTTTCTCTTTTCCTTAGTCTTCTTTCCATCATTTGAAAGTCTTCCTTTCCTTCTATAGAGCCATGGCCGACACTTACCATCTTCCACCTGATTAGCACAAAAAAAAATATTTGCAATAGGTGAGATTCGAACTCCACCCCTTAAGCCCTTTCATGTGACGCCTCACCACTTTGCTACTAGCCTTTCTTGTGCTAGCAAAAAAAAACTCACTTATTCTTTTAAGTCTTGACGTCACTTGCCTTCTCCCCCTTAAGTGCATAAACACAAAAATTCTACCAAGGCCCAACTCAACCCCAAGCCTTCTTAGGGTCCCAAAACATACACAACTAACACTCTTAGCTAGCCTAACGCATGGTATAATGCAAAACATAAAATCCCAAATTTCAGGATGTTACAATTACATTCTAGTAATAAAACACATTCCAATCCGTTCAATAGTGCATCACTGATAAATCATAAATTCATTACTCAATTCAAACTGAATTCAGAACTAGAGCTTCGGTTAATAATATCTTCAACTGTTTTCAACTTTGCTAACATGCACAGACCATCCAAATTTTCATAAATGTGATAACCATATCATTCAGAACAGCTTTAACTCATAATAACATAATCAGATTAGAACAAATCTAATAGGTATATCTCGGTATCATACTCTCTAGAATATCAATCCTTTATTCAGACTGTCCATCGATATACTCGTGAATGCATAAAATTAATTACCATAACTGAGGATACTTTAACTACATGTAACTCAAATCACATTTCAACTGACCAGCTCACTCTGATAAAAACAACCGAGTCGATTTCAACTATCAAATAATAACATAACAAAATTCTCCTTTCTTCATGCTATTAAAACAACTCAAACACACAATCTTTCAAAATTCTCTTATCATGCCATCAAAGGCCTTTACAATTACATTAGCTTTAAGAAACAAAGATATCCCGATTGAATACATTGACTTTAATTAACTTACTTGAGAAAAGAAGTCCATCATACAAATTGAAGTCCATTTTCATAACTATAGCAATCCACAATTTCCATTTATTCACACACTTACACACATTTTACAACTTTTTACAAACTAGTCCTTTTTGACAATTTCACCGAAAATCACTTAGTAAAAGTCGTTTATTACACACCGAGCATTCATATTCTACCATTAAACATCAAAACACAAGCATTTCTCATATGGGTAAATTTTCAAACATCAACCCTAGCTCAAATAAATTGTAGAAATAGAGAGATCGTGTTACGAGGATTTCAAAAACGTAAAAATCATTAAAAACGGGGGCTAGAACGGACTTACAATCGAGCTTGGAAGCTTGAAAAACCCTCGCCATGGTTTCCCCTTGTGAAATTCGGCCATGGGATTTAAGATTGACAAAAATTGGCTTTTAATTTTGTTTTTAATTCATTTTAATTACTAAATGACCAAAATGCCCCTAACTTAAAAATATTCCATTTCACCTATTTCATGTCCATTTTTGTCCAAAAAATTAACCAATGGTCTAATTATCATTTAAGGACCTCAAATTTAAAATTTCATAACAATTGGACACCTTTAACATGTAGAACTCAACTTTTGCACTTTTTACAATTTAGTCCTTTTGACTAAATTGAGTGCCCAAACGTCGAAATTTTCGAATGAAATTTTCACGAAATCATTTCGTGAAATCGTAGACTATAAAAATGTAATAAAAATAAATTTTTTCTCGTCGGATTTGTGGTCCCAAAACCACTGTTCCGAATAGGCCCAAAATCGGGCTGTTACAGCATACCTAGATATAACAAATTTTCACTAATAAATAACCGAATTAATGTGGCCATACTAATATTAATTCGTCTATCACATTATACACATAAATAAAATCTAACCTTAAACTAACCAAATTGACCATCAAATACCAAGACATATACAACATGTCATATACATGTTTATATATATATAATCAAATTATCCATTTCTAACCGAACATGAGTGTGCACTCTTTTCTATTTCTAAGCCAATTCACAAGATAAAACATATACATCTTTAACAATTCAAAAATAAACCACAACTCAAACACATACATCAACAAATTCGTTACATCAAACCGATTCATATATCAAGCACACCACAAATAAGTACCATGAAACATAAATCCCAACATGAACTTATATCATGATTAAAACTGCATAAACATAAGCATCATTTCTAGCCATTTTTGCATGGCTTTATATTTACAATTTCAAAACCAACCAAAACATATGCTAGCCTATACATGCCATAAGTTCATGATTCAAGCTGCTAAAATACCAAAATAACGATCGATAGTGTGACGGACTTCCTAGACGATCCCCGAGCTCGTAACTAGCTTTCCAAAATCTATAAAACAACGAACAAACACACACAGAGTAAGCATAAATAGCTTAGAAAGTCATAAGCAAATAAATTATCAAATGAACATTAGCATTATTATTTCAACTTGGCCGAATATGGACAATCTCATGTACATAATGATTACACCTTTAACATGCATAGTTCATATCATCATCTCAAGTACTATACTTACCTTATTTTCATGAACATTTAACTTCGCACGTACCTGAACTATTTAGCTCGATTTCACATTCGATCTTAACTTAACATTGCCCGTTGAACCATTCGGAATCAATAAGGATACTCGGATAGCTCGAAAAGCTCGTACAATGCCAACGTCCCAGACGAGGTCTTACATGTAATCAAATATCGATGCCACTGTCCCAGACAGGGTCTTACACGAAATCATATACGATGCCAATGTCCCAGACATGGTCTTACACGTAAATCTCAAATTGATGCCAATGTCCCAGACGTGGTCTTACACGAAATCACATATCGGAATCATATGTCATGACATATGTATCCTAACTATTCTTATGGTTCGTACGGGGCTTTCGAACGTCGTAATTCGATCATTTCAAGCTCGTAGTTACTTCTCCCATACTTATATCAATTCAGCATACACATATATAGTTACTAAAATTCAATTTGGCACAATTAAATACATTTTCATATGAATTTAACAATAATTATTTACTTATGAACTTACCTAAATGCGGAGACAAACTGATTTGGGCGCTTATTCGACAACTTTTGATTTCCCCCGATCCAAATCTGATTTCCTCTTTTCTTGATCTAAATTAATATAAATTAAACTTATTTAATCACATATGTACTCAAATTCATCCAAAACAACATAAAAGGGAAATTTGCACTTTAGCCCCAACATTTTACATTTTTCACAATTTAGTCCCTATTTCATAAAACACAAAATATTCAAAATTTCACCACACCCAAGCTTGGCCGAATTTCACTAAGGTCCCTAGAAGCCCATTTATTTCATTTATTTCACATTTTGACCCCTCAATTTACAAAATTCACAATTTAATCCTAAATAGGCATTTTTACTAAAAAAATCACTTAATTAAACATGACAATCTAACAACATATATTTATTTTTCATCATCAAACACAAAATTAATCAAGCTATCAACAATTTAAAATCTCAAATTCATTATCAATTCCGAAAATTAAAGCATGGGCTAGCTAAAACACGAAGCAACAATCTCAAAAACGTAAAAATTATCAAAAACTGAACAAATTTCAAACCTCAATCAAGAAAAACCAAGGCCGAACCTAGCTTGTTCTTTTTCTTTCTTTTTCTTTTGTATTTTCGGCCAAAGATGAATTAAAATGCATGGCCCTTTTATTTTATGTTTTATTATACTGACATATTTAATTAATTTACAAAACTAACCTTTATAATTTAATAAATAAACCATGTACTATAACCCCAAAACCGTCCATACCATTAGTTAATGGCTAATGTACCAAAGGACCCCACATAATAAAAATCATAGCAATATAGCACTTTAACAAAAAGCATGCTAATTTTTCATTTTACGCAATTAAGTCCTTTTATCAAATTGAGCACACAAACGATAAAATTTTCACACAAAATTTTCACACATATTAGTTCACATACTGTAAACACCAAAAATAATATTAAAATAATTTTTACGACTTCAGATGTAACACCCCAAACCCGGCCTAGACGTTACAACCGTATCTGACGTGTCATATCGAAGTGTCGTTTGAAAACCGGGCTTGTCAATAAAAGTTCGTTACTAAATTTTAGAACCTATTAAAAATATTGCTATTTAGTGTTGAAAAAAAAATCTTGTTGTCCATTTATAGGTCATATCAATTGTAACAAGCTTTTTAATCTGGGGAAAAAAAACCGCGGAAGCCTTTTATAGTTGTAAACTTTAAGATTTGAAAAACGTGATTTTCTTAAGAACCAGTTATTGTTTTAAAAACCCGTGTTTCCTAGTCTAGCAGGATGAAATAAAGAGAAAACACCAAATAAAAGTTAAAACCTCAAATGGCCTTATTACATAATTATTAACCCAATATAAAAATAAAATAACTAAGTCTAAGATTAAATCATAACGAGCGTGTGGCCACCTCCGAGTCCCTCGCAGCTCCAAATCATCTAAGGTTGGGGATTACCTGCACAGTTAAAGGAAAGGGTGAGTTACGAGAACTCAGTGTGTAAACCCCAATCATGCAATAATAGTCTGGACTTGAGCCCTATTCAGTATCAGTTCAATCTGAGCTTTAGCCCTATACAATAGCAGTGTGGGCCTAAGCCCAAATGATCACAGAACAGAACAGTAATGCAACCCAACCCAATCCAACAAACACACCACCCGTACCAACCAACACACCATGTGGGGAACAAGTCGACCCATCCAACCAACACACCAATATCGCGAAGATAGCGCTAATAAGTAACACAAACAAAGCGCTAATGATGAGAAGCGTGGGCCAATCCACTAAAATCGAATACGTGGCAAAGCCATCAAATGAAGCGATAAAAAACGTGGAAGAGCCACTAGTAGTGATGATTTCCTCCAAATCAATCCCAACCCCAATGCAAAATGTCATGTCATAAATAATACGTGTCTGCAGTATGTCATAATCATAGTCAGTCATATAAATATCATACACACATCACTTAACTACCACTAGGGGTATTTCGGTAATTTAACCCTTCGAGGGTATTTTGGTAATTTTACCCTTCGAGGGTATTTCGGTAATTTTACCCTCCGAGGGTATTTCGGTAATTCTTACGACCTTTCCAAAGGCCTACCGTCGTCTCGAACGACTCAAATATATAATAAGCTAAAACAGTGTAATTGGGCCCAAAGCCCGCTATTCGGCCCAAGTGGGCCCACACGCTCGTGTGGCCCATTCAGCCCAGTTTCAGTCATGGCTATACGAACTTCGCAGCCCAATCCAATTATTAGTCACTTACCATGGATTTCGTCCCTGTGGGGCCCATAAGCCCATTGGGCCCACATGGCCCATTTCGGCCCAACGAGGCCCATTACGACCTAAGCCCACGAGAACATTCGTGGTGGCCTCTACGGTCTAATGCCAACGATTGTGGCTCGATTTATCCTTACGAGCGTTTGCACGCTCGTGGGCCCTCAGATGCTGAAAGTTCGACTTTTGCCGATTCATAGTAGCACAAGGGTGTGAATACACCTTTATCCAGCGTTTTAGCAGTACGGTATTGGGTGTACGATTACACACCTGTTACGAGTTGTAGTTTGAAGCGCTTCCAAGATTAAACACCTATGATACAACAGTCCCATCAATTAGTCTCAAACCCTTGTTAAACCATCACCATAATATTGAAAACGTTTTAATCAAACTAACGCTACTTACCAAAAATCAAGAGATCTCTTGCAGGGGAAAAGTAATCGGCCTACCCCTTGGTTAAGGAAAACGAGTCCCTAGCAACGTTTGAACGAAAAGAAGGTGTTAGCTAAACATATCACCACGGTAAAAGAAAGAAACACAAAACAGCCTTTCGGCCCGAGAGATAGAGAACCGAGCATAGGAAAAGAAGCCTGCCAAGATTCGGCTAGAGTATCCACTTACCACAAAATCGAAGAGATTTAGAAATGGTTAGGAATGAAGAAAAGAAGGTGTTTAGGCCTTAACAGGTTCAGTCAACACAAGAAGAACAAAGAGAAAGGAAATGGATACGGCAAAGAAGGAATTAAGGGAAGAAGAAAAAAGGAATGCCGAGTCGGTAAAAGGGATAAAGAAAGAGAATAACTTTGAGGGAGAACTCAGCACCTGGCGCTTAAGTTTCGACAAAGAATGGGCAACAATTGAGAATAAAGATGGAAAGGGAAAAAGACCCAAATGGTAAAAGGTTGCACAAGATGCCACAAAAGAAACAAATCCCGAAATTTGCAGAGAGGGTTTTCAGTTTTTCTCCTCACACAAAGCTGCCAAAAAGCTCAAATGACACCCCTCTAGCCGAAATTCCCCTTACTCATTCACTCCCAACCGGCCAAGACTCCCCTCAAATCCCAACTCTGTAACACCCCAAACCCGGCCCAAACACTACAACCGGATCTGATATGTCACTTAAGAGATTTTACATAACATGTCGCATTTTGGAAAACAATTACTAGGTTTACACCTTTATTTTGAAAGCTTAATAATTCATTAAAGTATAAAATATTAAGTAACCAATTATCTTGGTAGATTTTATATAAAAACCAAAATTTCATGCAGGTCTTAACTTAATTGAAAATGTAAAACTTAAAACCCAGTAATAAAAGCCCAACAAAATCCCAAAACATAAATGGTAGTGTAGTGGCCCATAGCCTTATTACAAAGAAATTTGAACCCATTAATTAAATGAAAATCAAATATTAGACTAAGTCTTTTTGCTGAATTCTCAAACCTCTATCGCATGGCCACCTTGCTCTCCTCTCTAGCCCGGTCCGATGCCCTAAGTGTCACCTGAGATGGTTAAAATAAAAGGGTGAGTCGCGAGACTCAGTGTGTAACCCTCATGCACCATTAGACTTGGGCTTTAGCCCCATAAAACAGAATAATCAAAATATAAGTAACAAAAATAATATGCAAAGTCCAACCCATATCCTAGGTGTCCATCCGCTACATGCCCCCGTACCAGCCATTCACACCATTGGGGATTTCTACAATCAACCCACACCGCTACACGCCTTGATGGCAGTCGTGCTGCTCATCATCAGATCATGGCCGTAGCCACTACAACATATCACAGCAGAAGCCGCTACAACAGATCACGGTAAAAACCACTACAACATATAACTTCCTCCGTTCATTAAACCCAACCCATGCAATCACATAAAATCAGTATACTTATAACATTTAATCAGATCATTTACTAACCTGGTGATTTGCTTTACCCTCTTTGGGTTCCCGTCAATATGCTGGGGTTTCGGCATTTAACAAAACATGTAATACTTGTTTTCATATATTAATCAAACAGATCTAGATGGTGTGGAGAATTACACACCTGATATCGCGAAATCCAATATTCTTAGTCGATGTCCTTGCTATCCGGATCTATTATCCTCAATGTAAAGCCTTGCTCAAAAGCCGGAAAAACACACAAAGATTTAGCCCCTTCAACAATCGGCCAAGGTTAATAAATCCCAAATTACACGTTAAAACTAATAGATCCCTTACCTTGAAATCCCGAAAGTAACACGATTCTATAACTTAGAGATCTATGCGATTGACTCCACTAAAGTTCCCTTGATTTCGGCACAAGTAGGCACCATGAAGTAATTCGGCAATCACAGGAGATGAGATCTAGGGATTTGGCTTTTAGGAAAATCCTGAAAAAGTATGAACAAGAGAAGGCTGATGTGTCTTTGGCTTTTAAAATACTTGAGTGAGGAGTTTGGTTTACGACAAGAAAAGAGAAGAAGAAAAGAAAACAAGGAAGAGACATGAAGATTTCGGCTAGGAAGAAAAAGAATGGAAAGAGTTTCGACTTTTGAATCAAAGTGAAGATGAGGGAATAGGCTTAGAAATTTCGGCTTTTGCAGAGAATGAAGAAGAAGATGGAACTTTAGGAGTTTTCGGCTTTTACTCAGAGAAGAAGAGAAAAGAATGAGAGAAAAACCCAAATCTTTGAAATTGAAGAGATATTCCCCCTATTTATAGAAATTTCAGACTTACCTAACCTTGCGAGATAAATCCTATCTTTTCTCCTTTATCTTAATCTACTAGCTCATCTAAAAGAGACTTAATTATCTCTAACTCCTCCCTCCTTTATCAGCATATTATCCACATATTTTAATCATTAAAATCCCTAAATTTTAGCCTTTATCTGCTTATTATCTACATAAAATAAATTCCTAAATAATAGCCTTTATCTGCTTATTATCCACATATTTTAAACATAAATACTACCTTTTAAACCCTATAATGCCCAAACAGATAATTTTAATTAAGGCCTCTACCTAAGCCTGAGCCCAATTTGGACCCCTAACACTTAAATTAACACATTAAACATATCCACCCATTAAATGCATAGGCCCAAAAATTCAGGATGTTACAGTTCTACCCCCTTAAAGAAATTTCATCCTCGAAATTTCCAACTAACTATTAATCGTACTACCCAAGTCTCACCACTATGCTTTCGCTACGTACTCTAATTCTAAAGTCAAAATAAACACTTAGTATACTATGGTAGGGTACGCACTGGTATTCGCATCTAAAGCGTCCTCGTCCCCTTGTACTCATGCTATCGGTTCACATTTATCTGATTAAAAATTTTATGAATTATTGGTTTTCTTCCACTGATTATCCACGAGCAGTCTTATGATTAGTAGTTTTAAGAGTAGTTCTTTCGAATTCGCAATTCGGGTCTCAAGTTCACCTTTCCTAGTTCTAAGAACTACATACATTCAACCATCAATATACTGAGACAACATCCATGCACCCACATTCAACACATAGGGGTATTTTCGTTATTCCACTACCCATGGGTATTTTTCAGTAATTTTATCCCACAGGGTATTTTTCGTAATTTGGAAAATTAGGGGTATCTTGGTAATTTTACAAACAGGGGTATTTTAGTAATCTTACAATATAAGGGTAATTTAGTAATTTTACAATATAAGGGTATTTTAGTAATTTTCCAATATAAGGGTATTTTAGTAATTTTCCAATATAAGGGTATTTTAATAATTTTCCAATATAAGGGTATTTTAGTAATTTTGTAATCAAGGGTACTTTGGTCATTTTACATATTAGGGGCAATTTAGTAATTTTTACAAATCAGGAATATTTTCAAAATAATTTTTTTTTTTTATTTTTAAAACAAACAGGGGTATCTTGAAGGATTTGATTTCAAAAGAAAATAGTAGTGTTCAGGTGGTTGTGGATTTCTGTTTGTTGTCATGTGTTGTGTTGTTATTTTTTTTTTCTACGGAAAAATTTCGTTGACTATGTAAATCGGGGTATATTTGCAAATCATGGGTATCTTGGGTTTTTTGTTTCCAAAACAAGGGTTTCTAGCAATTTTGTAAAGATAAGGTAGCTGGTCCCTTTCGGGTTTTAATTATAGATTTTGGCCCGTCAACAAGTCCTCGTGGCTAGGGTGAACAGTCACTACGCACCAGGTAGGATTCTAGTGAAGAGGAGGTGAGTCGCTAGGACTGCTTAAGTACCAAGCTCTCCCTGAATCCACTCCTAAACATGCGTATGCCCATTGCCACACCCTAACTTGGCTAAGGTGAGCAGTCACTACGCACTGCAGGATTCCAGCAAGAGGAGGTGAGTCACTAGGATCGCTTAAATACCGAGCTCTTAGGATCCAATCCTAGACATGTGTATGCTTGTTACCCACCCTAGTCTTGCAGCTCCGTTCACGGGTTTGTTTAGTGAAGTTAAGTCTTATGAGATTTTAAGAGTTGTTTCAGCTAGGCCTAAAGTCCATCAAGTTCTAATCTAACTAATCTACGTCCCATAAAGCCCATCAAGCCCACATATATTATATCACACAATGGTTCAGAATACTTACCTGGCGGACTTGGGCCGGAGACGCATGTGACATGCTGAGCTAACAGACCTGTATAAATATGCATGTTTCGAAAACCCAACTTTAGAAAATGTTTTGAGCCCAAAAAAACCCCCAGAGCCGAGTTTTGAACCGGGGTCTGATACCAATTTTGTAACACCCCAAACCCGGCCCAAACGCTACAACCGGATCTGGTATGTCACTTAAGAGATTTTACATAACATGTCGCATTTTGGAAAATAATTACTAGGTTTACACCTTTATTTCGAAAGCTTAATAATTCATTAAAGTATAAAATACTAAGTAACCAATTATCTTGGTAGATTTTATATAAAAACCAAAATTTCATGCAGGTCTTAACTTAATTGAAAACGTAAAACTTAAAACCCAGGAATAAAAGCCCAACAAAATCCCAAAACATAAATGGTAGTCTAGTGGCCCATGGCCTTATTACAAAGAAATTTGAACCCATTAATTAAATGAAAATCAAATATTAGACTAAGTCTTTTTGCTGAATTCTCAAAGCTCTGTCGCATGGCCACCTTGCTCTCTCTCGGCCCCTGCGATGCCCTAAGTGTCACCGAGATGGTTAAAATAAAAGGGTGAGTCGCGAGACTCAGTGTGCAACCCTCATGCACCATTAGACTCGGGCTTTAAGTGTGCAACCCTCATGCACCATTAGACTTGGGCTTTAGCCCCATAAAACAGAATAATCAAAATATAAGTAACAAAAATAATATGCAAAGCCCAACCCATATCCTAGGTGTCCATCCGCTACACGCCCCGCACCGACCATTCACACCATTGGGGATTTCTACAATCAACCCACACCGCTACACGCCTTGATGGCGATCGTCTGCCGCTCATCATCGAGATCATGGCCGTAGCCACTACAATGCATCACGGCAGAAGCCGCTACAACAGATCACGGTAAAAACCGCTACAACATATAACTTCCTCCTTTCATTAAACCCAACCCATGCAATCGCATAAAATCAGTATGCTTATAACATTTAATCAGATCATTTACTAACCTGGTGATTTGCTTTACCCTCTTTGGGTTCCCGTCAATATGCCGGGGTTTCGGTATTTAACAAAACATGTAATACTTGTTTTCATATATTAATCAAACAGATCTAGATTGTAACACCCCAAACCCGGGCCACAAGCCCTGACCGGATCTGGTATGCCACTGCGGAAAAACGTTTGAGAAGATTCGACCTAAAGATAAAATCATGACAACTTGTTGAGTTTGTAAAACGGTGACCATTTAAAATCTTAAGTAAAGTGTGGTGTTTATAAAAATTTCCTGGTTAAAACTTTATGATACATTTTAGGATATAGTTTTGCCGAAAATAAACCGGTTTCAAAATAATAATTCAATCGTCACTTTGCTTTAACATAATAAAAATACTCAAATAGAAATACTTAAATACTTTAACTGGGCCTTATTACAACAAATAATTAAACAAAAGTTCTTAGTAATAAACTGAATAAAATAAAGAAGATGTCTTCTGCATGGGCCACCTCGTATCCACTCCAACCCGGTCCAAAAATCACGATCACTGCGATGTTTAATAAAAATTGGGTGAGTCATCTGGACTCAGTGTGTAATTAGTCCATCGAATTCCACCCACATGTTAACCACATATTAACTCATACATCGGATATCAACTATCAAATTCACATGTTATCACATTTCGGGCTTGGCCCATATTCATATCACATTCATCTAATAGGGTAGTTAACCACATAATTTCCACATACTTGGGCTTAGCCCATTTCCACTGTGATCCACATTCATATCTTTGGGCTTTGCCCATTTCCACATTAATCCACATATCATATTGGGCTTGGCCCATTTCCACATATGTTCACATACGAAATCATGCAATTATGAAACCCAACCCAAACCTAGGGTCCATCCGCTACACACCCCCTTATCCAAATTTACCTACACACACGGGGATTATCAAATCACCCTCTCATTTTCACTCCAAAGGCAATCATCGCCGTCCACGTGCAATTAAGCACAATAGTCCACAACGCGACCTCGATCGGCGCCAATCCACGATGTAGCCGTAGCTAACACCAAAACCACAATGGGACACATAGTCACTCATCAACCACGATATGGCATATAGCCGATATCAACCACGATGAGGCACATAGCCACTCATCAAGCCACGCGAACTAAATCGCAATTAATCTACAACGTGACCTCACCAACGTCAATCCACGATGTAGCTCAAGGCTAACATCAAAAACCACGATGGGACACATAGTCACTCATCAACCACGATATGGCACATAGCCGATATCAACCACGATGAGGCACATAGCCACTCATCAAGCCACGCGAACTAAATCGTAATTAATCCACAACGTGACCTCGGTCAACGTCAATCCACGATGTAGCTCAAGGCTAACATCAAACCACGTACTCAAGTACACCGCACCTTCTTTCGTATCCCAACCCATGCACATGCCACATAAAATAATGATACAATGTAATGATGCATGAGCATGTTCATCAAGCATATTATCACATATTCATATTAATAATCACATATCATCGGGTTTGGTACTTACCGGATTATCGACATACCCCTTGAGGGTATCCTTATCACAATTTCCACTTTGCACTAGTTAGCACATTCATAATACATACACATTTCACATACATATCATATACCGAAAAACGGTGGGTTAATCACACACACGATCGGTTGGAGAACTATGCTTTCGATATTGATGCTATCACTAGGCGATACTACGGCTATTTGCCTACTTTCTTGTTTCGTATTTGGTCCACACCCGGTGGCCAATCCCTAGCGCCGAGACAGATCTCTTCTTAAACTTCGAGATAGGGACCTTCCCTTTCCCTTCTTGAATGGTATTCGCCTCCATCAACACACTTAATCAGAACAATCGATTTAATCATCAATATACGAATTCTTAACCAAATATCCACAACTTATCATACTTACCGAAAGGGTCTTGAAATCCGAAAAGCTTGATCTAATGCTTGGATCCTTAATCCCTACATTTGATTAATCACCTACTACTTTAATAAAAAGCCATTCGCCATAATTCCAAATCCTAGTAGGATTAGTATACTTAAACTTACCTTGTTGCCGTTTGACTTAAGAATCAAGTCTTGAAATCTCTGCTATACTCTTCTTGCATTCGGCCAAGCATTGAATCAATTAACTTGGTTAGTTTTCAGCTTTTGAATAATTAATGAACACATATATTTACCAAACATGGCCTTGGCCGAATGCTATAGACACTTACCTTGTGGATTTTAAATCCAGAAACTCACCGAATAACTAGGGAACACGTGGCCTATGGTGTACCTTGGAAAAGAACTTCTCCTTCCTTGTAGTCGACACTTAGTAAATCCCGAAAGATCTCTTCAAAGTTTCAGCAACAAGATATTAATGGGGTTAGTCCTAGATTTTGGCAAATCTTAAGAAAAAAGGATGAAACCGAATGAGATCTTACCCTTACTTGAAGAAATCGATTGCACCTTCACTTCAACCTTCAGAGATTCGGCTATGGCTAGATGATGATCTCACAACTTTCGACTTTTGGAGGATTAGAAAGAAAAGAGAAGGAAGAATAAAGATGGAGGGTTCGGCTAGATCACAAGGTATTTCGACTTGGCAAAAATAAAAGAAGAAGAAGATTTGGTGAAGAGAATTCGTGAGAGGCTTTCAAAAGAGCAGAAAATAATGCGAGAATGGCCTCTCTTTTCCTTTTATAGCCGATATTACTAACTTAGAATCCCTTACTTGGACATCACTCTTCTATTTTAATAGCTTTATCTCTTTAATTATCACTTAAAATAAAAGATAATTCAACAACTATCCTTACTTAGCCGAAATTATTAAACTCAAAGTCCCTTACTTGGCCATCACTTCTCCCTTATTTTCCTCTTTATCTCTTTATTCAAATTAAAAGAATTTAATCCAACAATTATCTCTTGAAAATAATGATAAATAAATCCCTTATTTATCCACTATTTATAAAATAATAAAAGCTCCTAATTTATAGCCATGTGCCGTCCACCTCTCTGCTCCTTGTAGCAAAATAAAATTTCTTTTATTTGCTTCCCATGTGACTCGAACTTAGGCCCATTCCTCTTGCATATGGCGCCATTTCCATAGGCCCTAAGTGGCATCTTGAGACCACTTTTCCAAGCTGTTTGTGTGTCAAATTTCACAAACTTTTTCTTTTAAGGCCACCTTGCCTTAATTTCCCCTTTTAAACCTTAAAACTCGTCATTTCTAGGTCATTTCTAAGTTTCCAAAAATTTTCGATCGGCTCAGTAAACTTGACATTTCCTTACATTTCCATGACATTTCCTTACAAGACATTTCCTTACATTTCCAATACATTTCCTTACATTTCCATGACATTTCCTTACAAGACATTTCCTTACATTTCCAAGGTTCTAAAAATGTTCACTTTCCTCTTTTAAACTTAACATTTCCATACATTTCGTGTTTCCAAAAGTGTTCAAAATATATTCATAACACATAAGATATGTCATTTCGTACAATTAAACCAAAAATGCATAGGCCCTTTTCAGGATGTTACAGTTCTACCCTCCTTAAAAATAATTTCGTCCTCGAAATTACTTATTAACGAATAATCGTACATCTTAACTCACCGCACTACGCTTATGCTGCGCACTCTGATCTTAATAGAACCATCATACTTTCTAGGCACAGTCTCTAAGTTCACGTCCCCTAGAACTCATTTCTAATGTCGCGATTTAATCTGATTAAAAAGTTTTATGCATCAGAAATTTTGTTCCACTGATTATTTGCGAACAGTTTTATGAAAAGAGATGTTCAGAAGTAGTTCTTTCGATCAACCAAAGTTTCTAGTTCAAGTTCACTACTCTAACTCAGGGAGTCACATTCACATTCATAAGCAGAGACACATTCATTTCTCCATGAAGTCACATTCATTCACAACATCATTCACTACTTTTATGGCAATTCCATCCATTTCCCTACCCGTGGGTAATTTCGTCATTTTCCTACTGAGGGTATTTTGGTAATAAATCGGGGTCAATTCGAAAATATTTTTCAAATTAGAGGTATTTCAGAATTTACAAAATCTCTGGGTTATTTTGTTTTCCAAATCAGAGGTGTTGCAAAAATTTCAGAAATCGAGGTTATTTCGGTAATTTTGGAAGTTAGGGGCATTTTTGTAATTTTGTAAATCAGAGATATTTTGGAAAAATTTTCACAATAATCCTTTACTACAATTAAAAGGGTAATTTAGGGATTTTAAAACTAGGGTTTTTATCATGGCTAGTCCCTTTCGGGTTTTAATTATCGGGTTTAGCCCGTGAATAAGTCCTCTTAGTTAGGGTGAACCGTAGCTACGCACCAAGTAGGATTCGAGTAAAGAGGAGGTGAGTCGCTAGGACTGCTTAAATACCAAGCTCTTACTGAATCCACTCCTAGACATGCGCGCTGTGAGCTTGCCACACCCTAGCTCGGCGACTTACTTCTGAGTTTGTTTAATAGTCCTTAAGTCTTATGCATGTGTTTGAGTGCACTAGCCCTAGGGTTAAAGTTCCTATCATGCTATTCTACGTTCCATTCCTCTTCTACTCTTTCATAATTCATAACATAAACCACATAATCACACAAATGGTTAGGGGTACTTACAGTGGATCATGGTCGGAGACTTAGGTGCCATGCCGAAAAACCCGCTCATTTTCAAAAATACTTTCATAAAACTCATTTGGGCTTGATTTGAAAACGTTTTGGGCCTTAGCCCACAGGCCGAGAGTTTAAAACTGGGCTCTGATACCAATTTGTAACACCCCAAACCCGACCCACAAGCCCTGACCGGATCTGGTATGCCACTGCGGAAAAACATTTGAGAAGATTCGACCTAAGATAAAATCATGACAACTTGTTGAGTTTGTAAAACGGTGACCATTTAAAATCTTAAGTAAAGTGTGGTGTTTATAAAAATTTCTGGTTAAAACTTTATGATACATTTTAGGATATAGTTTTGCGAAAATAAACCGGTTTCAAAATAATAATTCAATCGTCACTTTGCTTTAACATAATAAAAATACTCAAATAGAAATACTTAAATACTTTAAGCTGGGCCTTATTACAACAAATAATTAAACAAAAGTTCTTAGTAATAAAAATGAATAAAATAAAGAAGATGTCTTCTGCATGGGTCACCTCGTATCCACTCCAACCCGGTCCAAAAATCACGATCACTGCGATGTTTAATAAAAATTGGGTGAGTCATATGGACTCAGTGTGTAATTAGTCCATCGAATTCCACCCACATGTTAACCACATATTAACTCATACATCAGATATCAACTATCAAATTCACATGTTATCACATTCAGGCTTGGCCCATATTCATATCACATTCATCTAATAGGGTAGTTAACCACATAATTTCCACATACCGGGCTTAGCCCATTTCCACACCTCGATCCACATTCATATCTTTGGGCTTTGCCCATTTCCACATTAATCCACATATCATATTGGGCTTGGCCCATTTCCACATATGTTCACATACGAAACCATGCAATTATGAAGCCCAACCCAAACCTAGGGTCCATCCGCTACACACCCCCTTATCCCAGCCTACCACACACTAGGGATTATCAAATCACCCTCTCCTTTTCACTCCAAAGGCAATCACTCGCCGTCCACGTGCAATTAAGCACAATAGTCCACAACGCGACCTCGATCGGCGCCAATCCACGATGTAGCCGTAGCTAACACCAAAACCACGATGGGACACATAGTCACTCATCAACCACGATATGGCACATAGCCGATATCAACCACGATGAGGCACATAGCCACTCATCAAGCCACGCGAACTAAATCGCAATTAATCCACAACGTGACCTCGATCCAACGTCAATCCACGATGTAGCTCAAGGCTAACATCAAAAACCACGATGGGACACATAGTCACTCATCAACCACGATATGGCACATAGCCGATATCAACCACGATGAGGCACATAGCCACTCATCAAGCCACGCGAACTAAATCGCAATTAATCCACAACGCGTGACCTCGATCCAACGTCAATCCACGATGTAGCTCAAGGCTAACATCAAACCACGTACTCGAAGTACACCCGTACCTTCTTTCGTATCCCAACCCATGCACATGCCACATAAAATAATGATACAATGTAATGATGCATGAGCATGTTCATCAAGCATATTATCACATATTCATATTAATAATCACATATCATCAGGTTTGGTACTTACGGATTATCGACATACCCTTGAGGGTATCCTTATCACAATTTCCATCGCACTAGTTAGCACATTCATAATACATACACATTTCACATACATATCATATACCGGGAAAGCGGTGGGTTAATCACACACCGATCACTTGGAGAACTATGCTTTCGATATTGATGCTATCACTAGGCGATACTACGGCTATTTGCCTACTTTCTTGTTCCGATATTTGGTCCACACCCGGTGGCCAATCCCTAACCGCCGAGACAGATCTCTTCTTAAACTCGAGATAGGGACCTTCCTTTCCCTTCTTGAATGGTATTCGCCTCCATCAACACACTTAATCAGAACAATCGATTTAATCATCAATATACGAATTCTTAACCAAATATCCACAACTTATCATACTTACCGAAAGGGTCTTGAAATCCCGAAAAGCTTGATCTAATGCTTGGATCCTTAATCCCTACATTTGATTAATCACCTACTACTTTAATTAAAAGCCATTCGGCCATAATTCCAAATCCTAGTAGGATTAGTATACTTAAACTTACCTTGTTGCCGTTTGACTTAAGAATCAAGTCTTGAAATCTCTGCTATACTCTTCTTGCATTCGGCCAAGCATTGAATCAATTAACTTGGTTAGTTTTCAGCTTTTGAATAATTAATGAACACATATATTTACCAAACATGGCCTTGGCCGAATGCTATAGACACTTACCTTGTGGATTTTAAATCCCGAAACTCACCGAATAACTAGGGAACACGTGGCCTATGGTGTACCTTCGGGAAAAGAACTTCTCCTTCCTTGTAGTCGACACTTAGTAAATCCAGAAAGATCTCTTCAAAGTTTCAACAACAAGATATTAATGGGGTTAGTCCTAGATTTGGCAAATCTTAAGAAAAAGGATGAAACCGAATGAGATCTTACCCTTACTTGAAGAAATTGATTGCACCTTCACTTCAACCTTCAGAGATTCGGCTATGGCTAGATGATGATCTCACAACTTTCGACTTTTGGAGGGATTAGAAAGAAAAGAGAAGGAAGAATAAAGATAGAGGATTGGCTAGATCACAAGGTATTTCGACTTGGCAAAAATAAAAGAAGAAGAAGATTTGGTGAAGAGAATTGTGCAGAGGCTTTCAAAGAACAGAAAATAATGTAGAATGGCCTCTCTTTTCCTTTTATAGCCGATATTACTAACTTAGAATCCCTTACTTGGCCATCACTCTTCTATTTTAATAGTTTTATCTCTTTAATTATCACTTAAAATAAAAGATAATTCAAAGCAACTATCCTTACTTAGCGAAATTATTAAACTCAAAGTCCCTTACTTGGCCATCACTTCTCCCTTATTTTCCTCTTTATCCCTTTATTCAAATTAAAAGAATTTAATCCAACAATTATCTCTTGAAAATAATGATAAATAAATCCCTTATTTATCCACTATTTATAAAATAATAAAAGCTCTAATTTATAGCCATGTGTCGTCCACCTCTCTGCTCCTTGTAGCAAAATAAAATTTCTTTTATTTGCTTCCCATGTGACTCGAACTTAGGCCCATTCCTCTTGCATATGGCGCCATTTCCATAGGCCCTAAGTGGCATCTTTGCACCACTTTTCCAAGCCTGTTTGTGTGTCAAATTTCACAAACTTTTTCTTTTAAGGCCACCTTGCCTTAATTTCCCCTTTTAAACCTTAAAACTCGTCATTTCTAGGTCATTTCTAAGTTTCAAAAATTTTCGATCGGCTCAGTAAACTTGACATTTCCTTACATTTCCATGACATTTCCTTACAAGACATTTCCTTACATTTCCAATACATTTCCTTACATTTCCATGACATTTCCTTACAAGACATTTCCTTACATTTCCAAGGTTCTAAAAATGTTCACTTTCCTCTTTTAAACTTAACATTTCCATACATTTCGATTGTAACACCCCAAACCCGGACAAGACACCACGTCCAGAAACGGTATGCTACTGGGAAAACGTTTTGGGAAAACTAGATTTTCGTTTAAAAGTGGAGTGAAAACACAATGTGTTTGAAACAAATTTGAGTAGTCTTGTTTGGAAAACAGTTGATGTATTTGAAACCTGAGATTTTGAAAACTTAGCTAGAATTTGTAGTTAAAACAAGTTAAAACCATTTAAAACCTCCTTAGTTTCTTAGTGATACATAAAACGCTTCTAGACTTAAATGAACTACAAGTTTGGTTTGGGAACCCGTGGTATTTGTTTGTCAAAAAGACTTAGTGTGATACCCGATGGTATAGTTTAAAAACACGTCGCGTTATAATTTTGAAAACATTATCTTTCCAGTTTTAGTAAAATTTATTCCGGCTTATTTTGTTAAGGCATATTAAAATCGACTTAAAATATAAACAACATAAAACATAACTTTAAAGGCCTTTTACAAACCGAATAATAAAAAAAAACCACAAATAAAAGTAAATAACCAAAGTACCCAAAATATAGAGTCCGAGTAAAGACTTTATTCAACATGGCATAAGCACCTCGAGTCCATCCGGCGCCCAAGTCGCGTCTCACGAGTCACCTGAAATGTCAAAGGAGAGGGTGAGTCGAGTGACTCGGTGTGTAAATCCCGCTCCCAACGAATCAACATGCTAACACACATCATACATAGCAACATGATTAATGCAACCGAACCTAACCATCCATATCGCCTTTTCTACCCCGTGTGGTACCAAACCACCGGTGGTGCCAAACCACCGGTGACATATAGTCACAAGGTGCTACCAAAGCACTGGTGTCCCAAAGACACAATATCCGTCAATGTGCTACCAAAGCTTTGGTGTCCCAAAGACACGGTTGTGCTACCAAAGCCTTTGGTGACCGAAGTCACAAATCCAATGATGATGGGGCCAACCCATCGTGTGTTACCAAAACACTAGCAGACGATCCCATAACTCAAGTGGGGCCAACCCACGGTGGTTAAACCACGAGGACAAGTCGCAATGAGGTGCCAAACCTCTCGGTGTCCCAAAGACACAATGTGCTACCAAAGCACCGTGACCGTAGTCACAATCGGTGATGGGGCCAACCCATCGTGTGTTACCAAAACATCTGGCGTCAATCCCAGTATAATCATCGTGGGGCCAACCCTTTGTGGTACCGAGCCACTGGGACGAGACGCTGAGGTACCAAACCTCTGGAGGTGCCAAACCTCACGGTGACCCAAAGTCACAAAGTGTGCTACCAAAGCACGGTGCTCGTCAAGACAATACATCATCGCTCCCCTCCTCTCGTATCACCCATCAACATGCCAAACTCATGTAATCATGAATATCATGCTATCATGCATATCATACTATCATGCATATCATGCCAATATGGCTAATCTCATACCCCATGTCACATATCCATAACCATGGTATCATACTGGATCATCAATAACTCATAATAATAGCACCGACTTACGAGTCCAAACTCGCACTCCATGAGGGTATCATAATAGTCACCACTGTTTCATTAGTCATTGCACAAAGGTTATTAACGATATTACTAAATATAAGTGTGTTAGTATACACACACGATAGCTACTGAGTCTAAAATCCCAACGAACGATCTATGACCCTCGATTGCTAACTCCTACAATCGGCCAAACATAGGGGTTAGGCACTAAGACCATTCGGCCAAAAGGCATCTAAACCCAAGGGGTTAGTTCCAATCCTTTACTTTGAAGGTGATTTGGTTTCCTACCAAATCCGAGCCCACCGGTTCCTCTTGTGACAATCGGCCACCCCTAAAATAATAAAAATCCCACCTTAATAATTTGGCTTAACAAGACCAAAGAGAATGGACTAATAGTAGCCATTACCATCACTTACCAAACAATCAATCGAAGAAAGGAAGGCTTCACTTGTCTCCTCTAATAATCCCGATGTCCTATAATGAAAACGATTTACACAAAAGATTAGCACTCAACAACCAATAACGGAATCGGTCCTTACTCACCACCATACAAAAAGACGAGAGAAAGGCGAGAATGGCCATTCGGCCAAGCCCTTACCGATTCCAAGCGATTGAAAACAAAGACCCAACCAACCACCAATGTTCGGCCAACAAAACAAGGGGAGGGAAATCGGCAAAGACCTTGAACCACAAGGGAGAGAAAAAAAAAAAAGAGATTCGGTATTGATGTTTAACACCCACCTATGTACGGCTTTCAAAGGTGAGAAAAGGAGTGTAAACAAGAGAAGAATTAGAGATTACGACAACAGGTTTTGAGGAGAACAAAAGAAAGCTTGGCAAGTTGATATGGGTTCGGCACACAAAAAGATGGACAAGAAGAATGGAGAAATCGGTTGGGAGAGGAATGGTAAGTTTCGGCACTAGTGTTTTTCAAGAAGAGAGAAGAAAATGAAAAGAGTTTTGGAGGATGGATTTCGGCTACCAAGGTTTCAAACACAAGAAAAGAAAGTTGAGAGGAATAAACAATTTCGGTCAAAGAGAAAATGAGAGAAAAGCTTAGAGTTTCGGTTTGTTTTGACAAAAGAAAGAAAACAAAAGTGTGTGGCCTTACCAATTGTTTCATTGCCGAAAATCACCCAAAGTGCCAAGGTACATTCGGCACTACTCCACAACACACTACCTAGCCGTCCACCTTCCCCAAACCTCTCCAAAAATCGGCCAAATCCCACAAACAACTCCCATCCACTCCTTTGAATTGAGTGGACCAAGTCACACTCCTAAATTCACTCCCTACCTTTCATTTGAAAGGTAAGACTTGGTCCAAGGTAGTGTTTGATTTGGCTTCTACCACTCCACCATGCCGTCCCAAAAAACAACCCAAAATGGGGAATCCTGGCCGCTCGAACACTGGACCTCCACCCCTTGGTGTTGACGCCATACCAAGCTCCATGTGGCGCATGCTCGCCACTCTGCCACCCTTCTTTTTGTGCTACGAAATACCAAAAATAACTTAAAACCCCGACTTCCTCAACCCCTACACTTAATACCCAAAACCAAAATTCTTCCATTACCTCAGGCATACACCTAGGCTATAATTAAGTCCCTAAAACATATAAATAGCCACATAGCACACTACAAACATGCAATATCATGCAACACCAAAATAGCCCCTAACCCGGATATTACGATTCTATCCCCTTAAAAATAATTTCGCCCCGAAATTACCCGATCAAAAGAGTTGCGGGTATTCTTTGTCTCATCGTATCCTCGGGTTCCCACGTCGCTTCTCTACGCCATGATTCCGCCTAAAGCACCTTAACCAACGGCACATGGACTTCCTACGTAGAACCTTTACATCTCGATCAAGAATGCATGCGGGTTCTTCTTCCATAGTCAAGTCCGGATTCACCTCGATCTCTTCCATTGCTACCACATGCGACGGATCGAACGATACCTCCAAGCATTGAAAGCGTGAAAGACGCCATGAATCGACTAAGCTCTGCTGGCAACTCAAGCCGATACGCTACCGGTCCAACCCGTCTCAAAACCTTATACGCCCAATAAACCTCGGACTAAGCTTGCCTTTCTTTCCGAACCTCGTAACTTTCTTCCAAGGCGAGACCTTCGTAAACACTCGATCCCCAACAGCAAACTCTATACCCTCTTCGCTTAAGATCGGCATAAGACTTCTCGCCGGTGCAAGCTTCCTTCAATCGAGCCCGAATCAACTTAACCTTGTCCTCGGTCTCACTACCAACTCGGGTCCCAACAAGCGACGCTCACCTAACTCCGCCCAACACGTAGGTGAGCGACACTTCCTACCATACAACGCCTCATACGGTGCCATCTTGATGCTCGCTTGGTAACTGTTGTTGTAGGCAAACTCAGCTAATGGTAGAAACTCCTCCCAACTACCTCTGAAATCCAGGACACAACCCCTCAGCATGTCCTCTAAGATCTGAATAACCCTTTCTGATTGACCGTCAGACTGCGGGTGAAAAGCCGTGCTAAAATCCAAACGAGTACCCAGAGCCTGATGCAATGCCTTCCAGAACCTCGAAGTAAACCTGGGATCCCTATCCGAGATTATCGAAACTGGCACACCGTGCAACCTCACTATCTCTGACACATACAGCTTTGCTAGCTTCTGAAGTGAGTAGTCAACCCTCACCGGAATAAAGTGAGCTGATTTAGTCAGACGATCCACCACTACCCAAACTGAATCCTTCTTGCTTGGCGTAAGCGGTAACCCACTGACAAAATCCATGGTTATCCTTTCCCACTTCCACTGAGGAATCTTTACAGGCTGAAGCAAACCCGACGGCAACTGATGCTCAGCCTTGACCTGCTGACAAGTCAGACATTTTCCAACAAACTCCGTCACCTCTTTCTTCGAACAGGCCACCAAAACCGCTCTCTCAGATCCTTGTACATTTTGCTACCTCCAGGATGCATAGCATGAGGACCGCTATGTGCGGTCCTGAAGAATCTTCGCCTCGCTACCAACATCTTTAGGCATACAAGCCTTACCCGAAAACACAGTAACCTCGTCACTAGACAAGTCAGAAACCCTCCAAACCATCATTCTCGCACTTGCAACCTTCGTGCACCCGAACCTCATCCTCTAATCTGTTTTCTCTCGACTGCGCCAACCCAAGTAGGCTTAACTTGCGGCTCGCCAAAATACTCCCGTCGTCGTACAAGCTCAAATGGGCAAACAACGCCTTAAGTCCGAAACAACCTTACGGCTCAACGCTGCGTCGCCACCACGTTAGCCTTGTCCGGATGATACTCAATAGAACAATCGTAATCTTTCAAAGAACTCAACCCATCTACGTTGCCTCAAATTCAAATCCTTCCGAGTCGGTAGATACTTCAAGCTCTTATGATCCGTGTAGACTATTGATCTCTCTCCATATAAGTAGTGCCTCCAAATCTTTAAGGCGAAAACTACGCCGCTAGCTCCAGATCATGCGTCGGATAGTTGACCTCATGTGGCCTCACCGCCTAGAAGCGTAAGCCACTACCTTACCTTCCCGCATCAAAGACACAACCCAATCCCGTATGTGATGCATCGCAATAGACTGTGTACTCCTTACCGGCCTCAAAGTTGAATCGTAACCGGAGCCTCACCAAGATCTTCTTTAACTTATCGAAGCTTTCTGTTGTTTCTCACCCAAACAAACGGAACCTCTTTCCTTAACAACTTAGTCATCGGCGCCGCTATCAACGAGAAACCTCGACAAACCTTCGGTAGTATCACGCCAAACCCAGAAAACTACGAATCTCACCATCGACCTAGGTGGCTTCAGTCCAAAACGACCTCAATCTTACGAGGATCTACTCGAATACCCTCTCACGACACTACATGACCCAAGAACGTCACTTCCCTAAGCCGTAACTCACACTTACCGAATTTAGCATAGAGTTGCTTTTCCTCGTAATCTGCAGCACCACCCTCGGATGCGCATCATGCTCTTCCTCGACCTTGAGTATACTAAGATGTCGTCTATAAAAACCACCACGAACCGATCCAGATACTCTTTGAAACACCCTATTCATCATATCCATAAACGCCGCGGCGCGTTAGTCAACCCGAATGGCATTACCAGAATTCGTAGTGCCCATACCGAGTCCAAACGCTGTTTTATGGATATCGCCTCCTTAACCTTTAGCTGATGGTACCCGGATCTCAAGTCGATCTTCGAGAATACCGCGAAGACCTTGGTGATCAAACAAGTCATCTATCCGTGGCAACGGATACTTGTTTTTAATCGTCGACTTGTTCAATTGGCGGTAGTCTATGCACATCCGCATCGTGCCATCTTTCTTCTTAACAAAGAGTACCGTGCACCCCACGGCGAAACACTTGGCCCGATAAAACCTCGATCCAATAACTCCCCGGATCTCGAGCCTTAAGCTCCACCAATTCCTTTGGTGCCATCCTATACGGAGCAATAGACTTTGGCGCGATCCGGCAATGAGATCAATCCCGAACTCTACCTCTCGATCCGGCGGCAAACCGGAAGCTCCTCAGAAAACATCAAGCAAATTCCTTAACGAAAGACGAACCTTCTCAACAGCAGACTCTTTAGCCTCCAAGGCATACACATGAACCACATACGCATCACATGCCCTTCGACCATCTTCTCCGCTTTCGGAGCGAGATATCACATTTGATAAGTAATCCCTCCTATTACCTATCATAGCCACCTCATCACCGTCAACCGTCTTAAGAACCATGCGCGGTGGCGCGCAATCCAACTTCGCACGGTACTTAGCCAACCAATCCATCCCAAGAATCGGATCGAACTCCCCAAGCGGCGGTTCCATCGGATCGTGAGCAAACACTACCCCTTGGAGTTCTAGGGGTACCTCTCTAAAACAGTTTATCTACTACTACTGAGTGACCTGGAGGACTAATCACGGTCATCCGCCTAGAAGATATCTCGAGTCTAAGTCCATTGTCTCTACTATACCACTCGGCAACATAAGAGTGCGTAGAACCCACATCGATTAAAGCGGTATAAGGAGTACCAAAATCAAAAACGCATCGGTTATGACGTCCGGTGCGCCGCTTCTCCTCTCGGCGTCTCGCAAAGATACACCAATCCAGCCGCCGGCCTCGGAACTACCGCACCTCTCGCCTCGGTGCTCCACGGCCCCGACCGGATCCATAACCACCTCTCGCCATTACCACGGCCCCTCTGCAGGTGGCGGTCCATTACCCTCGAATCGACACGGCCCCGACTCGATCGAATCCGGCCATCCCACGCGGACAATCCCTAATGCGATGCTCCGAGAGAACCACACTCAAGCAACCTTTACCTCCAGTCCGGCCAACCACCCCAATGAGATTTCCCACATCGATTACATCATGCGGCGGTCCTTGCCTAGCGGCAACAAACCTAGCAGCATCGATTACGCCCACTCGGTCTAGCCCTCTTCTGCGGATTGCCGACGAACCGTAAGACCCAAAGCTCCTCTTAAGCCTACTCCCTGTCCATGCTCGCCTCACCGACTCCTTAACACCCTCGGCCACCTTAGCCTTCTCAACTAAGACAGCAAACTCGCGCTCCCGCGAGAGCAATCAATCAGCGACCTCAACTCGCCTCATGAGACCATCCTCGAACGAACACACCTCTCATGCTCGGTGGCCACAATGCCCCCGGCATACCTACTCACCAGGAACTCGGCCTGCGTACTCGCAATGATTTACTCCCCCGAACAAGCCTCGAAAAATGCCTTTCTCGGGAGTCGATATAACTAGCCCCGATGTACTTCTTTTGATATGCAGCTGAAATAATCCCATGTCAAATCCTCAGTGCCACAATCGCCCGCATCGTGAGCCACCAGCGATATGACTCATCCGGAGAAGCGATACGATACCCTTCACTTCTCTTACGCCGTCAAGTCCAGATCATCCATGATCCGCTCGGGTTGCCTCCAACCAATATTCAGCAGGTGCTAGGAGCAACACCGAAACACCTCGGAAGAATTGGCCCGATTGGCCGAGTCGCCAGAACCGATTTCCTAACTCTGCACCACCACTAGCCCTACCTACCCTTTCCAACACTCGCAAAGACGCTCGCTCGTGACACTGCGTCGTCTCCCGTCCGATCTTGGAACTCACCACCTCCGGTGGTGGCGGAACCGGTATCTCATTTTCTCAACCACCGCCCGGATCCTACGGGCTCTAAACCGTCATTCTACCCCTACCTCTACCACGAGTGTTACGACCACGTCCGCCTCGAGTGCTCATGCTAAATCTTTCTACGATTCGATTAAAGAATTTTATGCATCGGTATTTATTCCACTTGTTTTAAAAAGCAAGTCTTATGAATATTAAAGAGGATTTGTTCTCGCAAGTTTCACAAAATCCTATCGGTTTCAATCTCTAAAGTAGTATACTCTCGCTACTCATCGAGATCATATAACATCCAATCAAATCACAAAGAATAGTCAGGGTACTTACAGGCGAACCGGTCTTAGGAGACTCGGTGCCATGCCTTTCAAACCATTTGTATTTAAACCCAAAACACTTAAGACATCTTTTGAGTACATTTTGGGCTTCAGCCCACACAGAGCCTTTGAACTGGCTCGATATCAAAATGTAACACCCCAAACCCGGACAAGACACCACGTCCGAATGCGGTATGCTACTGGGAAAACGTTTTGGGAAAACTAGATTTTTCGTTTAAAAGTGGAGTGAAAACACAAGTGTGTTTGAAACAAATTTGAGTAGTCTTGTTTGAAAAAGCAGTTGATGTATTTGAAACCCGGAGATTTTGAAAACTTAGCTAGAATTTGTAGTTAAAACAAGTTAAAACCATTTAAAACCTCCTTAGTTTCTTAGTGATACATAAAACGCTTCTAGACTTAAATGAACTACAAGTTTGGTTTGGGAACCCGTGGTATTTGTTTGTCAAAAAGACTTAGTGTGATACCCGATGGTATAGTTTAAAAACACGTCGCGTTATAATTTTGAAAACATTATCTTTCCAGGTTTTAGTAAAATTTATTCCGGCTTATTTTGTTAAGGCATATTAAAATCAGCTTAAAATATAAACAACATAAAACATAACTTTAAAGGCCTTTTACAAACCGAATAATAAAAAAAAAAACCACAAATAAAAGTAAATAACCAAAGTACCCAAAATATAGAGTCTGAGTAAAGACTTTATTCAGCATGGCATAAGCACCTCGAGTCCATCCCGGCTCCAAGTCCGCGTCTACGAGTCACCTGAAATGTCAAAGGAGAGGGTGAGTCGAGTGACTCAGTGTGTAAATCCCGCTCCCAACGAATCAACATGCTAACACACATCATACATAGCAACATGATTAATGCAACCCGAACCTAACCATCCATATCGCCTTTTCTACCCCGTGTGGTACCAAACCACTGGTGGTGCCAAACCACTGGTGACATATAGTCACAAGGTGCTACCAAAGCACTGGTGTCCCAAAGACACAATATCCGTCAATGTGCTACCAAAGCTTTGGTGTCCCAAAGACACGGTTGTGCTACTAAAGCACCGTGACCGAAGTCACAAATCCAATGATGATGGGGCCAACCCATCGTGTGTTACCAAAACACTAGCGCAGACGATCCCATAACTCAAGTGGGGCCAACCCACGGTGGTTAAACCACGGGGACAAGTCGCAATGAGGTGCCAAACCTCGGTGTCCCAAAGACACAATGTGCTACCAAAGCACCGGTGACCGTAGTAGTCACATCGGTGATGGGGCCAACCCATCGTGTGTTACCAAAACATCGGCGCGCCAATCCCGTATAATCATCTGTGGGGCCAACCCATCGTGGTACTGAGCCATTTGGGACGAGACGAGGTACCAAACCTCTGGAGGTGCCAAACCTCTCCGTGACCCAAAGTCACAAAGTGTGCTACCAAAGCACCGGTGCTCGTCAAGACAATACATCACCGCTCCTCCTCTCGTATCACCCATCAACATGCCAAACTCATGTAATCATGAATATCATGCTATCATGCATATCATACTATCATGCATATCATGCCAATATGGCTAATCTCATACCCCATGTCACATATCCATAACCATGGTATCATACTGAGATCATCAATAACTCATAATAATAGCAATGACTTACCGAGTCCAAACTCGCACTCCATGAGGGTATCATAATAGTCACCATGTTTCATTAGTCATTGCACAGGTTATTAACGATATTACTAAATATAAGTGTGTTAGTATACACACCGATAGCTACGAGTCTAAAATCCCAACGAACGATCTATGACCCTCGATTGCTAACTCCTACAATCGGCCAAACATAGGGGTTAGGCACTAAGACCATTCGGCCAAAAGGCATCTAAACCCAAGGGGTTAGTTCCAATCCTTTACCTTGAAGGTGATTTGGTTTCCTACCAACCGAGCCCACCGGTTCCTCTTGTGACAATCGGCCACCCCTAAAATAATAAAAATCCCACCTTAATAATTTGGCTTAACAAGACCAAAGAGAATGGACTAATAGTAGCCATTACCATCACTTACCAAATGATCCAATCAAGAAAGGAAGGCTTCACTTGTCTCCTCTAATAATCCCGATGTCCTATAATGAAAACGATTTACACAAAAGATTAGCACTCAACAACCAATAACGGAATCGGTCCTTACTCACCACCATACAAAAAGACGAGAAAGGCGAGAATGGCCATTCGGCCAAGCCCTTACACGATTCCAAGCGATTGGAAACCAAAGACCCAACCAACCACCAATGTTCGCCAACAAAACAAGGGGAGGAAATCGGCAAAGACCTTGAACCACAAGGAGAGAAAAAAAAAAAAAAAGAGATTCGGTATTGATGTTTAACACCCACCTATGTACGGCTTTCAAAGGTGAGAAAAGGAGTGTAAACAAGAGAAGAATTAGAGATTACTAACAATGAGTTTTGAGGAGAACAAAAGAAAGCTTGGCAAGTTGATATGGGTTCTGCACACAAAAAGATGGACAAGAAGAATGGAGAAATCGGTTGGGAGAGGAATGGTAAGTTTCGGCACTAGTGTTTTTCAAGAAGAGAGAAGAAAATGAAAAGAGTTTTGGAGGATGGATTTTGGCTACCAAGGTTTCAAACACAAGAAAAGAAAGTTGAGAGGAATAAACAATTTCGGTCAAAGAGAAAAATGAGAGAAAAGCTTAGAGTTTCGGTTTGTTTTGACAAAAGAAAGAAAACAAAAGTGTGTGGCCTTACCAATTGTTTCATTGCCGAAAATCACCCAAAGTGCCAAGGTACATTCGGCACTACTCCACAACACACTACCTAGCCGTCCACCTTCCCCAAACCTCTCCAAAAATCGGCCAAATCCCACAAACAACTCCCATCCACTCCTTTGAATTGAGTGGACCAAGTCACACTCCTAAATTCACTCCCTACCTTTCATTTGAAAGGTAAGACTTGGTCCAAGGTAGTGTTTGATTTGGCTTCTACCACTCCACCATGCCGTCCCAAAAACAACCCAAAATGGGGAATCTGTTTGCTCGAACACTGGACCTCCCACCCCTTGGTGTTGACGCCATACCAAGCTCCATGTGGCGCATGCTCGCCACTCTGCCACCCTTCTTTTGTGCTACGAAATACCAAAAATAACTTAAAAACCCACACTTCCTCAACCCCTACACTTAATACCCAAAACCAAAATTCTTCCATTACCTCGGGCATACACCTAGGCTATAATTAAGTCCCTAAAACATATAAATAGCCACATAGCACACTACAAACATGCAATATCATGCAACACCAAAATAGCCCCCTAACCCGGGATATTACATCCAGGTTTCCAAAAGTGTTCAAAATATATTCATAACACATAAGATATGTCACTTCGTACAATTAAACCAAAAATGCATAGGCCCTTTTCAGGATGTTACATAGATGGTGTGGAGAATTACACACCTGATATCGCGAAATCCAATATTCTTAGTCGATGTCCTTGCTATCCGGATCTATTATCCTCAATGTAAAGCCTTGCTCAAAAGCCGGAAAAACACACAAAGATTTAGCCCATTTAACAATCGGCCAAGGTTAATAAATCCCAAATTACACGTTAAAACTAATAGATCCCTTACCTTGAAATCTCGAAAGTAACACGATTCTATAACTTATAGATCTATGCGATTGACTCCACTAAAGTTCCCTTCAGATTTCGGCACAAGTAGGCACCACGTAGTAATTCGGCAATCACAGGAGATGAGATCTAGGGATTTGACTTTTAGGAAAATCTGAAAAAGTATGAACAAGAGAAGGCTGATGTGTCTTTGGCTTTTAAAATACTTGAGTGAGGAGTTTTGGTTTACGACAGAAAAGAGAAGAAGAAAAGAAAACAAGGAAGAGACATGAAGATTTGGCTAGGAAGAAAAAGAATGGAAAGAGTTTCGGCTTTTGAATCAAAGTGAAGATGAGGGAATAGGCTTAGAAATTTCGGCTTTTGCGAGAGAATGAAGAAGAAGATGGAACTTTAGGAGTTTTCGGCTTTTACTCAGAGAAGAAGAGAAAAGAATGAGAGAAAAACCCAAATGCTGAAATTGAAGAGATATTCCCCTATTTATAGAAATTTTGGCACTTACCTAACCTTTTGCAGATAAATCCTATCTTTTCTCCTTTATCTTAATCTACTAGCTCATCCAAAAGAGACTTAATTATCTCTAACTCCTCCCTCCTTTATCAGCATATTATCCACATATTTTAATCATTAAAATCCCTAAATTTTAGCCTTTATCTGCTTATTATCTACATAAAATAAATTCCTAAATAATAGCCTTTATCTGCTTATTATCCACATATTTTAAACATAGATACTACCTTTTAAACCCTATAATGCCCAAACAGATAATTTTAATTAAGGCCTCTACCTAAGCCTGAGCCCAATTTGGACCCCTAACACTTAAATTAACATATTAAACATATCCACCCATTAAACGCATAGGCCCAAAAATTCAGGATGTTACAGTTCTACCCCCTTAAAGAAATTTCATCCTCGAAATTTCCAACTAACTATTAATCGTACTACCCAAGTCTCACCACTATGCTTTCGCTGCGCACTCTAATTCTAAAGTCAAAATAAACACTTAGTATACTATGGTAGGGTACGCACCGGTATTCGCATCTAAAGCGTCCTCGTCCCCTTGTACTCATGCTATCGATTCGCGTTTATCTGATTAATAATTTTATGAATTATTGGTTTTCTTCCACTGATTATCCACGAACAGTCTTATGATTAGTAGTTTTAAGAGTAGTTCTTTCGAATTCGCAATTCAGTCTCAAGTTCACCTTTCCTAGTTCTAAGAACTACATACATTTAACCATCAATATACAGACAACATCCATGCACCCACATTCAACACATAGGGTATTTTTCGTTATTCCACTACCCATGGGTATTTTTAAGTAATTTTATCCTACGTGGGTATTTTCAGTAATTTGGAAAATTAGGGGTATCTTGGTAATTTTACAAACAGGGTATTTTAGTAATCTTACAATATAAGGGTAATTTAGTAATTTTACAATATAAGGGTATTTTAGTAATTTTCCAATATAAGGGTATTTTAGTAATTTTCCAATATAAGGGTATTTTAGTAATTTCCAATATAAGGGTATTTTAATAATTTTCCAATATAAGGGTATTTTAGTAATTTTACAATCAAGGGTACTTTGGTCATTTTACATATTAGGGGCAATTTAGTAATTTTTACAAATCAGGAATATTTTCAAAATAATTTTTTTTATTTTTAAAACAAACAGGGGTATCTTGAAGGATTTGATTTCAAAAGAAAATAGTAGTGTTCAGGTGGTTGTGGATTTCTGTTTGTTGTCATGTGTTGTGTTGTTGTTTTTTTTTTTTACGGAAAAATTTCGTTGACTATGTAAATCGGGGTATATTTGCAAATCATGGGTATCTTGGGTTTTTTTTTTCCAAAACAAGGGTTTCTAGCAATTTTTTAAATATAAGGTAGCTGGTCCATTTCGGGTTTTAATTATAGATTTTGGCCCGTCAACAAGTCCTCGTGGCTAAGGTGAACAGTCACTACGCACCAGGTAGGATTCTAGTGAAGAGGAGGTGAGTCGCTAGGACTGCTTAAGTACCAAGCTCTCCCTGAATCCACTCCTAGACATGCGTATGCCCATTGCCACACCCTAACTTGGCTAAGGTGAGCAGTCACTACGCACTGTAGGATTCCAGCGAAGAGGAGGTGAGTCACTAGGACTGCTTAAATACCAGGCTCTTCCGGATCCAATCCTAGACATGCGTATGCCTGTTACCACACCCTAGTCTTGCGGCTCGTTCACGAGTTTCTTTAGTGAAGTTAAGTCTTATGAGATTTTAAGAGTTGTTTCAGCTAGGCCTAAAGTCCATCATGTTCTAATCTAACTAATCTACGTCCCATAAAGCCCATCAAGCCCACATATATTATATCACACAATGGTTCAGAATACTTACCTGGCGGACTTGGGTCGGAGAGGCATGTGCCATGCTAAGCTAACAGACCTGTATAAATATGCATGTTTCGAAAACCCAACTTTAGAAAATGTTTTGAGCCCAAAAAAACCCCCAGAGCCGAGTTTTGAACCGGGCTCTGATACCAATTTTGTAACACCCCAAACCCGGCCCAAACACTACAACCGGATCTGGTATGTCACTTAAGAGATTTTACATAACATGTCGCATTTTGGAAAACAATTACTAGGTTTACACCTTTATTTCGAAAGCTTAATAATTCATTAAAGTATAAAATATTAAGTAACCAATTATCTTGGTAGATTTTATATAAAAGCTGAAATTTCATGCAAGTCTTAACTTAATTGAAAATGTAAAACTTAAAACCCAGGAATAAAAGCCCAACAAAATCCCAAAACATAAATGGTAGTCTAGTGGCCCATGGCCTTATTACAAAGAAATTTGAACCCATTAATTAAATGAAAATCAAATATTAGACTAAGTCTTTTTCTTTGAATTCTCAAAGCTCTGTCGCATGGCCACCTTGCTCTCTCTCCGGCCCTGGTCCGATGCCCTAATTGTCACTGAGATGGTTAAAATAAAAGGGTGAGTCGCGAGACTCAGTGTGCAACCCTCATGCACCATTAGACTTGGGATTTAGCCCCATAAAATAGAATAATCAAAATATAAGTAACAAAAATAATATGCAAAGCCCAACCCATATCCTAGGTGTCCATCCGCTACACGCCCCGTATCCGACCATTCACACCATTGGGGATTACTACAATCAACCCACACCGCTACTGCGCCTTGATGGCGGTCGTCTTTGCTCATCATCGATCATGGCCGTAGCTAATACAATGAATCACGGCGAAGCCGCTACATGAATCACGATAAAAACCGCTACAACATATAACTTCCTCCTTTCATCAAACCCAACCCATGCAATCACATAAAATCGGTATACTTATAACATTTAATCGGATCATTTACTAACTTTGGTGATTTGCTTTACCCTCTTTGGGTTCCCGTCAATAAGCGTGGTTTGGCATTTAACAAAACATGTAATACTTGTTTTCATATATTAATCAAACAGATCTAGATGGTGTGGAGAATTACACACACGATATCGCGAAATCCAATATTCTTAGTCGATGTCCTTGCTATCCAGGATCTATTATCCTCAATGTAAAGCCTTGCTCAAAAGCGGAAAAACACACAAAGATTTAGCCCCTTCAACAATCGGCCAAGGTTAATAAATCCCAAATTACACGTTAAAACTAATAGATCCCTTACCTTGAAATCCCGAAAGTAACACGATTCTATAACTTAGAGATCTATGCGATTGACTCCACTAAAGTTCCCTTGATTTTCGGCACAAGTAGGCACCACGAAGTAATTCGGAAATCACGGGAGATGAGATCTAGGGATTTTGGCTTTTAGGAAAATCTGAAAAAGTATGAACAAGAGAAGGCTGATGTGTCTTTGGCTTTTAAAATACTTGAGTGAGGAGTTTCAGTTTACGACAGAAAAGAGAAGAAGAAAAGAAAACAAGGAAGAGACATGAAGATTTGGCTAGGAAGAAAAAGAATGGAAAGAGTTTTGGCTTTTGAATCAAAGTGAAGATGAGGGAATAGGCTTAGAAATTTCGGCTTTTGCGAGAGAATGAAGAAGAAGATGGAACTTTAGGAGTTTTGGCTTTTACTCAGAGAAGAAGAGAAAAGAATGAGAGAAAAACCCAAATGCTTTGAAATTGAAGAGATATTCCCCTATTTATAGAAATTTCGGCACTTACCTAACCTTGCAGATAAATCCTATCTTTTCTCCTTTATCTTAATCTACTAGCTCATCTAAAAGAGACTTAATTATCTCTAACTCCTCCCTCCTTTATCAGCATATTATCCACATATTTTAATCATTAAAATCCCTAAATTTTAGCCTTTATCTGCTTATTATCTACATAAAATAAATTCCTAAATAATAGCATTTATCTGCTTATTATCCACATATTTTAAACATAGATACTATCTTTTAAACCTTATAATGCCCAAACAGATAATTTTAATTAAGGCCTCTACCTAAGCCTGAGCCCAATTTGGACCCCTAACACTTAAATTAACACATTAAACATATCCACCCATTAAATGCATAGGCCCAAAAATTTAGGATGTTACAAACTCCTTCAAACACTCCACCAATTCCTCCTTGAATTACTCCCAGCCTCCCGTTCGAAATTGTTGACCAAGTCTCCAACCTCCTCTGCAGAGTTTGATTCAAACTCTACCTCTCGTACCACCAAATCATAAAATAGAAGTCTCCTATTTGCATGCCATGGGATTCGAACCCCAATTCCCTTGCCTCCTTAGTGATGCCACAGCCATCATGCCACAAGCTCATTTGTGTCATTAAAACACACACACTTAAACATAAGTCTTACTGCTAACAACCAACTTCGCTTAAGAGCAAAAACTAAAATTTTTCCAAGGCCCAGACTTGAACCCAGGCCTCCCAAAAAACCCCAAATACACTTAAATACTTAGCCATTCAAGCACACATGGAATTTAAGCCAAATCAGCAAAATTACAAACCCTACATTTTTGGGGCGTTACAACTCCACCCCCTTAAAGAAATTTTGACCACGAAGTTTACCTGGTCATAATAGGTGAGGGTATTGTTGTCGCATCGCCTCCTTAGGCTCCCACGTGGCTTCCTATGAGCCGTGATTACGCCAAAGCTCCTTGACCAATGGAACATATTTCCTCCTTAATACCTTCATGTCACGATCCACTATCTGCATCGGTTCTTCCTCAAAAGTCAGATCAGGTCTAACCTTAATCTCCTCCACCGACACTATATGTGAGGGATCAGAGCGGTATCGCCTCAGCATAGAGACATGGAACACATCATGTATCTAGTTTAACTCAGGAGGCAGCTCCAGTTGATAGGCGACCGGTCCCACACGCTTTAATATTCGATAAGGTCCGATGAATCTAGGACTCAGTTTGCCTTTCCGTCCAAATCTCAAAATCTTCTTCCATGGTGAGACCTTCAAGAAAACATAATCCCCTACAGAGTATTCTATCTCCTTATGCTTTAAATCAGCATATGACTTCTGTCTATCTGATACTTCCTTTAACCGATTCCGAATCAACTCTACTTTTGCTTCGATCTTAGAAACCAACTCTGGCCCTAAAACTCGCCGCTCACCTAGTTCAGTCCAACATGTAGGAGTACGACACCTACGACCATATAACGCCTCGTACGGTGCCATTTGAATATTGGACTGGTAGCTATTGTTATACGCAAACTCGCCGTGATAAATAGTCCTCCCACCGCCTTTGCCCCAAAATCGATTACGACTTCTTAACATGTCTTCCAGTATCTGAATCACCCCTCTCTGACTGACCATCTGTCTGAAGGTGGAACGCAGTACTGAAATCCAATCTTGTACCCAAAGCCTCTTGTAACTTTTCCAGAATCGAGATGTGAATCTAGGATCTCTGTCAGATTCAACTTGTACTCTATCCATCTTCGTTGCCTATGATTCAACTTCTTCTGAGTAAGGAGGTACCTGAGGCTTTTATGGCCGGTGTAAATAATAGACTTCTCACCGTATAAGTAGTGCCTCCAAACCTTCAGTGCGAAAACCACCGCCGCTAACTCCAAGTCATGAGTGGGGTAATTGGCCTCGTCAGGCTTCAGTTGATGAGACGCATATGCAACCACCTTACCCTCTTGCATCAACATACGGCCCTAAAACGATTGTGCGACGCATCACTTTGTCAGACGATGAATTCCTTCCCGCACTCGGTTGTATTAACACAGGGGCTTCCGTCAAAACTTTCTTCAGTTTCTCAAAACTCTCCTGCTGCTACTCGGTCCAAATAAATGGTACCCCTTTACGTAGTAACTTAGTTAGAGGTGCAACAATCAATGAGAACCCCTCCACAAAACGTCTGTAATACCCAGCCAGACCCAGAAAACATCGAATCTCAGATACAATCTTTTGTGGTTTCCAATCCAATACAGCTTCAATTTTTTGATGATCAACCCTAATCCCCTCGGTAGACACCACGTGACCTAGAAATGTCACTTCTCGAAACTAGAACTCACACTTGCTGAACTTTGCATATAGCTGCTTTTCCCTCAGAATTTGCAAAACAATTCGAAGATGTGCATCGTAATCCTCCTCGGTTCTTGAATACACCAGGATGTCATCTATAAACACCACTATGAATCGATCCAAATAAGGCTGGAATACCCGGTTCATCATATACATGAAAGCAGCTGGTGCATTTGTCAACCCAAACGACATTACTAGAAACTCGTAATGACCATAACGAGTCCTGAACGTAGTCTTATACACATCTGCCTCCTTAACCTTTAGCTGATGGTACCCAGATCGAAGATCTATCTCGGAGAAAACCGAAGCTCCCCGCAGCTGGTCAAACAGATCGTCTATCCTTGGCAAAGTGTACTTGTTCTTAATCGTCAGTTTCTTCAGTTGACGATAATCTATGCACCCGCGATGGATCCATCCTTCTTCCTCACGAATAACACTGGTGCTCCCCATGGAGACACACTCGGCCGAATAAATCCTCGGTCCAGTAGCTCTTGAATTTGAGCCTTTAACTCTACCAGCTCCTTCGGTGCCATCCTATAAGGGGCGATGGACACCGGAGCTGTTCCAGGTAGGAGCTCAATACCGAATTCAACCTCACGATCTGGGGGCAGCCTAGGAAGCTCTTCGAGAAATACATCCGGAAACTCCTTAACAGTTCTGACATCTCCAACAGATGGACCCTTAGAATCAGAACTGCTGACATAAGCTAAAAATGTCTCGCAACCCTTACGAACCAGTTTCCCGGCCTTTAATACTGAGATTACATTAAACAGGTAATCCCTTCGCTCCTTATTACTACCACCTCCTTATCCTCAGAAGACTTCAACACCATCCGCTTAGCAGCGTAATCCAAATTCGCACGGTGCTTCACTAGCCAATCCATGCCCAATATCAAATCAAATTCGCCAAACGACAGTTCCATCAAATCTTTCGGAAAGACAACCCCTTGGACCTCTAGGGGCATGTCCCTGAACAACTTATTCACCCTAACCGACTGTCCCAGTGGACTTAACACAGCCATCTCACTATCAATTATTTCAAACTAAAAACCCAGCGTCCCAGACACAGTGCATGCAACATATGAGTGTGTAGACCCAATGTCAATTAAAGCAGTGTAGGGTACATCATAAATTATGAACATACCAGTTATGACATCGGGAGCGTCGCCATCCTCTCGGCGTCGTGCAGCATAGACCAAAGCTGGCTGTCTCGCTTCAGTATTACTAGCACCTCTGCCCGGTGCTCCACGACCTCTCCCCAAACCATTTCTTCCTCTGGCCTGACCACGGCCTCTTGGTGGCTACTGACCACCTCTCCCTGGCTGCACATAGCCCTGAGCTACGGCTTGCATCTGAACAGGCCTCTGAGTACAGTTCTTGACCTGATGATCCATGGACCCACATTTGAAGCATGCCCCAGTTCGTTTCCAGCACTCACCCTGATGAGCTCTCCCACAATCAGCGCAAGGCTGCAGTCTAGCAGCAACAATAGGAACCCCTGCTCGGACTGGCCCATCAACACTAGGCTTCTTCTTAGGCCCACCAAAGGAACTTGAGGGCCCAAAATTCCTCTTATTTCTGCCCCTATCTTTTTCACGGTTCTGGCGCTCTGAGCGCTTTACATCCTTGGCAATTTTTGCCTTCTCAACAAGGGCAGCAAAGTCTCGTTCTCTCTGCAGAGCTATCAGTACTCGCAACTCATCCCAGAGGCCATCCTTAAAATGCACACAGTGTTCGTACTCAGTTGCGATAATACCCCGAGCATACTAACTCAGTCGCAGAAACTCTGCCTCATACTCTGCCACAAACCTATTCCCCTAGATCAGACTCAGAAATTCCTTCCTCCGGGCATCCACATAACTCGCCCCAACATACTTTCCTTGAAAGGCCATCTTGAAGAAATCCCACGTCAAACGGTCGGCCTGTGTACCCTCTCTTACAGTAATCCACCATTGGTATGCCTCGTCCCACAGTAAGCACACTGCTCCCATTAATTTCTGTTTCGCAGTACAGTCGAGGTCATCCATTATCCGCTCGGTAGCCTCTAGCCAATATTCTGCTACATTCGGGGCTACACTAGAGATGCAGTGATCCAGTACTTGCTCTAGTAACCCTTTCCAAGACCCGCAGCATTGCTTGAGATAAAGCATCATCTCCAACGGCTCGGTCATAAGACCCCGTCTCAGTTACTGGTGAGGCTGGTGCCTCCCTAACCGGTATGTGACCCGATGCTGAAGACCCAGCCCTAGCACCTCGACCTCTACCGCGGCCTCGAGTACCCCTTCTGCGAGTACCTCTTGCGCTCATATCGACACGACGTATTATCTGTTTTAAAAGTCTTATGAATCAGTTCATCGTTCCAGTAATTATTAACATATGTCCTATGAAAATCAGTATTTAAAGTTTTTGTTTTCGCAGATCGAGATATCTCACTACAGTTTTTAGTCTTCTACAGTCTCAGTTTACCCTAACAAAAGAGTTTTAGCAAAGTACTACTATCTATAGTAGTTTCTAAGTATAGCATTTCAGTCTATAGCAGTAAACAATGTCAGAGAACTTACAGATTTGGCGCCGGAGACTCGGTGTGCCACACTTTTAGTATCAACCTTTCGATTTTCTTTCCAAAACCAAAATTTAGAAAATTTTAGGAAAATTTCCAAGAACCTACTCCACAGCCGAGTTTTGCAACTGGGCTCTGATACCACTAAATGTAACACCCCAAACTTGGCCTATACGTTACAATCGGATCTGACGTGTCACATCGAAGTGTCGTTTGAAAACCGGGCTTGTCGATAAAAGTTCGTTACTAAATTTTAGAACCTATTTAAAATATTTATATTTAGTGTTGAAAAAGAATCGTGTTGTCCATTTATAGGTCATATCAATTGTAACAAGCTTTTTAATCTGGGGAAAAAAAACCGCGGAAGCCTTTTCTAGTTGTAAACTTTAAGATTTGAAAAATGTAATTTTCTTAAGAACCAGCTATTGTTTTAAAAACCCGTGTTTCCTAGTCTAGCAGGTTGAAATAAAGAGAAAACACCAAATAAAAGTTAAAACCTCAAATGGCAGAGAAAACACCAAATAAAAGTTAAAACCTCAAATGGCCTTATTACATAATTATTAACCCAATATAAAAATAAAATAACTAAGTCTAAGATAAAATCATAACGAGCGTGTGGCCACCTCCGAGTCCCTCGCAGCTCCAAATCATCTAAGGCTGGGGATTACCTCCACAGTTACAGGAAAGGGTGAGTTACGAGAACTCAATGTGTAATCCCCAATCATGCAATAATAGTCTGGGCCTGAGCCCTATTCAATATCAGTTCCGTATGGGCTTTAGCCCTACACAATAGTAGTGTGGGCCTAAGCCCAAATGATCACAGAACAGAACAGTAATGCAACACAACCCAATCTAACCAACACACCACCCGTACCAACCAACACACCATGTGGGGACCAAGTCGACCCACCCAGGCAACACACCAATATCGCAGCATAGCTGCTAATAGTAACGCAACAAAGCTGCTAATGACAGTAAACATGGGCCAAGCCACTAAAATCAGAATACATGTCAAAGCCACTGAAACAGTAAAAACGTGGCAGAGCCACTAGTACAGTACTTCCTCCAAATCTGAATCCCAACCCCAATGCAAAATGTCATGTCATAAATAATACGTGTATGCAATATGTCATAATCATAGTCAGTCATATAAATATCATACACACATCACTTAACTACCACTAGGGGTATTTCGATAATTTTACCCTTCAAGGGTATTTTGGTAATTCTTACGACCTTTCAAAAGGCCTACCGTCATCTCGAATGACTCGAATATATAATAAGCTAAAACAGTGTAATTGGGCCCAAAGCCCGCTATTCGGCCGATGTGGGCCCACACGCTCGTGTGGCCCATTCAGCCCAGTTTCAGTCACGGCTATGCGAACTTCGCAGCCCAATCCAATTATTAGCCACTTACCATGGATTTCGTCCCTGTGGGGCCCATTGGGCCCACATGGCCCATTTCGGCCCAATGAGGCCCATTACGACCTAAGCCCACGAGAACGTTTGTGGCAGCCTCTACGGTCTAACACCAACGATTGTGACTCGATTTATCCTTACGAGCATTCACACGCTCGTGGGCCCTCAGATGCTGAAAGTTCGGCTTTTGCCTTTTCACAGTAGCACAAGGGTGTGAATACACCTTTATCCAGCTTTTAGCAGTACTGTATTGGGTGTACGATTACACACCTATTACGAGTTGTAGTTTGAAGCGCTTCCAAGATTAAACACCTATGATACAACAGCCCCATCAATTAGTCTCAAACCCTTGTTAAACCATTACCATAATATTGAAAACGTTTTAATCAAACTAACGCTACTTACCAAAAATCAAGAGATCTCTTGCAGGGGAAAAGTAATCGGCCTACCCCTTGGTTAAGGAAAACGAGTCCCTAGCAACATTTGAACGAAAAGAATGTGTTAGCTAAATATATCACCACAGCAAAAGAAAGAAACACAAAACAGCCTTTCGGCCCGAGAGATAGAAACCGAGCATAGGAAAAGAAGCCAGCCAAGATTCGGCTAGAGTATCCATTTACCACAAAATCGAAGAGATTCAAAAACGGTTAGGAAGGATGAAAAGAAGGTGTTTAGGCCTCAACAGATTCGGTCAACACAAGAAGAACAAAGAGAAAGGAAATGGATTCGGCAAAGAACGAATTAACGGAAGAAGAAAGGAGGAATGGTGAGTCGGTAAAAGGGATAAAGAAAGAGAAGAACTTCGAGGGAGAACTCAACACCTGACGCTTAAGTTTTGACAAAGAATGGGCAGCAATTGAGAATAAAGATGGCAAGGGAAAAAGACCCGAATGGTAAAAGGTTGCACGAGATGCCACAAAAGAAACAAATCTCGAAATTTGCAGATAGGGTTTTTGGTTTGTCTCCTCACACAAAGCTGCCCAAATGCTCAAATGTCACCCCTCTAGCCGAAATTCCCCTTACTCATTCACTCCCAACCGGCCAAGACTCCCCTAAAATCCCAACTCCTTCAAACACTCCACAAATTCCTCATTGAATTACTCCCAGCCTCCCATTCGAAATTGTTGACCAAGTCTCCAACCTCCTTTGCAGAGTTTGATTCAAACTCTACCTCTCGTACCACCAAATCATAAAATAAAAGTCTCCTATTTGCATGCCATGGGATTCGAACCCCAATTCCCTTGCCTCTGTAGTGACGCCACAGCCATCAAGCCACAAGCTCATTTGTGTCATTAAAACACACACACGTAAACATAAGTCCTACTGCTAACAGCCAACTTCACTTAAGAGCAAAAACTAAAATTTTTCCAAGGCCCAGACTCGAACCCAGGCCTCCCAAAAACCCCGAAATACACTCAAATACTTAGCCATTCAAGCACACATGGAATTTAAGCCAAATTAGCAAAATTACAAACCCTACATTTTTGGGGCGTTACATCAGATTTGTTGTTTTGAAACCACTATTCTGATTTAGCTAAAACTGGGCTGTTACAGAGCTAATCACCCATAATCAAATTTGATTATTTCTATTCTTCAAGCTCTCAAATTTTAGTTCTTTATATTATTTTCTTATTATTATTATAAAAACTTTATAGACTCCTTTTATTTTACCTTCATACTATAAATAAACTAAAGTACTAATTAGATCTTTCAGTGTTTAGGTTAAAATTGATTTAGCACTTGTCTCTCTTGGGTACGATTCTCGGAGCACTCACCTACTCCGTTATAACTATATTACAACTGGACTTGTATACTTGCAGATACCGCCTCATTAATATGTCGTTTACTATCATATTCACACTCTGGACGTTAGTACGTTCAGAGTCAATCAAGTTGTTGGCGACATTGCCGGCGAGGCAACGTCACTAGTTTGATTTTAATTTTTGCACTTAGAAATGATAATTAGAAAATTTTTAGGTTATAGATACAATTTTATTTTATTTATTTTTTGCTACTAATCTTCTCTTTCTGGATTTAGTCTATGACTTGTAGTATAGGCACACTTAATGTAGCAATTACAGATCCAGAAAGAATAATCCAAAGAAATCATCGCCATCAAAAGCAGGAGCAGTAGCAGATGCAAGATCCACCACCACCTACTGTAGGTAACGTACCATGCAAGAATCCACTATTTGGCGATGTTAACGATAACCTTTTAGGAAATCCGCCAGCACCACTACTACTCACAGACATGCAGATGACTCGTAATGAGAGAACCTTATGAAACTACACATTACCAAGTTTAGACCTGGTTGAGGAGAGTATAACGAGATCGGCTATTACAACAAATAGTTTTGAAATTAAGCTAGAAAAGATTTAGATGATCCAGAATAATCTACAATTTAGGGGCACGATGACAGAGGATCCGGATCAACAATTGAAATGGTTTCTCCAACTTTTTGATACTTTTAAGTATAAAGGGGTCACTGATGACGCTATTGATCTTTGGTTGTTCCCCTTTTCTTTGATTGATAATGCCTTTTTTTGGTTAGACTAGTAGATACCGGGATCTATCACGATATGGGATGAACTCATTGAAAGTTCTTACAGAAGTTTTTCCCTATCAGTAAAGCGGTTCAATTAAGAAGAGGGATTGATGTTTTTAGACAGATGGATGGAGAAAGTTTCCTTGAGGCTTGGGAACATTTCAAAACACTGATTTAGAAATGCCCACACCACAGATTTCCTGAGTGGATGCAAACGCAAGATCAGGCCTAGACGGAGCAGCAGTAGGAGCACTTATGAACAAGACGTACGAGGATGTGTATGAAATAATTGAGAACATGGCATTGAACTCCTTCTAGTGGCCAATTGAACGATTTACATATGGATAGAAAACTGCTATGGTAAAAGCTATTCATGAGGATGATAAGTATCAATAGTTAGTGGATAGATTTAACTGTATTGAATTTGGAAACAATGCACCATCTATTAGTGGATGAGATAAATCACTTTTCCACTACCTCAGCAATCCTTTTGAGGATGTGAATTATATCGGAAATAGGGGTGGAAACCATTATTCCAACACTTACAATCCTGGTTGGAGAGATCACCCGAATCTGAAATGGGGAGGAAACCAAGGAGGAGGTAATAGTTCCAATCAAGCTAAGAAATACTCATTATCAACCTCCTTATTCGCAGAAACCTCAAGATAGGGTCAACCAAAGTGACCATACTATATGTGGTCAATGTTTTGATTGAATAGAGGGAGAAATGCAGTCCATGAGAATAGATGTCAAGTAGGGGCAATCTGAGTGCATCAACTTAACTAGAACATTGACTAAACTTGATGATCAAATTAGCCAATTGATGATAATGATGGGAGACATCAAAAGACAAATTGGCACAGGTATTCCCAACAATACAGAAAATAATCCTCGGGGAGAAGGTAAAGAGCACGTGAAAGCAATAGAGCTCTGATCCGACAAAGTACTGAGTAGCCCAAAAACCCCTACTCTGGAGGGAAATATGAAGAATATTGATGACCCTCAAGATAAATCCCTTGAGGTTGAAGATGAACCAGAGTTAGAGGAGAAAATTGTACCAGCAGCTAAGCTAGAAAAAGAGATGCCCAAAGATTCTACCATTACAAAGATCCCATTCCCTTCAAGACTAGAAGAAAAGTAAAAGAGGGATGAAGACGAATTTGTAAGCTTTCTAAACTTGTTCAAAACATTAAATGTAAACCTTCCTTTAATAAAATTAATTGAGAAAGTCCCCAAATACACCAAGTTTTTAAAGGAAATCATGTCTAGGCCTAGGAAAATTAAGGTGGGAGAAAAAGTTAATCTAAGCACTTCCTGTAGTGTTATTATTTCAAGGCAGGTTCCCCAAAAATTAAAAGACCTAGGAAGTTTTACTATTCCCATAGAGATAGGGAGCATTCATTTTAATAGAGCCCTATGTGACTTAGGAGCTAGTATTAATTTAATGCCTTTAACTATTTTTGAAAAACTCGGGTTGGGGGATCCCAAAACTACTCAGATAACACTACAGTTGGTTGACAAGTCTTCAGTACATCTGAAATGTGTATTGGAAGATGTGTTAGTCAAAGTGCGCAGCTTTATTATCGCAACAAATTTTGTGATTCTAGATTTTGAAGAAGATCGAGAGATACCGATCTTATTAGGTAGACCTTTCTAGCCACCTCGAGATCCACCACTGATTTACAAAAAAAAATAAGTTAACCATGAAAATCAATGGTGAGATTGAAATCTTTAAATGTGGTCATCAACAAAGCGAAGAAGAAGGTAGGAGGAAGTTAGGGGAGCAATGCAAAGAATTATCTATTTCTAACATTCCCGAGTCAAGGGATACACTTCATTTTATGCATGCAGAAAGAATAAATAGGTTGAACGAAAGGGACAAGCGGGCAAAGGTGGAATGGCACGATGGACGATAGACTAATACTGATAGAACAGAAGATCGTCCGTTTGTGAACTGATGATACTGTCAGATGAATCTGACTATAAGATTTAAACTATTTGATCTGATACTTAAACATGTAAAATAATATATAGTTAGTTAATTGTTAGTATAGATTTTGTATTTATATTAACTTTGAGTTTTATAGGAACCGTAGCACTCTAGAAAATGGAGTTTCGAGTAAGAAGAGAGCCCATGTTGCGATATAGGAATCCTATGTCACAACACCAAGAGCAGCCTTCAAAATTGAGAAAATTCTTTCGATGTCGCGATATAAACTTTAAGTGTCGCGACATTGCAGCCAGTATACTCAAAAATCTAAAAATTTAAAGTGTGTCGCGACATCGAACCCTAATGTCGTGACAACGCTAAACTGCAAAGGATGTCGCGACATGGAACCTCTATGTTGCGACATCGTTGGAATTTTTTTACAAGTGACTCGACCCGAAGAGCGCAACCTGATGGCTAAACACTTATTTTACCCACTTTTTAACACTAAAAGACCTTTTTTTTACCCTAACACAACTCTTAAACCTATCTAACACCCCTTAACCCCTTAATCCTCCTAAATCTTTCAAAATTCATTAAACCCTAAAATCCTAAATCTCCCTCTCTTCTTTCAAGTGGTGTGAAATACTTCATTATATAATCTTCTTTGGTGTGGCAAAGGAGGGGAGCACTCAAAGGAATGGTAAACCAATGCATACAACAAGGAATTCCAAGACTTCTTTTAGGTTAAGGGTTCCTAACTCAAAATTGTTACTATTCTATTGAATTTTGCTTAACATTTTGCTAAAGTCCTTAGTTTAATAATGCCTCCTAGGAAGGTTAGGCGAACTAATGAGCTGAAATTTTTGACGGTTCCAAATCTCTCTAATTTTCCAAACTCGAATATTGAAAAATATTTTTTTGAACTTCAAGGAAAAATATTTATACAAGAGAGGGGATTTGATCCATCTATGATTCTTTGTAAGGAAATATGGCCTTTAGTTAGATACCATAGGTGGGAACGTTTTTGGATGATCCCGAAAGACAGTGTTGTGGTCCCTGTTGTTCAAGAGTTTTATGCATCTTTATGGGATTAATAGTCTAGAAACACTAAGAGTCCTATGTGGAAAATGGTATCTGTGCGAGGGAAATAAGTACAAGTAACCCCTCAAATTATTTGTGACTTTTGTAATGCTCCATACTATGAAAAAGATTTTATCAAGGAAACTGATTTAGAATATTTTCGAGACATAGATATGGATAACATTATAAACTTTTTAACTGAAGGAAGGGGTGAATGGAAATATCACCCAAGTACCAAAGATATGGACAAAATTCATTTAACTGAAGGAAGGGGCTAAGATATGAATTCAATTTGTGTGCATACGAATTGTACCTACTTTCAATGTTTCTAACGTTATTACCTTTCGAGCAATTTTACTCTATACTATTTTGCAGAGAAAGTAGGTATGTATCGGCAGATGGATCCATCAAAACATGAAAAGATGTATTAGTGGCCAAAAGGTTGGACTTTTCTTTCCCCACTTAGTGACGACCTTATGCAAAAAGGCAGGTGTACCTATGACATCCACCGAGCAGTCATTGAAACCTTATCGAAGTATTATCGGAGACACCTTGTTCCAATAGTGCATAGAGTTGTGAGCCAAACAAATAAAGGATTGGAACAAATGACAAAAAGAAGCGACAATCACATCAGCTTTGTCACAGAGGTTGACACGAGCTCAACAAGAAGTTGGTGAGAGTAGTCATCCAAAGCTAGACTAGATGATACAATGGATGTAGGAGTCGAGGCTAATTTTTCAAGAATTTGCTAGACAAAACAACTTTCGGGTCCCTAATTATACACCTGATATGTTTCTACCAACAAATTGGGAACAAAAGGAAGATGCGCATGAGAGTAAAGAGGAAGGAGAGGATGCCGGGGAAGAAGGAGATGAAGAGATGGATTTTGATGATGATGATTAGTCTTTAAATTTTATTTTCGGGTTGTGTTAAAACATAAGGATGATTTTAGTTTGTTTTAGAATAGGAATAACTTTTTAGTTATTTGGCTTTGTGTTTGTTTATGATTTTCTCTGTAGGAACCCCATATAAAGGAGACACAAACAATTCGAGCTTTACACAAACAAGGGAGGAAGCACCCACCATTAGCAGTTAGAGCAACTACGATCAATCGGGTAACTTCTTTCCTTCTCTATTTATGGGCTAGACATTAAGGACAATGTGTCAACTAAAGTGTGGGGGGAACATAGAATATTTGTTTTAATTTTTTACGTTTTTCCTTGATTTTTCTTGTCTTTTGTGTGCTTGAGCTTGTAGAAATAGAAGTGATTGGTTACGAGCACGTACATAGGTTGCTTGTTTTTACAAAAAAATTGGCATGATGATAGGTGATTTTAAAATTTTTATTATTAGACTACTAAGTTCTATATGTTACACTGTAAATAGGGATTAAGCAATCAACTGTACCAAATGATATAGAAAATACAAGGAAATGAGCATGCTAGTATGAATGATAAATGGTTGAGTTTGAGTTTGTTTGGTTGATTAAATTTGTGCATATTGAGATATTAAAGGATGACATAAGGCATTGTTTGGAACATATCTAGAGCCAAAAAGCTGACCCATTTGTATTTCACCTTTAGTACCAATTTTTGAGCCTGTTGACGCTTCTTGATGAACCTCATTACAAACCTTAAGCCTGAAATATTAATTTGTATTTGCCCTTTTTCTTTGGTCCTACACTGCACGACTATAGATGTATTTTCGTATGTATTGAGAGATAAGTAGATACATCACGGTAGAGTTTGTAAAAACCAAGTGAAATAGGAAAGATTGGTGTGATTTAGGAACTATAGGTTAGCCTGAAAGTGAAAAACAAAAGAAAAATTCAAAAAGCAAAAGTAGTACGGGTAGAAAAAGTCTTGAAACAGTGAAAAAGCTTTCATGAGTGAGATGCATTGAAAAAGAGAAAACTGACAAAATTACTATGTTATCCTATGATTTCCTATATGGAGATATAAGGAAGGTGAGAGAAGGAGAAATAAGGCGGTGAGCGGGTAAAGGTCACTAAGGGAGGAAGAATAGGGATCGATAGGATGTGCCAAACTATTTTCGTGTTTGTAACCCTCTTGGTGCTTACTATTTTTTAACTCCATACATGTCCTAAGCCTTAGAACGTTACAAGCTAAAAAGTCCTATGTGACCTAAATATCCTCATGCATGAATGTACATTATACTGAACAATCTCATAAACGACCGTTTGTATTCTGCTTGGATAATCAAATTACTTGTATGATTTATTGATGGATCCCTACAGGTGAGACCCTTAATGTTTGTATACTTTGTAATATACTGAACTTAGATTTTTGTGGTCAAAAGTGGTAAGTCAATTATTCATCATGTTAAAGTTGTTAGTGAATATGAAATGCCCAAGTCATGTGCTCCAAAGTCAATACTTGTATGATATTTGCTCAAGGGATGTCTCTTCTATTTCTTGCTTATGTTTGTGTTGTTTGTGTTGCACTTTAGGAGCTTGAAGGCAAACATTTTATTAAGTTTTAATTATGTTTTCTTAAGTTTCCATTAAGTTAATAAATGTGCAAATTGAGTCTTTTATTGACCTTAGGGGTCGAATGAGGCCTAAGGGTTAGCTAATTAACTTTATAAGTGTGTAAGAGACCATAAGAAAGGGTACCAAATCAATATTGGTCACTATGTCACAACACAGAATGCTTGATGTCGCAAAATAGGAAACAAAATAGAGAAATCATGAAACTGTCTTCCATGTCGTGACATACCCCTGAAGATATCCCAAGAGGAGTACACTAGTTGCTATGTCGCGACACAGAACCTTCTGTATCGTGACATCGACTCTGGATGGGAATTAAACACGAGATGGGCGTTTTGGTCTACACAATCTAACTTAAAGCTCGGGAAGGTAAGCTGACCTAGAGTTAAGGACGACGGCCACCTGAAATATATAAATAAGCTCCTTTGTCACATGTTATAGACAACATTCAGTTAGCCTAGATTTAGTATTTTAATTTCCTTTTAGTTTTCTTCTTTCTTAGGTTAGATTTATTTTAATTCGTTCTTGTTCTATTTTGAGAGATCTATACTGTGGAGACAATCAAACCTTGTGGGGTCGCGATCAATCTTAATACAATCAGGCTCTTTCGTAAACTCTATATTATCAATGTATTTAGCATTCTCTTTATATTGATTTTATATTGCCTATGGAAACAATGAGGAACTAATCCCTTTATGGGGGATTAGGGAGTGGAGGTATGATCTGTTACCTGTTTGTTAAGGATACTCAACGGATCAGCTGTTTGGGAAAGGGAGAACGTGAAACAAACCCTAGGCCTGACAACCCTGGGAAGTCATCAAGGTGGGAATTAACCCAAAATTGGTATGGCCCATTCGTGAATACCATCACCCCAAACCGGTCTGGACTGTGAGGTCGGAAGATAAGTATTTATTGTCGACTTGTTATTTGAGTAAAAGATCGAAAGATCCTACTGGGATAATGACTAGTTGATTGACGAGGAACCTGAAGCGACATTTGATGGGGATTACCGATGCGAGCTAATCACCCATAATCAGATCTCTATTCTTCAATCTCACAAATTTTAGTTCTTTATATTATTTTATTTTTATTATTACAAAAACCTTATAAACTCTTTTTATTTTACCTTCGTTCTATAACTAAACTAAAGTACTAATTAGATCTTTCAATGTTTAGGTTAAAATTGATCTAGACTCGCCTCTCTTGGGTACGATCCTCGGAGTACTCACCTACTCCGTTGTAACTATATTACAACTGGACCCATATACTTGCAGATACCGCCTCATTAATATATCTTTTTCTGCAGCATTCACACTCTGGGTGTTAGTACGTCTGGAGGTAGTCAAGAAGTTAGTCGAGTTATATGTTTCTTAAATTGTCAGATTACCCGAAGTGTCATTGTCTATTATTTTCGACCGAGACCCGAGATTCACCTCTAGATTTTGGGGTGAACTTCACGAGGCTCTGGATACTAAACTCAACTTCAGTACAACATTTCATCCACAGATAGACGGATAGTCAAAACGGGTAATACAGATTCTGGAAGACATGTTACGGTGTTGTATTCTCAAGTTTGGTGGTTGTTGGGAAAAATATTTACCGTTAGCTAAATTTGCTTAAACATCTATCAGTCCAGTATTAAAATGGCATAGTTTGAAGCTTTATATGGATGAAAATGTAGAACACCGCTATACTGGTCAAAGTTAAGCGAATCCAAGTTGGTTGGGACAGACTTGATTCGTGAAACCGAAGACAAAGTTCATGTTATTCGTGATTGCCTGAAAGTTGCATTGGATTGTATGCAAACTTGAAAAGAAAAGATATAGAATTTTTCATTGGTGATCAAGTGTTTTTAAAAGTTTCACCTTGGAAAAAGGTGTTGCAGTTTGGTAGAAAAGGGAAATTGAGTCCGAGGTTCATCGGGCCGTATGAGATTATTAAAAGAATTGGTCTTGTAGCTTACAGATTAGATTTACCTTCTGAACTTGAAAAGGTGTACAACATTTTTCATGTTTTGATGATGAGACGGTATAGATCAGATCCTTCACATATGATCTCTCCCAGTGAGATTGAATTACAGCCTGATCTATCGTATTCAGAGGAGCCAGTAGCGATCTTAGCTCACGAGGTGAAAGAACTTTGGAATCAACGGGTATCATTTGTAAAAGTTTTATGGAATCAACATGGCATCAAGGAAGCTACTTGGGAAACCGAGGAATCGATGAAATCACAATATCCCATCTTATTCTCATGTAAAAATTTCAAGGACAAAATTTCCTAACGAGCGAGAGTTGTAACAATTTGTTTTCTAGTAGTGTAAAAAATAATGGTTTTGGAACCACAATTCTGATGTGTGAGTCTGTAAATATTATTTATTTAATATTTATGAGGTCATTATAGTGTCATATTGAAATTTGGTTCAGTAAATTTGACGTTTAGTTAGTTAATTAAAGAAAAAAGAATAAATCATAAAAGCTGCAAAAGTCAATCACTATTAGTTTAAAGAGACTAATTGTGTGCAAAAACATATTTAAATGGTCTAATATTGTAATTTAGCCGTAATTATTAATATTGGACGGTTTTCCCATGCATGGTTATATTATTTAGTTGTTAACTAAGGCTAATTTCATAATTTAATAATTGGTTTAAGAAAACCAACTGTAAAAATGTTATCATCTTTCTCCCTTGACCGAAATGGAAAGAAGGAAATATTTTAAACTCCATTTTTGAATGCTTAAGGTTCGACCAACTTATAATTCATGCATGGTAAGCTTTTCTATTTCGTTTTAGTGAATTCTATGTTTTTAATTTAGCCCTGATAAGTTCATATGGTTTAATTTAGTATAATTTGTAATGCTATATTGACTTGTGATTTATGATTTGTTGAATATGTTTATATATAGTTAAATTGTCATAACTTGATTCAATGTGAGAAATGTAATTGAACTGTAAAGTGTTACATGATATTGTGTATTGAGCTCGGATGAACATAGGATAGGATACAATTGGCATGCCAATAGGTTATTTTCCGCGCTGTATGCAATTGATTTGTGATAAGATGATGATTCTTGACTTGTTATTACACACTGAATATACCAGAGTCTAGCATTTGTTGCGAATTATTGAGTTTTATTTACAGTGATTTTAACGTGTTTCTGGGGGGATGTAAAGCCTACGGACTTGGTACTTGGTGCCCAGGCGTGTTACTGGAGGGATGTTAGCCTACGGGCTAGGCACTAGATGCCCAGGCGTGTTCTTGGTTGGAATGTGTAACACCCCAAACCCGGTCAATACGTTACGACCAAATCTGGTATGTTACAGAAAAAGAAGTTTTGAAATTTTCAACAGAACATCGAAATTTGGAAACTTTTCGTTTAGTGATTTTAAAAAACGTGACATTTGAAAACAATGTTGAGGTTTTACGAAAATCTCCGAATTAATTAGTTATTCGCATGTCATCTTCTTGTTATCACCTTTTTAGAAAAATGATGGTTTATGGTTTTATTTTAGAAAAACTCCATATTTGACAATTCATAAGATATGTAATAACCAATTAAATCAAAAACCCAAATTAAAGTTATGGAGGCCTTATTACATTGCAAAATCCCAAAATTAAAAAAATGAGTTTAATTAGGAAAACGAAAGTGTACGAGAAAAATCATGCATGACCACCCCAAAGTCCGCCTCGGCTCCCAATTCCACGATCTAGGGATTACCTGCAAAATTAAGCGAGAGGGTGAGTCACCGAGACTCGGTGTGTAATTCCCCTTATAACACAATCGAGCTTTAAGCCCACAGATGCACATTGGGCCTTAGCCCACACAATATGGCATATTAAGAATGTATACAATGCAGCCCAGCCCAATCCTAGTTTTCCATCCTCTAGGTCTCCGAGTCACCAAACACCCGTGGCATCAAGCCACCGTGGTCCCTGCACCACCTTTGTGGTCCTGCACCACTTGTGACAGAGTCACAGAATATATATACGTGGGGCCAACCCACTATGGTCCCAGACCACTGTGATGATCTCTGATAAGTATACGTGGGGCCAACCCACTGTGGTCCCAGACCACTAAGATAAGTCACTGATAACCATATGTATACGTGGTTCCAAACCACCATGGTCCCAGGCCACTGTGACATAGTCACTGAATAAAATATGTGGGGCCAACCAACCGTGGTCCTAGACCCTTTGTGGCGATACCATCGAATCACACTTCCCCTTTCAATCTTTTCCCAAAACCCATGCAACATATTATCATACCGAGATGAATGCAACATACTTTCAATGTACAGCGGATAATTAATTCATACATGCATATATTCGAAAGTAACATCATAGCGAAACTTACCCGGTGTCTCCAACCTTACCCACGAGGGTATCTCGACTATCTATACAGTCGTTTCAGCTTTCAGCCAACACAATTATTAATGTAATTTAATAAAGTAAAGTGTGAGCATTAAACACCTGATAACGCGTAAGACTATACACTTTAACTCGTCAACACTTTCACTAGAAGAAACAACCGCGATTTGTCTATCCCAGGCAGATGTCAGCTCTCTTCCACAACCCGATGGAAAATCACGAACCGCCGACACAGAACGTCGTTTGAACGATGGATTAGAGACTATGAGTCCACCCCCCTCAGACTCCTTAGATGCACCCTCCTTGGATCGGATAGCACTCATATCCATGATGAAAAACCTTGATCAATAAAATACTGTAGCGAATACAAGGATTGCCCCAACAAGGGGTTTGATTACGGCAGAGTAATATGAATAGAAGTTGATCACAAAGAATAAAAGAGAAACCCCTTACCTTGGCTACTGAAAAATCTTATCAACAGATTTGGCTTGTGATTCTTGATGAATCCCTAATGAGAACCCGGCGTTAAGAAAAGGCTAGAAGTGTAACATCCCGATTTAGGGCCTAGTCGGAATGGTGGTGAGAGACCACAAATCCGAGGGTTATGAATGAGTTTTTGAGGCTTATATTATATATGCATGCTAGTGTGAAAGTTTCATGAAGCAATTTTGTGAAATTGTGGTTGAATTGCCCAAAAGGACTAAATTGCAAAAGTTGCAAAATGTGTGTTTCTAGAAGCTATTTGTGTGAAATAGCTTTTGATTATTAATTTGAGGTCCTTAAATAGCAATTTACCCAAATTCTAATTTTTGGACAAAAATGGGCATGGATGAGTTAAAATTTGAAGTTTATCAAAAAGGGCATTTTGGTCATTTATCAATTAAGTGATTAAAATAGGTGAAAAGATGATAGAAATTCATTCATCTTCTTCCCATAGCTGCCAAAAATTAGAGAAGCCATTCTTAGGGATCCTTCAATTTTTCAAGCTTGCTAGTAAGTGCTCTTAAGCCCAGTTTTTGATATTCTTCGTATTTTTAAAGTCCTAGTAGCATGAGTAAGCTATTTATAGCTATTTGGTGAGCTATTATGGATGTTCAAAAATGTACATTTGTATGACATGCATGTATTTTGATGTTTTATGGAAGAATATGAAAGCTTGATGTAGTAGAAACATCTTTTGCTAAGTGATTTTCCATGAAAATGCATGTAGGGACTTAGTTGTGAAAATCTTAAGTTTGGTCATACATGGGTGATTTAGTGAGAATTGTTGAATGCTTTAGTTGAGTAAGTGGTTCGGCTAAGCATGAAAGGATAGAAAGTTTAATAAAAATCACTTTACGAGCCTTTGGGACTAAAGTGTAAATATGAGAAAGTTTAGGGGCAAAATAGTTATTTTGCTAAAGTATGAGATGTGGGTCAATTTAGTCAATGTGTGTATTGAATAAGCTTATTTATTCATTATAGATCAAGAAAGACGAAGCCCGGATCGAAACCGAGGCAAAAGCAAAGTGGTGGACTAAATTGCACATTTCAATACTTTTGAGTATCGAGGTAAGTCTATGCATAAACAATGCATTCATACTTACAATTTGATAATGCTAGCTAGGGTGTAGCATGAATGAGAATGAATGAGAATGATTGGGAACCTATGTGGTTCAAGTACAATAAATGTAATATAGATTTGAATGGATGAATAATTGAGTAAATAGACTTGTGCATGTGTTGTGATAATGCTAGATGGTGGGCTAAGTGCGATACCATCCAAATGCATATTGACGATGAGCTGGCTATGTGCGATGCTATCGTGAGGTATATCATCTAGTGAGCTATATGCTGAATCACTACGAATACCATTGTGGTAGGCTAAGTGCGATACCACCTTATTAATCAAATGTGGTGTGCTAAGTGCGAAACCACCGAGATATTGGCTGTGTGGGTTAACTGTGTGGATGAGCTGTGTGGATTAGTTATGTAAGCTAGCTGTGTGGATAAGTTATATGGATTGACTGTGTGGATGTATTACGATAAATAAAGATGTGTTGTATATTACGTAAATGTGATATTGAATGCAGGGGTGCATTTCAATGGTTATGAGTATGTGACTCATGATGTGTTGGAAATGTGGTAAGGGATAGAAAGAGTAAGCATAGTTGTGAATTACTTGTTGGTATAATGCTAATAGTTGCTTAGCTTATACTATGTTGCTTATTTGTTTATGTATAAACTTACTAAGCTCAAAGCTTACTCTCTTTCTTTTCCCTTGTCTTATAGATTAAAAGTGTTGAATCGAGATACGAGGATCATCAGAAGATAGCCCACATATCAGCACACTTTGGTACATGAAACTTAATGTTTTGTATATGGCATGTATAGGGGCTAGATAAGTTAGTAAATTTTGTTGTAAATGGCTAATATGTGTTGGCCTTTAGATGGATAGCTTATTTTGTATAATGCCATGGTTGTTGGCTATCACATTATATGAAAGAAAGATGTAGTTTTCTATGTGAGAATGCACTTCAATTTGAGTTGATTATGATGGTGTTAGATGAGTATATGTTGTGTATGTTAGAAGGGTGAAAAGAACTTGACACTTAGTCTTGTTCTTGACCATGTGGATAAACACACACGGGTGTGTCTAGACCATGTGTGACATACGGTCAGCCCACAGGCGTGTCTTTGTGGCCGTCGCCCCCGCATGTTAATATTTGAAAAGCAGAATAGACCACGGACTAGTCACACGGGCGTGTGCCTAGGGCGTGTGGGATTAATCGGTGTTAGCCACGGGCTAGCCACACGGCGTGTGTCTAGACACTAGGCCGCGTGCGAGGAAGTCGATGTTCACCACGGTTAGGGAGCGCGGGCGTGCCATGGCGTGGGGCAATTGGCAGAATGCTCGAGTTTTTAGCACGGCTAGGGAACATGGGCGTGTGTGTCCATGCACGGGCGTGTCTAATCTTGCACGGGCGTGTGAGACCTGTATAAAAGAGAAAAAATTTAAGGATCGTAAAAGTTTCGGATTAGTCTCGAGAGCCCTCGTGTGTATGAGTGTGGCCTCGTAAGTCGAGAATGAGGTTATAGTGAGTAATGACGTTGAGCCTAAGTGGCGATTAAGTGGTTTGAGTTCGGTAATGCCTCGGGCCCGGTTCCCGGTGTAGAACCCGAGTAAGGGGTGTTATAAGAAGGGTGTGTTAGAACACCAACAGATTCGGCCATAGGAAAAGAAACACCAAAATGAGACTTTCGACTTTTAGAACGAACAAACTAAAAGGAAGAGAACAAGAATCATAACAAAGAATTAAGGAAGAAGAACATTACCTTGCAAAACGCACGTACTGAATGTAGAGGATATTTCGGCAGACAGAAATTAACTACTCTGCTTCTTAAGATTTAGCTAGAGAACAAGAAATAGGGGTGCACAGTGAGAAAATAAAAGATATGGGAGAAGTGCAGAAAGTATTCGGCTAGGAGAGACAGAAGTAGAGGAGTAGAGAGTTTCGGCTTTTGAAAAGGGTGAAAGAAAAGAAAAGTGAAAGATATGAGTAGAAGAGAACCAAAATTCGGCTAAGAGGTAGAAGAGGGTTCGGCTAAAGAAAACAAAAGAATCAAAGGAGAAAAGAAGAAGAAAAAGGGATGCCCGAATGGTCACACTGATTTCGGCTAAGGTCAAAGAAGCAAAATAGATGAATAGGAGAAGCTGGCAGTTTTGGCACAGTGAGAAGTAGGGAACCAAATGAGAGAAAAAGAGAGAACTCAAGAAGACTTTTGCACAAATCGGCACTCACCCTTAATGACCGAAAATGCCAAAAAATGAAAAATGCCTAAGACCTATGGGAATTTCGGCACACTCAGCTCCTAGAAACTAAACCGAAATCCCCCCCTCAAGCTCCCCACATTCGGCCAACACCTCCACCATCCCCAGATCCCTTAATTTGCTCCTATTTTCACTCCCCAACACCTATTCAAATTGGTTTGACCAATTCAAATTCCTTCAAGCACTCTTGTCCATCCATTTGAATACATTGACCCATTCAACCATCACCCTTGAAGAGTCCCTGCCGAATCCATCTTCTCTACTTGCTGGTGCCAAAAATAAAGCTTCATAATGAGGCTTATGGGATTCGAACTCCTCCCCTTCTACTCCTACAAGTGACGCCATCTCCACTTGGACACAAGCTCCTTTGTGTCAACAACCACACGCAAATAAACTTAAGGCCTGCTCCTACTAGCTTCCCCCCTAAAGTGCCCAAAACCAAAATTTTACCAAGGCTCTGGCTTGAACCCGAGCCTCACCAGGATCCCCAAACACATTTAAATAAAAAGCAGAACAACCAACACACAGAAAAGCCTAACACGCAGAACCCCTAATTCTAGGATGTTACAGTTCTACCCCCTTAAAGAAATTTCGGCCTCGAAATTTACCTGATCAAAAGAGGTGAGGGTATTGCTGTCGCATCACATCCTCTGGCTCCCACGTGGCTTCCTCTGAACCATGATTCCGCCAAAGAACTTTAACCAACGGAACTGTCTTCCTTCTTAACACTTTAACATCTCGATCTAAGATCTGAACGGGTTCTTCTTCAAAAGACAAATCAGGTCTTACTTCAATTTCTTCTACCGGTACTATGTGAGATGGATCCGAACGGTAGCGCCTTAACATCGAAATGTGAAATACATCATGTATCCGACTCAATTCTAGAGGTAACTCAAGCTGATAAGCTACTGGTCCCACACGTTTCAACACTCGATAAGGCCCGATAAACCTGGGGCTCAACTTGCCCTTTCGTCCAATCCTTAAAACCTTCTTCCAAGGCGAAACTTTTAGAAAACCCTGATCAGCCTCTGCAAATTCTATTTCCTTACGCTTCAGATCTGCATAAGATTTCTACCTGTCGGAAGCTTCCTTCAACCGAGTTCGAATCAACTTAACCTTTTCCTCTGTCTCTGAAACCAATTTCGGACCCAACAACTGTCCCTCACCGAACTCTGTCCAGCAGGTAGGAGTACGACACTTACTACCATACAATGCTTCGTAGGGTGTCATCTGAATACTGGATTGATAGCTATTGTTGTAAGCGAATTCTGCCAACGGTAAGGAATCCTCCCAATTACCCCTGAAGTCGATAACACAGCCTCTCAACATATCTTCCAGAATCTGAATTACCCTCTCTGACTAACCATCACCACGTGGATGAAACGTTTGTCTTTGAAATCCAGTCTTGTACCCAATGCTTTATGCAACGCCTTTCAGAACCGCGATGTAAACCTGGGGTCTCTATCTGATATGATAGACACTGGTACCCCATGTAACCTCACAATCCCGCTACATACAGCTTGGCTAACTTCTGTAGTGAGTAATCAACACGAACTGGTATGAAGTGTGTGGACTTCATCAATCGATCGATAATCACCCACACCGAATCCTTTCTAGTACGCGTAAGAGGTAGCCCACTAACAAAGTCCATAGTTATCCTCTCCCACTTCCAAAGTGGAATTTTAACTGGCTGCAGCAGCCCCGAAGGTAACTGATGTTCCGCCTTCACCTGCTGACACGTCAAGCACTTACCCACAAACTCTGTAACTTCTTGCTTCAATCCTGGCCACAAAAACTGTTCACGCAAATCTCGATACATTTTACTCCCACCGGGATGCATAGCGTATGGACTACTATGCGCTTCTTACATAATCCTGTATCTTAACTCGGAATCCTTCGGCATACAAGCCTTTCCACTAAAGCACAATACCCCATCACTGTTCAAACTAAAGTCTTCTGTCTCACCACCTTCCACTTGCTGAAATCTAGAACTTAACGATTCATCTGACAATTGCTTCTCTTTAATCTGACTTACCCATGAAGGCTTCGCTTGAAGTTCATCTAACAAGCTTCCATCATCATACAAATTGAGATGAGCAAACATTGCCCTCAGATCAGATATCACCTTACGGCTCAACGCATCCGCCACTACGTAAGCTTTACCTGGGTGATACTCAATCGAGTAATCGTAGTCTTTCAACAATTCAATCCACCTCCGCTGCCTTAAGTTCAACTCCTTTTGGGTAAGGAGATATTTTGAGCTCTTATGATGCGTGTAGATAATAGACTTCTCCCCATACAGTGTAATGTCTCCAAATCTTCAGAGCGAAAACTACCGCAGCTAACTCCAGATCATGAGTGGGATAGTTCACTTCATGCGGTCTTAGTTGCCGAGACGCATACACTACTACTTTCCATTCTTGCATCAACACACATCCTAACCCTGTGTGCGACGCATCACAGTAGTTGAAAAACTCCTTTCCAGCCTCAGGCTGAATCAACACTGGTGCCTCTGTCAGAATCTTCTTCAACTTCTCAAAGCTTTCTTGCTGCTTATCTGTCCATACAAATGGTACCCCTTTTTGTAACAACTTGGTTAAAGGTGCAGCGATCAACAAGAATCCCTCAACAAACCTTCTGTAATATCTAGCTAACCCAAGGAAACTTCAAATTTCTGCTACAAACTTCGGTGTTTTCCAATCCAAAATAGCCTCAATCTTTTGGGGTTCAACCCTAATCCCCTCGGCAGACACAACATGCCCCAGAAAAGTAACTTCCCTCAACCAAAATTCACACTTGCTGAATTTGGCATACAGCTGCTTCTCTCTCAAAATCTGCAGAACAATCCGAAGATGCGAATCATGCTCCTCTTCTGTCCTTGAGTATAACAAGATATCATCTATGAATACCACGACAAACCAGTCCAGATAGGGTTGGAATACCCAGTTCATCATATCCATAAATACGGCTGGTGCATTCGTCAATCTGAACGGCATCACTAAGAACTCGTAGTGACCATAACGAGTTCGAAAAGCAGTCTTATGAATATCTGCCTCCTTGACCTTAAGCTGATGATAACCTGACCTCAAGTCTATCTTCGAGAAGACCGAAGCACCTCGCAGCTGATCGAACAGGTCGTCAATCCTTGGCAATGGGTACTTGTTTTTAAATGTCAATTTGTTCAATTGCCTGTAGTCAATGCACATACGCATCGACCCATCCTTTTTCTTGACGAACAACACCGGCGCTCCCCAGGGAGACACACCAGAAATGCCCCTAAACATCTCAGCCCCATTAGCTCGGAGTTGCTCGGAAATAGATTTTTAAGCTACTGATCCCGTGCTTGCTCCAGCAACCCGCTCCAGAACACGCAACATAGCTTGAGACACAGCATCGTCTCCACCAGTCTGATCTTGAGTTCGGTAACGCCTCGGGCCCGGTTCCCGGCGTAGAACCCGGGTAAGGGGTGTTATAAGAAGGGTGTGTTAGAACACCAACAGATTCGGCCATAGGAAAAGAAACACCAAAATGAGACTTCCGGCTTTTAGAATGAACAAACTAAAAGGAAGAGAACAAGAATCGATAGCAAAGAATTAAGGAAGAAGAACAATACCTTGCAAAATGCACCTGCTGAATGTAGAGGATATTTTGGCAGACAGAAATTAACTACTCTGCTTCTTAAGATTCGGCTAGAGAACAAGAAATAGGGGTGCAAATAAAAGATATGGGAGAAGTGCAGAAAGTATTCGGCTAGGATAGAAAGAAGTAGAGGAGTAGAGAGTTTCGGCTTTTGAAAAGGGTGAAAGAAAAGAAAAGTGAAAGAGATGAGTAGAAGAGAACCAAAATTCAGCTAAGAGGTAGAAGAGGGTTCGGCTAAAGAAAACAAAAGAATCAAAGGAGAAAAGAAGAAGAAAAAGGGATGCCCGAATGGTCAGACTGATTTCGGCTAAGGTCAAAGAAGCAAAAGAGATGAATAGGAGAAGCTGGCAGTTTTGGCACAGTGAGAAGTAGGGAACCGAATCAGAGAAAAAGAGAGAACTCAAGAAGACTTTTTCACAAATCGGCACTCACCCTTAATGACCGAAAATGCCAAAAAATGAAAAATGCCTAAGACCTATGGGAATTTCGGCACACTCACCTCCTAGCAACTAAACCGAAATCCCCCCTCAAGCTCCCCACATTCGGCCAACACCTCCACCATCCCCAGATCCCTTAATTTGCTCCTATTTTAACTCCCCAACACCCATTCAAATTGGTTTGACCAATTCAAATTCCTTCAAGCACTCTTGTCCATCCATTTCAATACATTACCCATTAAACCATCACCCTTGAAGGAGTCCCTGCCGAATCCATCTTCTCTCCTTCCTGGCGCCAAAAATAAAGCTTCATAATGAGGCTTATGGGATTCGAACTCCTCCCATTCTGCTCCTACAAGTGACGCCACCTTCACTTGGACACAAGCTCATTTGTGTCAACAACCACACGCAAATAAACTTAAGGCCTGCTCCTACTAGCTTCCCCCCCTAAAGTGCCCAAAACAAAAATTTTACCAAGGCTCTGGCTTGAACCCGAGCCTCACCAGGACCCCCAAACACATTTAAATAACAAGCAGAACAACCAACACACATTAAAGCCTAACATGTAGAACCCCTAATTCTAGGATGTTACAGAATGGCTCGGTTGAGTATTCTGATGTGTCTTGGGTGGATAACCGCGTATCCATATCTGTTTATATCGTTCACCAGACTGAATTTTTAATGGTTAAATGACTTCATGATTATTTGTAATTGATATTTGGTTATGATTCCTTGTGAAAGACTTGTATATGTTTTCATTGTTTCCAATATTATATCGTGACTTGATAATGGTTGATATTGTGCAAATGAGGTGATTAAATGACTCATATTATGGAACTCACCTGTTGAATAGTTGTGGTTGACAGAGCTAATGTTAGCTATTGATTTTGTTAATTATAAAATTGTGATTATACGTTAAAACTGGAACAACGGAAATGTGCAAGTGTATACAATCGCAATAAGTAATAAAGTGACAAGTAAATGTCGAGTTTTCGTGTAACACCCCTAACCCGTATCTGTCACCAAATTTAGGGTTACAGATCATTACCGAATAAAAGTAACTTAAAGTCATTCATTTCAAAACATTTCAATAAACATAGCATAATCAATTAATATACAAGCATATTGTCCCTTAATCGAGCCCTTGAGGCCTTAGAATCACTTTAGAAATGATTTGGGGCTAAATTGGAAACATTTGAAACATTGAAGATCAAACTACAGGGGCCACACGGCCATGTGACAAACACGGTTGAGACACGCGCCCATGTCTTAGGCCGTGTAATAATCAAAATAGGGACACATGACCGTGTCCCAACCCGTATCCCAGCCCGAGTCCATGCCCGTGTAACTCTCTTACTTGGGTCACACGGCCAAGCCACACGCATGTGTGCCAGGCCATGTAACTCTCGAAATGGCCTCACACGCCTCTATGCCAAGCCATGTAACTGCCTGACTTGAATGCCTTTAAAACCTATAGGGGACACACGGCCATATCTTAGGCCGTGTGGATAAGAAATTGGCCAAAATCAAGCCATTTCTTTCACCCATTTCAAGCATGTACCTACAAGCCATTTGCAACCTTAACCAAGGTAATCAAAACATACCAAAACATGCATTAAAATGACAATTCAAAAGACCAAAATCCATTCAGCCAATAGCCATATAGGCACCTCAATCACAATCAAACTACCTTATTTACATATGCATTACCATACTTCAAACATACACAACTAATTCAATATCATCTTAAAGCATATCAAAATTGAGACCACAAGCAACATAACATGACATACCATAATAATGTCCTAAAAACAACCAACCAATGTGCCATTCATAGACACCACAATTATAACCAACATCAACAACTAAAACATGTAAACTTTAATCTATTTCTAGCATAGTACTTCATTCATTCACTAGCCAAAACAAATCACAAGTGATCAATTATATACATTTCTAATTGTACTAAGAAGATACCCATTTACAATCTTAATAAAGTAACTAACATGTTAGTTTAGTATTTTTTGTCCTAATATACCATAACAACCTATATAACCACATATACATGCCACAACCCTAAGGCAAACAAGAACTACCAACATCGATAGATAGTGTGAGCTGAAGATTCGATCCGTCCAAAAGTCAGTAATAACGATCTACAAAACAATACACAAAAATAGATAAGCTTATAGAGCTTAGTAAGAACATAGCATATCTTTTAAATTTAACAAAAATTTAATACAACTCATATTTTACTCTATTTGAAGTTACCAGAGTGTAAACAGGGGCACGTATCTATTACTCAGTGGTACCGAAGTACAAACAGGGGCACGTATGTGCAATTCTGGGTACCGAAGTACAAACAGGGACACGTATGTGCAATTTAGGGGTACCGAAGTACAAACAGGGGTACTTATGTGCAATTCAGGGGACCAAAGTACAAATAGGGCCACGTATGTGTAATTTAGGGGTACCGAAGTACAAACAAGGGCACGTATGTGCAATTCAGGGTACCGAAGTACAAACAGGGGCACACATGTACAATTCAGGGGTACCGAAGTACAAACAGAGGCACGTATATGCAATTGAGGGTATAATTAATTATAAGCATTTAATTACATAACTATAATGCAAAATATACATGTAGAAATTCAATTACGTATTGAAATACTACGAACTTACTTTGACAACTAGAGCGTTGAAATGCGGTCGAGCTAATCCGTGATTTTCCCCTTTCCTCGATTTAATTCAGGTTGAGATTTATCTTGATCTAAATAACTAATTATATTCAATGAAGTTTTTCAATCAATCTCAACATTCAATTCAATCTATAATTCACATTATGCATAATTATAGTTTTCCCCTTACATTTTAACCTTTTTACAATTTAGTCCTTAAACTAGTAAATTCAAATTTATACAATTTCATCCACATACCATGCTAGCCGATTTACCTAGGGACTCATATCAACCCACACAAATCATCAATTCACAATTTTACCATGTTATTTTTCTACTTTTACAAATAAGTCCCTAAATGATAATTTCATCAAAAATCACTTTACAAAAGTTGTTTATTTAACAACAAAGACTCATAATTTTTCATTAAACTTCAAATATCAATCAAACATGTTCATTGAAAAACCCTAATCCTTTAACAATTTTGCAAATTAGTCCTCGGGTTAGCTAGATTAAGCTACAGCGATCCTGAAAACATAAAAATCATTAAAAATGGGACAAAACATCACTTACATGCAATAGAGTAGCTTGGCCAACCCTAGCAAGCTTCCATGGAGGGTTTCTTTCTTTGGGTTTTTCGGTGGAAGAAGATAGAATAAAGATGATAGGTTTGTTTTTTCTTAATTTACATTAATTTATTTATTGATTTATTAAATTAACCTTTGTTATTGATAAACCGTAATAGTAACATATTTTAAACCCACATTTAGCATGTTTTTGGATGATTTAAGCCTTGAATTATGTAATTTGGTGCTCTTAATCCTTTGTTTTCATGCTTTATACTCAAGAAAGCATCGGAGAATGAAAAGAACGAGAAACGGGCTTAAAACGGACCAAATAGACCAAATCACGAAATCGACACGGCCTGGGCCCAAGACCACACGACCGTGCCTCATTAATGGACTCGAACACGGCCTGACCACAACTTACATGAGCGTGTGCCAAGGGCGTGTCCCTGCCGTGGCAAAGAGAAATTCTATTCGGATTAGGATACTTAGAGGCGAAGTAACACATTCCGAAGCCTATATAAACACACTAAGTATGACCAAAAAGGGGGGAGCCCAAGGCTTTTGTCAGGGGGCGTCCAGCTAGGCCAAAGAGGGCAGATTTGTGGGAATTTACTCGAAGAAAGCCAGTTGATTCATCTCAAGAAGCCGGAGTCATACTCAAGACGGTGGATCTCTCCATCAATTCCTTCAGGGAGTTTTGGAGTTTTTCTTATGTTTTGTTTTATCTTTTCTTCTGAGATGTTTTCTTTTATCATTATGAACTAAACCCTCAGATACCTGAGGGGGATGAAACCTAAGATGAATCTTGTTTTTGTTTTTTGAACTATATGATAAATACTTGATTTGTTCTTAATTATGTGTTCTTAATTCTTGTTTTGATATTTCCGGGATATTAATTCAATTTTGATGTGCTTAGGTGGAGGAGCAAAAGTCCCTGGCTAAGAGTAGAATTAGCATAATTGAGTGGAGTTGATCGCACGCCTAGACATAGGGTGACGAGATTTTGCCGGATTAGGGTGAAACCTAATATGGGAGTCCATAGATCGAGTTAATGAAATTCTAGGGGTTTTAATTAGAAAGAGATTTCAATTAATCAACCTAGGGTTAGATGTTAGTAGCCTCGACGGAGGTATTAATATAACTTAGGGAATCCTACGGATCAAGTCAAGTGAATAAATTGTCTGGTTCAGTGTTAGATAACAAGTAAAGTCTAGGTGGATTCTTCCTCGGGTATTGTCTTAATCAATTGGTTTCTCCCACAAGTATTTCCCCAAATTCATTCCTCTTTGTCTTAGAGTGTTTAGCTTAGTAGTTAGTTAATTTAGATTAAACAACAATTCCCTTTATTTTAGGCTAGATAATAAAAAGAAAGTTAGTATTAGTACTTTTAGTTCCTTTGGGTTCGACAATCCGATCTTCCCTTAACTATACTACTGTTCGATAGGTGCGCTTGCCTCAAATCGTTGTCATAGTTAGTTACCAGGTTCGATCATTCTCTCTATAAATTTTAAAACTTTGACAAATCACAGCGATCAAGTTTTTGGCGCCGTTGCCAGGGAACCAAAATATTAAGAACGCTCAATTTTTATTACTTTAGCCATTTTTTATTTTAGCAATTTACTTTTATTTGTTTTTAACTTTGCTAATTTTTCTTGTTTTATTCCTTGCAAGTACCTCTAGTTTATGACTAGGAGGAACCCGACAGGACCCTTAATTTACGACAGTGATATTGAAGGTACCGTTCGTAGAAATCGTAGAGAGATAAGGTGAAGCTTATCTTACATAGAGGAAGAGCAAGAAGACGAAACCAATACCACCGAAGAGATGGCTGAGAATAATCTGCCACCTCCAGAGATAGCCGACAATCATGCTCCTCGAACTATGTATGATTATGCTAAACCTAGTTTAACGAGAACCGAGTCAAGTATTGTTAGACTCGCTATTGCCGCAAATAATTTTGAACTGAAACCTAACACAATTCAGATGATACAGCAATTTGTTCAGTTTGATGGTTTGCAGGATGAAGATCCAAATAATCACTTGGCAAATTTCCTAGAATTTTGCGACACTTTCAAAATAAATGGCGCATCGATGATGCCATCCGTCTTCGGTTATTTCCCTTCTCTTTGAGGAATAAAGCCAAACAGTGGTTGCATTCTCTTCCACGAGGGTCAATCACTACATGGGATCAAATGACCAAAAAATTTTTATTGAAACATTTTCCACCGGCCAAAACGGCCAAGTTAAGGAATGATATCACTTCTTTTGTGCAGATGGATTTAGAGACACTTTACGATGCATGGGAGAGATACAAGGATTTGTTGAGAAGGTGCCCACACCATGGATTACCCTTGTGGCTACAGGTCCAAACTTTTTACAACGGTGTGAACCCCTCAACAAGGCAATTAATCGATTCAGCCACCAGCGGAACTTTGAATAACAAAACTCCCGAAGCGGCCTATGAGTTTATAGAAGAGATGTCATTGAATAACTACCAGCGGCAAGTTATAAGGACAAGGCCAACAAAAGCAAATGGAGTTTTCAACCTCGACGCAGTAACCATGCTATCAAATCAGGTAGAGGTGCTGAAACACCCCAAACCCGGCCCATGAGCCCTAACCGGATCGGGTATGTTCCTCAAGTAAAACAGTTTAGAATTCGTTTGTTTACTTTGGTAAATTTAAGTGGTTTTGGAAAAAACTTGTTTTGTGTTGGGTTCGGTTGAAAATCTTGTTCGTTTTGAAATCAGGGATTTATTAAAACCTTGTTTTTATATTTAAAAGACATGCCAAATTTATTTTTAAAGTTTACTTGCACATTGGAAAATATTTGTGTTTAAGTGTCAAAACATTTAGCATTTATCTTTAAGAAAAGTGTCTTAAGCTTTTAGTTTGATAAAAATTCGTATCATAATGAAATAATTAAAATGCATGCATAAATAGTTTCATACTAGTGGCCTTATTACATCAACGGTAAAACCCGAAATGAAATTCAAACTTAAAGTTCAAAATAAAATAAAGTAGAATAAAAGCTGAGCTGAGCATGGCCACCATTAAGCTCCTGCCGACCCGGTCCATCACTGAGCGTCACCTGAAAAAAATATCCCACGACGGGGTGAGTCAAACAGACTCAGTGTGTATAACCAACACTAGTCCCCAAATGATTTAGGCATATCATAACATGTCATACATACATAACAAATAGAGATAATGATGCAATCCCGAACCCAAACCTAGATGCCATCCGCTACACATCACCCGTACCAACCATCACACCGTGGGGACTACTAAGTCAACCCTCCATCCGCTACACATCATCAAGGCGATCAGCTGCAGACGAGCGTGCTCATCGCCTCTTATATATTGTGGCATAGCCACCGGATAATATACTTTGTGACATAAGTCACCACATTCAAATTATGTGACCGAAGTCACCATATTCATATATTGGGGTATAAAACCACCAATCACTTCCCCTTTCCATATAACCCATATGCCCATGTCATACAGAACATGCAATATCATGCCATATTCTTTATTCACATTCTTATAGTTTCACATATGTGCCATACAGATATTTATCATATCGTACTCATAGAAGGAGTAGGTTTACGTACCTGAGTACTTAGTACCATTGCATGGTACCTTAGCCATAATTTTCACATTATTAATAACACATGCATTAAAACAACACCATAAATCTATTAAAACTTAGGGTAGGGCTACACACTGTATTATTGCTTTACCAAAATCCAGAAAACCCGATCATCGATTTAGATCTCAAGTTCCTACATTTAGTCAATCGCTTAATGTTTAACAAAAGCCTATTCGGCTATATGACCAAATCCTGAAGGATTAACGAAACCAACTTCTTACCTTGCTGCCGATTGATTACTAACCAAATCCCAAAATTTTGTAGTGTTTTCTCCCTTGCAATCGGCTAACACTCAATCACTACATAAGTTAGTTTCGGCTTTTATACATTTAAGAAATAAATCGGAATCTCTAAGTATGGCTTTGGCCGAATGCACATATGTACTTACCTTGTGATTTCAAATCTCGAAAAGTGCTATTTGGTTGGGTATCTGTCGAAGTCACTATGGCATGTGTTAGATCTAACTCTAGCATTTAATCTTAATAAAGGGCCCTTGGCGAATACATGACTTACCTTAGATCCGAAATCCCGAATGATCTTCTATTGTAGTCGACTTAACAGAAATCCCGAGATTCTCCTTCAATGATTCGGCCAAAGATTATTAATGGTGTTAGAGTTTTGATTTTGGCTTTACGAAAGGAAATAATATGACAACAATCAAATCGTTACCCTTAATGTTGTAGTCGACGGTACCTTTACCAAAACCCACGAAATATTCGGCTAGGAGTACTTGTTGATCACCCAAATTCCAACTTTTGAAAAAGAAAGAATCGGCTCCCTTCTCTAAAAGATGCAATCGGCTATGGGCACCAAATAGGAGATTCGGCTTTTGAAGATGATTGAATCGTGATAAGATGGAGAAGAAGGAAACTAAGTTTTGAGAGGTTTTAGGTTTTCTATTTCACAAAAGAAGAGAGAAAGGGAATAGAGCTTTTGGAGGAGAGAAAAATCACAAAAGATGCCTATAGCTACACTAAATAAATTCGGCACCTTGCTTCCCTTGAATGGCCGAATTTTTGCCCCCTAAAGTCCCATATGCCAACTCCTTCCCCTCATCTAATCCACGACTTTTCTCTTATCACCCCATTTAAAATAATAAAATTAATCCATCATTTATCCCCTTATCTAGCTGAATTTCAAAAGGATTAAACTCATCCCTTTAGTGCCTTAATGCCGTCCACTATCGCTTCCTCCCGTGGCCAAAATAAAACTCTTTTATTTTGCTTCCCCGTGGCTCGAACCCAAGCCCTTACACCTTTCATATAGCGTCACCACGAGGCCCTAAGTGGCGCCTTCAAGCCACTTTACCAAGCCCTCTTTAGTGTCTAATTTTCCTACAATTTCTCATAAGGCCACTTTGCTTCATTCCCTCTTTTAAACTTAAAACTTAATATTTTCTAAGGCATTTATCTACCCTCTAAAGTTCTCAAAATTCATAAAACACATTATAACACACAAAGGCATGCTATTTCATATAATTAAGCAAAATGCACACGCCAATTTCTCGGATATTACAGTTCTACCCCCTTAAAATAATTTCGACCTCGAAATTACCTCGGGTTGAAATAAGTGAGGGTATTCTTTGTCGCATTGCCTCTTACGGCTCCCACGAAGCTTCCTCCGATCCATGATTGCGCCATAACACTTTGACTAAAGGAACCGACTTTCTCCGTAACACTTTCACATTTCGTTCCAAGATCCGAATCGGCTCTTCCTCGTAGGACAAATCGCCTTAACTCCACCTCTTCAATCTGGTACCACATGTGACGGATCCGATCGATAACGACATAGCATAGAAACATGGAATACGTCGTGCATCTGTTTCAATTCCGAAGGTAACTCTAACTGGTATGCCACTGGTCCAACTCGCTTCAATACCCGATAAGGTCCTATAAACCTTGGACTTAATTTCCCTTTGCGACCAAATCTCATCACCTTCTTCCAAGGCGAAACCTTAAGAAACACTCGATCTCCCACAGCAAATTCTATTTCCTTTCGCTTAAGATCCGCGTACGACTTCTGCCTATCAGATGCCTCCTTTAACTGTGCTCGAATTAACTTAACCTTTTCTTCGGATTCTGCCACAATCTCTGGTCCCAAAACTCGACGTTCCCCTAACTCCGTCCAACACGTAGGTGTGCGACACTTTCGTCCATACAACGCTTCATACTGTGCCATCCGAATACTGGCTTGATAGCTGTTGTTGTATGCAAATTCCGCTAACGGCAAATATTCTTCCCAACTTCCTCTGAAGTCTATCACACAGCCCCTCAACATATCCTCTAACACTTGGATTACTCGTTCAGATTGCCCGTCTGACTGTGGATGAAAAGCCGTAGTGAAATCCAATCTGGTGCCTAAAGCTTGATGCAGAGCTTTCCAAAATCGAGACGTAAACCTTGGATCCCTATATGAAATGATTAAAACCGGCACTCCATGCAACCTTATAATCTTTGCCACATATAACCTTGCCAACTTCTGCAAAGAATAATCAACTCTTACTAGGATGAAATGCGCGGACTTTGTCAACCGATCCACTATCACCCATACCGAGTCCTTCTTAGTAGGCGTAAGGGGAAGCCCACTAACGAAGTCCATGGTGATTCTCTCCCACTTCCATGCGGAATCTTTATCGGTGAAGCAATCTCGACGGAACTTGGTGTTCATTTTTAACTTGCTGTCGACACGTCAAGCATTTCCTACAAATTCGGTAACTTCCCTCTTAAGACCGTGCCACCAAAATTGTTCCCTTAGATCCTGTACAACTTAGTACCTCCGGGATGCATAGCATAGGGGCTACCATGCGATTCTGAAGAATTCTCTGCCTTAAGTCCTCATTTCTTGGCATGAGACCTTGCCCTTGAAACATAATACTCCTCGTCATTAATACCGTAATCTTCCAACTCCCCACTCTGCACTTGCTGCAACTTAGCTTGAAATCCTCATCCACTAACCGACTTTCCTTCACCTCATTCACCATGTCGGCTTAACTTGCAACTCTGCCAGCAGACTTCCATCGTCATACAAGCTCACATGTGCAAACATCGCCCTTAGATCCGATACTACTTTTCGACTTAGAGCATCTGCTACCACATTCGCCTTCCCCGGGTGATACTCTATGGAACAATCATAATCCTTCAGTAATTCCACCCACCTTCGCTGTCTCAAGTTTAACTCCTTCTGAGTCAGCAGATACTTAAGGCTCTTGTGGTCCGTGTAGATCACTGACTTTTCTCCAAAAAGATAATGCCTCCACACCTTAAGAGCAAAGACCACCGCCGCTAATTCCAAATCATGCGTCGGGTAGTTAACCTCATGTGGCCTTAATTACCGAGACGCATAAGCGACTACCTTCCCATCTTGCACAATATGCATCCCAATCCTGTGTGAGAAGCGTCACAGTACACCACAAAGTCCTTCCCTACCTCCGGCTGAATCAAAATCGGAGCTTCAGTCAAAACCCTCTTAAGCTTCTCAAAGCTCTCCTGTTGCTTATTTGTCCAAATGAAAGGTACCTTCTTTCTCAACAGCTTTGTCAAAGGTGCGGCTATTGATGAAAACCCTTCTACAAACCTTCTGTAGTAACCGGCTAATCCCAAGAAACTGCGAACCTCAGCCACAGACTTCGGTGGTTTCCAATCTAATACTGCCTCAATCTTTCGAGGATCCACCCTTATTCCTTCAGCAGACACCACATGCCCTAAGAATGTGACCTCTTTCAGCCAAAATTCACACTTACTAAATTTGGCATAGAGCTTCTTCTCCCTTAATACTTGCAACACAATCTGGAGATGCTCATCATGTTCCTCCTCAGACTTGGAGTATACTAGGATATCGTCTATGAACACAACGACGAACCTATCCAAGTAAGGTTGAAAAACTCGGTTCATCATATCCATGAACGCGGCTGGGGCGTTCGTCAATCCGAACGGCATTACTACGAACTCATAGTGCCCGTATCTTGTTCGAAAGGCTGTCTTATGGATATCTGCTTCCTTCACCTTAAGCTGATGATATCCAGACCTTAGATCTATCTTCGAGAATACCGCGCCCCCTTGGTGATCGAACAAGTCGTCTATCCCTAAACAACGGTACTTGTTCTTGATGGTCACTTATTCAATCGACGATAATCTATGCACATATGCATAGTTCCGCCTTCTTCTTCACAAACAAGACCGGTGCTCCCCATGGAGACACACTTTGGGTCGGATAAACCCACGATCAAGCAACTCTTAGATTTGAGCCTTGAGCTCAACCAACTCCTTCGGTGCCATTCTATACGGAGCGATAGATACCGGCGCTGTTCGAGCAAACAAGTCAATTCCAAACTCCACCTCCCCGTAGGGGTATTCGAGAGTAACTCCTCAGGAAAAATATCCACAAACTCCTTTCTTTGTTCTAACTCCACTAACTCCCCTTCTTTGGCATCCAACGCCTAACAAAAGTCGAAATGCCTTGCACCCTTTCCGAACCATCTTATCGGCCTTTAAGGCAGAGACTACGTTAGATAAGTAGTTCCTTCTTTCTCCTATCATAATTATCGCCTCATCCTCAAGCGCCCTTAACTCTATTCGCTTAGTTGCACAATCCAATATAGCCCGGTGTTCTACTAGCCAGTCCATGCCAAGTATGAGGTCAAATTCTCCGAAGGAAGTTCCATTAAGTCGGTAGAAAATATCACTCCCTGAATTTCTAAGGGTACACTCGAAAGATCTTATTCACCACTACTGATTTGGCCTAATGGGCTTACTACGAGTCATCTCCTATCGAGATAGTTCGAGTCTATGCCTAGTGTTTCAACTACACTACATGCAACATAGGAATGGGTTGAGCCCACATCAATCGAGCAAAATAAGACTTATCGGCTATAAAGAACGCATCGGTTATGACGTCCGTGCGTCTCCATCCTCCCGCGAACCGCATACACTAGACACGGGCTGTCTAGCCTTTGTATTACCAACACCTCTGCCGGGGTCCCACGTCCTCTTCGGCACCATTACCTCTCGTTATTCGGACCACGACCACCGCCGAGGCATTGGTGCCCACCTCTTCCACTGATTATAGCCACGACCTATTGGTCGACTCCCGCCTATCATTATTGGACGGTCCTTAATCATATGATCCTTAGATCCACACTTGAAACGTCCTCCTGTCTTTTTTCCAACACTCTCCTAGGTGCCTTTTCCCACACTCAAAGACAAGTGCGGTGCATCGCCTCCGGTACCAACACTGCGACCTCGCGCCCATCAACCCTAGGCCTCTTCTTCTGCGCATTTCCGATGACTCTGATGATCCAAACCCTCTCTTTTGCCTTTTCCGGTCAGTATTCTACCTTACAGAGTCCTTAACTCCTTCGGCTACTTTAGCCTTCTCTACTAACACGGCAAATTCCCGTTCCTGCTGCGGAGCTATCAACAACCTTAGATCATCCCTAAGTCCGTCCTCAAATCGGACACATCGCTCATGCTCCGTAGCCACCATTCCTCGAGCATACCGGCTCAACCTTAAGAATTCAGCCTCGTACTCCGCTACGGACTTATTCCCTTGAACCAGCCCCAGAAATGCCTTCATCTACGCATCAATATAATTAGTACGAACATACTTCTTCTGGTATGCCGCCTTAACATAGTCCCAAGTGAGTTCCTCAGCCGTAGCACCATCCCGAACTGTGAGCCACCATTGATATGACTCATCGCGAAGAAGCGACACCATTCCTTTCAGTTTCTCCTCAGCATTTAAATCGAGCTCATCCATGATTCGCTCTGTCGCCTCCAACCAATACTCAGTCGTACTGGGTGCCACACCAGATACACCACGAAACACCTCAACCCCATTGGCTCAGAGTCGCCGCAGTGCATTTACGAGCTCCCATATTTCCTCCCGCTCCGACCACCATTTCAAGAACTCGCGAGACGACTGCGATCATCGCATCATCCCATGCGATCTTGCTGCTCACCACCAATAGCTGGTGGTGGGGATGGTGGTACCTCATTCTCAGATCCTTGACCCGATCTAACGGGTTCCAATACGGCCATTCTGCCTCTACCACGTCCTCGTACATTACGACCACGTCCCTTAGAGCTCATTTCTATGATCGCGCTTTAATCTGATTACAAAGTTTTATGTATTAGCCTTTGTTCCACTGATCACCCGCGAAGAAATTTTATGAAAAAAAGATTAATAGAGGTTCTTTCGATCATTCAGAGTTTTCGTTCCAAGTTTTCTATCCTAATTCAGAGAAACACAATCATTTAGTAGTACCTACCGCACACATTCCACTATTCAAACATTTTCATCCGTTCCTATCCCAGGGGTATTTTCGTCATTTCTCCTACAGGGGTATTTTGGGTAATAAAGCGGGGTCAATTTAAAAATCTTAATAAATCAGGGCACTTTGAAATTTTCAAAACTCGAGGGTACTTTTGAAAATTTTCTCAAATCAGAGGTATGGCAGAAATTTTGAAAATCGGGGTCATTTTGGTAATTTTGTAAATCAGGGGTAATTTCGTAAATTTTCCAATTCAAGGTATCTTAATATTTTGCAAAATAGGGGTTTCTAGTATTTTGAAAAGTATCTTAGTAAAAATCGAGGGTAGTATGGTACTTTAAATTCTTTTCAACCAAAGCTTTTTAGTAAATTTCACAACCAGGGGTATTTAAGTAATTTTATAAATTGGGAATATTTTGGAAAAATTTTCAAAATAATCTCGCTATGAATCAAAGGGGTAATTTGTTGATTTTTAAAACTAGGGTTTTTATAAAAATACGGCTAGTCCCTTTTGGGTTTTAATTATTGAGTTTAGCCTGTGAATGAGTCCTCTTGGTTAGGGTGAACCGTTACCACGCACCAGGTAGGATTCGAGTGAAGAGGAGGTGAGTCACTAGGACTGCTTAAATACCAGGCTCTTCCTGAATCCAATCCTAGACATACGCACAATGGTTGCCACACCCTAACTCGGTGACTCAGTCACAGGTTTGTTTAATTAGAGGCCTTAAAGTTTTATGTAATTCTGTATTGAAGTAAGCTAATCCTAGGGTTCCATAACTTAATATACTACTCTAGGTTCCCGTTATACCCATATACAAATCATACATTAATTCACACAACGGTTAGGGGTACTTACCTGGTGGACTTCGGGTCGGAGACTTAGGTGCCATGCCAGAAAACCTACTCATTTCACAAAAATTTTCACAAAACTTATTTGGGCTCAATTTTGAAAACGTTATGGGCTTTAAACCCAAGGCCGAGAGTTTAAAACCTGGCTCTGATACCAAGCTGAAACACCCCAAACCCAGCCCACGAGCCCTGACCGGATCGGGTATGTTCCTCGAGTAAAACAGTTCAGAATTCGTTTGTTTACTTTGGTAAATTTAAGTGGTTTTGGAAAAAACTTGTTTTGTGTTGGGTCTTGGTTGAAAATCTTGTTCGTTTTGAAATCGGGATTTATTAAAACCTTGTTTTTATATTTAAAAGACATGCCAAATTTATTTTTAAAGTTTACTTGCACATTGGAAAATATTTGTGTTTAAGTGTCAAAACATTTAGCATTTATCTTTAAGAAAAGTGTCTTAAGCTTTTAGTTTGATAAAAATTCGTATCATAATGAAATAATTAAAATGCATGCATAAATAGTTTCATACTAGTGGCCTTATTACATCAACGGTAAAACCCGAAATGAAATTCAAACTTAAAGTTCAAAATAAAATAAAGTAGAATAAAAGCTGAGCTGAGCATGGCCACCATTAAGCTCCTGCCGACCCGGTCCATCACTGAGCGTCACCTGAAAGAAATATCCCACGATGGGGTGAGTCAAACAGACTCAATGTGTATAACCAACACTAGTCCCCAAATGATTTAGGCATATCATAACTTGTCATACATACATAACAAATAGAGATAATGATGCAATCCCGAACCTAAACCTAGATGCCATCCGCTACACATCACCCGTACCAACCATCACACCGTGGGGACTACTAAGTCAACCCTCCATCCGCTACACATCATCGAAGGCAGTCGCTGCAGACGACGTGCTCATCGCCCTTATATATTGTGGCATAGCCACCGGATAATATACTTTGTGACATAAGTCACCACATTCAAATTATGTGACCGAAGTCACCACATTCATATATTGGGGTATAAAACCACCAATCACTTCCCCTTTCCATATAACCCATATGCCCATGTCATACAGAACATGCAATATCATGCCATATTCTTTATTCACATTCTTATAGTTTCACATATGTGCCATACAGATATTTATCATATCGTACTCATAGAAGGAGTAGGTTTACGTACCTGAGTACTTAGTACCATTGCATGGTATCTTAGCCATAATTTTCACATTCTTAATAACACATGCATTAAAACAACACCATAAATCTATTAAAACTTAGGGTAGGGCTACACACTGTATTACCGCTTTATCGAAATCCACGAAACCCGATCATCGATTTAGATCTCAAGTTCCTACATTTAGTCAATCGCTTAATGTTTAACAAAAGCCTATTCGGCTATATGACCAAATCCCGAAGGATTAATGTAACCAACTTCTTACCTTGCTGCCGATTGAATACTAACCAAATCCCGAAATTTTGTAGTGTTTTCTCCCTTGCAATCGGCTAACACTCAATCACTACATAAGTTAGTTTTGGCTTTTATACATTTAAGAAACAAATCGGAATCTCTAAGTATGGCTTTGGCCGAATGCACATATGTACTTACCTTGTGATTTCAAATCCCGAAAAGTGTTATTTGGTTGGGTATCTGTCGAAGTCACTATGGCATGTGTTAGATCTAACTCTAGCATTTAATCTTAATAAAGGGCCCTTGGCCGAATACATGACTTACCTTAGATCTGAAATCCCGAATGATCTTCTATTGTAGTCGACTTAACAGAAATCTCGAGATTCTCCTTCAATGATTTGGCCAAAGATTATTAATGGTGTTAGAGTTTTGATTTCAGTTTTACGGAAAGGAAATAATATGACAACAATCGAATCGTTACCCTTAATGTTGTAGTCGACGGTACCTTTACCAAAACCCACAAAAATATTCGGCTAGGAGTACTTGTTGATCACCCAAATTCCAACTTTTGAAAAAGAAAGAATCGGCTCCCTTCTCTAAAAGATGCAATCGGCTATGGGCACCAAACAGAAGATTCGGCTTTTGAAGATGATTGAATCGTGATAAGATGGAGAAGAAGGAAACTAAGTTTTGAGAGGTTTTCGGTTTTCTATTTCACAAAAGAAGAGAGAAAGGGAATGGAGCTTTTGGAGGAGAGAAAAATCACAAAAGATGCCTATAGCTACACTAAATAAATTCGGCACCTTGCTTCCCTTGAATGGCCGAATTTTTGCCCCCCCTAAAGTCCCATATGCGCCAACTCCTTCCCCTCATCTAATCCCTTACTTTTCTCTTATCACCCCATTTAAAATAATAAAATTAATCAATCATTTATCCCCTTATCTAGCCGAATTTCAAAAAGGATTAAACTCATCCCTTTAGTGCCTTAATGCCGTCCACTACTGCTCCCTCCTGCAGCCAAAATAAAATTCTTTTATTTTGCTTCCCTTGTGGCTCGAACCCAAGCCCTTACACCTTGCATATAGCGTCACCACCTGAGGCCCTAAGTGGCGCCTTCAGGCCACTTTACCAAGTCCTCTTTAGTGTCTAATTTTCCCTACAATTTCTCATAAGGCCACTTTGCTTAAATTCCCTCTTTTAAACTTAAAACTTAATATTTTCTAAGGCATTTATCTACCCTCTAAAGTTCTCAAAATTCATAAAACACATTATAACACACAAAGGCATGCTATTTCATATAATTAAGCAAAATGCACACGCCCAATTTATGGATATTACAGGTGCTAAATAAAAAGATTGATGGTTTGTGTTCTTCGTAGGTACATCCGATCATGCAGTGCGACGCAAGTGGAGGCGTGGTGAATCCTGAGCACCTACCCTACCATCTTGGCACAGAGAGCGAACAGATGAACTATATGGGTAACAACTTTAGATCTAACAATAACCCTTATAGTAATACTTATAATCCAGGTTGGAGGAACCACCCCAATTTTTCATGGGGTGGTCAAGGAAATCAAAGACAACAACCCCCTCCAAATTTTCAAAATCACCCTACCCATTGGGAAAAGAAGTGAACCTTGAGGAGATACTGACAAAATTCATAGCAGTCTCAGAAACCCGTCTTCAAAAAGCTAAGACAACACTTGAAAGTCAGCAAGCATCAATTCAAGAGATCAAAAATCAGGTAGGTCAACTTACCAAGATCATGTCAGAACGACCACAAGGTAGATTGCCAAGCAACACTGAAACTAACCCAAAGGAGCAACTTCAAGCCATAACCGCTCATGACAGTAAAGGGTTAGATGAACCCAAATTAAGGAAAGAGGATGTCGTAGAGGAAGGTAAGGTCGAGGTAAGTCATGATAAATCAAAACCGGTAATCAAAGAGTACCAACCTCGCATACCATATCCCGAAGCAATGAAGAAAGATAACACAGAGGAACAGTTCGGTAAGTTTCTTAAACTTTTAAAGAAATTACATATTAACTTACCATTTCTTGAAGCTCTTTCGCAGATGCCAGATTCAAGAAAATTTTTAAAAGAGCTTTTGACAAACAAATGGAGGTTAGACGAGGCATCGCATGTGGAGCTAAACGCAATGTGCTCAGCAATTCTACAAAATAAACTACCACGAAAATTAAAAGATCCAGGGAGTTTTACAATTCCATGTTTAATTGGTAGTTTATCTATTAATAACGCTTTAGCTGATTTAGGGGCAAGCATAAATGTTATGCCTTATAAAATGTTTAAACAACTAGGTCTAGGGAAACCCAAACAAACTAGGATGAGCATTCAATTAGCTTATAAGACTATTCGTATTCCTAGGGGTATAATCGAAGATGTTCTCATAAAGATTGATAAATTCGTATTCCCAGTAGACTTTGTAGTTTTAGAAATGGATGAGGATAATAGTATCCCCTTAATTTTAGGAAGACCCTTTTTAGCAACTGCCAGAACTAAAATTGATGTGGGTACAGGTGAATTAATACTCCGTGTAGGTGACGAATCAATTAGTCTCCAGGCTCTCGACTCAGCTAGGATATCGAGCAATCAAGGTGAGAAAATAAATTCTATTAATGACCATTCGGTTAAACCTTCTTTTCAGGAAACACCACGGAACTACACACCCGAGCCAGATCCTACATCTCATAACAATAAGGAAATAACTCATGAGGATCGAAGGCTTCAAGTTGATGACCTAGACGAGTGGAAGACACATTTTAAGGAGAATGTAACATCCCCAAACCCGGCCCATTCACTACGACCGAATCTGGTTATGTTAGTGAAAATATGTTTCTTTACTTAGAATTTAAAACATGAAAATTTACTATCTTTTGAAAATTATGTCCACTTAAAAAAAATTATTAAAAAATGTAAGCTTGTTGAAAACTTCCACATTAAGACATTTTTATAAGTTGCTATAATATAAATCTTTTGCGAAAATATTCCTAAGTGTAGTGTAAACTTCAACATTAATAAATAGAGTACTTTAAAACAAAGAGGCCCTTTATTACATCAAGTAAAATTCCAAAATATTGATAATATAAAATAGTTAAATGGAGTAACACATCTTCTGCATGGGCCACCTTGTGTCCTCTCCAATCCCGGTCCAATCTACGCATCACCTGAAATATTTAGAAAATAAAGAGTGAGTCCACTGACTCAGTGCATAATCACAACACAGGTTTCCCGCGTATGGGCTTGGCCCCATACCAAACAATTCACATAGCAAGTCATGCACATATGTATCTCAGCCCAACCCATTGTCCAACCGAACACCAACCTTAGCAGACTCCCTGCCTAAGGCCGTGGCTAATCCACCGTTCACATAGTGAACCACATATCTTACCTTGGCAGACTTGCTGCTCAAGGCCGTGGCTGAGCCACCGATCAACCAAAGTGATCCAAATATCGTAATCTGTCTACGGCGATGCACATAGCAATCAACCGCCGAGATGGGCACCAAGCCAACATCTCCCTTGAGGTAGCACAAAGCTAACCATCAAGCGCTAATGTAGCCGGAGCTATCATTAGAGCACGTACACCTCGTGTACACTTCCTCCTTCATCGAATCAAGCCCCACCTCATGCAAATGTATAGATGCTACATGTTAAGTCATTGCATCACATAGGTATATAAATATACACATATACAATTATACATCACAAATAATCTTACCATCACCGTGTACTCATCACTTAAGCCATTATAAATGGCTACCACACCTAACACACAGTGTTTAAACATTAGCAATCAAACCGAGAAATAGTGCGATGATTACGCACCTAGATAGCACACCCGATCTACCCTTGAAACGCAACCTTATACCATCGTGATGCTGCTGACTAAACAAATCCCGAAAGGTCTCCTGCGCTAGGCTCTCCTCCCTATAACCGACCTTGCACAAAACAAGTAACACTTAAGGCCATTCGGCCAAGACAAGAAACCATAGCAAAACTAACACACTTACCTTGCTAACCACTACCCTTCCTCTAACAAGAATCGGCCACCACCAAGGAAGTAAGGGTTCGGCTTGAAGGAAAACGGATGAAAAGGGATAGAGGTTACGGCAATAGAAAAGAGGATAAAGGTTTGAGGGATAAAATGGAGTGGTTTTGGCTCAAAAGAAATGAGGAGAAGAAGATAGCTATATGACCTTGAAGTTTCGGCCATTTGGAAAAAAAATGTGAGAGAAGAAGAACAACAAGCTTTGGAGAAAAGGTTTCGGCAACCAAGGAAATGGGGAACAAAATTCGGCAAGGGAGAGAAGGCAGATGGTGAATGAAATGAGCACCTCCCCTCCCCCTATTTATACTATACGGCCTAGCTCCAACCTCCCACCAAAAATCCCATTATTTGCTCCTACAATTCCTCCCCAACACTCATTCAAAAAGTTTGAATGAGTCAAACTTCTTCCTAGCCAAAATTTAAAAACAAAGACCAAGTCTTTCTCCATCTTTTAAGCATCCAAAAGCCACCCAACTTCTTACCTCTCGACGCCAAAAATAAAGGCCAAAGTCTTTGCCTTCGCACTCGAACACCGCCCCCTTGCACCTGAGGCGTCACTTCCCCAAGCTCTTAGTGGCGTCTCCCTTGCCACTCCACCAGCCCAATTCTTATGCCAAAACCCCACCAAAAATTCTCTTAAAGCCCTCTCCAACCAAACTCCCCCTTTTGCACTCAAAAATCCAAAATTTTCTAAAGTCTTCCCCTTGAGTCCAAACATTCTTACCACCTCTCAAACACATCCAAGCATACCCAAAACCTACTAGAACATGAATTATACCCAACATGCATAGCCCCTAAACCAGGGTGTTACAGAGAAACTAGGAATACACGAAGTAAAATCGAAGGAACCACCAGACGAGTTAGTAAGAACAGCAAATGACTTCAAAATAGGGGATCAGGTATTGTTAGATAAAACAGACCCTCGAATTGTTCCGCCCAACCCTAATACAAACAAAGAAATCTCTTTTAAGGTAATAAATATTTTTCCATACGGAACAGTCGAGGTAAGTAATCCTATCTTCGGCACTTTTAAAGTAAATACTACTCGACTCAAACTTTATCATGATAATAGAACTGATAGCATGAGAGAGGATGTTCAACTCTTCAAACCACCCTGATTATGCGAATGAGAGGTAAGTCTAGCTTAAGACTATAAACGAGCGCTTCTCGGGAGGCAACCCGAGCACTAACTCCATTAATTTTTACATTTTTATTTTTACTTTTATTTTTCCTTTTCAGCATTTAATTTTAAACTAACCAAAGTGCAGATTTCCATACCACACGGCCTTGCACACGACCGTGGCCGTGGCTGTGTGGACACTACGGATTTCTGTACTGACATAGCAGAGGTAGTACGAGCCAATGACGAAAGATTCCCAGATCACGAACGACTCTAAATTGCCACGACCGTGTGATATGGCCGTGGCCAACACTAAGGGAAGTCACACGGGCTCCAACTAACTCGCCACGGCCATGCGATGCGGCCGTGGTCGACACTGTTTGATCCTACACGGGCGTGGTGACCTGAACCTGGGAGTGGGAGAAATGAAAAAAAGCATAACACGGCCGTGCGACACGGCCGTGTGACTCGACACACCCATGGTACACGGGCGTAGGGGTGTACCAGACATGAAAATTCTATTTAAACCCTCCTCCTTCCTCTTACCTACTCCACACCTCCTTTCTCCCATCCTATTCTTCAGATCCCTCCCCTTCCATACTTTTCTTCTTTAGTCCTTCCCCAAACCCTTGACCTCCACATCTATGTCGAAGAAGCGGAAGGATCCAAGCACAGTCTCCCTGTGGGAGATCGATCTACATAAGTTCATGCCGGCCGCTTCAATTATTCGACTAGCCAAGGGTCTTTGAGGCCATTTAACTCTTATTTTTCTTTTCTCTTCTCATTTATTTTCCTTATCTTAACTTCTCTTCCACTAAATTTAGTCTATCTTATTTTAGTTTCTTGTTTTTAGGTTCTTCAGGCTGCTTGGGAATCACGCCACAACGACCCTAATATCCACCCCTACAGAAATGTCTTCCTCCAACGCAGCCCGAATATTGTGACCCCATAAAAAAATTCAGAGAGTTTCACCTCTAACCGTATCTTTTGATTTTCTATATCTATATTTATCTTTGTACATTGAGGGCAATGTACATCTTAAGTGTGGGGGGGTAAAATTTAAAAGTGCCAAACTTTTTGCATTATTCTCTAATCCTGAATTATATCTTGTTCTTAAATAATTTTCTCATATTACGATTAAAATGAAATTTCCGGTGATTTATGATTTTTATTGATATGTTTTGGATTAAGTCATAGTTAATTGTACATTGATAATTTAAACTTTAAGATACTAGAGAATCAAGCAAGATAAGTCTATTTTCTGTAATTTAAAAAAAATTTAGGTTGTCTACCTGAATCTAGTTATTACCTTGAAATTTGGAATTTACAAGGTTGACGTCAAAAGCCCATATTTTTTGTGAGATATTGAGCCTTTTAGAGCATACATTTTTCGTGCTCACTTTATTGATTATGAGTGTGTCAACATTGATTTGTTATTCTAGAACTTGCTTCAATTATACATGTCGAGACCACACCTTTGATTTGATATACAGAGATGATAAAGGCACTTAGGTTTTAACCCACTTACTTCACTAAAAGCCTACCTTCATAATTAACCCCTAGTGAACCCCTTTGATCCTAACAACCCTGTTATTGACTCACCCTCAACATTAACCAAAAACCATTATTGTTGAAATCCCTTTAATTAATTTAACCCATATTAAGTCGAGGTCTGATTTGAACAGATTACTTAGCTAAACTATGCTTTCCATTTCAGTTGTTAATTATTGTTAAAAAAAAAACAAAGTATATTCATTATTAGTTCTATGTTATTTGAGCTTAAACTGTTAATTTCATTATCTTTAGAAGAAGCTCATGTTATTAGTATTAAGTTTCCGTGATGTAATTATTTAGTATTAGTACAACTTTTTAGTTAGGTAATTTGTCAATTTAGTCTCGATACTAACCCTCTAATTCAAGCCTTTATCCACACCTTTAACCCAAGCCCCGTTACAACCCATAAAAGACCTTTTGATTTGCATATCATTTCATATTATAGTGGTGGAGATTTGATTTTCATGCAAGCCTATGGGATTAACTTTTCATGTCGACTTCTAAGTGCTTATTGTTGAACCTTAAAACACTTTGAGTGATTTGAGTGAATCTTTAGTGAGGATGTCAAATTTTATCGATTTTGAATCAGAGGTAATTAATTAGTTAAGTGGAAGTATCTATTTTTCATACTATAAAAACTATGACTTTGATTGTTTGAATCTTTAGGAACCTTCCGGTTAAATTATCAATATATGAATCACCTATGAAATATGATGAAACACTGTTGATGAAGGTTATGAATTGAGGAAGTTCGTTTTAATTGTGAGTTGAGAATTTTGCTTGAGGACAAGCAAAAGCTTAAGTGTGGGGGTATTTGATAAACCGTAATAGTAACATATTTTAAGCCCACATTTAGCATGCTTTTGGATGATTTAAGCCTTGAATTATGTAATTTGGTGCTCTTAATCCTTTGTTTTCATGTTTTATACTCAGGAAAGCACCGGAGAATGAAAAGAATGAGAAACGGGCTTAAAATGGACCAAATAGGCCAAATCACGAAATCGACACGGCCTGGGCCCAAGACCACACGACCGTGCCTCATTAATGGACTCGAACACGGCCTGACCACGACTTACACGGGCGTGTGCCAAGGGCGTGTCCCTGCCGTGGCAAAGAAAAGTTCTATTCGGATTAGGATACTTAGAGGCGAAGTAACACATTCCGAAGCCTATATAAACACCCTAAGTATGACCAAAAAGGGGGGAGCCCAAGGCTTTTCTCAGGGGGCGTCCAGCTAGGCCAAAGAGGGTAGATTTGTGGGAATTTACTCGAAGAAAGGCAGTTGATTCATCTCAAGAAGCCAGAGTCATACTCAAGACGACGGATCTCTCCTTTAATTCCTTCAGGGGGTTTTGGAGTTTTTCTTATGTTTTGTTTTATCTTTTCTTCTGAGATGTTTTCTTTTATCACTATGAACTAAACCCTCAGATACCTGAGGGGGATGAAACCTAAGATGAATCTTATTATTGTTTTCTGAACTATATGATAAATACTTGATTTGTTCTTAATTATGTGTTCTTAATTCTTGTTTTGATATTTCCGGGATATTAATTCAAGTTTGATGTGCTTAGGTGGAGGAGCAAAAGTCCCTGCCTAAGAGTAGATCTAGCATAATTAAACGGAGTTGATCGCACGCCTAGACATAGGGTGACGAGATTTTGCCGGATTAGGGTGAAACCTAATATGGGAGTCCATAGATCGAGTTAATGCAATTCTAAGGGTTTTAATTAGAAAGAGATTTCAATTAATCAACCTAGGGTTAGATGTTAGTAGCCTCGACGGAGGTATTAATATAACTTAGGGAATCCTACGGATCAAGTCAAGTGAATAAATCGTCTGGTTCAGTGTTAGATAACAAGTGAAGTCTAGGTGGATTCTTCCTTGGGTATTGTCTTAATCAATTGGTTTCTCCCACAAGTATTTCCCCAAATTCATTCTTCTTTGTCTTAGAGTCTTTAGCTTAGTAGTTAGTTAATTTAGATTAAACAACAATTCCCTTTATTTTAGGCTAGATAATGAAAAGAAAGTTAGTATTAGTACTTTTAGTTCCTTTGGGTTCGACAATCCGGTCTTGCCTTAACTATACTACTGTTCGATAGGTGTGCTTGCCTCAAATCGTTGTCATAGTTAGTTACCAGGTTCGATCATTCTCTTTATAAATTTTAAAACTTTGACAAATCACAACAGTCAGTTATAACATAAAAGTCCTCTTATTTATTGTCCATGTTTGTCCACTATTTACAATAATAGTCTATCTACCATATAAATCCCTTAACAATTTAATTTCATAGCTAATAGATACCTTTAACTAATAGAACCCTACTTTTTCACCTTTTATGATTTAGACCTTTTCACTTAATTAGGCATGCAAACATCAAAATTTCTTAATGAAATTTTAATACGACACTACTAACATACCGTAGACATTAAAATAATAATAAAATAAATACTTACTCATCATATTTGTGGTCCCAAAACCACTTTTCCAATTTCACTAAAAAATGGGTTGTTACAACTCTCGCCCCTAAAGTAATTTTTGTCCCCGAAAATCTTTCCAGAAAAGAGGTTCAGCTATTGCACTTTCATAACTTCCTTCAATTCCCAGGTAGCTTCTTTTATATCGTGTCGTTACCAAAGAACCTTCACTAAAGTTATGCTTTTATATCTTAATTCTTTAATCTCTCGAATTAGAATTCTGATCGGTTCTTCACTATACGTCATATTAGGCTGAATCTCAATGTCAATAGGTGAAATGATATGTGATGGATCTGATCGATACCGTCGTAACATAGATACATGAAATACATTATGAATCTTTTCTAACACTAACGACAAAGCTAATCTGTAAGCTACTGGCCCGATTCTCTCAATGATCTCATACGGCCCAATAAACCTCGGACTTAGCTTTCCTTTATAACCAAATCGAAGAACCTTCTTCCAAGGCGACACTTTTAAAAACACTTTGTCGCTGACTTGAAATTCTATGTCTTTTCTTTTCAAATCTGCATAAGAATTCTGTTGATCTGAAGCTGCTTTCAAACTATCTCGTATAACTTTAATCTTTTCTTTGATTTCTCATATCAAATCAACCTCGAGAACTTTTTCTCACTAAGTTCAGTACAGTACAATGGAGTTCAGCATTTCCGACCATACAAAGCTTCGTACGGTGCCATCTTTATGCTCGATTGATAACTGTTGTTGTACACAAATTCAACCAATAGTAGAAATCTCTCCCAATTTCCTTCGAATTCTAAAACATAGTATCGAAGCATATCCTCGAGTATCTGAATTACTAGCTCAAATTGACCGTCGGTCTGAGGGTGAAACGTGGAACTAAAATGCAAACGAGTACCTAGAGCCTCATGTAACTTGCTCTAGAATCGAGACGTAAATCGCGGATCTCTATCGAAAATAATGAAAATTGGCACACCGTGTAACCTAACGATCTCAGAAACATATAACTCTACTACCCTCTTGAGCAAAAAATCCGTACACACTAGAATGAAATGCATGGATTTCGTCAAAGGATCTACAATGACCCAAACAACATCCTTCTTTATCAGAGATAGAGGCAATCCCGATATGAAATCCATCATAATACGCTCCCATTTCCACTATGGAATCATTATTGGCTGTAACAAACCAGAAGGAACCTGATGTTCGGGTTTAACATGTTGACAAACTAAGCATCTCGATACGAACTTAGAAATTTCTCGCTTCATACCTGGCCACCAGTACATTTGCTTCAAATCACCGTACATTTTATTGCTACCAAGATGAATATTCAAGCTACTATTGTGAGGTTCCTGTAATATCTTCTGGACGAGATCAGAATTTCTTGGAACACAAATTTTGCCTTTGAAGTACAAACTAACATCAATCCTAATCTGGAAGTCTGAATCAGAGTCGTCTCAATCTGTATCCGTTTAGCTATTATCACATCATCACATTTTTTAGCTTCACAAATCTGTTGCAAAAACATCAGTCTAGCTTTCAACTCAGCTAAAATTGAACCGTCATCAATCAACGCCAATCTCGTATTCAAAGCTCGCAAAGCAAACAAAGACTTCTTACTCAAAGCATCAGCAACAACATTAGCCTTTCCTCGATGACAATCAATGATCAGATCGTAGTCTTTCAATAACTCAAGCCATCTGCGGTGTCTCAAATTCAAATCTTTCTGTGACATTAAGTATTTCAGACTTTTATGATCCATAAAGATATGAATTTTTTCTTCGTACAAATGGTGTCGCCAAATCTTCAGAGCAAATACAATCACTGCAAGCTCCAAATCATCCGTCGGATAATTTTTTTCATGCAGTTTCAACTATCTAGAAGCATACGCTATCACTTTGCCTTCTTGCATAAGAACACAACCCAAACCATTTAATGATGCATCACTATAAATTAAAAATTCTTTACTTGACTTTGGCTAAATTAATACAGGTGCCTCGATTAAAAATGCTTTCAATTGATTAAAGCTTTGCTGACATTTCTCGGACCACTCAAACTTAAAATCTTTTTGCAATAATCTCGTCAACAATGTAGAAATCACCAAGAATCCCTTGACGAATCTTCTGTAATATCCGGCTAAACCCGGAAAACTTTTGACCTCAAACACATTTCTCAGAGGCTTCCAATCTATCACAGCTGAAATTTTGCTCGAATCAACCCTAAAGCCATCGGCTGATACAACATGTCCCAAAAATCTGACTTCTCAAAGCCAAAATTCACATTTGCTAAACTTAGCGAACAATTGTTTTTCGCGCAAAGTTTGCAAAACAATTCTTAAATGCTCAGCATGCCCAGTCTCATCTCGTGAATAGATCAAAATACCATCAATGAATACTACAATGAATCTATCTAAATACGATTTGAAGATTCTGTTCATCAGGTCCATAAAGACTGCAGGTGCATTAGTCAAACCAAACGACATTACAAGAAATTCATAATGTCTATACTAGGTTCTGAACGCGGTTTTTGGCACATCTGAGTCTTTAACTTGCAACTAATAATAACCAGAACAAAGATCAATACTTGAAAACACTGTCACACCTTTCAACTGATCAAACAGATCGTTAATACGTGGCAAGGGATACTTGTTCTTGATCGTGACTTTTTTTAGTTGTCGATAGTCAATATATAATCGCATGGACCCGTCATTTTTCTTAACAAATAACACTGGAGCACCGTAAGGAGAAAAATTGGGTCAAGCAAAACCCCTATCTGTCAACTCTTGCTACTGTGCTTTCAATTTCGTCAATTTTGTAGGTGTCATTCGATATAGGGGATGTTCCCGGTGCCAATTCAATAGCAAACTCAACCTCTCGAGTCAAAGGTAATCCTGGTAACTCCTTTGGAAACACATCTGAGAACTCACATACAACCGGAACCGATTCTAATTTCAATTTCAAAACCCTGGAATCAACTATGTAGGCGAGATATACTTCACAGCCTTTTTTAAAATAATTTTGTGCATTCATAGCTGAGATTATATTAGATGTACCAACCAATCTTTTGGACTCGTTTACCATCTTGACATTTTAGCACAATATGTTTTCTTCTACAATTCACAATAGCATCATGCAGAGTCAACTAGTCCATACCCAGAATCACATCAAACTCATCAAAGGGTAATAACATCAAACTAGCTGAGAAATCGTAACCCTTAATTTTCAGTGGACACGATCTACATAACTGATTAACTAGAGCACACTAACCCAAGGGATTTGTAACTTTGATAGTATATTCTGTGAATTCAACAAGTAATTTCTTTTTGTCTACTAATGTAGTGCATAGATACGAATGAGTTGATCCAGGATCAATCAATGCATATACATTAATATCAAAGAGAGAAAAAGTACCTGTAATAACATCTGGAGTAGTAGCTTCCTCTGGAGCTCGAATTGCATAAGCTCTGGTCGGTGTTTTCGCTTTAGACCATTCGTTCATCTTGCTATTCTTTCCTGGACTGAGAGTAGTATTTCTAACGTTTCCAGATCGTCTACCTCTCTGAGAGGTTGCTTTAGGCTTATTAGATTTGTTTCTGAAATCATTTTGCTTCTTCAGACAATTATGAAGAAAATGGTCAGTAGACCCACAATGGAAACAAGCTCCCAATTTTGATCGACACTCTTCAAATTGCCTTTTATTACATTCATCACACACAGGAACGGTTCTCTCCACATTCCTTACAGTTCCAACACTTGCTGCTAGAGAATTAACTGATTGGAAATTACTTTGCCTCGGTTTCTGTCTACCAACGAACTCTGTAGGAGTAGCTGATCGACTGGTGTCACTTCTAAATTTCTTCAAGGGTGAAGTTTGAGCTAGCTTGAATGACCCCCATTTGTTATAGTCTCTAAATTTTGAATCCGACTATCGTTTACTTTTACAAATCTCTTCAACTTTCTGAGCCCGCTTTGAAAGTTCTACAAATTCCCATAACTTTAATGCTTCTACAGCCATATAGATCTCATCATTCAAACCATCTTCAAATCTTATACACATTTCTTCCTCATTGGATACGATGTTACGAGCGTACTTGCTTAACTGCACAAATTCACGTTCATATTCAGCTACATTCTGGTTTCCTTATTTTAACTCGACTAACATACTTTTTTCTTGAATTCACTTTGAAAGAAGTCCCAATTAACCCGATCATCCTATACCATCGTACGCAAAGTATCCCACCATAAATATGCCTTATCTTTCAGTAAAGACACCGTACACCTCAAGTAATCTTCGGGGGTGCACAATAACTCTACAAAAACTCTCTTTGTGTTCAATAGCCAATACTCGACTTTTGAAGGATCATCATCTACCGTACCTCTGAACTCTTTCGCTCTACATTTCAAAATTTTATCTACAGATACTCGGGTAATCGTTATAGGTACAGGGTTTGGAATATTCAGGGGTACTGGGGGAGGCATAATAGGGGGTAGAGGTGGCAGAGTTGTAAGGTTTGCTTGCTTAAACTCATTGAACCATTGGTTCATCATTCCTAGAAATACATTTTTCATCTCATCACCGATAGATTATAGAATAGGCGCACTGTTACTTGCCTCAGGATTCAAAGCTTGAACATTACATTCAGCCTCATTAACTATCGCTCGATTTGATTCAGTTGACATCTTGAATCTATAAGAAATAAAACTTTAGAACAGATCAAAAGCATCACACTATCATAGGGTATATGTGGCATGTATATACCAAACCTTACTTCGCTACGTTAGTCCTAGAACTGACTAAACTGTAGCTCTGATACCACTAAATGTAACACCCCTAACTCATATTTATCGCCAAATTTAGGGTTACAGAGCATTACCGAATAAAAGTAACTTAAAGTCATTCATTTCTAAACATTTCAATAAACATAGCATAATCTATTAATATACACGTATATCATCCCTTATTTGAGCCCTCGAGGCCTTAGAATCACTTTAGAAACGATTCGAGACTAAATCAGAAACATTTGGAACATTGAGGAAAAAGTTAAAAAAATTCAAAATGTAGGGGTCACACGGCCGTATGGCCAAGCCGTGTGACTCACACGGCTGAGACACACGCTCGTGTCTCAGGCTGTGTAATAATCGAAATAGGGACAGACGGTCGTGTCCTAGCCCGTGTTCATTCCTGTGTAACTCTTTGACTTGGGTCACATGGCCAAGCCACACGCCCATGTGCTAGGCCGTGTAACTCTTGAAATGGCCTCACACGCCCGTGTGCTAGGCCGTGTGCTAGGTAGTGTAATTGCCTGACTTGAATGCCTTTAAAACCTACAGGAGATACACGGTCGTGTCGCATGGCCATGTGTCACACACGATTGAGACACATGTCCGTGTTTTAGGCCGTGTAGATAAGAAATTAGCCAAAATCAAGCTATTTCCTTCACCCATTTCAAGCATGTACCTACAAGCCATTTGCAACCTTAACCAAGGCAATCAAAACATACCAAAACATGCAATAAAATGACAATTCAAAAGACCAAAATCCATTCAACCAATATTCCATATAGGCACCTCAATCACAACCAAGCTACCTTACTTAAACATATGCATTACCATACTTAAAACATACACAACTAATTTAATATCATCTTAAAGCATATCAAAATTGAGACCACAAACAACACAACATGTCATACCATATTATTGTCCTAAAAACAACCAACCAATGTGACATTCATAGACACCACAATTATAACCAACATCAACAACTAAAACTTGTAAACTTTAATCTATTTCTAGCATAGCACTTCATTCATTCACAAGCAAAAACAAATCACAAGTGATAAATTCCAAACATTTCTAATTGTACTAAGAAGATACCTATTTACAATCTTAATAAAATACCTAACATCTTAGTTTAGTATTTTTTTCCTAATATACCATAACAACCTATATAACCACATATACATGCCACAACCCTAAGGAGAACAAGAACTACCAACATCGATGGATAGTGTGAGCTGAAGATTCGATCCGTCCAAAAGTCAGCAATAATGATCTACAAAACAATACACAAAAACATAAAAGCTTATAGAGCTTAGTAAGAACATAGCATATCTTTTAACTTACCAACAACTTAATACAACTCATATTTTACTCGATTTGAAGTTACCGGAGTGTAAACAAGGGCACATATGTGCTATTCAGGGGTACCGAAGTACAAATAGGGGCACGTATGTGTAATTTAGGGGTACCGAAGTACAAAAAGGGGCAGGTATGTGCAATTCAGGGGTATCGAAGTACAAACAGGGGCACGTATGTGCAATTCAGGGGTATCGAAGTACAAACAGGGGCACGTATCTGCAATTCAAGGTATAATTAATTATAAGCATTTAATTACATAACTATAATGTAAAATATAAGTATAAATTCAATTACGTATTGCAATACTACGAACTTACTTTGACAACTAGAGCATTGAAATGCGATCGAGCTAATCCGTGATTTTCCCCTTTCCTCGATGTAATTCTAGTTGAGATTTATCTTGATCTAAATAAGTTATTATATTCAATTAAGTATTTCAATCAATCTTAGCATTCAATTCAATCTATAATTCACATTATGAATAATTATAGTTTTCCCCTAACATTTTAACCTTTTTACAATTTAGTCCTTAAACTCGTAATTGAATATAATAATTTAGCCCCTAACATTTTAACCCTTTTACAATTTAGTCCTTAAACTCATAAATTCAAATTTATGCAATTCCATCCACACACCATGCTAGCCGATTTACCTAAGGACTCATATCAACCCACAAAAATCATCAATTCACAATTTAACCATGATATTTTTCTACTTTTACAAATAAGTCCCTAAATGTTAATTTCATCAAAAATCACTTTACAAAAGTTGTTTATTTAACAAGGACTCATAATTTTTCATTAAACTTCAAATATCAAGCAAATATGTTCATGGAAAAACCCTAACCCTTTAACAGTTTTGCAAATTAGTCTCTGGGCTAGCTAGATTAAGCTACAGCGATCCCGAAAATATAAAAATAATTAAAAACGGGACAAAACATCACTTAATGCAATATAATAGCTTGGTCAAACCTAGCAAGCTTCCATGGAGGGTTTCTTTCTTTGGCTTTTCAGTGGGAGAAGATAGAATAAAGATGATAGGTTTATTTTTTCTTAATTTACATTAATTTATTTATTGATTTACTAAATTAACCTTTGTTATAACATAAAAATCCTCTTATTTATTGTCCATGTTTGTCCACTATTTACAATAATAGTCTATCTACCATATAAATCCCTTAACAATTTAATTTCATAGCTAATAGATACCTTTAACTAATAGAACCCTACTTTTTCACCTTTTACGATTTAGACCTTTTCACTTAATTAGGCATGCAAACATCAAAATTTCTTAACGATATTTTTATATGACATTACTAACATACCGTAGACATTAAAATAATAATAAAATAAATATTTATTCATCGAATTTGTGGTTCTGAAACCACTATTCTGGTTTCATTGAAAACCGGGTTGTTACATATCGTACCCACAAGGATTATGAAAGAAAAATATTTATGAAATGTAAATCAAACACTTTGGTGATGGGAAAATATGTTGATTTGAAGAAGTATTTATAAAAGCTAAAAATAATTTAACTAAGAAAAATAAAAAGTAAAAGCTCCAATGCATGGTTTTTGAAAGATGAGTTTTAATCAATATGACATAATTGTGCTAGATCAATTACATTCCTTAACTTAGAATCACTAAACCCATGTTCATGTTGTTACGAATATTTTCATGGAAACTTGGTACTTTTCCAACTAATGCACATACAAACTTACTAAACCAATTAATCTCTTAAACATATTACTATGTTAATTCAAACAATTAATCAATTTTCATAAGCAAGTATAAGATTAAGTGAAGTAACAACATAGTCCTATATTGAAACAGTTTAATCACAATAATCTTGTAAGTTATGCAAGGCTAATGTACCATTTAATATCGTTGCTAATTTAACATCCAGCTACCTTAGAAGATTAAACATGCATCACTTAAATATAGTGTTAATTAATTACAATTTCAATACGATTAATAATTAATCCATTTGTTACCTTACAATTATAATGCAAGTATAACATAGGCATGATTTTATTTACTTGAACAAATTACCAAGGCCTAAAAATAACATGAACATGATTATAATAATTTAAGTGGACAGAATACAATCAATTTAACACGAATTAAATTTAAGTCATTTTAATTAAATCAAGAATAACAACACAACAAATATCCATGTTCAATAATCATAACATAATCAAGAAAATTATAGAGAATGGAACTAGAAAGAAATCCAGTATTTCTCTGAAGCCAGACTAGTGCGCTCCTCTCCTTCTCTGCTTGTTCTGTCTATCCAAGGCCTTCACGTACACTTGAATGCTACTACTCCATGGTGGATGAAAGATCTTTTTCAAGAGGGAAATTAGCAAGGGAATGAAACAAGAAAAATGGGAAAACAAAGAAGGGAAAGGAAAAGAGAAAGTGAGTGAAAGAGAGAGATGTGTGGGAATGAATGGTGTGTGAAATGAGGAAGGGAAGAGGAGTATTTATAGGTGAGAATGGATGCTAAAAAAAAAAAAAATTTCATTCATTCACTCTCCCTTGGTCGGTCATGCATTGAGCAAGTTTGAATGATTCAAACTTTGCTATATTTAGCTTGAGGCAAAAAGTGGAGGGGTTTGAATAGCATTTAGGAGAAGCTCAAGGGCTGTTTTGCAAGTATGAAAATCAGCTAAAATCAGCTGATTGAATCATCTATAGGGACGGTTTTGTGCTGCCCTGTAACAGTCTGGTTTGGACCCTAGTCGAAACAGTGGTTTCGGGACCACAAATCCGAGTCAATAAAATATTTTAATATTATTTTTTGTGCCTTTGATATGTGGTTAAGCATGTGTTAAAGTTCCGTAAGTTAATTTGTCTGTTTGTGTGCTTAATTTTAGAAAAGGGCTTAATCGCATAAAATGGAAGTTTGATGGTTAAATGTATAAGTGTTAATTTGTTAATGTCTTTAAAATGTGGAAGATTTATGTGGAAATTTAGCCAATTATAAGGCTAGTGGACGGTTATGGTCAATAATGACCTTGAAAATTATGTTTTATAATTTTATTATATAATGTTAATAAGGTAAATAGATTAATATATATGTTATAATAAGATAAAACATAATAGATGGCCTTTATCATCTTTTTGGTGCCGAAATTGAAGAAAGGAAAAGAAAGAATTTTAAGTTAGGTTATTCGGCCATTGAAAGGTTCAAATTAAGATCAAGATATGAAGAAAACAGACTTAGATCGCGGGAAAGCGAAAGTAGTCGAATAACCGAATCCGATCAACTATCCGAATCCAAGGTAAGTCGATATACAAATAAATGTATTTGAATTGACTTATTTGTGAATATATGAAATTTGAATTGCTATGAATCATACTTGAAATGATGAATATATGGATTTTGAGAAAATATCGAGAGATGGTTAATGTCCGAGAAGTCCCGTCTGAACCTAGGAATAGATAGGATAGTACATGTCATGACATAGGTGTCCGTTATGTGATATCATGTAAGACCACGTCTGGGACGTTGGCATTGATTCGAGATTTTGTGTAAGACCACGTTTGGGACGTTGGCATCGATATGAGATTTACGTGTAAGACCATGTCTGGGACATTGGCATCGTATTTGATTCATGTAAGACCTTGTCTGGGACAGTGGCATCGATATCTGATTACAAGTAAGACCACGTCTGGGACGTTGGCATTGTACGACTATTCTGAGCACTCTGAGTATCCTATTTAGTTCCGAACGATTCAATGGGCAAGTCTGAGTAATGAACGACTATGTGAGTTGTATATCTGATTCAGGTACGTTTGAAAAGTACACTATGTGTGTATAAAAAGGTAAGTGTTTATATGAACTTACTAAGATGAATATGTGTATGGAAATGATGAGATAATATGTGAATATATGCTTGAATGAGTTATGTGAATATGTGATAATTGAGTTGAGAATTATGGCAAGCTATGGCTAAGCAAATGGGCCAAAGAATATGTGATGTATTTGCATTGAGAAAACATTAATGTCATTGTATCAATATGGTTATGAGTATTTTATGCTAAGTTTATTTGTATATGGCTTACTAAGCATTTGGAAAGCTTACTCTATGTGTGTGTTTACTCTATAACAGATCGTCAAAGCTACTGAAGGCTCGAGGACCGTCGAGGATCGTCATCACACTACTCCAATTGTTTTGGTATTTTGAAAATGTGAATATAGCTAAATATGGCATGTATAGGCTAGTCATTTGGTATAAGTTTGAGATGTATATAGCCATGTGATTTGGCTAGATAAATGTTAGTAACATGCATGAGTGAATATGGTATATGATGTATGTTTTGGTATGGCTTGATGGCAATGAAATGGCATTATGAAAGGTAAGCTTATTGATGAATTGATACCATAGTGATTCAGTGAAGTTGTGGATGAGTTATGCTTGGATTTACATGTAAATTGATTGTGCAAATTAGCATGTTTAGAAATGAGATTGAATGGATAATATGATGACCATTTGGTGTGTTTTTGGTTTCCATTGTATTGAGAAATATGCTTGTTTATGCTTGTAGGGATGACCCAAGTGTGGGTGGCATTTTGGCCTTGCAAATGTCCTATTTTGCATACATGGCCAAGAGACACGGGCGTGTGTCTCTTCCGTGTGGCTCAAGGGCCACTTTGAAGTGTGCCTGAGTAGGTTACACGGTCGTGGCACACAAGCGTGCTTGGTGGCCGTGTGAACAAGTCAGTAGCTAGCCTATTTTTACACGGCCATGGCACACGGGCGTGTCTGGCGGCCTTGTGAATAAGTCAGTATACATGCTCTATTTTGGCACGGTCAGGACACATGGGTGTGTCTAGTAGCCGTGGGAGGCACACGGCCTGACTGCACGAGCGTGTGACCTCTGCAGTGTTGAAAAAGTTTTAAATTTCTGAGAATTTTCATATGTGTACGGTTTAGTCCCGGCCCTATTCTAAAGCATGATTAAGGTCTCGTTGACCTATAAAAGGGACACTTTGATTGCGATTGATGAATTGTATTATGAAATGTCTGTAAAAGTTTCTGATCTGTCTGGTAACTCCTTTTATCTTTAATCCAGCGACGGATACGGGTTAGGGGTGTTACATGCCCAATTGCTTGGTGGTTCAGTCCTCTATACTTAGCACACTAGGCCACTTTCTTCTTCAGACTTTATATTAATTTTTAACCCAATTAATGTTGGATAAAAATTAAATATAAACTATGTATAATAATTATTATTGGACCATCCTTGGCTATAAAATAATTTAGCCATGTTCTTGATTCACGTAATGCAAAAATTAGCCCAATGGTTCAAGCCTTTCGAGGAGACTGCCGAGCCAATTTTCACCTTTTGTGCAAAACTGTCGAAAAAAACCCAAATTTGTGAAACTTTTTTATAAAATAATTAAAATTAATTATGTTAATAATTTAAGTGACAATTAATTATTTTATACGTAAAGTATGAATTTCAACAAAAATTACTACGAAACTGTAAGAATTAGAGCTCAAAAGGTGCTGAAAAAGTTTATATATTTTTGTGTTTCCACACCCCCAAACTTAATTCATTGCTCATCCTGAGTAATGCACAAATTGAAAAATAAATATATTGAAATCACCTTTCGAAAAGATATTTAGAACACATTTCCCCTACAATTATGAGTTTAGTGTAATTATGCTCAAGAACAAGAATTTTAAAATTATGCAACTCAAGTATACATATTGTTTGTATTATTCTCAAATATTATCATGATAGCAAGAATAGACTAAATGTTTTCTCAATAAAGATATGCTAATTCTTACAACTTAATTTTTATCCCCTTATTTAAGACTAAATTGCAATCACTAAGTTTAACTTATGTCTTCATATGTTGAACTTAGCAATTTTTCTCCACTAATGTAGGCAGCACATAAATCTGAATTGAAAGGTCTTTTAAATAGGTTGTAACGTGGCTAGGCCAGGGGTAGGTAAAAGATAGATAAATTTAAGCTAAAAAAACCCAGACTCAGCTTACATCAGACCTTCAAAATAAATACTTTCAAATTCTCCAACTCATTTTGCAATTGAGCTCACACATGCTCTTTGCACATCTATTTCTTTTGAGTGCATATGCTCTCTCTCTTTTTTTTCGAGCATATTACTATATGCAAACAATTTTTTGAGCATTTGATACTTCTTTTCAACTCCCCCAAACTTTTTTTCAGAGAATATTCTGGATAGATTGAGTCTAGTGTTTGGGATAATTTAGAGATAATTATGAGAGAAGTGATGGCTTAATATTGCAATGGTTCAAATAAAATCAGGCCATATAGTCTCAAAGTTGGGTTTCAAGGGATAAATATTCGTTAAGGTTGGCTTGAAAGGCATAAACAGTCCAAACAAAAGTTTGCCTAAGTCATTTTCAAAATTCCATGCTTCCTAGGATTTCACCTCAAGAAATTACTAAGTCAATTCTAGAGACTTAAACTTTCATGCATGTCTAGCTCTCCTAAAGTCATAAAAATTTTATGGTATGATTTACAAACTTTATTAAGAATTACATTTATGTCATAGTTCAGCTAACATAGTAATTATTAAGAATAATAGAACTTTATTTATACTGAAGTTTAGCATAATTAACAAAAATTCAAATTTTTGAACAAAATATAACTTAATCATAATTATGAGAAAAATCTATTCTGAAAAAGAAAAACATTTTCAATTTTTGTTCCCTCCTTCTTAAGTTGAACAATGTCTCCATTGTTAAAAACAATAGAGAGAATGAAAATATAGAAGTGAATAGATATTGTACACCAGGTAGGACCCTAGGAAAAGGAGGTGAGTCAAGTTTGACCTCTTAAATACCAAGCTTTTCTTTTGTTGATACGTCTTCTCAAGCAGCATCAAACCACAAGCTAAATAGTTAGCAAAATCAGCAAACCAAGAGGTATTATAGACATGTTTTACCTTAAGAATGTGCTCGTCTGGGAATGTCTCCTGAATAGGTATAAGTGGATAAGTTCCTTCTTGCTGCTCCGATCTGGATAAGTAATCTGCTACTTGATTTTCTAGCCCTTTTCGATCATGAATTTATAGATCAAACTCTTGGAGTAGAAGTACCCATCGGATCAACCTCGGCTTGGCATCTTTCTTGGCAAGTAAATATTTAATTGCCGAATGATCTGTATAGATAGTCACTTTGGTAACTCTTTCATTGTTACCGTATAATTCAATTGAGCTCCCGTCAGAGTCTGACTTGCATAGTAGATGGGATGAAAAACTTTGTTCCTTCGCTGACCCGTCACAGCTCCTATCGTGAAGTCACTTGCGCCACACATTAACTAAAATGGCAAATCCCAATTTGGTGTGACGATAATGGGTGTCAAAACTAACCGATTCTTTAGATCATTAAACTCTTTTAAACATTCTTCATCAAAGTTGAATATTGTGTCCTTCTCCAATAATTTACATAAGTCTTTAGCAATTTTGGAGAAGTCCTTGATGAATCTGTGATAGAAACCAGTATGTCTCAAAAAGCTCTTAAAACCCTATACAGATGTTGGAGGTGGGAGTTTCTCAATAAAATCTACTTTTGCTTTATCTATCTCGATTCCATATCTCGTTATTCGGTGCCCCAAAACAATACCTTCTCGTACCATGAAATGACACTTTTCCCAATTGAGTACTAGGTTTGTTTCTTTGCACCGCCTTAATACCTTGGCAAGATTGGCTAAGCAATCATCATAAGTGTCTCCAAACACTGAAAAATTTTACATAAGAACTTCCAAATACTTTTCACCATGTCAGTGAAAATAGCCATCATGCATCTTTGAAATATAGCAAGTGCATTACATAAACCAAATGGCATACGTCTAAATGCAGATGTACCATACGGGCATGTGAATGTTGTTTTGTGTTGGTTCTTTGGTGCTATTATGATCTGATTGTACCCTGAATACCCATCAAGAAAATAGTAATAGTCTTTCCCTGCAAGTCTATCCAGCATTTGATCCAAGAACGGTAAAGGAAAGTGATCTTTCCTAGTCGCCTTGTTCAATTTTTGGTAATCTATACAAATTCTCCATCTCGTGATCGTGTTGGTTGGTATTAACTCATTATTTTCATTCTGTACGACTGTAATACCTCCTTTCTTTGGCACGCACTGAACCGGACTTACCCATGAACTGTCTGAGATGGAGTAAATTATACCCGCATCTAACCACTTAATGATTTCTTTCTTTACCACGTCCTTCATAATGGGGTTCAGTCTCCGTTGTCCATCAATTGTCCCTTTCTCGCCATCTTCTAGGATGATTTTGTGCATACACATGGATGGACTAATACCACAGATATCGGCTGTGGTCCATCTGATAGCCTTCTTGAATTGTTTCAGCACTAAAATAAGTTTCTCTTTCTGCTCCTCAGTTAACTCTACTGAAATAATCACAGGCAAAGTCGAAGCATTACCTAAATAAACATATTTTAAGTGTGAGGGAAGTACGTTTAGTTCCAATTTAGGTGGCTTGTCAATTGACGCTTTTGGTTGAACATAATCTCTACTTTCTTATTCCAAATATTTAAAGTGGGATTGCAGATTAAATCCCCATTCGTTAGCTTCTAGCAAAGCTAAGTATTCCTTCCCCTCTTCATCACTTGGAGGGTCTGACATCAAAACTTGTTGCAATGGGTCCTCAACAGAGTTGAGTGCCCATTCTACAACTAAATCCTCTAACTCAGATACTACAGAACACTCATCAATTGCATCGGGAAATCGTATAGATTTAAAAATATTGAATGTTACTTGACCGTCCTTAACACACATGATAAGCTCGCCCTTCTGCACGTCAATAAGGGTCCTTCCAGTTGCGAGGAAAGGCCTTCTGATCGTGTGTCAGAGTCTTAAAAATTTAAATAACGAGAACGATCGAACCTAGAAACTAACTATGACAATGATTGAGGCAAGTGCACCTATCGAATAGTAGTATAGCTTAGGCAAGACCGGATTGTCAAACCCAAAGGAACAAAAAGTACTAATACTAACTTTATTTTTATTATTTAGCCTAAAATAAAGGGAATTTGTTGTTTTAAATCTAAATTAATTAACTACTAAATTAAAGACTCTAAGACAAAGAAGAATGAATTTGGGAAAATAACTTAAGGAAAAACCAATTGATTAAGACGACACCCAAGGAAGAATCCACCTAGACTTCACTTGTTATCTAACTCTGAACCAGACGATTTATTCACTTGACTTGATTCGTAAGATTCCCTAATGTATATTAAACCCTCTCTCGAGGCGAATAACGTCTAACCCTAGGTTGATTAATTGAAATCTCTTTCTAATTAAAACCCTTAGAATCGCATTAACTCGATCTATGGAATCCCATATTAGGTTTCACCCTAATCCGGCAAAATCTTGTCAACCTATCTCTAGGCGCGCGATCAACTCCACTTAACTATGCTAGATCTACTCTTAGGCAGGGACTTTTGCTCCTCCACCTAAGCACATCAAACTTGAATTAATATCCGCGAAATATCAACACAAGAATTAAGAACACATAATTAAGAACAAGTCAAATATTTATCATATAGTTTAGTAAATGATAACAAGATTCATCTAAGTTTCATCCCCCTCAGGCATCTGAGGGTTTAGTTTATAACAATAAAAGAAAACATCTCAGAAGATAAGATAAAACAAAACATAAGAAATCCATAAAACTCCCTGAAGGAAATTAAGGAGAAATCCTCCGTCTTGAGTATAATTCCGGCTTCTAGAGATGAATCAACTGGCTATCCCCGAGTAAATCCCCACAAATCTGCCTTCTCTAGCCTAGCAAGATGCCTCCTGTCAAAGGTACTGGGCTCCCCCTTTTAGGTCATACTTAGGGTGTATATGTAGGCTTTTGGAATGTGTTTCTTTGCCCCTAAGTATCCCAATCCGAATGAAACTCTTCTTTGCCACGGCAGGGGCACGGCCATGGCACACGCCCGTGTGAATCGTGGCCAGGCCGTGTTGGGTCAACTAATGAGGCACGGCCTTGTGGTCTTGGGCTCAGGTCGTGTTCGAGATTATTAAAGAGGCATGGCCGTGTGGTCTTGGGTCCAGGCCGTGTCAATTTCGTGATGTGGCCCATTTGGCCCGTTTTAAGCCCGTTTCTTGTTCTTTTCATCCTCCGGTGCTTTCCTGAGTATAAAACATGAAAATAAAGGATTAAAAGCACCAAATTACATAAAATAAGGGATAATTCATCCAAAAGCATGCTAAATGTGGGATTAAAATATGTTACTTTTACGGTTTATCAAATACCCCCACACTTAAGCTTTTGCTTGTCCTCAAGCAAAATTCTCAACTCATAATTAAAACAAACTTCCCTCAATTCATAACAGTCATTGATAGTGTTTCATCATAATTCAAGGATAATTTATACATGGATAATTCAACTCAAAGGGTCCTAAAGATTAAAACAATCTAAGTCATACATTTGTAGCATAAAACATAGGTGTTTCCCCTCATCTAAATAATTACCTCTGATTCAAAATCGACAAGAATTGACATCGTCACTAAAGATTCACTCAAATCACTCGAAGTGTTTAAGGTTCAGAATTAAGCACTCAAAAGTCAAACATGAAGAGTTAATCCCATAGGCTTGCATGAAAATCAAATCTCCATCACTATAATATGAGATAATACACAAATCAAAAGGTCTTTAACAGGGTTGTAACAGGGCTTGGGTTAAGGTGTGGATAAAGGCTAAATTAGAGGGTTAGAATCGAGATTGAATTGACAAATTACCTAACTAGAAAAGATGAATTGATAAATAATTACATCAATTGAAAACTTGTACTAATAATACTCTATCTGAGCTTCTTCTTTGAGAATTGGAATTTAAACGTATAAGCTCACTTAATCACAAAACTAATAATGAATACACTTCGAATTTTTTTTTAAGAACAAGTCGCAAATAATAATAAAGAACTTTAACAACTAAAATATAGAACATAGTTAGGTAACTGTTCAAAATCAAATCTCGACAAAAAGGGTAGTCAAGAGGAATGGTGATAACAAATACAGACTGGGTTTTGGGGTAATATTAGTGGGTGAGTCAATAAATAGGGTTGTTAGGATTAAAAGGGGTTCACTAAGGGTTAATTATGGAGGTAGGTTTTTTTAGTGGAGTGAGTGGGTTAAATCCTAGGTGCCTTCATCATCTCTGTATATCAAATCAAAGGTGTGGTCTCGACATGTATAATCGATGCAAGTTCTAGAATAACTAATCAATGTTGACACACTCATAATCAAAAAGTGAGCAAGAAAAAGAATATATGCTCTATAAGGCTCAAAATCTCACAAAATTATGGGTATTTTGATGTCATCCTCGTAAATTTCAAATTACAAGGTAATATTCAAATTCAGGTAAACAACCTAGAAAAATTTTTAATTTCTGAAAAATAGACTTATTGATAAATCGTAAAAGTAACATATTTTAATCCCACATTTAGCATACTTTTGGATGATTTATCCCCTAATTTATGTAAAAAGGTGCTCTTAATCCTTTCTTTTCATGTTTTATACTCAGGAAAGCACCGGAGGATGGAAAGAATGAGAAACGGGCTTAAAACGGACCAAATTGGGCCAAAGTGAAAATCGACACGGGCTGGACTTGAGCCAACACGGCCGTGTCTCCTTGATAGACTAGAACACGGCCTGATCACGATTTACACGAGCGTGTCACCTCATTCAAAGTTCAAACACAGCCTAAAGACGATTCACAAGGGCGTGTGCCATGGCCGTGTCCCTGTCGTGGAGAAGAGCAATTTCACTCGGAAAAGGATACTTAGGGGCAAAGAAACCTATTTCAAAAGCCTATATAAACACCCTAAGTATAACCTAGAAGAGGGCGGTGAGCTAGGCCAAGGAGCCGAGTCGAAAAGGTCAGATTTGTGGGAAACACTCGAAGATAGCCAGTTGATCCATCTCAAGAAGCCGGAATTCTACTCAAGACGGCGGATCTCTCCTTCAATTCCTTCAGGGGGTTTTAGGGATTTCTTATGTTTTGTTTTATCTTTTCTTCTGAGATGTTTTCTTTTATTATTATGAACTAAACCCTTGAGATACAGAAGGGGATGAAACTTAGATGAATCTTGTTATCGTTTGCTGAACTATATGATAAATACTTGATTTGTTCTTAATTATGTGTTCTTAATTCTTGTGTTAATATTTCCGGGATATTGATTCAAGTTTGATGTGCTTAGGTGGAGGAGCAAAAGTCCCTGCTTAAGAGTAGATCTAGCATAATTAAGCAGAGTTGATCGCGCGCCAAGAGATAGGGTGACGAGATTTTGCTGGATTAGGGTGAAACCTAATATGGGAGTCCATAGATCGAGTTAATACAATTCTAGGGGTTTTAAATTAGAAAGAGATTTCAATTATTCAACCTAGGGTTAGACGTTATTCGCTTCGAGAGAGGGTTTAATATACATTAGGGAGTCTTACGGATCAAGTCAAGTGAATAAATAAATGCAGTTGAGTTAGATAACAAGTGAAGTCTAGGTGGATTCTTCCTAAGGGTATCGTCTTAATCAATGAGTTTCTTCAATGATATTTCCCCAATTCATTCTTTTTGTCTTTGCGTCTTTAGCTTAGTAGTTAGTTAAATTTAGATTAAATAACAACTTCACTTATTTTAGGCTAGATAATAAAAACAAAGTTAGTGTTAGTACTTTTGGTTCCTTTGGGTTCGACAATCCGGTCTTGCCTAAGCTATACTACTGTTCGATAGGTGCACTTGCCTCAATCGTTGTTATAGTTAGTTCCAGGTTTGATCATTATAAATTTAAGACTCTAAAATCAACGATCAAGTTTTTGGCGCCGTTGCCGGGGAACTAAAATTATTTTTTAAGCTCTATTTTTATTACTTTAGCCATTATTTTCCGTAATTTTCTTTTATTTTTAGTTTTTATTTTTGTTTTGTTTTTAACTTTGCTAAATTTTTTTTCTTTCTTTTCCTAGCAGGTACCTCTAGTTTATGACTAGAAGGAACCCGAGAGGACCACTAGTATCTGACAGTGATATTGAAGCTACCGCTCGCGAGGAATCGTAGAAAAATTAGGCGAGCCCTAAATTACACGAGAAAAAGAAGCGAGAAGGCGGATCCAATCCTACTTTGAAGGGATGGGCGAGAATAATCCACCACCACAAGATGTGGCGAGAAAATAATGCTCGCGTACTATGTATGATTATGCTAAACCTCATTTAACGGGAAGCGAGAATCAAGTATTATTAGGCTCTGCTATAGCTGCTAATAATTTTGAATTAAAGCCTAACACTATACAAATGATTCAACAATTTGTTCAATTTGATGGTTTACAGGACGAAGACCCAAATACTCATATAGCTAATTTTTTAGAGTTCTATGATACCTTCAAAATAAATGGCGTTTACGATGATGCCATCCGTCTTGGTTATTTCCCTTTTCATTAAGGAATAAAGCCAAGCAGTTGGTTAAACTCGTTACCACGGTCAATCACTACATGGGATCAAATGACCGAAAAATTTTTATTAAAATATTTCCCACCGGCCAAAATGGCCAAATTATGGAATGATATCTCTTCTTTTGTGCAGATGGATTTAGAGACATTATACGACGCATGGGAGAGATATAAGGATCTCTTGAGAAGGTGTCCGCACCATGGTTTACCCTTGTGGCTCCATGTCCAAACTTTCTATAACGGTGTAAAACCCTCAACGAGGCAACTAATTGATTCAGCCGCTGGTGGAACCCTGAAAAAGCGAGAACTCTGAAGCGACCTACGAGTTTATTGAAGAGATGTCATTTGAATAACTATCGGTGGCGGGTTACAAGGACAAAACCAACAAAATCAGTAGGAGTTTTCAACCTCGATGCAATTAACCATGCTATCAACACGGTAGAGATGATGAATAAAAAGCTTGATAGTTTGTGTTCTTCGCGGTACATCCGAGAATGCTGATGCGACACAAGTGGAAGCTGTGGCGAATCGAGTACCCACCTTACCAACCAAGACGTAAAGCGAACAGATGAACTATATAGGTAATAATTTCAGATCTAATAATAACTCTTATAGTAATACTTATAATCCAAGTTGGAGGAACCACCCAAATTTTTCATGGGAGGTCAAGGAAATCAAGGAATTCAAAGACAACAACCTCCTCAAAATTTCCAAAATCGACCCTATCCACGGGAAAAGAGGCCGAACCTTGAAGAGATCTTGACAAAATTCATGGCGACCACGGATAACCGTCTCAAGACACTGAAATCGCCCTTAAGAATCAATAGGCATCAATTAAGGGGATCGAAAGTCAAGTTGGGGAACTTACTAAGACAGTTGGACAACATGCAAAGATAATTTACGAACGACCGCAAAGGCGTCTACCAAGCAACACCGAGATTAACCCAAAGGAGCAAATCCAAGCTATCACGACTCATGATAGTATAGGGTTAGATGAACCCAATCCAATACAAGAAAATGAGGTAGAAAGGTAAATTGAGGTAACACAAGAAAAGCCAAAACCGGTAATCAAAAGTACCAACCTCGCATTCCTTATCCCAAGCGATGAAGAGAGGCGATCTGAGAGAGCGATTCGATAAGTTTCTTAAACTTTTAAAGAAATTACATATTAACTTACCACTACTTGAAGCCCTTTCGCAGATGCCAGATTCCAGAAAATTTTTAAAAGAGCTTTTGACGAACAAGCGAATGATAGACGAGGCATCACACGTTAAACTAAACGCAATGTGCTCAGCAATCTTGCAAAATAAACTACCACAGAAATTAAAAGATCCAGGGAGTTTTACGATTCCATGTTTAATTGGCAGTTTACCTATTGATAATGCATTAGCTGATTTAGTGGCAAGCATAAATGTCATGCCTTATAAATTGTTTAAACAACTAGGTCTAGGGAAACCCAAACAAACTAGGATGAGCATTCAACTAGCTGATAAAACTGTTAGAATTCCTAGGGGTATTATCGAAGATGTTCTTGTAAAAATTGATAAATTCGTTTTCCAATAAGATTTTGTTGTCTTAGACATGGATGAGGATAATTCGATTCCCTTAATTTTAGGAAGACACTTTTTAGCAACTGCTAGAACAAAAATTGATGTTGGTACAGGACAACTCATACTTCGTGTAGGTGACAAATTGATCAGTTTACAAGCTCTTGACTCGGCCAGGACAACAATTGATGAAGAAGTAAATTCAGTTGATAACCAAGTTGTAACACCCCAAACCCGGCCTAAACGTTACGACCGAATCTGGTATGTCACATGGAAAGATTGTTTTGCCATTTTAAAGAAATTTCGCAATTTTAAAAATTTTTCGTTTTGTGTTCTCATTTTGAAAATTTAATTCAGTTTTAAGGATTTCTTACCAACTTTTTATTAAAAACTAATAGTCGAAAACAAGTTTTGTGATACGAAAGCTGAAGCTAAGGGGATTTCATAAACGTGAGATTTTAAAACAGTTTGTGTAGTTCTAGGAAAATTTCGAGTTTATTTATTTATTTGCTTGTTATCTGTGTGTCATTATTAAAAGAAATGTTTGTTTTCATTTTTTTTAGAAAACTCCCAATTTAACGTTTCATAAAATATAATCACTGTAATAAGTCGAAAATCAAATTATAAAATCCCGAAGGCCTTATTACATAACAAATTCCCAAAATTAAAAGTAAGTTTAAATAAAGGAAACGAAGTTTACGAAAAGAAGTAATGCATGGCCACCACAGAGTCCACCTCGGCTCCAAATCCTCAACTAGGGGTTACCACTGAAATAATGTGACAAAGTCACTGATATATGTGGTACCAAACCACTGAAATACACTTTCCCTTTTAATCAATATCATATCCCAATCCCATGCGACATATAATCATAATATAATGAATGCACACATGTCAACGTAAATCGAATCATCAAAGCATATAGATATTCTTGATAAAGAATTTACAAGACACCACCAAAGGTAACTAACCTAGTATCTTCGATTTTACCCCCCAAGGGTAACTCAACAGCTATTACTGATGTTTCGGCTCTTAAAAAATTCACATACTAATTAATAATCAAACAAAAGATAGTGTGAATATTACACACCTTATTACGTGAAGGACTAAACACTTCTGATCGTTGCTACCCTCACTAGCGGGAATAACCACTATCTGCCTATCCAAAATGGATGTCGGCTCTCTACCACAACCCGGAGGAAAGTCTCGAACTACCGACACAGCACGTCGTTTGAACTTAGGAGCAGAGACTACGAGTTCACTCCCCTCCTTAGATTGGCTAGCACTCGCATCCATGAAGAGAATCTTTGATCAGTACAGTACTACAGTGAAATCAGCGATTGTCTAACAAAAGGGGTTTTGGTTGTGGTAGAGTGAAACGAAAAAGACTAATCGTATAGAAACTAGAGAGAAACTCCTTACCTTAAAAAATGAGGAATTGCACAACCACAGATTCGGTTGCAGGATATTCGACATATCTACTGAAAGTCTATCACGAATCACAGAAAGTACAAGGTCACAACGTGATGGAGTAAATAGTTACGAAAGAGAGAAACCACATTCGGTTTGATGATGTAGAAGATGAGTGTTCGGCTTCTTTAGGAGGAGTAAGAGAATGAACAAAATAATAAAAAGAAGAGAACATTACCTTGAACAGTGAGAAGCCGAATGGAACCCAAGGCAATTCGACACTGGCAGAAATAATAGAAGCAACCCAAGTTCGGCTATGATGAACACACAAGAAAGAAGTCAGTTTAGAAAAGGGTAACAAGGAAGATTCGATTATGGTGAAACTTGTAGGAGATGAACAAAAGGAATTTGGCCTAAGGGAAAAATAGAAAAACAGTGAAGGAAAAGCAGGTTTCAGCTATGATAGAATAAAAGAGAAAATAGTAGAAAGAAAAAGAATGAAGGGAGAAAGAATCACTCAAGTTTCGGCAAATACCAAAGTGGCAAGAAAAGATGGAGAAAAGAGTACTGGAAATTCGGCACAAGTAAAGAAATGGAAACCCGAAAGAGAGGAAAGAAAAGAATCCCCAAAGAATTTTTGCAAAATTTGGCACTCCCACAACCTATGACCCAAAAATGCCAAGAAAGAAATGTCTAGAGAACTAAAGGAAGTTCCGGCACTCTCCCCTACTAGCTAAAACTGAATACACCACCTAACACCCCCTAGCCGAATTTCACCCCTTCCCAAGTTCCCACATTCGGCCAAACTCTCCCTCACACCTCAATCCCATGATTTGCTCCTAGACTTTCTCCATCAAGCCCTCTCCATCCACCATTTGAATTATTTGACCAATTCAAACTCTTCCTAGAAGAGTCCAACGCCAACTCCACCACTTCCCCCCTTCCTGGCACAAAAAGAAACCTCCCAAACTGCAACATGTGGGATTCGAACCCACTCCCCCTTCCATGCTCCCTTGTGACGCCAACCACTAAGCCACCTTTCTCCTTGTGACATCAAAATACAACCAAACACTCTTAAGGCCTGCATCCACTAGCTCTCCCTCTTAAGTGCCCTAAACACAAAATTTTACCAAAGCTCTGGCTCGAACTCGAGCCTCCCCAAGACCCCCAAACACACCAAAACAAAAATCTAAACGAGCCAAACATAAAGAATAGCACAAAATGCAGAACCCCAAATTCTAGGATGTTACAGTTCTACCCCTTTAAAGAAATTTCGGCCTCGAAATTTACCTGATCAAAAGAGTTGAGGGTATTGCTGTCGCATCACATCTTCTGGCTCCCACGTGGCTTCATCTGAACCATGATTACGCCATAACACTTTGACCAATAGAACCGACTTCCTTCTCAACACCTTCACATCTCGATCTAAAATCTGCACTGGTTATTCTTAAAAAGACAGGTCGGGTCTTACTTCAATTTCTTCCACCGGCACCAAATGAGATGGATCCGAACGATAGCGCCTTAACATTGAAACATGGAATACATCATGTATCCGATTCAACTCCGGAGGTAACTCGAGTTGATAAGCTACTGGTCCCACACGTTTCAACACTCGATAAGGCCCGATAAATCTGGGGCTCAACTTGATCTTAGAACCTTCTTCCAAGGTGAAACTTTCAAAAAGACGTGATCACCCACTGAGAATTCTATTTCCTTACGCTTAAGATCTGCATACGATTTCTACCGCTTTAAGCTTCCTTCAATCGAGCCCGAATCAATCAACAACCTTTTCCTCCGTCTCTCGAGACCAGTCTGGACCCAACAACTGTCGCTCACCCAACTCTGTCCAGCAAGTAGGGGTGCGACACCTACGACCATACAACGCCTCGTAGGGTGCCATCTGAATATTGGATTGATAGCTATTATTGTACGCAAACTCTACCAACAGTAGAAAATCCTCCCAACTACCCCTGAAGTCGATTACACAGCCTCTCAACATGTCTTCCAGAATCTGAATTACTCTCTCAGTGACCATCGATCACCGTGGATGAAACGCCGTGCTGAAATCCAGTCTTGTACCTAAAGCTTTATGTAACGCCTTCCAGAATCGCGATGTGAACCTAGGGTCCCTGTCTGATATGATAGGTAACCTCACAATCTTTGCTACATACAGCTTGGCTAACTTCTGTAGCGAGTAGTCGATACGAACCAGTATGAAATGAGCGGACTTCGTCAACCGATCAACAATCACCCACACCGAATCTTTCCTAGTAGGCGTAAGAGGTAGCCCACTAACAAAATCCATCGTTATCCTCTCCCACTTCCAAAGTGGAATCTTTACTGACTGTAGCAACCCCAAAGGCAACTGATGCTCTGCCTTCACCTGTTGACATGTCAAACACTTACTCACAAACTCGGTAATTTCTTGCTTCAGACTTGGCCACCAATACTGTTCACGCAAATCTCGATACATCTTACTCCCACCGGGATGCATAGCGTATGGGCTACTATACGCCTTCCGCAGAATCATCTGTCTCAACTCAGAGTCCTTCGGCATACAAACCTTTCCACGAAAGCATAATACCCCTTCACTGCTCAGACCAAAATCTCCTGTCTCACCACCTTCCACTTGCTGAAGTCGAGAACTTAACAATTCGTCTGACAACTATTTTTCCTTAATCTGACCTACCCATGAAGGCTTCACTTGAAGTTCGGCTAACAAGCTTCCATCCTCATACAAACTGAGATGAGCAAACATTGCTCTCAAATCCGATATCACCTTATGGCTCAACGCATCCGCCACTACATTAGCTTTACTTGGGTGATACTCAATCGAGCAGTCATAGTCTTTCAACAATTCAATCCACCTCCGCTGCCTTAAATTCAACTCCTTCTGGGTAAGGAGATATTTCAGGCTTTTATGATCGGTGTAGATAATTGACTTTTCTCCATACAAGTAATGTCTCCAAATCTTTAGGGCGAACACCACCGCAGCTAACTCTAGATCATGAGTGGGATAATTCACTTCATGTGGTCTTAATTGCCGAGACGCATATGCTATCACCTTCCCTTCTTGCACCAACACACATCCTAACCCTGTGTGCGACGCATCACAATAGACGACAAACTCCCTTCCATCCTCAGGCTGAATCAACACTGGTGCCTCCGTCAAAATCTTCTTCAACTTCTCAAACCTTTCCTGCTGTTTATCAGTCCATACAAACGATACTCCTTTCCATAACAACTTGGTTAGAGGTGCAGCAATCAACGAGAATCCCTTAATGAATCTTCTGTAGTACCCAGCTAACCCAAGGAAACTTCAAATTCTGCTACTGACTTCGGTGGCTTCCAATCCAAAATAGCTTCGATCTTTCGGGGATCAGCCCTAATCCACTCGGCAGAAACAACATGCCCCAAAAAGGTAACTTCCCTCAACCAAAATTCACACTTGCTGAATTTGGCATACAGTTGCTTCTCTCTCAAAATCTGCAGAACTATCCGAAGATGCGAATCATGCTCCTCCTCAGTCCTTGAATATACCAATATATCGTCTATGAACACTACGACAAACCAGTCCAGGTAGGGTTGGAATACCCGGTTCATCATATCCATAAATGCGACTGGTGCATTTGTTAACCCAAACGGCATCACTAAAAACGCGTAATGCCCATAACGAGTTCGAAAAGCAGTCTTATGAATATCCGCCTCCTTGACCTTTAGCTGATGATACCCCGACCTTAAATCTATCGTCGAGAACACCAAAGCTCCTCTTAGCTGATCGAACAAATCGTCAATCCTTGGCAACGGGTATTTGTTCTTAATCGTCAACTTGTTCAATTGCCTGTAGTCAATGCACATTCGCATCGACCCGTTTTTTTCTTAACGAACAACACCGGCGCTCCCCATGGAGACACACTTGGTCGGATAAAACCACGGTCCAACAGTTCCTGAATCTGAGCTTTAAGTTCTACCAGCTCCTTTGGCGCCATCCTATATGGGGCAATGGACACCGGAGCTGTTCCCGACAGTAGATCAATGCCGAACTCCACCTCACGATCTGGAGGTAACCCTAGAAGCTCTTCTGGAAAGACGTTCGAGAACTCCTTCACCGTTTTAACATCCCTTACAGACAATTCTTTGGCCTCCAAAGCGATGAAAGCTAAGAACGCCTCACACCCTTTTCGCACCATCCTTTGGCCTTTCTGCGGACACCACATTGCATGTAATTCCTTCTCTCACCTATCACCAAAGACCTCCTTATCCTCGGGGTCTTCAATATCATGCGCTTAGCAAAGCACAATCCAAGTTTGCTCGATACTTAACTAACGGTCCATGCCTAAAATCAAGTCGAACTCGCTGAACGACAATTCCATCAAGTCAGCCGGGAAAACAATTCCTTGCACTTCTTAAGGCACATTTCTAAATAGTTTGTTCACCACTACAGATTGTCCTAAAGGGCTAATCACAGTCATTTCTCTAAAAGCAACCTCAAATTCTATACCCAAAGTCCCAAACATAGTACTAGCAACATATGAATGTGTAGAACCAATATCTATCAAAGCTGTAAAGGGTACACCAAAAATAAGGAACGTACCGGTTATGACGTCCGGTGCATCGCCATCCTCTCGACGTCTAGCTGCATAAACCAATCCAGGCTGTCTCGCATCTGTACTCCCAGCACCTCTGCCCGGTGCTCCACGTCCTCGACCAAAACCATTTCCTCCTCTGACCGGACCACGACCTCTCGGTGGCTGCTGCCCACCTCTTCCGGGATTTGTGCATATCCACGACCTCCATCGACCGCATACCGACCGACTCTTGTGGGATGGTCTTTTATCCGATGATCCATAGATCCACACCTAAAGCATCCTCTATTTCTTACCCAACACTCCCCTGAATGAAAATTCCCACATCGAGCACACGGTTAAGACCGACCAACGACAACAGGCATCGCAACTCGACCCGGCCCCTCAAACCTAGGCCTCTTTTGGAAACCCCCAGCAGATCCTGATGACCCAAAGTTCCTCTTATTCCTACCCCTATTGGAAACACGAAAATTTATACACTTTTTCATGCCCTTTTTTTAACTCAAATTTATGCGGTTTCGATTGAATTCTTGTCAGAAAATAATTAAATATGATAAAATAATTAAATTGTGCTAAAAATATGAACATGATGAATTTTAATTAATTTTATAGTTAATTTTGACTAATGTTGACTTTTTTCGACAGATTCGCATAAAGGGCGAAAATTGGCTCGGCAGACACTGCTCGAAGAATAAACCCGAGAAGCAATTTAAAGTATCAAGGCAAATTTATTTCCAGCCCAAGACGATCCAATTATGAACATTTATTTATAATTTAATTAATTTTAATTTATTCCCAATTTAATTTGGGCTAAATAAATTAATCTTAATTAATTATGAAAAAGGCCCAGTTGAACCGCATCTGTTGAACCAAACCGGTTGAACCGAACCGAGCAAAGAGTTGGGCAGCCCAAACCGTCCATATTTCTGGCCCAAATAAGCTTATTAGCTGATTAATAAAGTTGCAAAGAAGCCCTTGAAGACTTTTCAAAGTTGCATTCAAACCCCTCCAAATATGGTGGCTTTGTAGATTTGCCCCATGCCATATTTAGCAAAGTTGAAACCATCAACTTTGTCACATAGATGGACGGCCAAGGGAGGTCTCTTTTGCTGCTACTATTTGCTATTTTTAGCAGCCATGATCAGCTATAAATACCACCCCTTGCTGATCATTCAAACCATCCCTCAATCCTTCATTTCTCATTCACTCTCTCATTCTCTCTTCTCTCCATTCTCTCTTCTTTTCCATTCCATTTCCCCTTCTTCTTGTGCCGATTTCCCCTCTTGGAAAAGAGGTGTTTTTCTAGCCATTTGGAGCAGCAAGTGGAGTGTTCATATGCCACCTTGATAGTCGAGGACAATAGAGAACGAAGAACGGAGCAATCAATCAAGCCACGGAGAAACACCGAATTTGCTTCTTGTTCCTTATCTCTTTAAATTTCGTTGTTTTTTTGAGAAACATGTTTATGAATATTTATGCTATTGAAATGGTTAATTTAATCAGCTTAGCTTGAATTTAATTCGTGTTGGGTTGATTGCATTTCGTCATCTTAAATTATTAAAATTGTGTTTATACTGTTATAGGCCTCGGTAAGATGCTTGATTAAGTAAAATCATGCTTAAGTTATTTTGGCATTTTAATTGTTTAGATAACTAAAGAATTAATTATTTAAATGCATTGAAATTGTAATTAATGGATACAATACTTAATCTGTGCATGTTTAATTCATCTAAGGTAGCTGAAGATTAAATTAGCATTGTATTTGGCGATACATATGCCTTACATAACTTGCAAGATTTTTGTGATTAAATTGTTTCAAGGTAAGGATACTTTGTTACCTCACATGATCTTTTATATGCTTATTAGGTCGAATTAATCGGTTGAATCACATAGGAATATGCGAGAGATTGTTTAATTTAATAAGTATGTATGTGCAATAACATGTAAATATGTTCATAAGTTAGCAAATTATCGAGTTGCCGTGATTTATTCGTAACAAGTATAAGCATAAGCTTAATAATTCTAAGTTAAGAAATGTGATTAATTAAACACAATTAGATAGCTTTTGAAATCGTGCATTAGAACTTTGTTTTATTTTATTTTACTTTGTTTTTCTTTTAGCTTTTAACTATTTCTCAAAACCAAATATTTTTCCTTCAACAAAGTGCTTAAAATCATTTTCATAAATAAGTCTTTTGCAATCCCTGTGGTTACGATAACTCGACATTTACTTGTCACTTTATTACTTGTTGTGATTGTGTACACTTGCACATTTCCACCGTCCCAAGTTTTTGGCGCCGTTGCCGGGGATTATTTTTCAAAGTCATTATTTGTGAATCTGTTTTACATTTTGGTTTATTTATTTTCGTATTGAAATTTTTACTTACTTAATTTCTTCTGTGATTATTTCAGGTGTTTATGAGTATTGACCAGATTATTGACTTACTCCCAGTAGACCCTGACATAGAACGAACCTTTCGACAGCGAAGAAAACAAGCGAACCAGAGAAGGACCGAAGAAATGAACTTCGAGAATATGAACCAAGGAAATAGAGCAAACCCTGCTCAGAATCCTATCCTTATTGCTGATGATAGGGATAGAGCCTTAAGACAATATGTCATGCCAGTATTTAATGATCTTAATCCGGGTATTAGGAGACCCGAAATTGAGGCACAATAATTTGAGCTAAAGCAAGTCATGTTCCAAATGCTTCAGACAGTGGGCCAATTCAGTGGAATGCCTACCGAAGACCCTCATCTTCACTTAAGACTATTTATGGAAGTGAGCGATTCTTTCAAGTTAGCCGGAGTACCCGAAGATGCCTTACAATTGAATTTGTTCCCATATTCGTTAAGGGACAGAGCTCGTGCCTGGTTAAATTCATTACCACCGAACTCCATCTCTACATGGCAAGAATTAGCCAAGAGATTCCTCATGAAGTATTTTCCGCCAAGCAAGAATGCTAAGCTGAGGAACGATCACTGCCTTCCACCAAATGGATGATGAGTCCTTGTATGAGGCATGGGAAAGATTTAAAGAGTTATTACGAAAATGCCCTGATGATGGAATTCCTCATTGCATTCAACTTGAGACATTCTATAATGGTCTTAACGCTCACACAAGGATGGTAGTGGACGCCTCTACTAATGGTGCTCTTCTTTCTAAGTCTTATAACGAGGCTTATAAAATTATTGAGAGGATTGCCAACAACAATTATCAATGGCCAACCAGTCGTGCAGCGTCAGGAAGACAAGTCGCCAGAATTCATGAAGTAGACGCTCTTACTTCACTCGCATCTCAAGTATCATCAATATCCTCAATGCTTAAAAACCTTACTACTAATGGGTCTAATAGTTTTGCAGCACAGCCACCGAATCAATTTGAGAATATAGCCTGTGTCTATTGTGGCGAAGGACATTTATTTGAAGAATGTCCGTCGAACCCAGAATCTGTATACTACATGGGTAATCAGAACCAAAACCGAGGAAGGCAAGGGCTGCAATCGAATTTCTATAACCCATCATGGAGAAACCACCCGAATTTCTCCTGGAGCAACCAAGGGGCTGGAACCAGTACCACGTACACCCAACCCAGACCAACTCAGCCGCCTAATTTTCCGCAACAAGTTCAAAAACTAGTTCAAGCTGAAGCATCCAATAGCTTGGAAAGTTTGCTTAAGACATACATAGCAAAGAATGATGCCTTAATCCAGAGCCAAGCAGCTACATTAAAGAATTTGGAAAATCAAGTGGGCCAGCTTGCTACTGAACTCAGGAACCGACCATAGGGTACCTTACCCAGTGATACGAAAAATCTGAGAAATCCGAGAAAGGAGCATTGTAAAGCGTTGGCATTGAGGAGCAGAAGGATAGTAGAGCCCAACACCATTGAAGCTAGAAAGGAGCAAGCCGATGCTCAAGACTCAGAAGAAGTTCAACCAAGTGTTGAAACCCCAGTTTCACCAGAACCGAAATCTGTAAAACCATGCAAAGTAACCTCAGGACCAGTTAATTTTGATCATCCAACAACTTCGTTAGATGCAGAATTACCGCCAAAAGTGAATCAAACACACTCAGTTCCAGTAATGAAACCACCCTCCTACCCTCAAAGACTTCAGAAGCTGAAGCAGTAGATTCAATTCAATAAGTTCCTTGACGTACTCAAACAACTTCACATCAACATCCCGTTGGTTGAAGCACTTGAGCAAATGCCGAACTATGTCAAGTTCATGAAAGATATCTTGTCTAAGAAATGAAGACTTGGAGAATTTGAGATGGTAGCTCTGACAAAGGAATGCAGTGCATATCTTCAGGACAAACTACCCCCAAAATTGAAGGATCATGGATGTTTCACCATACCATGCAACATTGGATCAACATACTGTGGTAAGGCATTATGTGACTTAGGTGCAAGTATCAACTTGATGCCTATGTCAATATTTAGGAAGTTGGGGATAGGAGAAGTTAGACCAACTACGGTTACACTTCAACTAGCAGATCGATCCTTAGCGCATCCAGAAGGAAAAATCGAGTAGATAAATTTATTTTTCCTGCTGACTTTGTAATTCTAGACTTTGAAGCAGACAAAGAAGTGCCAATTATCCTAGGAAGGCCGTTCCTAGCAACTGGAAGGACCCTTATCGATGTACAAAAGGGCGAGCTGACTATGCGTGTTTAGGATGATCAGGTAACATTTAAGTCTTTAAGTCTATGCGATTTCTTGACACAATGGATGATTGTTTTGCAGTATCCGATTTAGAGGAATTAATAGTGGAGAGGGAACTCAACTGTGTTGAGGACCCACTGGAGCAAATTTTGACATCTGACCCTCCAAACGATGAAGAGGAGGATGAATACTTAGCTGTGCTAGAAGCTAATCAAAATGGATTTAATCTACAATCCCATTTTGAATCTTTGGAATTAGAGAAAAGAGATTACATCCAGCCAAAAGCATCAATCGAAGAGCCACCTAAGTTAGAACTCAAGGTATTACCTTCACACTTAAAATATGTTTATTTAGGTAACGCCTCTACTCTGCCTGTGATTGTTTCAGCAGAATTAACTACTGAACAAGAAGAGAAACTTATCTTAGTTTTGAAACAATTCAAGAAGGCTATCGGATGGACCATAGCCGATATTCGCGGTATTAGCCCATCTGTATGCATGCACAAGATCATATTAGAAGATGGCGAGAGAGGAACGATTGATGGACAACGAAGACTGAATCCCATCATGAAAGATGTAGTGAAAAAAGAAATTATCAAGTGGTTGGATGCGGGTATAATTTACCCCATCTCAGATAGTTCATGGGTGAGTCGGTCCGGTCGTGCATCAAGAAAGGAGGTATCACGGTCATGGAGAAAGAGAACAATGAGTTGATACCAACGAGAATAGTTACGGGATGGAGAATCTGCATCGATTACCGGAAGCTGAACAAGGCGACTAGGAAAGATCACTTTCCTCTTTTGTTCTTGGACCAGATGCTGGATAGACTCGAAGGACGAGATTACTACTGTTTTCTCGACGGATACTCAGGGTATAATCAGATTACAGTAACACTGGAAGATCAACACAAAACGAAATTCACCTGTCCGTACGGTACATTTGCATTTAGACTCATGCCATTTGGTTTATGTAATGCACCAGCTACATTTCAAAGATGTATGATGTCTATTTTTACTGACATGGTTGAGAAGTACTTGGAAGTTTTCATGGACAATTTCTCAGTTTTCGGAGATACTTACGATGATTGCTTAGCCAATCTAGCTAAGGTACCGAGGCGATGCGAAGAAATGAATCTCGTACTCAACTGGGAAAAGCGCCATTTTATGGTATGAGAAGGAATCATTCTAGGGCATCGAATATCGAGACATGGGATCGAGGTGGACAAAGCAAAAGTAGACGTTATCGAGAAACTCCCACCTCCAACATCTATAAAAGGTGTTAGGAGCTTTTTGGGCCACGCCGGGTTTTACCGAAGATTTATCAAGGACTTCTCCAAAGTTGCTAAACCCTTATGCAAATTATTGGAGAAGGACTCGATATTCAAGTTTGATGAAGAATGCTTGAAAGCCTTTAATAATTTGAAGAGTCGATTAGTCACGGCACCCATAATCGTCACACCAGACTGGGAGTTGCCATTCATATTGATGTGTGACGCAAGTGACTTCGCAATTGGAGCTGTCTTGGGCCAGCGAAGGAACAAAGTTTTTCATCCCATCTACTACGCAAGTAGAACTCTAACCGGAGTTCAACTGAACTATACGGTAACAGAAAAAGAGTTACTGGCTATTGTGTTTGCTTTCGACAAGTTTTGATCTTATCTTGTAGGTACCAAAGTGATTGTCTATATGGACCACTCTGCAATTAAGTACTTATTAGCCAAGAAAGATTCTAAGCCAAGATTGATCTGGTGGGTGCTTCTACTTCAAGAGTTCGATCTAGAAATCCAAGAACGAAGGGGAGTAGAAAACCAAGTAGCAGATCACTTATCCAGATTAGAGTTGCAAGAGGGAAATTCTCCACTCCTACCGATCCAAGAGACATTTCTAGATGAACACATACTGAAGGTAAATCATGTCCATAATATTCCTTTGTTTGCTGATTTTGCTAACTATTTAGCTTGTGGTTTGATGCCGATTAATAAAACGTATCAGCAAAGGAAAAAGTTTCTTCACAATGTGAAGTACTATTTCTGGGAAGAGCCGTATTTGTTTAAAAATTTTGTAGATCAGATGATCAGGAGATGTGTGGCAGAAGATGAAATACCGAAGATTTTATACCACTGTCATTCAACTCCGAGTGGAGGACACTTCGGAGGTACTCGTACAGCGGCCAAAGTATTGCAAGCCAGATTCTTTTGGCCAACACTATTCAAGGATGCATACGCTTACGTAAAGAGTTGTGATCGATGTCAAAGGGTTGGAAATGTCACCAACAGAAATGAGATGCCTCGAACAAATATCATTGAGGTAGAATTGTTCGATGTTTGGGGTATTGACTTTCTTGGTCCTTTTCCTCCGTCTTTTGGTCACAAGTACATATTGGTAGCAGTAGATTATGTGTCCAAGTGGGTCGAGGCTGAAGCTTATCCGACGAACGATGCCAAGGTTGTGATGAAGTTCTTCCAGAAACATGTGTTCACAAGGTTCGGAACCCCAAAAGCTATTATTAGCGATGAAGGGACCCATTTTGTGAACAAGTGGTTAAAATGGTTACTAGATAAACATGGAGTGAAACATAAGGTTGCTACAGCTTACCATCCGCAGACAAATGGGCAAGCTGAGCTAGCGAATAAGGAGATCAAAGGCATACTTGAGAAGGTAGTTTGCCCGAACTGACGAGATTGGTCAAAAAGTCTAGATGATGCTTTATGGGCTTATAGAACAGCATACAAGACACCCTTAGGAATGTCACCCTATAGGTTGGTCTTTGGGAAAGCCTGTCATCTACCTCTGGAGTTAGAACACAGAGCCTACTGGGCTCTTCGACAACTCAATTTGGATCTCAAGCTGGCTAAAGAGAAACGAATGCTCCAACTCAACGAGCTAGAGGAATTTCGAATGTTCTCCTACGAAAATGCCAAATTTCTTAAAGAAAGACTCAAGAAATGGCATGACAAGCATATTCGAGTTCGAGAGTTTGAAGCAGGTCAGCAAGTCTTGTTATTCAATTTTGACAAACATGTTTATGAATATTTATGCTATTGAAATGGTTAATTTAATCAGCTTAGCTTGAATTTAATTCATGTTGGGTTGATTGCATTTCGTCATCTTAAATTATTAAAATTGTGTTTATACTGTTATAGGCCTCGATAAGATGCTTGATTAAGTAAAATCAAGCTTAAGTTATTTTGGCATTTTAATTATTTAGATAACTAAAGAATTATTTATTTAAACTCATTGAAATTGTAATTAATGGACACAATACTTAATCTGTGCATGTTTAATTCTTCTAAGGTAGCTGAAGATTAAATTAGCATTGTATTTGGCGATACATATGCCTTGCATAACTTGCAAGATTTTTGTGATTAAATTGTTTCAAGGTAAGGATACTTTGTTACCTCACATGATCTTTTATATGCTTATTAGGTCGAATTAATTGGTTGAATCACATAGGAATATGTGAGAGATTGTTTAATTTAATAAGTATGTATGTGCAATAACATGTAAATATGTTCATAAGTTAGCAAATTACCGAGTTGCCGTGATTTATTCGTAACAAGTATAAGCATAAGCTTAATAATTCTAAGCTAAGAAATGTGATTAATCCAACACAATTAGATTATCTTGATTAAAATCAGCTTTTGAAATCGTGCATTAGAACTTTTTTTTATTTTATTTTACTTTGTTTTTCTTTTAGCTTTTAACTATTTCTCAAAACCAAATATTTTTCCTTCACCAAAGTGCTTAAAATCATTTTCATAAATAAGTCTTTTGCAATCCCTGTGGGTACGATAACTGGATATTTACTTGTCACTTTATTACTTGTTGTGATTGTGTACACTTGCACATTTCCACCGTCCCACCTATCCTTATCCCGATTCTGCCTCTCAGACCGCTTCACCTCTTCGGCTATTTTTGCCTTCTCAACCAGAATAGCAAACTCTCTTTCCCGTTGCGGAGCTATCAGTACCAACAACTCATCCCGCAGGCCATCCTCAAACCGAACACAACGCTCATAATCAGTTGCGACGATACCCCGAGCATAGCGGCTTAAACGCAGAAACTCCGCCTCATACTCCGCCACCGACTTATTCCCCTGGACCAAGTTTAAAAATGCTTTCCTCTGAGCGTCCTCATAACTCGCCCCAACATACTTTCCCTGGAACGCTGTCTTAAAGTAGTCCCAGGTAATACGATCCGCTGGTGTACCATCCCTTACCGTGAGCCACCACTGGTATGCCTCATCCCTAAGGAGAGACACTACTCCTTTTAGCTTTTCCTCTGCCGTGCAGTCCAAATCATCCATAATCCGCTTGACTGCTTCCAGCCAATATTCTGCTACGTTTGGAGCCACACCAGAAACACCTCTAAATATCTCATTTCGTTTGCTCGAAGTCGCCAGAATAGATTTACGAGCTCATCGATCCCGTGCTTGCTCCAGCAACCCGCTCCAAAACACGTAGCATAGGTTGGGACAAAGCATCGTCCCCACCAGTTCGATCTTGAGATCCTTCTTCCGCTCTTGGCGATGCTGGTACTTCGCCTTCCGGCCCATGTTCCGATTCCGAGAATCCAGCCTCAACACCCCGGCCTCTACCACGGCCGCATATACCACGTCCACGTCCTCTAGCGCTCATGATTACTGAATCGACTTAATCTGATTAAAATTTTTATGAATTAGTATATCTTCCACTGTTTATTACCGGATAGCTTATGAAAATAGAATTAGGAGTAGTTTTTCGCAAAGCATATTTCTAAAGGTCTCAATCTCTAAAATTGAATCTCTTAAAACTAGCAATCACAACATAATATAATCTTTTCATAAGAAATCAACCAATAGTCAGAAGACTTACAGTACGGATTTGGTGCCAGAGACTCGGGTGCCATACTTCTAGAAAAACACATATATTTTTCTAAACCATATTCCAATCCAACTTTGAAAAACATTTTTAAACCCATTCCACAGTCAAGTTTTGCAACCTAGGCTCTGATACCATAATTGTAACACCCCAAACCCGGCCTAAACGTTACGACCGAATCTGGTATGTCACATGGAAAGATTATTTTGCCATTTTAAAGAAATTTCGTAATTTTAAAAACTTTTCGTTTTGTGTTCTCATTTTGAAAATTTAATTCAGTTTTAAGGATTTCTTACCAACATTTTATTAAAAACTAATAGTCGAAAACAAGTTTTGTGATACGAAAGCAGAAGCTAAGGGGATTTCATAAACGTGAGATTTTAAAACAGTTTGTGTAGTTCTAGGAAAATTCTGAGTTTATTTATTTATTTGCTTGTTATCCGTGTGTCATTATTAAAAGAAATGTTTGTTTTCATTTTGTTTAGAAAACTCCCAATTTAATGTTTCATAAAATATAATCACCGTAATAATTCGAAAACCAGATTATAAAATCCCGGAGGCCTTATTACATAACAAATTCCCAAAATTAAAAGTAAGTTTAAATAAAGGAAACGAAGTTTACGAAAAGAAGTAATGCATGGCCACCACAGAGTCCACCTCGGCTCCAAATCCTCAACTAGGGGTTACCTGCAAAATTTAGAAGAGGGGTGAGTCACGATGACTCAGTGTGTAATTCCCCTTACGAACGCAAACTGGGCCTAAGCCCATAGAAGCACATTGGGCCTTAGCCCTCACAGCAATAAATCTGGCCGAAGCCCATACGAATCGCACTGGGCCGTAGCCCTAACAACATGGCATATCAGATAGTGTATTCAATGCAACCCAGCCCAACCTAGTATTCCATCCTCTACACACCACCCGTACCAGCCAAAACACACATGTGGGGATTTCTACAATCGACCCTCCATCCGCTACACTCCATATATGTGGCACCAAGCCACTGTGGTACCAAACCACTGAAATAATGTGACAGAGTCACTGATATATGTGGTACCAAACCACTGTGGTACCAAACCACTGTGGTACCAAACCACTGAAATACACTTCCCTTTTTAATCAATATCATATCCCAATCCCATGCAACATATAATCATAATATAATGAATGCACACATGTCAACGTAAATCGAATCATCAGAGCATATAGATATTCGTGATAAAGAATTTACAAGACACCACCAAAGGTAACTAACCTGGTATCTTTGATTTTACCCCCCCAAGGGTAACTCAACAGCCATTACCGATGTTTCGGCTCTTAAAAAGTTCACATACTAATTAATAATCAAACAAAAGATAGTGTGAATATTACACACCTGATTACGTGAAGGACTAAACACTCCTGATCGTTGCTACCCTCACTAGCGGGAATAACCACTATCTGCCTATCCCAAACGGATGTCGGCTCTCTACCACAACCCAACGGAAAGTCTCGAACTGCCGACACAGCACGTCGTTTGAACTTAGGAGCAGAGACTACGAGTTCACTCCCCTCCTTAGATTGGCGAGCACTCGTATCCATGAAGAGAATCTTTGATCAGTACAGTACTACAGTGAAATCAGCGATTGTCTAACAAAAGGAGTTTTGGTTGGGGCAGAGTGAAACGAAAAAGACTAATCATATAGAAACTAGAGAGAAACTCCTTACCTTAATAAACGAGGAATTGTACAACCACAGATTCGGTTGCAGGATGTTCGGCCTATCTAATGAAAGTCTATCACGAATCACAGAAAGTACAAGGTCACAACGTGATGGAGTAAACAGTTACGAAAGAGAGAAACCACATTCGGTTTGATGATGTCGAAGATGAGTGTTCGGCTTCTTTAGGAGGAGTAAGAGAATGAACAGAATAATAAAAAGAAGAGAACATTACCTTGAACAGTGAGAAGCCAAATGGAACCCAAGGCAATTCGGCACTGGCAGAAATAATAGAAGCAACCCAAGTTCGGCTATGATGAACACACAAAAAAGAAGTCGATTTAGAAAGGGGTAAAAAGGAAGATTCGATTATGGTGAAACTTGAAAGAGATGAACAAAAGGAATTCGACCTAAGGAAAAAATAGAAAAACAATGAAGGAAAAGTAGGTTTTGGCTATGATAGAATAAAAGAGAAAATAGTAGAAAGAAAAAGAATGAAGGGAGAAAGAATCACTCAAGTTTCGGCTAATACCAAAGTGGCAAGAAAAGATGGAGAATAGAGTACTGGAAATTCGGCACAAGTAAAGAAATGGAAACCTGAAAGAGAGGAAAGAAAAGAATCCCCAAAGAATTTTTGCAAAATTCGGTACTCCCACAACGTATGACCCAAAAATGCCAAGAAAGAAACGTCTAGAGAACTAAAGGAAGTTTCGGCACTCTCCCCTACTAGCTAAAACCGAATACACCACCTAACACCCCCTAGCCGAATTTCACCCCTTCCCAAGTTCCCACATTCGGCCAAACTCTCCCTCACACCTCAATCCCATGATTTGCTCCTAGATTTTCTCCACCAAGCCCTCTCCATCCACCATTTGAATTATTTGACCAATTCAAACTCTTCCTAGAAGAGTCCAACGCCAACTCCACCACTTCCCCCCTTCCTGGCACAAAAAAAAACCTCCCAAAATGCAACATGTGGGATTCGAACCCATTCCCCCTTCCATGCTCCCTTGTGACGCCAAAGCCACCTTTCTCCTTATGACATCAAAATACAACCAAACACTCTTAAGGCCTGCATCCACTAGCTCTCCCTCTTAAGTGCCCTAAACACAAAATTTTACCAAAGCTCTGGCTCGAACCCGAGCCTCCCCAAGACCCCCAAACACACCAAAAAAACAATCTAAACAAGCCAAACACAAAGAATAGCACAAAATGCAGAACCCTAAATTCTAGGATGTTACACAAGTTGTTCAACTTTCACCACAGGAAACACCACAATGTTACAAACCTGAGCCGAATCATGGACCCCATGACAACAAAGAAGAATTACATAAGGAACGAAGCCTTAGGGTCAACAAATTAGAAGAGTGGAAAACACAATTCAAAGAAGAACCGAAACCACACGAAGTAAAATCAAAGGAGCCCCTAGAAGAGCTCATAGGAACAACAAACCACTTCAAAATAGGAGACCAGGTACTGTTAGATAAAGCAGATCCTCGCCTCATCACATCAGACCTGAACACAAACGAAGAAATTCCTCTTGAGGTACACAATATTTTCCCATACAGACAATCGAGGTAAGTAATCCTATTTTTGGTACTTTCAATATAAACGCTTCTCGACTTAAACTTTATCAAGGATATAGAAGCCCGATAGCATGAGGAAGATATTCAAATTTTTAAACCACCACGATTTTTACGAATACGAGGAAAGTCTAGCTTAAGACTTTAAGCGAGCGCTTTCGAGGAGGCAACGAGCACTAACCCTAATTACTTTCGTATTTGTTTTCATTTTATTTTCTTCTCTTCTCTTAGTCTTAAACACCTAGTTTTAAACTAACCAAAAGTGCAGATTTCCAGCCCACACGGCCTTGTACACGGTCGTGGCCGTGGCCGTGTGGAGGTACTGAATCTCCATACTGACAATGGCAGAAGAGGTACAAGTCAGAAAGAATCAAATCCTAAAGTCACGGACTCCAACCATCACCCCACGGGCACCAACAAAACGCCACGGCCGTGCGACGCGGCTGTGGACGACACTGACTTATCACCAACAGGCATGGCAATCTGTAAAATAGGTGTGGGTGAACCAACACGCCTATACACACGACCGTGCGAGGCGGCCGTGTGAATCAACACACACACGGTACACGGGCGTGGGAAAGTGTCAGACCCTAAAACTCTATTTACAACCACCCCCTTCTCCTTTTTCTCACCTACTTTCCACCTCTTTTGTTCCTCCCATTTATCAGATTTCTCCCCTCCCTTCTCTATACTCTTGAGCTACACCAAAACCATGTCAAATAAGCGGAAGAAGCTAAGCACAGTCTCCTCATGGAGACCAATCTATATAAGTTCATGCCGGCCGCTTCAATCATTCGACAAGCCAAGGACATTTAAGGCCATTTAGTTCTTACTTCGTTTTTCTCTTTTGCTTCAATTTCCTTATCTTTACTTCTCTTCTGCTTAACTTAGTTTATATTATTTTAGTTTCTTAATTTTAGATTCTACAGGCTGCTAGGGAATCACACCACGACCACCACGATAACCTCAGCCTTAGAAATCACACCCAACAATAAGGACTCTACGGTCTATTTATCTTTTTCTTTTAATTTTAGTTCACTTTTTATTTTTCTTCACTTTAGCTTGCTTTTCTTTAAGTATTTAATTAGTATAGTTTTAATCATTATTTTTTTATCCTGGCTAATCCTCCATGAGCTACCCAATTTCTTCATCTAGCACAGAGCTCGTTAGTAACCGCCACAACAAAAGACGACACCTCCAACGTATCTTTCACCTCCAATCCAAGGATGTCATCCATAATTCAGGAAGTTTCACTTTACCCCATATCTTATGATTTTATTATTATCGTGCTATTATCTATCTTTGTACATTAAAGGCAATGTACATCTTAAGTGTGGGGGGTGAATCTTAAGGATTCCAAGCTTTTTGCATTATTCTCAAATCCCTGAATTATGCCTTGTTCTAAAGTAAGTTTCTCATATTATGATTAGAATGAAATTCCCATGACTTATGATCTTTATTGATATGTTTTAGATTAAGTCATTGATAATTGTGCATTGATAATTAAATTCTAAGATACTAGAGAATCAAGCATGATAAGTCTATTTTTTAATTAAATTTTTTTCTAAGTTGTTAACTGAATTTGAATATTACTTTGAAATTTGAAATTTCTGAGGTTGATATCAAAATACCCATAATTTTTGTGAGATTTTGAGCCTTATAAGAGCATATATCCTTTTTCATGCTCACTTTTTGATTATGAGTGTGTCAACATTGAATATTATTCTAGAACTTGCCTCGATTATACATGTTGAGACCACATCTTTGATTTGATATACTGAGAAATGATAAAGGCACCTAGGATTTAACCCACTTACTCCATAAAAGCCTACCTTCATAATTAACCCCTAGTGAACCCCTTTGATCCTAACAACCCTTTTTATTGACTCACCCACTAATATTAACCCAAAACCCTTTGTATTTGTTATCACCATTCTTCTTGACTACCCTTTTTTTGTCGAGATTTGATTTGATCAGTTGCCTAACTATGTTTTTTATTTTAGTTGTTAAAGTTCTTTATTATTACTTGATCTTTAAAAAAAATTTGAAGTATATTCAGTATTAGTATGATGAAAAGCGAGCTTGTACAGTTAAAGTCTATTTATTGAAGAATAAGCTCGTATTATTAGTTTCAAAGTTTCAATTCATGTAATTATTTATTTTTTAGTTCGTTGTTTCTAGTTAGGTAATTTTTTAGGTCGATCTCGATTCTAACCCTCTAATTCAGCCTTTATCCACACCTTAACCCAAGCCCCGTTACAACCCTTTTAAAGACCTTTTGATTTGTACATCATCTCATATTTCAGTGGTGGAGATTTGATTTTCATGTAAGCCTATGGGATTAACTTTTCAAGTTTGACATTTGAGTGCTTAATTCTAAACCTTAAACACTTCGAGTGATTTGAGTGAATATTTTGTGAGGATGTCAATCCTTATAGGTTTTGGATCAGAGGTAATTATTTAGATGAGGGGAAACACCTATGTTTTGTGCTACAAATGTATGACTTATATTATTTGAATCTTTAGGACTCTTTGAGTTAAATTATCCATGTATAAATTATCTATGAATTATGATGAGACATTGTTGATAGGAATATTGAATCATGGAAAGTTCGTTTTAATTGTAAGTTGAGATTTTTGCTTAAGGACAAGCAAAAGCTTAAGTGTGGGGGTATGTGATAAACTATAAAAGTAACATATTTTAATCCCATATTTAGCATACTTTTGGACGATTTATCCCCTGATTTATGTAAAAAGGTGCTCTTAATCCTTTCTTTTCATGTTTTATACTCAGGAAAGCACCGGAGGATGGAAAGAACGAGAAACGAGCTCAAAACAGACCAAATTGGGCCAAAGTGAAAATCGACACGGCCTGGACTTGAGCCAACACTGCCGTGTCTCCTTGATAGACTAGAACACGGCCTGATCACGATTTACACGGGCGTGTCACCTCATTAAAAGTCTGAACACGGCCTAAAGACGATTCACACGGGCGTGTGCCATGGCCGTGTCCCTGTCATGGAGAAGAGCAATTTCACTCAGAAAAGGATACTTAGGGGCAAAGAAACCTATTTCAAAAGCCTATATAAACACCCTAAGTATATCCTAGAAGAGGGCGGTGAGCTAGGCCAAGGAGCCGAGCCGAAAAGGTCAGATTTGTGGGAAACACTCAAAGATAGCCAGTTGATCCATCTCAAGAAGCCGAAATTCTACTCAAGACGGCGGATCTCTCCTTCAATTCCTTCAGGGGGTTTTAGGGATTTCTTATGTTTTGTTTTATCTTTTCTTACGAGATGTTTTCTTTTATTATTATGAACTAAACCCTTGAGATACAGAAGGGATGAAACTTAGATGAATCTTGTTATCGTTTCTTTGAACTATATGATAAATACTTGATTTGTTCTTAATTATGTGTTATTAGTTCTTGTGTTAACATTTCTGGGATATTGATTCAAGTTTGATGTGCTTAGGTAGAGGAGCAAAAGTCCCTGCTTAAGAGTAGATCTAGCATAATTAAGCGGAGTTAATCGCGCGCCTAGAGATAGGGTGACGATATTTTGCCGGATTAGGGTGAAACCTAATATGGGAGTCCATAGATCGAGTTAATGCAATTCTAAGGGTTTTAAATTAGAAAGAGATTTCAATTAATCAACCTAGGGTTAGACGTTATTCGCTTCGAGAGAGGGTTTAATATACATTAGGGAGTCTTACGGATCAAGTCAAGTGAATAAATCGTCTGGTTCAGAGTTAGATAACAAGTGAAGTCTAGGTGGATTCTTCCTAAGGGTATCGTCTTAATCAACTGAGTTTCTTCAACAGTATTTTCCCAATTCATTCTTTTTGTCTTTACGTTTTTAGCTTAGTAATTAGTTAAATTTAGATTAAATTACAACTTCACTTATTTTAGGCTAGATAATAAAAAGAAAGTTAGTATTAGTACTTTTGGTTCCTTTGGGTTCGACAATCCGGTCTTGCCTAAGCTATACTACTGTTCGATAGGTGCACTTGCCTCAATCGTTGTTATAGTTAGTTCCAGGTTCGATCATTATAAATTTAAAACTCTGAAATCAACAATCACTTATCATGCTTGATTCTCTAGTATCTTAGAATTTAATTATCAATGCACAATTATCAATCACTTAATCCAAGACACATCAATAAAAATCATAAATCAAAGGAATTTCATTTTAATCACAATATGAGAAACTTACTTTAAAAAACAAGACATAATTCAGGATTTGAGAATAATGCAAAAAGTTTGGCACCTAATTTTAGGAATTTGAGAATAATGAAAAAAGTTAGGCACCTTTTTAGGTTGTTCACCCCCCACACTTAAGATGTACATTGCCCTCAATGTACAAAGATATATATATATATATATAGACAATTAAGTATAAATTCAAAAGATATGGAGAGAGGTGAAACTTCCTGAATTATGGATGAAATCCTTTCGTTGGAGGTGAAAGATAAGTTGGAGGGGTCGTTCTTTATGATGATCCTGCGCTAGATGAAGAAATTGGGTAGCTCATGGAGGATTAGCCAGGATATAATAATTAAAACTATACTAATTAAATAATTAAAGAAAAGCAAGCTAAAGTGAAGAAAAATAAAAATAAAAAATAGAATAAAATTAAAGGAAAAGATAAATGGACCGTAGAGTCCTTAGTTGGATGGTTCGCGAGGTGTGCATGATTTCTAAGGCTGCGGTGAGTTGGTGGTCGTGGTTCTGGTGTGATTCCCTAGCAGCCTGTAGAACCTAAAATTAAGAAACTAAGATAAAATAAACTAAGTTAAGCAGAAGAGAAGTAAAGATAAGGAAATTGAAGTAAAAGAGAAAAACGAAGTAAAAACTAAATGGCCTCAAATATCCTTGGCTCGTCGAATGATTGAAGCGGCTGGCATGAACTTATATAGATCGGTCTCCCTCTGGGAGACTATGCTTGATTCCTTCCACTTCTTCGGCATTTGGTGTAGCTCAAGGGCTTTGGGAATGTATTGGAGAAGAAAAGTAGGGGGAGGTCTGAATAATGGGATAGAATAAAGGGGATGGGGAGTAGGAAAGTGAGTAAGGGAAGAGAGAAAGGAGGGGGTTTAAATAGAATTCTCAAGTCAGGTACATTCCCACGCCCGTGTACTGTGGGCGTGCTATGTCACACGGCTGCCTCGCACGGCCGTGTTGAGCATCGTATCATTTCTCCCACGCCCATGTTCAGGGTACCACACCCGTGTGTGATCTAACAGTGTCGACCACGGCCGTATTGCATGGCCATGGGGTTTCTTCGGTGCCCGTGGTGTGGTGGTTTGAGTCCGTGACTCTGAAAATTGATTTTTTCTGACTCGTACCATCTCTACCGTGTCAGTAGACAATTTGGTGCATCCATACGGCCACAGCCACGGCCGTGTGCAAGGCCGTGTGGCCTGGAATTCTGTACTTTTTGTTAGTTTATAGTTAGGTACTATAAAGAAAAAATAGAATAAATAAGACAAAATAAAATGTAAAAGTTAATGGGGTTAGTACTCGGGTTGCCTCCCGAGAAGCGCTCGTTTATAGTCTTAAGCTAGACTCTCCTCTCATTTGTATATTCATGGTGGTTTGAGGAGTTGAAAGTCCTTCCTCATGCTGGCAGCTCCATTATCATGATAGAATTTAAGTCGAGATGCGCTTATATTGAAAGTGCCAAAGATAGGATTACTTACCTCGACTGTTCCGTATGGGAAAACACTGATTACCCTAAAAGGGATTTCTTTGTTAGTGTTAGGGTCAGGAGGAGATATTCGCGGGTCTGCTTTATCTAATAATACTTTATCTCCGATTTTGAATTTGTCTGCTTCGTGGAATGGCTCTGGTTCAGCTTTGTATATCCCTACTTTTTTCCTTGAAATGCGTCTTCCACTCGTTTAGATCATCGATCTGAATCCTTCGTTCCTCATGCGTTATTTCTTTGTTGGCACATGGTATAGGATCGGGTTTAGTTGTATTCTTTCCCGGTGTTTCCTGAAAAGAAGGGTTAACCGAATGGTTATCAATAGAATTTATTTTCTCACCTGGATTACTCGATGTTCTAGCCGAATCGAGAGCTTGGAGAGTGACTGTCTCATTACCTACACGAAGTATTAGTTCTCTTGCATCAATGTCAATTTTAGTCCTGGAAGTTGCTAAAAATGGTCTTCCTAAGATTAGGGGGATACTATTGTCCTCATCCATGTCTAAAACGACAAAGTCTACTGGGAATACAAATTTGTCAATTTTTACGAGTACATCTTCGATTATACCCCTAGGAATTCTAACCGTTTTATCAGCTAATTGAATGCTCATCCTAGTTTGTTTGGGTTTCCCTAGACCTTGTTGTTTAAACAATTTATAAGGCATGACATTTATGCTTGCCCCTAAATCAGCTAACGCATTATCAATAGATAAACTACCAATTAAGCATGGAATTGTAAAACTCCCTGGATCTTTTAATTTCCGTGGTAGTTTATTTTGTAAGACTACCGAGCACATTACGTTTAGTTCCACGTGTGATGCCTCGTCTATCCTTCATTTGTTCGTCAAAAGCTCTTTTAAAAATTTCCTAGAATCTGGCATCTGTGAAAGAGCTTCAAGTAACGGTAAGTTAATATGTAATTTCTTTAAAAGTTTAAGAAACTTACCAAACTGTTCCTCTGTGTCGTCTATCCTTAATGCTTCGGGATATGGTATGCGAGGTTGGTACTCTTTGATTACCGGTTTTGGCTTATTATTACTTACCTCAACCTTACCTTCTTTGATCACATTCTCTTGCCTTGAATTGGGATCGTCTAACCCTTCACTTTCTTGAGCTGTTATGGCTTGAATTTGCTCCTTTGGGTTAATCTTAGTGTTGCTTGGTAGACGCCCTTGTGGTCGTTCGGAAAGTAACTTTGCAAGTTGTCCAACTGACTTAGTAAGTTCCCCAACTTGATTCCCGATCCCTTTGATCGATGCTTGTTGATCATTAAGCGTTGTCTTAGTTTTTTGGAGACGGGTATCTGTGGCTGCCATGAACTTTGTCAGCATCTCTTCAAGGTTCGGCTTCTTCTCTTGTGGATAGGGCTGATTTTGGAAATTTTAAGGAGGTTGTTGTTTTTTATTTCCTTGATTTCCTTGACCTCCCCATGAAAAATTTGGGTGGTTCCTCCAACCTGGATTATAATTATTACTATAAGGATTATTATTAGGTCTAAAATTGTTACCTATATAGTTCATCTGTTCGCTCTCTGTGCCCGGTTGGTAGGGTGGGTACTCAGGATTCGCCACACTTCCACTTGCATCGCACTGCATCACTGGATGTACCTGCGAAGAACACAAACTATCAAGCTTTTTATTCATCATCTCTACTTGGTTTGATAGCATGGTTACTACATCGAGGTTGAAAACTCCGGCTGTTTTTGTTGGCCTTGTCCTTGTAACTTGCCACTGATAGTTATTCGGTGACATCTCCTCTATGAATTCGTAGGGTCGCTTGGGAGTTTTGTTGTTGGGGTTCCACCGTCATTTGAATCAATTAGTTGCCTCGTTGAGGGCTTCACACCATTGTAGAAAGTTTAGACTTGAAGCCACAAAGGTAATCCGTGGTGTGGGCACCTCCTCAAGAGATCCTTGTATCTCTCCCATGTGTCGTATAAAGTTTCTAAATCCATCTGCACAAAAGAAGAGATATCATTCCTCAATTTGGCCGTTTTGGCCGGCAGAAAATATTTTTATAAAAAAATTTCGGTCATTTGATCCCATGTGGTGATTGACCCTTGTGGTAACGAGTTTAACCACTGTTTGGTGATAAACCGAAATAGTAACATATTTTAATCCCACATTTAGTATGCTTTTGGATGAATTATCCCTTATTTTATGTAATTTGGTGCTCTTAATCCTTTTTTTTCATGATATATACTCAGGAAAGCACCAAGGGATGAAAAGAATGCAAAACGGGCTTAAAACGGACTAAATTGGGCCAAGCCAAGAAATCAGCACGGCCTGGACTTCAAGCCACACGGTCGTGCCTCCTTAATTATCTAGAACACGGCCTAGCCACGATTTACACGGCCGTGCCTCATCAACGGAGTCCAACACAGCCTGGCCACGATTCACATGGGCGTGTGCCATGGCCGTGTCCCTACCGCGGGAAAGAGGAATTTTACTCGGATTTGGATGCTTGGAGGCAAAGAAACACATTCCTAAGTCTACTTAAACTCCCAAATAGAAATTGCACTCAATTTAGGATACTTGGAGGCCAGGTAACACGTCTCAAAGCCTATATAAACACCCTAGGGGCAAATTAAACGGGGAGTTCGACAGAAACCCTCTGTCGAGGGGAGCCCAAAGTTGTCGTCTAGGGGGCGGAGAGCTAGGCCAAGAAGCCAAGCCGAGAAGGTCAGATTTGTGGGAATCACTCGAAGATAGCCAGTTGATCCATCTCAATAAGCCGGAATTCTACTCAAGACGGAGGATCTCCTCTTCAATTCCTTCAGGGGGTTTTAGGGATTTCTTATGTTTTGTTTTATCTTTTCTCTTGAGATGTTGTCTTTTATTATTATGAACTAAACCTTGGATACCAGAAGAGATGAAACCTATGAGGAATCTTGTTATTTGATTTTTTGAATTATATGATAATAACTTAGTTTGTTCTTAATTGTGTGAACTTAATCCAAATCTAATGTGCTTAGGGGAGGAGGAATAGACCACGCTTAAGAGTAGATCCAACATAATTAAGCGGAGTTGATCGCACGCCTAGAGATAGGGTTGACGAGATTTTGCGATTAGGGTGAAACCTAAAATGGGAGTCCACAGATCGATTTCATTGCTATTCTAGGGGTTATTATAAGCGAACGAGAGTTCCACTAATTAACCTAGGGTTAGGCGTTATTCGCCTCGAGAGAGGGTTTAATATACGTTAGGGAGTCTCATGAGATCAAACTAAGTAAATAAATCATATGGTTCAAGGTTAAATAACAAGTGAAGTCTAGGTGGATTTTTCCTAAGGGTATCGTTTGAGTCAACTGAGTTTTCCCAAAAGTTATTTCCCGAATTTATTCTTTTTGTCTTTGCGTCTTAGCTTAGTTAGTAGATTATTTTTAGTTTAAACAATCATCACTTTATATTAAGGCTAAATAATAAAAAGACGGTGAGTATTAGTACTTTTAGTTCCTTTGGGTTCGACAATCCAGTCTTGCCTAAACTATACTACTGTTCGATAGGTGCACTTGCCTTTAATCGTTGTCAGAGTTAGTTTCCAGGTTCGATCATTATTTTATAAATTTTAAAACTCTGATTTACAGCGATCAAGTTTTTGGCGCCGTTGCCGGGGAACTAAAATATTAAGAACGCTCTATTTTTATTACTTTAGCCATTTTTTTTATTTTCTGCAATTTATTTTATTATTATTATTATTATTATTATTATTATTATTATTATTACTTTGCTAAATTTTCATTTATTTGATTTTGACAGATAGAGGAGATGGCACTGAATAACTATCAGTGGCAAGTTACGTGGACAAAGCCAACAAAAGCAGCCGATATCCACGACCTCGACCCAGTAACCAGGCTATCAAACCAGTTAGAGATGTTACATAAAAAATTTAATGGTTTATATGGTTCCTCGCAGGTACATCCAGTTATGCAGTGTGAAACAAGCGGAGGCATGGCGAATCCTGAGTACCCACCCTACGGACATGGCATGCAAAGCGAACAAGTCCACTATATGAGTAACTATTCTAAACCTTAAAATAATTTTTATAGTGACACTTATAATGTAGGTTGAAAGTACCAGCCTAATTTCTCGTGGGATGATCAAAGTAGCCAAAGACAGGAACTTCCTTTAAATTTTCAACAACCACCTCACCAACAGGAAGAGGAGTCGAACCTTGAAAAGATGCTGACAAAATTCATGGCAGCTACAGATAACCGTCTCCAAAAAAATGAGACAACACTCAATGACCAACAAGCATCGATCAAAGGGATCGATAGCCAAGTTGGGAAACTTCTTGAAGTCGGTTGGGGAACTTACTAAGTCGATTATACAACTTGCTGTTTCGATCTCGAGAACTACCACAAGGAAGCTTGCCAAGCAATCATCGAAACTAACCCAAGTGAGCAAAATCAAGCCATTTACGATAGTGAAGGGTTAGACGAACCAAACTCAAGGGAAGAACCTGTGGTAAGTGAAGGTAAGGTTGAAGTGTGCCATGATATACCAAAACCGATAATTACAGAGTACCAACCTCGTGTGCCATATCCCGATGCAACAAAGAAAGACCACACAGAGGAAGAAGTCGGTGAACTCACACTTCGTGTAGACGACGAAACAATCACTCTTCAAGCCCTTGACTCAGCTAGGACCTCAAGTAATAAAGGTACGAACGTTAATTTTATTGATAACCATTTGGTTCAACCTTCTTTACAGGAAGCATCACGAAATCACCTAGCTGAGCTAGATCTTAGACCTCGTACCCATAAAGAAATAATTCATGAAGAACTAAGGCTTGTGTCGATGAACTAGGCAGTGGAAAACACACTTTAAAGAGAAACTAGGAATACACGAAGTGAAACCGAAGGAAACCCAGACAGCTGATAGGAACAACAAATCACTTCAAAATAGGGGATCAGGTATTGTTGAATAAGAAAGACCCTCGAATCGCCAATTCAAACCTCAAGAAAAATAAAGAAATCACTTTTGAGGTACTTGATGTCTTCCTATACGGGCCAGTTGAGGTAAGCAATCCTAAATTCAGTACTTTTGAGGTAAACACTACTCGACTTAAATTTTATATCAAGAATCGAGTTGATCGCATGAGGAAGGATTTTCACCTCCTCAAACGACCTTGACCATACGAATGAGAAGTAAAGTCTAGCTTAAGACTATAAACGAGTGCTTCTCGGGAGGCAACCCGAGCACTAACCCTATTAATTTTTACATTTTTTTTATTTTACTTTTATTTTTCATTTTAGCACCTAACCATAAACTAACCAAAGTACAGATTTCAATGCTCACACGGCCTTGCACACGGCTGTGGCCGTGGCCGTGTGGAAGCCAGAAGGACAAACCACGGATGTGCTAGTAACCATGCATGACAAAGAATGATTTCTTTTCCCAACACGGGCTGCGATAAAAAGCCACGCCCGTGCCGACTTCCCGTGTGAGGTTACTGACTTATTAAGCACGGGCGAGACATTGTTGTGCCCTACAACCGTGCGAGGTTACTGACTTGACGAGCACGGGTTAAACACGCCCGTTCTAAAGGACCGTGTGAAGAATACACGGGCGTGCTACGAGACCCACGGCCGTGGTAAAACACCTAAACGCGCCCAAAATTCAAAATCACGAAAAACACGGACTGATTAAAACTCGAACAAGGGCGTGGACCGTATCACTATTTAAATATTTACTTTTATCTCTATTTTTATTTTTATTTTTATTTTTATTTTTATTTCCTTTATTTTATTTTCTTTATTATTTTCTTCTTGTTATTCATTCCATTTAGATTTAGCTTAGGATACAATAAAATCAAGCCGGCTACTTGGAGGATTCAAATTCAAACGGTTCAAGGCGCTTCCCCACATTCACCTCCAATCCGATCCGGTTTCTTTTCATTAACTTCATCCAAAATTTAGGAAGTTTCACTTCTCTCCCTATCTTTTGATTTTATCACTATATTTCCATTTTATCTATCTTTGTACATTGAGGGCAATGTACATCTTAAGTGTGGGGGGGTTAACTATAGTATTATTTGAAAATCCCAGAATTATGCCTTATCCTAAAGTAAGTTTCTCATATTATGATTAGAATGAAATTTCCCTTGAATTATGATTTTTATTGATATGTTTTAGATTAAGTCATTGATAATTGTGCATTGATAATTAAATTTGAAGAATACTAGAGAATCAAGCATGATAAGTCTATTTTTCAGAAATTAAAAACTTTTTCTAGGTTGTCGAACTGAGTTTAAATATTACTTTGAAGTTTGAAATTTACGAGGTTGACATCAAAATACCCATAATTTTTGTGAGTTTTTGAGCCTTATAGAGCATATATTCTTTTTCTTGCTCACTATTGATTATGAGTGTGTCAACATTGATCTGTTATTCTAGAACTTACATCGATTATACATGTCGAGACCACATTTTTTTTAATTTGATATACAGAGATGATAAAGGCACCTAGGATTTAACCCACTTACTAAAAACTCACCTTCATAATTAACCCCTAGTGAACCCCGTTTAATCCTAACAACCCATTTATTGACTTACCCACTAATATTAACCCAAAACCCTTTTTATTTGTTATCACCATTCTTTTTAACTACCCTTATATCGAGATTTAATTTGATTAGTTGCCTAATTATAATTTTTATTTCAGTAACTTATCCTTTATTATTTATTTATTATGTATTTATGATGTTCTTAAAAAAAACGAAGTATATTCATTATTAGTCAGGTGATTAAATGAGCTTACACATTTAAATTCCAAATATTGAAGAAAAAGCTCGTGGTATTAGAATTATTAATTTTCAATTAATGTAATTACTTATTATTCAGTTCATTGTTTCTGGTTAGGTAATTTGTCAATTCAATCTCGATTCTAACCCTCTAATTCAGCCTTATTCCACACCTTAACCCCATCCCCGTTACAACCCTAACAAAGACCTTTTGATTTGTGTTTCATCTCATATTTCAGTGGTGGAGATTTGATTTTCATGCAAGCCTATGGGATTAACTCTTCATGTTTGACTTTTGAGTGCCTAAATTCTGAACCTTAAACACTTTGAGTGATTTGAGTGGATCTTTTGTGAGGATGTCAATCCTTGTTGATTTCAAATTAAAGGTAATTATTTAGATGAAGGGAAAACACCTATGTTTTGTGCTACAAAATATAAGGCTTATAGTGTTTGAATTTTTAGGACGCTTTGAGTTGAATTATCCATGTATAAATTATCCCTGAATTATGATGAGACACTATCAATGACTATTATGAATTGAGGGAAGTTTGTTTTAATTATGAGTTGAGAATTTTGCTTGAGGACAAGCAAAAGCTTAAGTGTGGGGGTATTTGATAAACCGAAATAGTAACATATTTTAATCCCACATTTAGTATGCTTTTGGATGAATTATCCCTTCTTTTATGTAATTTGGTGCTCTTAATCCTTTTTTTTCATGATATACACTCAGGAAAGCACCAGGGGATGAAAAGAACGAAAAACGGGCTTAAACGGACTAAATTGGGCCAAGCCACAAAATCAGCACGGCCTGGACTTCAAGCCACACGGTCGTGCCTCCTTAATTATCTAGAACACGGCCTAGCCACGATTTACATGGCCGTGCCTCATCAACGGAGTCCAACACGGCCTAGCCACGATTCACACGGGCGTGTGTCATGGCCGTGTCCCTGCCGCGGGAAAGAGGAATTTTACTCAGATTTGGATGCTTGGAGGCAAAGAAACACATTCCTAAGTCTACTTAAACTCCCAAATAGGAATTGCACTCAATTTAGGATACTTGGAGGTCAAGTAACACGTCTCAAAGCCTACATAAACACCCTAGGGGGCAAATTAATCGGGGATTTCGACAGAAACCCTCTGTCGAGGGGAGCCCAAAGCTGTCGTCTAGGGGGCGGAGAGCTAGGCCAAGAAGCCAAGCCGAGAAGGTCAGATTTGTGGGAATCACTCGAAGATAGCCAGTTGATCCATCTCAAGAAGCCAGAATTCTACTTAAGACAGAGGATCTCCTCTTCAATTCCTTCAGGGGGTTTTAGGGATTTCTTATGTTTTGTTTTATCTTTTCTCTTGAGATGTTGTCTTTTATTATTATGAACTAAACCTTCGGATAACCGAAGGGGATGAAACCTATGAGGAATCTTGTTATTTGATTTTTTGAATTATATGATAATAACTTAGTTTGTTCTTAATTGTGTGAACTTAATCCAAATCTAATGTGCTTAGGTGGAGGAGGAATAGACCCTACTTATGAGTAGATCCAACATAATTAAGCGGAGTTGATCGCACGCCTAGAGATAGGGTGACGAGATTTTTTTTGCGGATTAGGGTGAAACCTAATATAGGAGTCCACAGATCGATTTCATTTGCTATTCTAGGGGTTATTATAAGCGAACGAGAGTTCCACTAATTAACCTAGGGTTAGGCGTTATTCGCCTCGAGAGAGGGTTTAATATACGTTAGGGAGTCTCACGGATCAAACTAAGTAAATAAATCATATGGTTCAAGGTTAAATAACAAGTGAAGTCTAGGTGGATTTTTCCTAAAGGGTATCTTTGAGGTCAATTGAGTTTTCCCAAAAGTTATTTCCGAATTCATTCTTTTTGTCTTTGCGTCTTAGCTTAGTTAGTAGATTATTTTTAGTTTAAACAATCATCACTTTATATTAAGGCTAAATAATAAAAAGACGGTGAGTATTAGTACTTTTAGTTCCTTTGGGTTCGACAATCCAGTCTTGCCTAAACTATACTATTGTTCGATAGGTGCACTTTCATTTAATCGTTGTCAGAGTTAGTTTCCAGGTTCGATCATTCTTTTATAAATTTTAAAACTCTGATTTACAGCGATCATTTAGCTTTATTCCTTAATGAAAAGGGAAATAACCGAAGCCGTATGGCATCATCAGAAACGCCATTTATTTTGAAAGTATCACAGAACTCTAGAAAATTAGCTATATGAGTATTTGGGTCTTCGTCCTGCAAACCATCAAATTGAACAAATTGTTGAATCATTTGTATAGTGTTAGGCTTTAATTCAAAATTATTATTGCTATAGCGAGCCTAACAATACTCGATTCGGCTCTGTTAAATGTGGTTTAGCATAATCAAACATAGTACGAGGAGCATTATTTTCTCCCACATCTTGTGGTGGTGGATTATTCTCATCCATCCCTTTAGTAGGATTGGATTCGTCTTGTTGCTCTTCTTCTCGGTAATTTAGGGCTCGCCTGATTTCTCTGTGATTTCTGCGAGCGGTAGCTTCAATATCACTGTCGTATACTAAAGGTCCTCTCGTGTTCCTTCTAGTCATAAACTATAGGTACCTGCTAGGAAAAAGAAAGAAAGGAAATTAGAAGAGTAAAAACTAAGGTAAAAATAAAAATAAAAATAAAAGTAAATTACAAAAATAAAAATAAAAAAAATTGCTAAAGTAATAAAAATAGAGCTTTCTAAATATTTTAATTCCCCGGCAACGGCGCTAAAAACTTGATCGTGTGTCAGAGTTTTAAAAATTTAAATAACGAGAATGATCGAACCTGGAAACTAACTATGACAACGATTGAGGCAATTGCACCTATCGAATAGTAGTATAGCTTAGGCAAGACCGGATTGTCGAACCCAAAGGAACTAAAAGTACTAATACTAACTTTCTTTTTATTATTTAGCCTAAAATAAAGGGAATTTGTTGTTGTAAATCTAAATTAATTAACTACTAAATTAAATACTCTAAGACAAAGAAGAATGAATTTGGAAAAATAACTTGAGAAAAAACCAATTGATTAAGACGACACCCAAGGAAGAATCCACCTAGACTTCACTTGTTATCTAACTCTGAACCAGACGATTTATTCACTTGACTTGATCCGTAAGATTCCTAATGTATATTAAACCCTCTCTCGAAATGAATAACGTCTAACCCTAGGTTGATTAATTGAAATCTCTTTCTAATTAAAACACCTAGAATCGCATTAACTCGATCTATGGAATCCCATATTAGGTTTCACCCTAATCCGGCAAAATCTCGTCACCCTATCTCTAGGCGCGCGATCAACTCCGCTTAACTATGCTAGATCTACTCTTAGGCAGGACTTTTGCTCCTCCACCTAAGCACATCAAACTTGAATTAATATCCATGAAATATCAACACAAGAATTAAGAACACATAATTAAGAACAAGTCAAATATTTATCATATAGTTCGATGAAACGATAACACGATTCATCTAAGTTTCATCCCCTCGGGCATCACGAGGTTTAGTTCATAACAATAAAAGAAAACATCTCAGAAGATAAGATAAAACAAAACATAAGAAATCCCTAAAACTCCCTGAAGGAAATTAAGGAGAAATCCTCCGTCTTGAGTATAATTTCGGCTTCTAGAGATGAATCAACTTGCTATCCCCGAGTAAATCCCCATAAATCTGCCTTCTCTGGCCTAGCAAGACGCCCCCTGTCAAAGGTACTAGGCTCCCCCTTTTAGGTCATACTTAGGGTGTATATATAGGCTTTTGGAATATGTTTCTTTGCCCCTAAGTATCCCAATCCGAATGAAACTTCTCTTTGCCACGGCAGGGGCACGACCATGGCACACGCCCATGTGAATCATGGCCAGGCCGTGTTGGGTCGACTAATGAGGCATGGCCTTGTGGTCTTGGGCTCAGGCTGTGTTCGAGATTATTAAGGAGGCACGGCCGTGTGGTCTTGGGTCCAGGCCATGTCGATTTCGTGATGTGGCCCATTTGGCCCGTTTTAAGCCCGTTTCTTGTTCTTTTCATCCTCCGATGCTTTCCTGAGTATAAAACATGAAAATAAAGGATTAAGAGCACCAAATTACATAAAATAAGGGATAATTCATCCAAAAGCATGCTAAATGAGGGATTAAAATATGTTACTTTTATGGTTTATCACCTTCCTAGGATGATTGGTACCTCTGTATCTGCTTCAAAGTCTAAGATAACAAAGTCGGTAGGAAAAATAAATTTGTCTACACGTACCAATACATCCTCGATTTTTCCTTCTAGATGTGCTAAGGGTAGGTCTGCTAATTGAAGTGTAACCGTAGTAGGTCTAACTTCACCTATTCCCAATTTTCTAAATATAGTCATGGGCATCAAGTTGATGCTCACACCCAAATCACATAGTGCCTTACCGCTCCGGTGTTGCAATGTACGGTAAAACATCCAAGGTCCTTCATCTTTGGGGGTAGTTTACCTTGTAGATATGCACTACATTCCTTCGTTAAAGCTACCATCTCAAATTCTCCGAGTCTGCGCTTCTTGCACAGGATATCTTTCATGAATTAACGTTGTTTGGCATCTGCTCAAGTGCTTCTACCAATTGAATGTTGATATGAAGTTGCTTGAGTACGTCTAGGAATTTCTTGAATTGGACTTCCTGCTTCTACTTTTGAAGTCTTTGAGAGTAGGTTAGTGGAGGATTCTTAACTTGAACTGGGCACTTTTTCTGTTGTGGCACTTTTACATCTAACAAAGGTGTTAGTTTATAGGAATTGACTAGTTCAAAAGTTACCTTATCGGATTTTGCATATTCTAGTTCTGGTGAAGCTAGAATTTCAGTAATTGGTTGAACTTCCACTTTCTCTCGAGCATTAGCTACCTCTTCCTCAACTTTGATAGTGTTGAGCTCTAATGTCTTCTCACTCCTTAGAATCAATGCTTTACAATGCTCTTTCCGTGAATTTCTTGGATTCTTCGTATCACTTGGGAAAGCACCTTGTGGTCAGTTCCTGAGTTCAGTTGCAAGCTGGCCCATTTGGTTTTCCAAGTTTTTCAATGTGGTTGTTTGGCTTTGGATTAAGGCATCATTTTTCTCTATGTAGGTCTTCAACAGGTTTTTAAACCATTGGAAGGCTCAGCTTGAGGTTGTTTCTAAACTTGTTGGGTAAATACAAATGGCTGGGTCGGTCCAGTTTGTACATAAGTGTTACTGGGTCTAGCCCCTTGGTTACTCGAAGAAAAATTAAGGTGGTTTCGCCAAGATGGGTTATAAAAATTGGATTGCAGTTATTGCCTACCTCAGTTTGGTTTTGGTTCTGGTTACCCATGTAATAAACAAATTTTAGGTTTGATGGACATTCTTTGAACAAGTGCCCTTCCCCACAATAAACACAGGCTACATTTTCAAATTGATTCGGTGGCTGAGCTATAAAATTATTAAACCCATTTGTAGTAAAGTTTTTAAGCATTGAGGATATCGAGGATACCTGAGATGCAAGTGAAGTGAGAGCATCCACTTCATGTACTACTATGACTAGTCTTCCTGATGCTGCTCGATTCATTGGCCATTGATAATTGTTGCTGCCAATCCTCTCAATGATTTCATAAGCCTCGTTATTAGATTTAGAAAGGAGAGCACCATTAGCAAAAGCGTCTACTACCATCCTTGTAACACCCCTAACCCCTAACCATTAGCAAAAGAGTTATAGAGTATTACCAGTAAATACAGAACATTTACAAAATTAATTATATCATTTACTATTCATTTACCGAAAACATACATAACGTTCCTCAATTGGACCTTCGAGGCCCAAATCGAATATTAAAATTTAATCGGGATCTCATAAAAATTTTCACAAAGTATACAAAATTTCACTTATAAACAGTATCCACACGCCCGTGTGGTCAGACCGTATGACTTCACACGCCCGTGTAATCTAGGGACACGCTCGTGTGATCCTTAGACATGCCCGTTCTTTAAGTCGTGTTTCATTTAAGGTGCTTTCTAACTTACACACACGGTCGTGTCACACGCCCGTTTGCTAGGTTGTGTGGTTAAATTATTTTTCGAAAAATAGGTGCAGACTTCACACGGTCGTATCACACGCCCGTGTCTAAGGCCGTGTTATTCACACGACTGAGACCCACACCCGTGTCTCTGCCCGTGTGTTAAATTATGGACATTCTGTTTTGCAAATTTTAGAAGTAGAGGACACACGACCAAATCACATGCCCATGTACCCAGGTCGTGTACACACGGCCTAGACACACGCCCATGTGTCTACCCGTGTGGACAAAATAAGGCCATTTCTAACCCAAATTTTCCATTTTTCCTGCATCAACACTAACAAATATATTCCAGCCAATTTCAAGTAAAATCCAACCATAACATATATCAAAAACATAAGTATTTTAGCCACTCCAATGGCTAAGTTATATATATATCATTTACATACCATCACTTAACTACATACCATCATTTAACTTATGTACATGCCATTAAAAAAACAAGATTTTCATTTATACCAAAATCAAGGAGTTGATAGTGTGATGATAGCTCCGACCAATTTCCGACCTTTACGAGCTTTGAGCACTATCAAACAGGGAAAATAAATCTAGTAAGCATTATATGCTTAGTAAGCTCGTATAACAAAAATTACACTTACCAATCATATTTAACATTTCAAACATACACAAAGCATCAATTTGGAAAATTTTCCTAGTCACAAACATTCAATCAACATGTTAGTCACAATATATCAAAATACATAGATGAGCTCATCATGCCACATGAGTGTTTAATTCGTTGAACCATTGAATTTCCGATGGATATTTCAAGTAGTACACTCGAGGTGCACAATTTCCATTATCCATCAATTCATATCCAGTAGTACCATCTAGGTACACTCTCGAGCCACATATCATACAGCAAAATTACCAGTCCAGGCTAAATTCTAGTTGTAGCACATATACTCTAAGGGCTTTGTCGGATTACCAGTCCAGGCTAAATCCTTGTATGACAAAGAATTCCCTATAAAGTCCAATCTGGATTACTAGTCCAGGCTAAATCCAGTCAATTAGGATTACCAGTCCAGGCTAAATCCTAATTGAAACACATATTCTCGAGAGTCCATTTTTAAAGGATTACCCGTCTGGGCTAAATCCATTCTGCAACACATGCAATTTTTATCAGGGAAATCATATTTATCCAATCAGAATTCAATATTGAAACAGATTTTAACCCTTTTTCAATCATTTTACATCATATACATATTTCATGCTTCACAATGTTCATGCTTAATGTACATAAAATTCACATATCACATTTCATATAATTCAACAATCAAATCAACACATATATTCATGCTTATTTAAGTTATACGAACTTACCTTGATAATTGTTCGTATCTACTAATCCGAAACTTTCTCTTTTTCTCGATCTTTCTCTTTGTTTGGTATTTCCGGATCTATATAAATGAATTTAATCATCAATTTAATACTTTTCACATTCTAGGCAAAAGTACCATTTTGCCCCTAAACTTTTAATTAATTCCAATTTGGTCCCTAGGCTCGAAAATTGAAATTCATGCAATTTAATCCTTATTCCAAGCCTAATCAAAATTCTAATATAACTTTTACAGCACATGTGTTCTCAAAATTTCATAATTTTTCCATAAATTTCATCACTATTCAATTTAGTCCTTAAACATGTTTCTATAAAAAATCACTTTGTAAAAGTTGTTCATCTATCAACAACCATTCAATTTTTACCATAATCTTTCAAATTTAAGCATATTCATCCATGGAAAATTTTCTATACTTTGATATCTATTCAAATTAACCCCCCAAATAGAGAAATTAAGCTTTCCCGATCTCAAAAATATAAAAATTACTAAAAACGGGACATGGGAACTTACCAATTTATGCTTGGAAAGCTTGTTTTCTCTCTCCTAGGGTTTCCATATATTTTTGATGAAGAAGATGATATAAAATGATATTATTTTCTATTTTAATCTTTATCATCTGATTAACTTTTCTATTTCCAATTTAGTCCTTAACCTTTTCTAATTTTTCCATGGATGATTCACCAAAAATATTGTAACACCCCTTACCCGGGTTCTACGCCGGGAATCGGGCCCGAGGCGTTACCGAACTCAAACCACTTAATCGCCACTTAGGCTCAACGTCATTACTCACTATAACCTCATTCTCGACTTACGAGGCCTCACTCATACACACGAGGGCTCTCGAGACTAATCCGGAACTTTTACGATCCTTAAAATTTTTCTCTTTTATACAGGTCTCACACGCCCGTGCAAGATTAGACACGCCCGTGCATGGACACACACGCCCATGTTCCCTAGCCGTACTAAAAACTCGAGCATTCTGCCAATTGCCCCACGGCCATGGCACGCCCGTGCTCCCCAACCGTGGTGAACACCGACTTCCTCAGACGGCCTAGAGTCTGAGACACTGCGCTGCGTGTGGCTGGCTCGTGACCAACACCGATTAATCCCACACGCCCCTAGGCACACGCCCATGTGACTAGTCCGTGGTCTTTTCTATTTTAAAATATTAACACATGCGAGGATGCACGGCCACAAAGACACGCCCGATGGCTGTGAGTGTGTTACACATGGTCTAGACACACGCCTTGTGTGTCTAACCACATGGTCAAGGACAAAGCTAAGTGCCAAGTTCTTTTCACCCATCTAGCATACACAACAAATACTCATCCAACACAATCATAATCAACTCAAATTGAATACAATCTCACATAGAAAACTATATCTTTTTCATATAATGTAATAGCCAACAACTATGGCATTATACAAAATACACTTCCCATAAAAGGCTAACACATCTTATCCATTTACAACAAAATTGACTAACTTGTCTAGCCCCTATACATGCCATATACAAAACATTAAGTTTCATGTACCAAAGTGTCTTTGATAGGTGGGCTATCTTCCGATGATCCTCGTATCTCGATTCAACACTTTTAATCTATAAGACAAGGGAAAAGAAAGGGAGTAAGCTTTGAGCTTAGTAAGTTTACACATAAACAAATAAGCATCATAGTACAAGCTAAACAACAATTAGCATTATACTACCAAAATAATGAACGACAATGCTTACTCTTTCTAACCCTTACCACATTTCCAACACATCATGAGTCACGTACTCATATCCATTGAAATGCACCCCTGCATTCAATATCACATTTACGTAATATACAACACATCATTATTTATCGTAATACATCCACAAAGTCAATCCACATAACTTATCCACACAGCTCATCCACATAGCTAGTTTACATAACTAATCCACACAGCTCATCCACACAGTTAATCCACACAGCCAATATCTCGGTGGTTTTGCACTTAGCACACCACATTTGATTAATAAGGTGGTATCGCACTTAGCCTACCACAATGGTATTCGTAGTGATTCAGCACATAGCTCACTAGATGATATACCTCACGATAGCATCGCACATAGCTAGCTCATCGTCAATATGCATTAGGATGGTATCGCACTTAGCCTACCATCTAGCATTATCACAACACATGCACAAGTCTACTTAAACCACATAGATTCTCAATCATTCTCGATCATACATTCATTCACCATTTCTACTACATTCATTCTACTTGAACCACATAGGTTCTAAATCAATCTCGAATTAGCTACACACTAGCTATCATCAACAAATTGTAAGTATGAATGCATTGTTTATGCATAGACTTACCTCGATACTCAAAAGTCTGAGAAAGATGCAATTTAGTCCACCACCTTGGTTTTACCTCGGTTTCGATCCGAGACCGTCTTTCTTGATCTATATGAATAAATCAGCTTGTTCAATACACACATTGACTAAATTGACCCACATCTCATACTTTAGCAAAATTACTATTTTGCCCCTAAACTTTCTCATATTTATACTTTAGTCCCAAAGGCTCGTAAAGTGATTTTTATTCAACTTTATACTCTTTCATGCCTAGCCGAACCACTTACTCAACTAAAGCATTCATCAAATCTCACTAAATCACACATGTATGACCAAACTAAAGTTTTTCACAAACTAGTCCTACATGCATTTTCATGGAAAATCACTTAACAAAAGATGTTTCTACTACATCAAGCTTTCATATTCTTCCATAAAACATCAAAATACATGCATGTCATACATATGTACATTTTTGAACATCCATAATAGCTCATAAAATAGCTAAAAATAGCTTACTCATGCTACTAGGACTTCAAAAATATGAAGAATATCAAAAACCGGGCTTAAGAGCACTTACTAGCAAGCATGAAAAATTAAAAGAGCCCTAACAATGGCTTCTCTAATTTTCTATGACTTGGGGGAGAAGATGAGTGAATTTTATCATCTTTTCACCTATTTAATCACTTATTTGATAAATGACCAAAATGCCCTTTTTGATAAACTTCAAATTTTGACTCATCCATGCCCATTTTTGTCCAAAAATTAGAATTGGATAAATTGCTATCTAAGGACCTCTAATTAATAATCTAAAGCTATTTCACACATATAGCTTCTAGAAACACACATTTTGCAACTTTTGCAATTTAGTCCTTTTGGACAATTCAACCACAATTTCACAAAATTGCTTCATGAAACTTTCACACTAGCATGCATACATAATATAAACCTCAAAAACTCATTCATAACCCTCGGATTTGTGGTCTCGCACCACTATTCTGACTAGGCCCTAAACCGGGATGTTACAAATATCTACATATTTTTCATCAATGGTCTAATTACCATTTAAGGACCTCAAGATTTAAATTCCATAGCTATTTAATCCTTACAGCTACTAGAATCCAAATTTGACATTTTATGCAATTTAGTCCTTTCTACAATTAAGCACCTAATTGACGAAATTTTCTTATCAAAATTCCCATGCAAACTTTCTACTATATTACTAATCATTTTATAATATTAAAATATTTTATATTTTCGGCTCGAATTTGTGGTTACAAAACCACTATTCTGACTTCACTAAAATTGGGTTGTTACAACTCTCCCCCTTAAGGATTTTCGTCCTCGAAAATCTTACCAGTAAAGAGATTAGGGTACTGCTTCCTCAGGGTATCCTCTAGTTCCCAAGTAGCTTCTTCAATTCGATGCTTTTGCCAGAGAACTTTTACCAATGCTATCTTTTTATTTCTCAGTTCTTTTGTTTCCTGTGCCAGAATCTTGATCGGTTTTTCAGTATATGTCGTATCAGACTGAATCTCAACTTCTGTCGGAGAAATAATATGTGAAGGATCCGATCGATACCGTTTTAACATTGATACATGAAAAACATTATGAATCTTTTCAAGTTCCGGTGGTAATGCTAGTCGATAAGCAACCGACCTAATTCTCTCAATAATTTCATAAGGCCCAATAAACCATGGACTTAGTTTTCCTTTACGACCAAATCGAAGAACTTTCTTCCAAGGTGGCACCTTAAAAAATACTTTATCACCAACCTCAAATTCTATTTCTTTTCTTTTAAATTCAGCATAAGACTTTTGTCTATCAGAGGTTGCTTTCAAACTATCTCGAATCACTTTTACCTTTTCTTCTATTTCCTGAATTAAATCAACTCCAAGAATCTTCTTTTCACTAAGCTCTGTCCAGTATAACGGTGTTCTACATTTTCGACCATATAGAGCTTCATACGGTGCCATTTTAATATTGGACTGATAACTGTTGTTATAAGCAAATTCAATCAGAGATAAATATTTTTCCCAATTACCTACAAATTCAAGTACACAACACCGTAACATATCCTCCAAAATCTATATAACCTGTTCTGACTGGCCATCTGTCTGAGGATGAAATGCAGTACTGAAATGCAATCGTGTACCCAGTGCTTCTTGTAATTTATTCCAAAATCGAAATGTAAACCGGGGATCACTATCAGAAATAATAGAAACTGGTACCCCATGTAATCTAACAATTTTAGAGACATATAACTCAGCCAATTTATCTAAAGAGAAATCTATACGTACCGGTATAAAATGTGCTGACTTTGTTAACCGGTCGACAATCACCCAAATAGCATCTTTCTTTCTTGGAGTCAATGGTAATCCCAATACAAAATCTATTGTAACTCTTTCCCATTTCCACTCTGGTATAACAACTGGCTGTAATAACCCCGAAGGCACCTGATGCTCAGCTTTCACTTGTTGACATATCAAACATTTGGATACAAATTCAGAAATATCTCTTTTCATTCCCGGCCACCAGTACATTTTTTTCAGATCATTATACATTTTATTACTACCGGGATGCACAAACATTGTACCTTTGTGAGCTTCATATAAAATCTTCTGTATCAATTCTGAAATCTTCGGCACACAAAATCTGCCTCTGAACAACAAACAACCATCAGACCCCATCTGAAATTCCAAATCAGGATTCAATTCACATTATTCCCTTTTTTCCTGTAACTTCACATCATTCTTCTGAGCTTCACAAATTTGTTGCAAAAATACTAGTCTAATTTTCAACTCAACCATAATAGAACCATCATCAGAAATAGACAACCGAGTATTCATCGCTCGTAAAGCAAATAAATATTTTCTGCTCAAAGCATCAGCAACTAAATTGGCTTTACCCGGATGATAATCAATCACCAGATCATAATCTTTTAACAGTTCAATCCACCTGCGTTGTCTTAAGTTCAAGTCTTTCTGTGTCATCAAATACTTCAGACTTTTATGATCAGTGAAGATATGACATTTTTCACCATACAAGTAATGCCGCCATATTTTCAATGCAAACACAATAGCTGCTAATTCAAGATCATGTATCGGGTAATTTCTTTCATGTGGTTTTAATTATCTTGAAGCATAGGCAATTACTTTACCTTCTTGCATCAAAACACAACCTAAACCATTTAAAGATGCATCACTATAAATCACAAACTCTTTACCCGATTCAGGCTGTACTAACACAGGTGCTTCAGTCAATAGAGCCTTTAACTTGTCAAAACTTTGTTGGCATTTATCAGTCCACTCAAACTTTACATGTTTCTGCAACAGTCGAGTCATCAGAGAGGCTATCATCGAAAACCCTTTGACAAATCTCTGATAATACCCAGCTAGACCCAGAAAACTTCTAACTTCTGACACGCTCTGTAACACCCCTAACCCGTAACCACCACCGGTTTAGGGTTAAAGGCGTTACCGGATAGATCGGGAACTTTTACAGACATTTCATAATAGAATTCAACCAATCAGATCAAAGTGTCCCTTAAATAGGTCAACGAGACCCTTAACAAGCTTTAGAATAGGGCCGGGACTAAACCAAACACATATGAAAATTCTCAGAAATTTAAAACTTTTTTAACACTGCACAGGTCACACGCATGTACAGTTAGGCCGTGTGCCTCACACGGATACCAGACATACCCATGTGTCCTGGTTGTGCAAAAACAGAGCATGTATATTGACTTATTCACACAGCCACCAGACACGCCCGTGTGCCATGACCGTGTAAAATTAGGCTAGCTACTGACTTGTTCACACGGCCACCAGGCACGCACGTGTGTCACAGCCGTGTAACCTGCCGAGGCAAACTTCGAAGTGGCCCTTGAGCCACACGGCAGAGACACACGCCCGTGTCCCTTGGCCGTGTATGCAAAATAGGTCATTTGCAAGGCCAAAAATGCCACCCACACTTGGGTCATACTTACAAGCGCATACAAGCCTGTTTTCACACATAATTGACAACCCAATTCATGTCAAATGATCAACATATCATCCTATCCAATTTCATTTCAAGTCATGCCAACCTACATACCAAATTGCACAACTAAAACACATATATAACCAAGCATGTTACATCTACATCTTACCTTTGATATAACCATTTCATTGACTAAATATATGCACTCATATTGCATCAATAGGCTTACCATAATCTTGACCATATCACTTGCCATCAAGCCATACTAAAACATGTATCATATACCATATTCACTCATGCTTATAATCAACATTTACCTAGCCACATCACATGGCTATTTACATCTCAAACATATACCAAATGACTAGCCTATACATGCCATATCTAGTTATATACACATTCAAAAGTACCAAAGTTGAGTTTGATAGTGTGGTGATGATCTTTCACGATTCCCGAGCCTTTCATAGCTTTGACGACCTATAAAACAGAGTAAACACACACACAGAGTAAGATTTCCAAAAGCTTAGTAAGCCATATATACAAATAAACTTAGCATAGAAGCATTTAAAACATATAATTAATATGGATTCACTAGTAACTCAATTGCCTAGCCATAATTCTTCTTGGCACATTTACTTAGCCATTCATCTTTCAATATTGCATATCACCATGTACTTGTTGGATCATAGCTTGTCCATTCATGTAACACATTTACATTCTCTTATTCAAATACATAACTCAACTAGGTAAGTTTATGAATATACTTACCTTCTTATACACATAATGTGTACATATATAACGTACCTGAAACCGATATAAAAATCACATAGTCGTTCGTTTCTCGGACTTGCCTGTTGAACTGTTTGGAACTAAATAGGATACTCAGAGTGCTCGGAATAATCGTACAATGCCAACGTCTCAGACGTGGTCTTACATGTAATTAGATATCGATGCCACTGTCCCAGACAGGGTCTTACACGAATCAATACGATGCCAATGTCCCAGACATAGTCTTACACGTAAATCTCATATCGATGCCAACATCCCAGACGTGTCTTACACAAAATCTCGAATCAATGCCAACATCCCAGACATGGTCTTACATGATATCAAATATCGGACACCTATGTCATGACATATGCTACCCTATCTATTCCTAGGTTCAGACGGGACTTCTCGGACATTAATCATCTCTTGATACTTTCTCAGAATTCATATATTCATCATTTTGAGTATTATTCATAACAATTCAAATTTCATATATTCACAAATAAGTCAATTCAAATACATTTATTTGTATATCGACTTACCTCAGATTCGGATAGTTGATCGGATTCAGTTATTCGACTACTTTCACTTTCCCACGATCTAAGTCTATTTTCTTCGGTTCTTGATCTATACATATTCAAATTTAATCCATTTATTCACTAATTCATTCAATTCAATCCAAGAACACATATTTAGGGCAATTTGCAAATTAACCCTCACATTTTCACATTTGGACATTTTAGTCCTTAATTCACAAAATCACAAAATACATAAAATTATCATATACCCATGCTTAGCCGAATACACACTATACTCATATCAATCCATACATTTCATTTATTTCACAAATTAGTCCTTCAAAATATTATTTTCACAATTTAGCCCTAATTAGCTAAATTCACCAAAAATTCAAGAACAAAACATGTTCATTAAACACATATTTTTCATTTAACACCAAAACTCATCACAAAGCTCACCATTTCATCAAGGGCACATCTCATAAACATCATCAATTCTTCAAATTATAACATGGGCTTGATAGTAGACTAAGCAGCAATCTCAAAAACATAAAAATCATCAAAAACCAAAGTCAAAACATACCTTAATTATGCAATTCAATGGCCGAACCCTAACTTGTATTTTCTTTTCTTTTCCTTTCTTCAATTTCAGCACTCAAAAGATGATAATGGCCATCTAATATGTTTGTTTTATTATAACATATATAATAAACCCATTTACCAAATTAACCTTTTAATTATAATATAATATATCACATAATAGTTGGTTAAAATGTCCATCCACTGTCCACTATCAATAAAAATAGGCTAATTGCCTTTTAAGGGCTTCACATTTAAAAGCCATCTCAAATAGGTGTCTTTTCATAAAGCATGCAAATTTGCATTCAATGCAATTTAATTCTTTCTTCAAATTGAACATATAAACGAACAAATCAACTCACAGAAATTTCACACATACTAATTCACAAATCAGAGACACGAAAAATAATATTAAAATATTATTCTAACTCGGATTTTTGGTTCTGAAACCACTATTGCGACTAGGGTCTAAACCAGACTGTTACAATTCTCCCCCCTTTAGGGATTTTTGTCCCCGAAAATCTTACCGTTAAACAAATTTGGATATTGTTGTTTCATTGAATCTTCAGGCTCCCACGTAGCCTATTCTACTCTGTGTCGATGCCACAACACTTTCACTAATGGAATTTTTTTATTTCTCAATTCTTTCACTTCACAAGCTAAGATACGGATCGGTTCTTCCTCGTATGTCATATCAGATTGGATTTCAATATCAGATGGAGCAATCATATGTGACGGATCGGATCGGTATCTGCGGAGCATCGAAACATGAAATACATTATGTATCTTTTCTAGCTCAGGTGGTAACAACAATCTATACGCAACAGGTCCAACACGCTCAATGATCTCATACGGTCCGATAAACCTCGGACTTAACTTGCCTTTACATCCGAATCGGAGTACTTTTTTCCACGGAGATACTTTTAAAAATACTTTGTCACCGATCTCGAATTCAATATCTTTACGTTTCAAGTCCGCATAGGATTTACGACGATCGAATACGCTTTCCGGACTATCACGGATCACTTTCACTTTTACATTCGATTGTCTTTTATCAGATCAACCCCGTGTATCTTATTTTCACTGAGCTCAGTCCAATACAGAGGTGTTTGACATTTGCGTCCGTACAAAGCTTCATAAGGTGCCATTTTAATGCTCGACTCAAAAATGTTATTGTATGTAAATTCAATCAATGGCAAGAATTGTTCCCACGAACCATTAAACTCAAGGATGCAACATCTCAACATATCTTCGAGTATCTGAATGATTCGCTCAGATTGACCATCCGTTTGCGGGTGAAAAACTGTACTAAAATGCAATTTTGTACCTAAAGCTTCTTGTAGTTTCTTCCAAAATCGTGACGTAAATCTCGGATCTCTATCAGACACAATAGACAGTGGCACTCCGTGCAATCTCACAATATCAGAAATGTAAAGCTCAGCTAACTTTTCAAGTGAGTAATCAGATCGTACCGGAATAAAATGGGTAGATTTTGTCAATCGATCAACTACAACCCAGATTTCATCTTTCTTTCTCGGAGTCAAAGGTAGTCCAGAAACAAAGTCCATCATCACTCTATCCCATTTCCACTCGGGAATTAGAATCGATTGTAACAAACCAGACGAAACCTGATGTTCAGCTTTAACTTGCTGACAAACTAAACATTTCGAAACAAAGTCAGAAATGTCTCGTTTCATACCAGACCACCAATAGTGTTGCTTCAGATCATGGTACATCTTTGCACTTCCCGGATGAACAGATAGACGACTGTTATGTGCTTAATTCAAAATCAACTGAATCAACTCTGGGTTTCTCGGAACACAAATTTGATCTCGGAACCTCAAGCAATCTTCAACATCAACTCGAAATTCAGTACCAGGGTTTGAATCACACTGAGCTCATTTTACTAACATTTCATTGTCAACTTTCTGAGCATCACATATCTGTTGCAAAAACAATGGTTTCTCTTTCAATTCAGCTATCACTGATCTATCATCAGACAGATTTAATTGAGCATTCATTGTACGTAATGCAAACAGTGATTTCCTACTCAGTGCATCGGCAACAACATTAGCTTTACCCGGATGATAATCTATCACAAGCTCATAGTCTTTCAACAGCTCTAACCATCTTCTCTGTCGTAGATTCAAATCTTTCTGGGTCATCAGGTATTTCAGACTTTTATGATCTAAAAACACATGACATTTCTCACCGAACAGATAATGTCGCCAAATCTTTAATGCGAACACAATCACAGCTAATTCAAGATCGTGTGTCGGATAGTTTTTCTCATGAGGCTTTAGTTGTCTCGAGGAATAAGCTATAACTTTTCCTTCTTGCATCAGTACGCATCCCCGACCATTCAATGAAGCATCACTAAAAATTACGAATTCTTTGCCCGATTCTGGTTGTACTAACACTGGAGCTTCAGTCAAAAGGGCTTTTAACTGATCAAAACTTTTCTGACATTTATCGGACCATTCATATTTCACATCTTTCTGAAGTAGTCTAGTCAACGAAGTAGCTATCATTGAAAAGCCTTTTACGAACCTTCGATAATAACCAGCAAGTCCCAGAAAACTACGGACTTCAGACACATTCTTTGGAGGTTTCCATTCCAGAATAGCAGAAATCTTGCTCGGATCCACTCGAATACCAGAGGCCGATACAATATGCCCCAGAAAACTAACTTCACGCAACCAGAATTCACATTTACTAAATTTCGCATACAATTGCTTTTCTCGCAGAGTTTGCAACACAATTCTCAGATGTTCAGCATGTTCAGTTTTATCCCGTGAATAAATCAAAATGTCATCAATAAATACAACGACAAATCGATCTAGGTACTGTCTGAAAATTTTATTCATCAGGTCCATAAAAATAGAAGGAGCATTCGTTAGTCCGAAAGGCATAACTAAAAACTCGTAATGCCCGTACCTCGTTTTGAAAGTAGTTTTCGAAATGTCTGAATCTTTTACTCTCAACTGGTAGTATCCCGATCTCAGATCTATCTTTGAAAACACAGTGGCTCCTTTAAGCTGATCAAAAAAATCATCAATTCTGGGCAGATGATATTTATTCTTTATAGTCACTTTATTCAACTGGCGATAGTCAATGCACATTCTTATCGTGCCATCTTTCTTTTTCACAAACAGAACAGGAGCACCCCAAGGTGAGAAACTCGGTCTTGCAAACCCTCTATCAGTCAACTCTTACAACTGTGACTTCAATTTTTTTCAACTCTGTTGGCGCCATTCTATACGGAGCTATCGAAATAGGTGTTGTACCAAGCAACAGATCAATACCAAATTCAACTTCAAGCATCGGAGGCAATCCCGGTAGTTCTTCAGGGACTACATCAGAGAATTCACAAATAACTGGCACTGATGCAACTTTCTTTTCAAATACTTTCGAGTCGATCACATAGGCAAAATAAGCTTCGTAACCCTTTCTCACATAATTCTGAGCTTTCAATACAGATATTGCGGCAGGTAACCCAGTCAAATCATTTTACTCAACCCGAACTATTTCATCATTCTGGCATCTCAAATCAATAGTCTTTCTTTTACAATTCACAATAGCATCATGTAATGTCAACCAGTCCATACCCAGAATGATATCAAACTCATCAAATGGTAATAGCATCAGATCAGCAGGAAAATAGATATCTCGAAACATTAACGGACAGTTCTTGCATACTTTATCAACAAGAACACTTTTACCTAAGGGGTTCGATACTTTTATAACAAACTCAGTAGACTCTACAGGCAAAGTCTTACTGGATACTAAATTCATGCATACATATGAGTGAGTAGAACCAGGGTCTATCAATGCAATCACAGAAGTATCATAAAGAGTAAATATACCCGTTATAACATCCGGAGATGAAGCTTCCTCACGAGCTCGAATGGCATACGCTCTGGCAGGTGCTCTAGCTTTAGATCTTAATATAGTGTCTCTCGTAGTTCTCTGACTACCACTGACATTTCTTGTATTTCAAGTAGGTCTACCTCTCGCTAAAACATTATCGGATCTCGGATTCTGAACAGTTTCTGGCTCAACAGACTCTGGGCAATCACGAATAAAATGATCTAACGATCCACATCTGAAGCAAGCCTGATCATTCAATCTACAACTTCCCGGATGTCTTTTACCATAATGCTTACACTCAGGTTGTTCGGATCGAACATTTCCAACACTTGACATTGATGTTGCCGGAGCTTTGGAACTCAAATGTGATCTAGCTCAATCTCTATTAGAATGTCCCACATTAACTCTCGAACTACTTTGTTCATCTTTGAATTTCTTTGAAGCAGACTAAAATGATTTGCTCGGAAATCTCTTTCTCGCATCTCTGACTTCTGACTCAACTTTTCTTTTATCTTTTCCAAGTGCCTCAGCTTTGCACGCTCGATTAACAAGCACAACAAACTCTTTTATCTCTAAAATCCTGACTAGCAAACGGATATCTTCATTAAGGCCATCTTCAAATCTTTTACACATTATTGCTTCCGACGATACACATTCTCGGGCATCGACTTCGATCTCATGAACTCGTTCATATTGATGTGATGCACATACGGCCTTGCTTCAATTCCAGAAATTCTTTTTGTTTCTGATCAATGAATCTCTGACTAATGTATTTCTTCCGGAACTCAATCTGAAAGAAATCCCATGTAACTCTCTCTTTCGGAACAACAAAAATCAAAGTCTTCCACCACTGATAGGCCACATCCCGTAGCAAAGATACAACACATTTAATACTTTCTTCCGGAGTCAAAGACATCTCATCAAATACTTGAATAGTGTTTTCTAACCAAAACTCAGCTTATTCAGCATCGTCATCACTGGTGGCCCTGAACTCTTCAGCCCCATACTTGCGGATTTTGTCAACCGGAGGCTTATTCAATAGATTCAGATTCATAACTGGAGGCACAACTGAAGTCTGAGGGAGATTAGGCGGGGGCGAAGGTTGTGAAATAGTCGGGTTATTTCGCACAAACTGAGTGAACCACTCACTCATCATCTAGAAGAAAGCTTGTTTAGCTTCTCCTCTTTCAGCTCGTGAGCGATCTCGAATCGAGTGGCGCCATCCCTTGAGCGGGAGCAGGCGCATTGCTTTCTACATCGTCAGCTACGGCTCTTTCGGGATCCATTACTATATGAAAATCACATTTTACACGTCAGGATTCATCACACTATCACAGTTCAGATATATAGCATGTATAGCTAGACTCGCAACTGCTACGTTAGTCCAAGAATCGACTAAATCGTAGCTCTGATACCAACCAAATGTAACACACTTAACCCGTAACCATCACCGATTTATGGTTAAAGGCGTTACCGAACAGATCAGAAACTTTTACAGACATTTCATAATAGAATTCAACCAATCAGATCAAAGTGTCCCTTAAATAGGTCAACGAGACCTATAACATGCTTTAGAATAGGGCCGGGACTAAACCGAATACATATGAAAATTCTCAGAAATTTTAAACTTTTTCAACACTGCAGAGGTCACACGCCCGTATAGTCAGGTCGTGTGCCTCACACGGCTACCAGACACACCCATGTGTCCTGGCCGTGCCAAAACAGAGCATGTATACTGACTTATTCACACGGCCACCAGACACGCCCGTGTGCCATGACCGTGTAAAACTAGGCTAGTTATTTACTTGTTCACACGACCACCAGGCACGCCCGTGTGTCACAGGTCGTGTAACCTACCCAGGCACACTTCGAAGTGGCCTTTGGGCCACACGGAAGAGACACACGCCCGTGTCCATTGGCTGTGTATGCAAAATATGTCATTTGCAAGGCCAAAAATGCCACCCACACTTGGGTCATACTTACAAGCGCATACAAGCCTGTTTTCACACATAATTGACAACCCAATTCATGTCAAATGATCAACATATCATCCTATCCAATTTCATTTCAAGTCATGCCAACCTACATACCAAATTGCACAACTAAAACACATATATAACCAAGCATGTCACATCCACATCTTACCTTTGATATAACCATTTCATTGACTAAATATATGCACTCATATTGCATCAATAGGCTTACCATAATCTTGACCATATCACTTGCCATCAAGCCATACTAAAACATGTATCATATACCATATTCACTCATGCTTATAATCAACATTTACCTAGCCACATCACATGGCTATTTACATCTCAAACATATACCAAATGACTAGCCTATACATGCCATATCTAGTTATATACACATTCAAAAGTACCAAAGCTGAGTTTGATAGTGTGGTGATGATCCTTGACGATTCTCCAGCCTTTCGTAGCTTTGACGACCTATAAAACAGAGTAAACACACACAGAGTAAGCTTTCCAAAAGCTTAGTAAGCCATAAACAAATAAACTTAGCATAGAAGCATTCAAAACATATAATCAATATGGATTAACTAGTAACTCAATTGCCTAGCCATAATTCTTCTTGGCACATTTACTTAGCCATTCATCTTTCAATATTGCATATCACCATGTACTTGTTGGATCATAGCTTGTCCATTCATGTAACACATTTACATTCTCTTATTCAAATACATAACTCAACTAGGTAAGTTTATGAATATACTTACATTCTTATACACACAATGGGTACATATCAAACGTACCTGAAACCGATATACAAATCACATAGTCGTTCGTTTCTCGAACTTGCCCGTTGAACCGTTCGGAACTAAATAGGATACTCAGAGTGCTCGGAATAATCGTACAATGCCAACGTCCCAGAGATGGTCTTACATGTAATCAGATATCGATGCCACTGTCCCAGACAGGGTTTTACACGAATCAATACGATGCCAATGTCCCAGGCATGGTCTTACACGTAAATCTCATATCGATGCCAACGTCCCAGACGTGGTCTTATACGAAATCTCGAATCAATGCCAACGTTCCAGACGTGGTCTTACATGATATCAAATATCAGACACCTATGTCATGACATATGCTACTCTATCTATTCCTAGGTTCAGACGGGACTTCTCAGACATTAATCATCTCTCGATACTTTCTCGAAATTCATATATTCATCATTTCGAGTATTATTCATAACAATTCAAATTTCATATATTCACAAATAAGTAAATTCAAATACATTTATTTGTATATTGACTTACCTCGGATTCGGATAGTTGATCGGATTCAGTTATTCGACTACTTTCGCTTTCCCGCTATCTAAGTCTGTTTTATTCTATTCTTGATCTATACATATTCAAATTTAATCCATTTATTCACTAATTCATTCAATTCAATCCAAGAACAAATATTTAGGGCAATTTGCAAATTAACCCTCACATTTTCACATTTGGACATTTTAGTCCTTAATTCACAAAATCACAAAATACATAAAATTATCATATACCCATGCTTAGCCGAATACACACTATACTGTAATATCCCGGGTTAGGGGCTATTTTGTTGTTGCATGTTTTTCGCATGTGTTTAGTGTGCTGTGTTGCTATTTCGGTGTTTTAGGGGCTTAATTGTGGGTTAGGAGTGTGCCTGGGTAGGTAGGAAAATTTTGGTTTTTGGGTGCTAGGTGAAGGGAGCTGAGGAAGCTGGGGTTTAAGAAAATAATTTGTTGTTTTGTTACACAAGTAAAGAGCTAGCTTAGTGGCAAAGCATGCGCTACATGGGGAGCTTGGTGTGGCGTCATCTACATGAGGTGGAGGTCTAGTGTTCGAGCTGCAGAGTTCCCATTTTGGCTTCTTTTTGGGACGGCATAGAGGAAGAGGTTGAGAGCAATTTGAATTCCTCCTTGGACTTGGTCAAGTGGTGACTTGGATGGTGGAGAGCAAAAAGTGGAGTGTGACTTGGTAAACACATTTGAAATGTGTGGATGTGAGTGCATGGAGGATATGGCCGGAATTTGAGGAGTGGGGAGTGGGAAGTGACGGCTTGGTGTGGGAGAGGGAAGGCCGAATGTACCTTTGCATTTTGGTACATTTTCGGGTTTCTTTTGGTAAGCAAAAGTGTTCATTTTGGTTTTGTTAGCCAGAAATTTTACCAAGGTTTTCTCTCAATTTTCTTCATTTGTTAAAACCGAAATTCCAAGTGAGTTCTCCATCATTTCCTTCACAAACCAGAAAGTCCGAGCAACTTTGCTGATTTTGTGCTTTGTTTTCTCTCAATTATTTTTGGTAGCCATATGCTCTCTCTCTCCTTTTCTTTTCATGTAGGTAAGCGAAACTAGTTTCTTCCTTACTCAAATTCTCTTTTTTCTTCTTTAAGCCGTAATAGCCGAATTACTCATTTTTCTCCTCATTTCTTTGTGCCGAAACCACAACCACTTGCATCTCAAACCTTTGCTTTCTTTTCTTATTCATTATTGCCGAAACTTCATCCTCATTTCCTATTTTCTTTTCCTTCCTTCTCCTTTAAAACCGAATATAAATGTGTGTTAAACACTTAGGCCGAATCTCTCCTCTCCTAGTAGTCTCCCTTGGCCGAATCTTTTGTGGCTCTCTCCTATTGTAGTCTTGGCCGAATATCGTAAGTGTTGGGGCCTTGCTTGATCGTTTGGGATTGGTAAGTGTTGGACCGAATGGCCATTTCCCTTCTTCTTTTGCTTTGCCAGATGTTGGTTAATTAAGAGCCGAATGTGGCCTTGTTGTGAGTGCTAATCTTTTGGTGATGGAACCGATGGTGTTATAGGGCATCGGGGACTTCAAGGCGATCAAGCGGAGTCTCCATTGTTGGGTAGTCATTTGGGTAAGAAGGTGTCTCATTAGTCTTTTGTTTAGTTTCTTTTAGTCAAGATATTAAGAATTAATGGTTCTTCTTATTAGGTGGTGGCCGATTATCAAAGAACCCTTTGTTGGTTCGAGGTTTGGTTGGAAACCAAATCATCTTCAAGGTAAGGGATGGATATTGACCCCCTTTGGTTAATTGATGATGGTAGAATGTTATAGATGCCTAACCCCTATGTGTTGGCCGAGTGTAGGAGCTAGTAATCGAGGGACTTAGATCGTTTCGTTGGGATTTTAGACTCGTGATTACTGTGTGTGTAACTAACACACCCATACTTAGTAATATTGTTATTAATAAACTGTTTGCCTATTAAAATCATGATTATGATGGATTATTGGATACCCAAACGGGGTATGTGTACGTATCGGGTAAGTCAAGTATTGTTACTAGATTCTTGATGATCTATATGGTATCATGACTATGTATGTATGTGATATGGGGCATGAGTCAAACATATTAGCATGATATGCAAAATTTGTATGATATGCATGATTACATGGGTTGGTTTGTTGATGGGTGATATGAGTGGGGGGCAAAGTGATGATTTGTCTTGTGAGCACCGGTGTTTTGGTAACACACTTTGTGACTTTGGGTCACCGGTGCTTTGGTAGCACATTTGTGTCTTTGGGACACCATAGGTTGGGCACCTCATTGCGACTTGTCCCCTGTGGTTAACACCACCGTGGGTTGGCCCCACTTTGAGATATGGGATCGTCGCTAGTGATTGGGTATCACACGATGGGTTGGCCCCATCATTCGATTATTGTGACTACGGTCACCGGTGCTTTGGTAGCACATTTGTGTCTTTGGGACACGGAGGTTGGGCACCTCATTGCGACTTGTCCACGTGGTTAACACCACCGTGGGTTGGCCCCACATGAGATATGGGATAAATCGCTAGTGATTGGGTATCACACGATGGGTTGGCCCCATCAATTGATTTGTGACTTGGTCACCAGTGCTTTGGTAGCACATTTGTGTCTTTGGGACACGGTGTTTTAGTAACACATTGTGACTATATGTCACGGTGGTTTGGCACCACCGGTGGTTTGGTACCACACGGGGTAGAAAAAGGAGATACGGATGGTTAGGATCGGGTTGCATTAATTATGTTGCTATGTATGATGTGTGTTAGCATGTTGTTTCATCGGGAGCGGGATTTATGCCTTTGAGTCACTCGACTCACCCTCTCCTTTGACATTTCGGGTGACTCGTAGACGCGGACATGGAGCGGGATGGACTCGGGGTGCTCATGCCATGCTTAATAAAGTTTTACTCAACCCTATCATTTGGGTACTTTAGTTTAATTACTTTTATTTGGGTTTTAATTTGGATTTGTAAAAGGCCTTTAAATTATGTTTTATGATGGGTATGTTTTAATTAAATTCTCAACCTGCTTAACAAATAACTTGGCATGAAATTTTACTAAAACTTGGAAAGACAACGTTTTCAAAATTATATCGCAATGTGTTTTAAACTATACCATCGGGTATCTCGCTATGTTTTGCTATACAATAAACTCAAATGATTTCCAAATCAAACTTGATTTTTCTACTAAGTCCAAAATGTTTCAAAATGGCACTAAGAAACTATTGGAAGTCCTAAATGAAATCAACTCGTTCACTATGTTTTCGCCCCGCTTTTAAACGAAAAAAAAGATAACTCAAAGACGTTTTTCCCCGTAACATACCAGATTCGGTCGTGGTGTCTTGTCCGAGTTTGGGGTGTTACAATTGTGGTATCAGAGCTAAGTTCAAAGGCTCGGCTGTGGGCCTGAGGCCCAAAATGTTTTCAAAGGATTGTTTTGTCAGTCTTTATTCTTAAAGTATGGTTTGAAAGGCATGGCACCGAGTCTCCGGCACCAGTTCGCCCAGGTAAGTACCCCGTACTATTGCTTGAGAATTGATTGGATGTGATATGATTTGATGAATAGCAATAGTATACTACTTTAGAGATTGAAATTGATAGGATTCTGTGAACTCGCGAGAACAAATCCTCTTAAAATATTCATAAGACTTGCTTTTAAACAAGTGGAATAAATACTGATGCATAAAAATTCTTAATCGACATCGTAGAAAGATTAGTCATGAGCGCTAGAGGTGGACGTGGTCGTGGATGAGGTCGTGGTAGGATGACGGTTTCGAGCCCGTAGGATCCAGTCGTGGTTCGAAAATGAGATACCGGCGCCCGCCACCGGCTAGAGGTGGTGAGTTCCAAGATCAGACTGGGGACGACGCAGTGTCACAGGCGATGCTGCGAGTGTTAGAAAGAGTAGCTGGTGTTGGTGGTAATGCAGGAGTTAGGAAATCTGTTCCTGAACGACTTCGGGCAAATGGGGCCGAATTCTTCCGAGAGTGTTTCGGTGTTGCTCAAAGCCTTCGCTGAATGCGGCTAGAGGCAAGCCCGAGCGGATCATGGATGATCCGGACTTGTGGTGAAGGGCATCGTATCGCTTCTCCGGGATGAGTCATATCGGTGGTGGCTCACGGTTCGAGAGCATGTGTGGCGTGAGAGGATCTAACATGGGATTATTTTGGGTGCATATCAAAAGAAATACATCGGAGCTAGTTATGCCGACTCCCGTGAAAGGCTTTTCCGAGGCTTGTTCGTGGGAGTAAATCTGTTTGCCGAGTCACGAGGTGAGTTCTGGTGAGTAGGTATGCCAGGGGCATTGTGGCCCTTGAGCATGAGAGGTGTGTTCGTTTCGAGGATGGTGCGAGACGACTTGAGGTGTCGATTGCTCCTCGCCAGGAGCGCGAGTTTTTGTCTTAGTTGAGAAGGCTAAGGTAGCCGAGGGTGTTAAGGAGGAGTGAGGCGAGGGGTATGGACAGAAATAGACATAAGATGAGCCTAGAATAAGTGGCAAAGTAAGCCCACTTAAGAGCTAGCATGTGACGCCACAAGGAATTGGTGGAGCTTAAGGCTCAGATCCAGGAGTTATTGGATCGAGGTTTTATTAGGCCAAGTGTTTCGCCGTAAGTGCGTCGGTGCTCTTTGTCAAGAAGAAAGATGGCACGATGCGGATGTGTATAGACTACGCTTGATTGAACAAGTCGACGATTAAAAACAAGTATCCGTTGCCACGGATAGACGATTTGTTTGATCAGCTGAAGGGGGCTGCGGTATTTTCGAAGATCGACTTGAGGTCTGGGTATCACCAGTTAAAGGTTAAGGAGGCAGATATCCATAAAATAGCGTTTGGACTCGGTATGGGCACTACGAATTTACGGTAATGCCATTCGGGTTGACTAACGACCGCAGCGATGTTTATGGACATGATGAATAGGGTGTTTCAACGAAGATCTGGATCGATTCGTCGTGGTTTTCATAGATGACATCTTAGTGTACTCAGGGCGGAGGAAGAGCATGATAAGCATTTGCGAGTGGTGTTGCAGATTTTGAGGAAAAGCGACTCTATGCTAAGTTCGATAAGTGCGAGTTACGCTTAGAGAAGTGACTTTCTTGGGTCATGTAGTGTCGGTGAGGGGATTCGAGTAGATCCTCGTAAGATTGAGGCGATTTTGGATTGGAAGCCGCCTAAGTCGGTGGCATTTGAGATTCGGAGTTTTCTGGGTTTGGCGGATACTCACCGAAGGTTTGTTGAGGGTTTCGTTGATAGCGTGTACGATGACCAAGTTCTTTGAGGAAAGAAGTTCCGTTTGTGGTGAGAAGAAAGCAGGAAAGCTTCGATAAGTTAAAGAAGATTTTGACCGAGGCTCGGTTCTAATTCAACTCGAGGTGGTAAGGAGTACACGATCTATTGCGATGCATCACATACGGGCTTGGGTTGTGTCTTTGATGCAAGAAGGTAAGGTTGTGGCTTACGCTTCTCGCAGCGGTGAGGCCACATGAGGTCAACTATCCGACGCACGATTTGGAGCTAGCATTTGTAGTCTTCGCTTTAAAGATTTGGAGGCACTACTTATGCGGAGAGAGATCAATAGTCTACACCGATCATAAGAGTCTGAAGTACCTCTTGACTCGGAAGGATTTGAATTTGAGGCAGGCGTATGAGATGGGTTGAGTTCTTTGAAAGATTACGACTCGCTCGATTGAGTATCATCCGGGCAAGGCTAACGTGGTAGTAGCACGCGTTGAGCCGTAAGGTTGTTTCGGACTTAAGAGCATTGTTTGCCCACTTGAGTTTGTATGACGACGGGAGTATTTCAGCGAGTTGCGAGTTAAGCCTACTTGGGTTGAGCGGATCAGAGAAAGCAGATTATTGGATGAGGTTACGAGTGCGCGAAGGTTGCAGTCTGAGGATGGTGGTTTGGAGGTTCTGACTTGCAGTGATGAGGTTCTGTGTTTTCAAGGTAAGGCTTGTATGCCTAAAGATGTTGAGCTGAGGCAAAAGACTCTTCAGGACGCACATAGCAGTCCTCATGCTATGCATCCTGGAGGTAGCAAGATGGATAGGGATCCTAGATTCACGTCAAGGTTCTGGAAAGCACTGCATCAGGCTCTGGGTACTCGGTTGGATTTCAGCACGGCTTTTCACCCGCAGTCTGACGGTCAATCAGAAAGGGTCATTCAGGTTTTAGAGGATATGCTGAGAGGTTGTATCTTGGACTTCAGAGGTAGTTGGGAGGAGTTTCTACCATTAGCTGAGTTTGCTTACAACAACAGTTACCAAGCGAGCATTAAGATGGCACCGTATGAGGCATTGTATGGTAGGAAATGTCGCTCACCTACGTGTTGGACGGAGTTAGGTGAGCGTCGGTTGTTAGGACCCGAGTGGTTCTTTGAGACCGAAGACAAGGTTAAGGTCGATTGATCTAGATTGAAGGAGGCTTGGACCGGCAGAAGTCTTATGCCGATCTTAAGCGAAGAGATATAGAGTTCACTGTGGGGGATCGAGTGTTCCTAAAGGTCTCGCCTTGGAAGAAGGTGTTGAGGTTCGGGAAGAAAGGCAAGCTAAGTCCGAGGTTTATTGGGCGTATAAGGTACCGAGACGAGTTGGACGATGGCGTGATCGGCTTGAGTTGCCAGCAGAGCTTAGTCGATTCACGACGTTTTCACGTTTCAATGCTTGGAGGTATCGTTCGGATCCGTCGCATGTGGTAGCGATGGAAGAGATCGAGGTAAATCAGATTTGACGATGGAAGAAGAACACATGCAGATTCTTGATCGAGATGTGAAGGTTCTGCGTAAGAAGTCTGTGCCTTTGGTTAAGGTTCTTTGGCGGAATCATGGCGTAGAAGAAGCTACGTGGGAACCCGAGGATATGATGAGACAGCAATACCCGCAACTCTTTTGATCAGGTAATTTCGAGGTCGAAATTATTTATAAGGGGGGTAGAACTGTAATATCCCGGGTTAAGGGCTATTTTGTTGTTGCATGTTTTTCGCATGTGTTTAGTGTGCTGTGTTGCTATTTCGGTGTTTTAGGGGCTTAATTGTGGGTTAGGAGTGTGCCTGGGTAGGTAGGAAAATTTTGGTTTTTGGGTGCTAGGTGAAGGGAGCTGAGGAAGCTGGGGTTTAAGAAAATAATTTGTTGTTTTGTTACACAAGTAAAGAGCTAGCTTAGTGGCAAAGCATGCGCTACATGGGGGAGCTTGGTGTGGCGTCATCTACATGAGGTGGAGGTCTAGTGTTCGAGCTGCAGAGTTCCCATTTTGGCTTCTTTTTGGGACGGCATGGAGGAAGAGGTTGAGAGCAATTTGAATTCCTCCTTGGACTTGGTCAAGTGGTGACTTGGATGGTGGAGAGCAAAAAGTGGAGTGTGACTTGGTAAACACATTTGAAATGTGTGGATGTGAGTGCATGGAGGGATATGGCCGAATTTGAGGGAGTGGGGAGTGGGGAAGTGACGGCTTGGTGTGGGAGAGGGGAAGGCCGAATGTACCTTTGCATTTTGGTACATTTTCGGTTTTCTTTTGGTAAGCAAAAGTGTTCATTTTGGTTTTGTTAATAGAAATTTTACCAAGGTTTTCTCTCAATTTTCTTCATTTGTTAAAACCGAAATTCCAAGTGAGTTCTCCATCATTTCCTTCACAAACCGAAAGTCCAGGCAACTTTGCTGATTTTGTGCTTTGTTTTCTCTCAATTATTTTTGGTAGCCATATGCTCTCTCTCTCCCTTTTCTTTTCATGTAGGTAAGCCGAAACTAGTTTCTTCCTTACTCAAATTCTCTTTTTCTTCTTTAAGCCGTAATAGCCGAATTACTCATTTGTTCTCCTCATTTCTTTGTGCCGAAACCACAACCACTTGCATCTCAAACCTTTGCTTTCTTTTCTTATTCATTATTGCCGAAACTTCATCCTCATTTCCTATTTTCTTTTCCTTCCTTCTCCTTTTAAAACCGAATATAAATGTGTGTTAAACACTTAGGCCGAATCTCTCCTCTCCTAGTAGTCTCCCTTGGCCGAATCTTTTGTGGCTCTCTCCTATTGTAGTCTTGGCCGAATATCAGTAAGTGTTGGGGCCTTGCTTCGATCGTTTGGGATTGGTAAGTGTTGGACCGAATGGCCATTTCCCTTCTTCTTTTGCTTTGCGATCTTTGGTTAATTAAGAGCCGAATGTGGCCTTGTTGTGAGTGCTAATCTTTTGGTGATGGAACCGATGGTGTTATAGGGCATCGGGGACTTCAAGGCGATGCTTGAGTCTCCATTGTTGGGTAGTCATTTGGGTAAGAAGGTGTCTCATTAGTCTTTTGTTTAGTTTCTTTTAGTCAAGATATTAAGAATTAATGGTTCTTCTTATTAGGTGGTGGCCGATTATCAAAGAACCACTGTTGGTTCGAGGTTTGGTTGGAAACCAAATCATCTTCAAGGTAAGGGATGGATATTGACCCCCCCTTTGGTTAATTGATGATGGCCGAATGTTATAGATGCCTAACCCCTATGTGTTGGCCGAGTGTAGGAGCTAGTAATCGAGGGACTTAGATCGTTTCGTTGGGATTTTAGACTCGTGATTACCAGGTGTGTAACTAACACACCCATACTTAGTAATATTGTTATTAATAAACCTGTTTGCCTATTAAAATCATGACAGTATGATGGATTATTGGATACCCAAACGGGGTATGTGTACGTATCCGGGTAAGTCAGTATTGTTACTAGATTACTGATGATCTATATGGTATCATGACTATGTATGTATGTGATATGGGGCATGAGTCAAACATATTAGCATGATATGCAAAATTTGTATGATATGCATGATTACATGGGTTGGTTTGTTGATGGGTGATATGAGTGGAGGGGCGGTGATGATTTGTCTTGACGAGCACCGGTGTTTTGGTAACACACTTTGTGACTTTGGGTCACCGGTGCTTTGGTAGCACATTTGTGTCTTTGGGACACGGAGGTTGGGCACCTCATTGCGACTTGTCCCCGTGGTTAACACCACCGTGGGTTGGCCCCACTTTGAGATATGGGATCGTCGCTAGTGATTGGGTATCACACGATGGGTTGGCCCCATCATTCGATTATTGTGACTACGGTCACCGGTGCTTTGGTAGCACATTTGTGTCTTTGGGACACCGAGAGGTTGGGCACCTCATTGCGACTTGTCCACTGTGGTTAACACCACCAGTGGGTTGGCCCCACATGAGATATGGGATCGATCGCTAGTGATTGGGTATCACACGATGGGTTGGCCCCATCAATTGATTTGTGACTTCGGTCACGGTTAACTTTGGTAGCACATTTGTGTCTTTGGGACACCGGTGTTTTGGTAACACATTGTGACTATATGTCACCAGTGGTTTGGCACCACCGGTGGTTTGGTACCACGGGGTAGAAAAAGGAGATACGGATGGTTAGGATCGGGTTGCATTAATTATGTTGCTATGTATGATGTGTGTTAGCATGTTGTTTCATCGGGAGCGGGATTTATGCCTTTGAGTCACTCGACTCACCCTCTCCTTTGACATTTCGGGTGACTCGTGAGACGCGGACATGGGCCGGGATGGACTCGGGGTGCTCATGCCATGCTTAATAAAGTTTTACTCCAACCCTATCATTTGGGTACTTTAGTTTAATTACTTTTATTTGGGTTTTAATTTGGATTTGTAAAAGGCCTTTAAATTATGTTTTATGATGGGTATGTTTTAATTAAATTCTCAACTGCTTAACAAATAACTTGGCATGAAATTTTACTAAAACTTGGAAAGACAACGTTTTCAAAATTATATCGCAATGTGTTTTAAACTATACCATCGGGTATCTCGCTATGTTTTGCTATACAATAAACTCAAATGATTTCCAAATCAAACTTGATTTTTCTACTAAGTCCAAAATGTTTCAAAATGGCACTAAGAAACTATTGGAAGTCCTAAATGAAATCAACTCGTTCACTATGTTTTCGCCCCGCTTTTAAACGAAAAAAAAGATAACTCAAAGACGTTTTTCCCCGTAACATACCAGATTCGGTCGTGGTGTCTTGTCCGAGTTTGGGGTGTTACACATATCAATCCATACATTTCATTTATTTCACAAATTAGTCCTTCAAAATATTATTTTCACAATTTAGCCCTAATTAGCTAAATTCACCAAAAATTTAAGAACAAAACATGTTCATTAAACACATATCTTTCATTTAACACCAAAATTCATCACAAAGCTCACTATTTCATCAATGGCACATCTCATAAACATCATCAATTCTTCAAATTACAACATGGGCTTGATAGTAGACTAAGCAAGAATCTCAAAAACATAAAAATCATCAAAAACCAAAGTCAAAACATACCTTAATTATGAAATTCAATGGCCGAACCCTAACTTGTATTTTCTTTTCTTTTCCTTTCTTCAATTTCGGCACTCAAAAGATGATAATGGCCATCTAATATGTTTTTTTATTATAACATATATAATTAATCCATTTACCAAATTAACCTTTTAATAATAATATAATATATCACATAATAGCTGGTTAAAATGTCCATCCACCATCCACTATCAATAAAAATAGGCTAATTTCCTTTTAAGGGCTTCACATTTAAAAGCCATCTCAAATAGGTGTCTTCTCATAAAGCATGCAAATTTGCATTCAATGCAATTTAATCCTTTCTTCAAATTGAACATATAAACGGACAAATCAACTCACAGAAATTTTACACATACTAATTCACATATCAGAGACACGGAAAATAATATTAAAATATTATTCTAACTTGGATTTGTGGTCTTAAAACCACTATTCCGACTAGGGTCTAAACCAGACTGTTACACACTCTTTGGTGGATTCCAATTAACAATTGCTGAAACTTTACTCGGGTCTACCCTGATGCCTTCAGCAGATACAATATGTCCAAGAAATCCAACTTCTCGTAGCCAAAATTCACATTTACTGAACTTGGCATACAACTGCTTCTCTCGTAAGATTTGTAATATAATTCTCAGATGATCAGCATGCTCTTTTTCTTCCCAGGAATAGACTAAAATATCATCAATGAATACCACTACAAACTGTCTCTAGTACGGATGCGAAAATTCTATTCATCGGATCCATAAACAACTGTAGGTGCATTAGTCATTAAATGGCATCACTAAAAACTCATAGTGACCATACCTGGTTCTAAAAGTTTTTTTTGGAACATCTGAGTCCTTTACCCGCAATTGATAATATCCCGATCGAAGATCAATTTTTGAAAATACGGTAGCTATTTTTAACTAATCAAATAAATCATCTATTTGAGGCAATCGGTACTTATTCTTGATTGTAACTTTATTGAGCTGCCTGTAATCAATACATAACCTCAGAGATCCATCTTTCTTCTTCACAAATAAAACTGGTGCACCCCAAGGTGAAAAACTGGGTCGAGCAAAACCTCTGTCAATCAATTTTTGCAACTGTGCTTTCAACTCTTTCAACTCAGCTGGAGCCATTCTATAAGGTGCTATTGATATTGGTGTTGTTCCCGGAATAAGGTCTATAGAAAACTCCACTTCTCTGACAGGGAGTAACCCAGGTAATTCTTTCAGAAACACATTAGGAAATTCACACACTACTGGTACTGACTGAATCTTTGACTCAGTTACCTTTGTGTCCAAGACATAAGCAAGGTAAGCATCATATCCTTTTTTGATACATTTCTGTGCTGTTATAGCTGAAATCACATTAGACAACCCATCCAATTTATCAGATTCAACATGAATTAATTCCCTATTTTGCAATTTAAGCACAATGTATTTCTGTTCACAATTCACCACTAGATCATGCTGGGTTAACCAGTCCATTCCCAAGATTACATCAAATTTGTAACGCCCCGAATTTCGGCCTAGAAGAATTGGGCGTTTTGGGCTTTGGGCTTTAGGTCTTAGAAAATTTTTAAGTGAACGAGAAAAAGAAAATTGGCATGTGGGCTTTGAGGGTTAGTGAATTTGGAGTGTCTAGGGGTGTTGGAGATGTCCTGGGATCAAGTAAGGGTATAGGAAAAATTTTGGTTTTAGCCCCAAGGAAACTGTGACTTCAGTTAGTAGGCCTTTTAAAAAAATGAAGAAGAAAAATGACAAAAGAGCTTGTGGTGTAGTGGCAAAGTGGCGCCACTTAGGGAGCAGGGAGGTTGCGTCATTAGCAGGCAAGGGAGTCCAAGGTTCGAGTAGTGGCATGGTATTTTATTGGGGTATTTATTTTGCTATCAGGACGGCTAGAGTTTGTGTTGCAGTGAAAGTCTGGTGGATGAGAGGTTTGAAATGGTCATGGAGAGATTGTAGGAGTTTATCTTGGAGAAAATTTAGGAGCTGAGAAGTGTGAAGAGTTGGTGCCGTTTTGGGAATTGGAAAGTGTATAAATTCAGCTTAGGAGGGTGAATGAGAGCTGTTTTTGGGTCTTTTAGGGGGTATTACGAATTTTCATTGTGGCTTTTGGCATTTGGAGAGTTTCGCAAATAGGTCAGTCTTTCTTTTCTTTACCGAAAATCCTGTAGTTACCCTCACACAAGCACATTTGACCTTTTTCTTTTCTTCTTGTCACCTTTTCCAAACCCTCTAAAGCTAAATAATTCCACCCTCCCTTTGCCGAAATTCTTTTTGTGCCGTCACTATTTCTTCAACCTAGCCAATTCTTGTGTAAGTACTTTACTCTTTCAACTGATCTTGCTAGAACCGACTTCTCCTCTCTCCCACTCTTTCTAAATCAATTTTGGTAGGGGATTGATATTGAATCTTTGTTCTTCAGATCTCTGCCGAATTACTCTTTATGCGTTTCAGGATTTGGGTAAGTACTCTTCACTTTTGGTTTTGAAGGTTGGCCGAATGGTCGTAAGTAATGTAAGGGTGACTTAAGATGGATATAAGTCACTTATGGTTCAGTTTTTAATAATTAAGATTGATGCAGATTTAAGAAGTACTCGTGATTAGTGATCGAGGAAAAGCTATTAAGGCTTGGTGTTTCAAGTAAGGTTAAGGTGAGACTTCGGCTTTTGGTAAGGTATTCGATAAGTATATGTGATTAATCATTGAGTGGCATCATTTGTAGGATCGTGGCTAAGGAGATCGCAGCGCGTTTTGTTATCAGGTGTGTACATACACTATACACACACAATGGATTGGGAAATCCCGAAATCCCGAAAGTTTAGCTTCGGTAGTCTTGTGAGTGTGCAAACATTCGTATGAAGGAAATGGAATCGATACGTTATCAGAGGCCCCATGAGCGACCTCATGGTCTTGGGTCGTGTTTTGGCCAATCGGGCCAGAATGGGCAAAAAGGGCCCGATGGGCTGTAAGCTCAAAATAGGCGAATTTGATGATTTGGAAATAAGTGATGAACTAGTCATGCTGGTTACATGGCTTGGAATTGATTTGGGCCAGATGGGCCATATGAATGTGATTAGGCCAGGTAGGCCATTTGAATGTGATTGGGCCAGGTGGGCTATATGAATGTGATTTGGGCCTAATGGGCCATACGAATGAGATTGGGCCTGGTGGGCCATATAAACGTATGTGAATTTGTTTAGCTTTTTAAGGGGTCTTGGGCTTAGTATTTGGTAAATTTCTTAGCCTTACATAAAACTTAAACTATTAACTAGTTATGACCGTGGACAAGTCATAAGGTTAAGGTGTGGCAATGGGTTTATGCATGTCTAGGATTGGATCTAGGGAGAGCTTGGTACTTAAGCGGTCTTAATGACCCACCTCCTCTTCTCTGGAATCTTACCTGGTGCATAGTATCTGTTCACTTTAGCCAACGAGGACTTGATAACGAGCCAAGGTAAGTAATAGACACATAACAATGAGAAAAGACCGAAATGCCCTTAAGGGCAAAAATGACTAAAATACCCCTATGTGTTGAAGGTAAGATTTATGGATGTTACATGTACATTTGATGTATTCATATGATATTCTGTTTAGGTTGCATATGGGTGGGAATTATGGAACGGAGGAAGTATATGAGGATCGCATGGTTGCTTGACAACTGTGGATCTACTAATGGCTTCTTAAGCCCATTATATGATAAGCAGCTTTGCTGGAATGTTAGGTAGTACCGCAACTGGGCTACCCTTGAAGTGTATCGGATGGGTGGGTCGATTTAGAAATCTCCACAGATGTGTTTCGGTTGGACGGAGACGAAGTGTATCGGATGGATTATTTGGGGAGGGTTTGCACAACATTGCATGTATGATATTATTATGTTAACAATATGTTATGTATGCTATTTGTTTGACGAGGGTCGTACACACCGAGTTTTCAAAAACTCACTCCCTCTTTTATTTTTTTCTCAAGTGATCCTCAGTAGGCGGTTCGACAGATGGAGGGACTCAGAAGTGGCCAACTAGCAAGACAATTAGACTTGTTTTCTTAATATCTAAATTCTGGATTTTAAGTTATTTATTTGAAGTTAATTTATTTCGAATTGTATAAGGCTTTCCCTCTAGTTATTATTCCATTACTTTTACTATGCATTGAAATTTTGAAACGAAACCTGGATTTATTTGTTTTAAACGTATTTCAAGGTTTTTGAAAATTGTGTTTTAAGAACGAGCTTCCGCTGTCAAAGGAAATTTTTACTTAGTAACAAGGAAATGGTTTTTGGCTACACCTCGTTTTGAAAGCAAACTGGATTTTACTTAACTTTTCTCTAGAAGGGTTTTCAATGAAAACAAGGTTTTCGCAAAAACACTTCAATGTGACACGCCGGATTCGGGCCTAACTTTTAGGCCGGGCTTGGGGTGTTACAAAATTCATCAAAAGGCAGCAACATCAAATCAGCTGAAAAGCATTTACCCTTTACCATCAATGGACAGTTTTTACAAACTTTGTCTACCATCACACTTTGTCCCAAGAGATTTGAAACTTTCACCACAAATTCAGTGAATTCAACCGGTAAATTTTTAATAGATACCAATTTCATGCATATATATGAGTGTGTGGAACCAGGATCAATTAAAGCAATAATATTAGTGCCAAGTAAAGAAAATGTACCAGTAATGACATCTGGAGCAGAAGCATCTTCTCTGGCACGTATAGCATAAGTTCTCGCTGGTGCTCGTGTCTCAGATTTAACCATTGAATCTTTTGTAGCACTTCGACTACCACCAACATTTGCAGGATGTCGAGGTGGTCTACCTCTAGAAACAGTATTACTCGGCTTTGGAATCTGTTCAACCTCTTTTTCTCCTCTCTTCGGACAATCTTTGTGAAAATGATTAAAAGAACCACATCGGTAGCAAGCTCCACTTTTTAGTCGACATTCCCCAAAATGAAATTTATTGCAGTAGTTACATTTCGGCTTTGGATTTTCGACACTACCAACACTGGTTACTGATGGGGACGGTGATCTCGGGTTAGAGCGTTGAGAACCTCGCTCTTTTCCAGAATATCCAGCAGATGTGGTAAAAGGATCTTGGTATCTCTTTAATTTCTTTGAAACAGATGATTTGGATTTTCCCATAGATCTCTTATCAAAAATCCAAGCTTCTCTTTCAGCTTGTTTCTTTTCTTTCTTCTGCTTTTAATGCTCGATCAGCCAGTATTGCAAATTCTCTTATTTTAAGAATTCCAATCAACAGCTTAATATCTTCATTCAACCCTTCTTTAAATCGTTTGAACATTTCAGCTTCTGTTTGAACCATTCTTGAGCATATTTACTCAGTCGAACAAATTCTCGTTCATATTCTGACACTGTCATGTTCCGCTGTTTGAGTTCTAAAAATTCTTTCCTTTTCTAATCCAGAAATCTCTGACTAATATATTTCTTTTTTAATTCTGTTTGAAAGAATTCCCATGTAATGTTTTCTTTCAGAACAACAGAAGTTATAGTTTTCCACCAATAATATGCTGTGTCTTTCAATAAAGAAACTGCACATTTTAGACAATCGGCTGGTGAACAAGACAATTCATCTAATACCCGGATAGTATTCTCCGGCCAAAACTCGGCCTTTTCAAAGCATCATCATCTGTAGTAGCTCACGAATTCCTCATTTATATTTTCGATTTTATTAATGAGAGCCTTACTAATTTTTGGTGACTCGGTAAGACTGTTGTATCTCGGGAATCGGTTAAGGAGCAGTGGGGAGGTTCTTTGAATAGCGGGATTTTTTCTTACATATTGTGTGAACCATTCATTCATCATTTGAAAGAATGCAGCTTTATCCTCATCATCTCGGCCCTCAGACTCGGGCCTTCTACTACTAGATGTAGCTCTTTGTACGGAAGCTTGAGAAGTACTCTCAGCTTCCTCAGGATCAGCTCTAGCTCGGTCAGAAGACTTTTACTATATGAAAAATACATTTAAAATGGTCAGGAGATATTACACTATCAAAATTATATAATGGCAGGTATAGCTAAACTCATACTTGCTAGGTTAGTCCGAGAATCGACTAAACCATAGCTCTGATACCAATAAATGTAACACCCATAACCCGTATCCGTCATCGAAACCGAGTTACAGAGTATTACCAATAAATACAGAACATTTACAGAATTAATTATATCATATACTATTCATTTACCGAAAACATACATAACGTTCCTCAATTGGACCTTCGAGGCCCAAATCGAATATTAAAATTTAGTCGAGACATAATCGGGATCTCATAAAAATTTTCTTAAAGTATACGAAATTTCACTTATAAACTGTACCCACACGGCCGTGTGGTCAGGTCGTGTGACTTCACACGCTCGTGTAATCTAGGGGCACGCCCGTGTGATCCTTAGACATACCCGTGCTTCAGGCCGTGTTTCATTTAAGGTGCTCTCTGACTTACACACACGGTCGTGTCACAAGCCCGTGTGCTAGGCCGTGTGGTTAAATTATTTTTTGAAAAATAGGTGCAGACTTCACACGGTCGTATCACACGCCCGTGTCTAAGGCCGTGTTATCCACACGGCTGAGACACACACCCGTGTCTCTGCCCGTGTGTTAAATTATGGACATTCTGTTTTGCAAATTTTAGAAGCAGAGGACACACGGCCAAATCACATGCCCATGTACCCAGGCCGTGTGTCACACACGACCTAGACACACGCCCGTGTGGACAAAATAAGGCCATTTCTTAGCCTCTATTCTAACCCAAATTTTCCATTTTTCCTGCATCAACACTAACAAATATATTCCAGCCAATTTCAAGTAAAATCAAACCATAACATATATCAAAAACATAAGTATTTTAGCCACTCAATGGCTAAGTTATATATATATCATTTACATACCATCACTTAACTACATACCATCATTTAACTTATTTAGCCTATACATGCCATTAACAAAACAAAATTTTCATTTATACCAAAATCAAGGAGTTGATAGTGTGATGATAGCTCCAACCAATTTTCGACCTTTACGAGCTTTGAGCACTATAAAACAGGGAAAATAAATCTAGTAAGCATTATGTTCTTACTAAGCTCGTATAACTAAAATTACACTTACCAACCATATTTAACATTTCAAACATATACAAAGCATCAATTTGGCAAATTTGCCTAGTCACAAACATTCAATCAACATGTTAGTCACAATATATCAAAATACATAGATGAGCTCATCATGCCACATGAGTGTTTAATCCGTTGAACCATTTAATTTCTGATGGATATTTCAAGCAGTACACTCGAGTTGCACAATTTCTATTATCCGTCAATTCATATCCAGTAGTACCATCTAGGTACACTCTCGAGCCACATATCATACAGCAGAATTACCAGTCCAGGCTAAATTCTAGTTGTAGCACATTTACTCTAAGGGCTTTGTCGGATTACCAGTTCAGGCTAAATCCTTGTATGACAAAGAATTCCCTATAGAGTCCAATCTGGATTACCAGTCCAGGCTAAATCCAGTCAACTAGGATTACCAGTCCAGGCTAAATCCTAATTGAAACACATATTCTCTAGAGTCCATTTTCAAAGGATTACCCGTCCGGGCTAAATCCATTCTGCAACACATGCAGTTTTTATCAGGGAAATCACATTTATCCAATCGGAATTCAATATTCAAACGGATTTTAACCCTTTTTCAATCATTTTACATCATATACATATTTCATGCTTCACAATGTTCATGCTTAATGTACATATAATTCACATATCACATTTCATATAATTCAACAATCAAATCAACACATATATTCATGCTTATTTAAGTTATACGAACTTACCTTGATAATTGTTCGTATCTACTAATCCGAAACTTTCTCCTTTTCTCGATCTTTCTCTTTGTTTGGTATTTTTGGATCTATATAAATGAATTTAATCATCAATTTAATACTTTTCACATTCAATTGAACCCAATTCACATTCTAGGCAAAAGTAACATTTTGCCCCTAAACTTTTAATTAATTCCAATTTCGTCCCTAGGCTCGGAAATTGAAATTCATGCAATTTAATCCTTATTCCAAGCCTAATCAAAATTCTAATATAACTTTTACAGCACATGTATTCTCAAAATTTCATAATTTTTCCATAAATTTCATCACTTTTCAATTTAGTCCTTAAACATGTTTCTATAAAAAATCACTTTGTAAAAGTTGTTCATCTATCAACAACCTTTCAATTTCTACCATAATCTTTCAAATTTCAGTATATTCATCCATGGAAAATTTTCTATACTTTGATATCTATTCCAATTAACCCCCCAAATAGAGAAATTAAGCTTTCCCGATCTCAAAAATATAAAAATTACTAAAAACGGGACATGGGAACTTACCAATTTATGCTTGGAAAGCTTGTTTTCTCTCTCCTAGGGTTTCCATGTATTTTTTATGAAGAAGATGATATAAAATGATAATATTTTCTATTTTAATCTTTATCATCTTATTAACTTTTCTATTTCCAATTTAGTCCTTAACCTTTTTTAATTTTTCCATGGATGATTCACCAAAAATATCTACATATTTTTCATCAATGGTCTAATTACCATTTAAGGACCTCAAGATTTAAATTCCATAGCTATTTAATCCTTATAGCTACTAGAATCCAAATTTGACATTTTATGCAATTTAGTCCTTTCTACAATTAAGCACCTAATTGACAAAATTTTCTTATCAAAATTCTCATGCAACCTTTCTACTATATTACTAATCATTTTATAATATTAAAATATTTTATCTTTTCAGCTCGGATTTGTGGTTACAAAACCACTATTTCGACTTCACTGAAATTGGGCTGTTACAATCCTCGTGTGAGCATTGAGACCATTGTAGAATGTCTCTAATTGGATGCAATGCGAGATTCCATGATGAGGGCACTTTCGTAACAATTCTTTAAACTTTTCCCACATCTCATACATGGACTCGTCATCCATTTATTGGAAGGTAATGATCTCATTTCGCAACTTAGCATTCTTGCTAGGTAGGAAATACTTCATAAGAAATCTTTCTGCCAACCTTTTCCATGTGGTAATGGAATCTAGTGGCAATGAGTTCAACGAGGCTCGAGCTCTGTCCCTTAGTGAATATGGAAACAGCTTTAATCTTAGTGCTTCTTCAGGTACTCCAGCTAACTTGAAAGAATCACTCACCTCCATAAATAATCTTAGACGAAGGTGAGGATCTTTAGTAGGAATTCCATTGAATTGGCCCATTATCTGAAGCATCTGAAACATGACTGGCTTCAGCTCAAATTGTTGTGCCTTGATTTTTGTTCTCCTACTACCCAGATTAAGCTTATGAAACAACAGCACGGCATACTGTCTTGAGCTCTATCCCTATCATCAGCAATAAGGATAGGATTTTGAGCATGATTTGCTCTGTTTCCTTGATTCTGGTTTTCGAAATTCATCTCTTAAGTCCTTCTCTGATTTCCTTGTCTTATTATTTGTCGAAAAGTCCTTTCAATTTCAGGATCTATGGGGAGTAAGTTGATAATTTGATCAATACTCATAAACACTAGAAACAATCACAGAAAAATATTTAAATTAGAATTCAATAGAAAAATAAACCAAAATGCAAAATTAACAATTTCACAAATAGTGTCTTTTTAAAACAGTCCCCGACAACAGCGCCAAAAACCTGGAACAACTGAATGTGCAAGTGTACACAATTGCAAGTAATAAAGTGACAAGTAAATGTCGAGTTATCGTACCCACAAGGACCGTGAAAGGAAAATATTTTTGAAATGTAAATCAAACACTTTGGTGATGGGAAAATATGTTGATTTGAAGAAGTGTTTATAAAAACTAAAAATAATTTAACTTAGAAAAATAAAAAGTAAAAGCTCCAATGCACGATTTCTGAAAGATGGGTTTTAATCAATATGACATAATTGTGCTAGATCAATTACATTCCTTAACTTAGAATTACTAAACCTATGTTCATGTTGTTACGAATATTTTCACGGCAACTTGATATTTTGCTAACTAATGCACATACAAACTTACTAAACCAATTAATCTCTTGAACATATTACTATGTCAATTCAAACAATTAATCAATTTTTATTAGAAAGTATAAGATTAAGTGAAGTAACAACATAGTCCTATATTGAAACAATTTAATCACAATAATCTTGCAAGTTATGCAAGGCTAATGTACCGTTTAATACCGTCTATAATTTAACCTTCAGCTACCTTAGAAGATTAAACATGCATCAATTAAATATTGTGTGAATTAATTACAATTTTATTATTATTAATAATTAATTCATTTGTTACCTTACAATTATAATACAAGTGTAACATAGGCATGATTTTATTTCATTGAACAAATTACCAAAGCCTAATAACAACACGAACACGATTATAATAATTTAAGAGGATAGAATGCAATCAATCTAAGAAGAATTAAATTTAACTCATTTTAACTAAATCAAGAATAAAAAAACAACAAATATCAATGTTCATGATCACAACATAAACAAGAAAATTATAGAGAATGGAACTAGAAAGCAAATCCAGTATTTCTTTGAAGCCAGACTAGTGCGCTCCTCTCCTTCTCTACTTGTTTTGTTGATCCAAGATCTTCATGAAAACTTGAATGCTGATACTTGAAGGTCGATGAAAACTCTTTTTCAAGAGGGAAATCGACAAGGGAATGAAACAAGAAAAATGGGAAAACAAATAAGGGAAAGGAAAAGAGAAAGTGAGTGAGAGAGATGTGTGGGAAGGAATGGCGTGTGAAATGAGGAAGGGAAGAGGGGTCTTTATAGATGAGAATGGATGCTAAAAATAGAAAATAAATTTCAGCCATTCACTCTCCCATGCATTGAGCAAGTTTGAATGATTTAAACTTTGTTATTTTTAGCTTAAGGCAAAAAGGGAAAGGCACAAAAAGTGGAGGGGTTTGAATAGCATTTAGGAGAAGCTCAAGGGATGTTTTGAAAGTATGAAAAACAGCTAAAATCAGCTGATTAGATCAGAAATAGGGATGGTTTTGGGCTGCCCAATTGCTTGGTGGTTCAGTCCTCTCTACTTAGCACACTAGGCCACTTTCTTCTTTAGACTTTATATTAAGTTTTAACCCAATTAATGTTGGATAAAAGTTAAATATAAACTATGTATAATAATCATTATTGGACCATCCTTGTCTGGAAAATAATTTAGCCATGCTCTTGATTCACTTGATGCAAAAATTACCCCAACGATTTAAGCCTTTCGAGGTGACTGCCAAGCCAATTTTCACCCTTTGTGCAAAATTGTCGAAAATAAACCAAATTTGTGAAAATTTATTGTAAAAATAATTAAAATTAATTATGTTAATAATTTAAAAATAATTAAAATTCATTATGTTAATAATTTAAGTGAAAATTATTTATTTTATAAGTAAAGTATGAATTTCAACAAAAATTACTACGAAACTATAAGAATTAGAGCTCAATAGGTGCTTAAAAAATTCTATATTTTTGTGTTTCCAATTTTAACCTATGAACTTACTAAGCTCGTAAAAACTTACTCGTGGTTTTCCCATTTTCTTGTTGATCTCGTTTTGTGGAACCAGGCAATCAAATCAAATTAAACATCACACTATCCAGCTTTATTTTGGTAGACATTGAAACCGTTATAGTTGATTTTGTGGCATGTAATAGGTGTGTTTAAGATATGTACATATGTGTTTGTGAAGTATATATGCTTGTGTTGGTTCAAGTTATGTATGTAAGTTGAATAGATAAATGACAAAGTTGCTATTAACTAATGCATGAAATCTTGCATGTGGATTATAAAATATATGAGAAAGTATGATAGAAAATGTGCATATATGTGATTTGTGATAGAATGAATAATTTTTGATGGCTTGAATAGATATTGTGGTAATGAATAATTAGTAATAACTTGTCATTTTGTATAACATGCTTAGGCAAGTTTGAATTAGATACAAATGACTTGAATGTTGGATTAGATTGTTGTTTGTGATGGTGATATATGGCATATTGGTTAGACTTAGGTATGTGGCATGTTTTGATATGTTTTGGAGTGTGCTTAAATAAGTTTAAGGAATGAATATTTGCATGCTAGTTGCATAATAGAATTGGGTTAAAGGCTTATATTTTAAGTGGAGATGTGTATGTATCTTTAAAAGTAGTAAGTAACTTGAGCATGAATTGAACCTTTAAACTTATGATTTTTGACCATTTTGAAGAAAGTATTGATAAAAATGATCAAGGTATCAATACTAGTAAAACGAACTGTTTTAAAATTTGACAGAATGTCGATTTGGTATCGATACTTTTTATCAGTATTGATAAATCTTTAAAAAATATCTATACCTCCAAAAAGGTATCGATAACATGTTTTGAATCAAAATTTCCAGATTTGGTAGAAAGTCAAAATGGTATCGATATTTTATTTGGTATCAATACCGAATATAAAAATATCGATACTTAATACAAAGATATCAATACTTTGTTCAAGATTTGAAAAGTTTATAATTTTTTTCTTTTTCATGCTCGAGTTTGACCCTTTGTATCTTAATGCTCATTTTAAGCTTTGTTTTTGTATGAATATCATGTTTAACTAATGTTTGTTTATTGATGATTGTTTTTTAATTGTATTTTGAATTGAAATAGTGAATGTTTGTCCTGTTGTTTACAGTAGCATCCTGTAACCCTAATCTGGTGATAGAGGTGGGCGAGGGGTGTTCCTGCCCTACCTTGATCGCTGCATAATCATCTTCATCAATGACATTCTAGTTTATTCAAAAAGTGAAGTGGAGCATGAGGAGCACTTGCAGATAGTTATATGCTAAGTTCAGCAAGTGTAAGTTTTGGTTGAAGGAAGTACACTTCTTGGGCCACTTTATCTCCTTATATGGATTTAAAGTAGATCCCGAGAAGATTAGGGCTGCACTAGATTCGAATCCACCAAAGAACTTCACATAAGTACACAATTTCCTTGGATTAGTGGGGTACTACAAAAGGTTCATGAAGGGGTTTTCTACAATTTTAACGGCATTGACACAGTTACTGAGAAAGGATGAGAAGTTTTGTTGGACTAATAATTGCCAACAGAGTTTTGACGAGCTAAATAAGGTATTAACCGAAGCCCCAATGTTAAGCCAACCAGAATCAAGAACAAAATATGTGGTGTTCACTGATACATCTCTAAATGGATTGGGATGTGTACTCATGCAAAAGGGAAGGGTGATTGCTTATGCATCATGCCAACTCAAGCCTCATGAGAAGAATTACCCAACTCATGATATGGAACTGGTCATTGTTGTTTTGGCTTTAAAGATTTGGAGACACTATCTTTACAGGGAGAAGTGTCGTATATTTTTTAATAACAAAAGTTTGAAGTATCTACTTACCTAAAAAGAATTGAACCTAACCCAATGACGACGGATAGAGTTGTTGAAGGATTATGATTTAACTATTGAGTACCATCCCGAGAAAGAAAACGTGGTGGCAGATGCGCTAAGTGGAAAGATAGTTTCAACTTTGGCTTCCTTGTGAGCAACAATATGCCTATTGGATAGTGGATCACTTCTCGATGAGTTAAGGGCACGACATGTGTTTTCCTTTCTCAAATACTGGAGTCTCAAATCAAGGATGCGAGGTATGAAGAGATAAAGGAACGGATAAAGTCAGATGATGCAAGAAATTTTAGCCTAAGAAATGAGGGAGAGCTACGTTTCATGGGAAGATTATATGTTCCAGACGAGGAATATCTGAGGCATGAAATTATTAGGGAAGCACACCAAAGACCCTTCTCACTTCACCCAATGAGCACGAAGATGTATCGAGATTTGAAGAGTTTATTCTGTTGGCTAGGGATGAAGAGGAAAGTTTTGAAATTTTTGATGAACTGTTTAACCTGTCAGAGGGTTAAGGCTGAATATCAAGTTCCCTCTAGTATCTTGTGTTCACTGGATATTCTAGAATGGAAGTGGGATATGATCACTATCGATTTTGTTTCAAGATTACCCCTTACTGTGTCGAAGAAGAAATCTATATGGGTGATTATTAACTGAATAAAAAAGTCAACTCACTTCATGGCGGTGCGTATAAACTGCTCCTTGGAAAAACTTGCGGAGCTATATATTTCGGAGATAGTTCACCTACATGACATCCCCTCATTGATTGTATCTGATCATGATCCTATATTCACGTTAAGGTTTTGAAAGCAGTTGCAGATGTCTCTTGGAACCAAGCTTAGGTTTAGCACTTTCTTCCATCCTCAGACTAATGGTCAATTAGAAAAGGTAATCCAAGTACTGGAGGATATGCTGTAACACCCCAAACCCGGTCAATACGCCACGGCCGAATTTAGAATGCCACTGCGGAAAACGTTTGAAAAATATTTTGACTTAGAGTGAAAACATAAAAATTTATTGTCTTTAATAAAACATTGTATATTTATAAATCCAAATAAAATCAAGTTGTTACAAATTCTTCGATTTGTAATTTTAACATATATCTTTAAGATATGAGTTGCTAAAAATATAACATATCCAAATAATAAAAATTGTCAATCCACTTTAAAACATAATAATAAACTTCAAAACCTTTTTAAGTGGCCCTTATTACAATAACCAAATATTCACAAATTCTGAAAATATGTATAATATATATATATAATAAGGAAATTAACTTCTGCATGGGCCACCTCGTATCCACTCCAACTCGGTCCAAGCTTTATGCATCACTGTAAGGTTTGAGAAAAATTGGGTGAGTCACACGGACTCGAGTGCATAGTTATTACACATGTTCCCACATATGGGCTTGGCCCATATCCACACAGTCCACATACAAAATTATGCAATTATGAAGCCCAACCCAACCTAATTCCATCCATTACACCTACCTCGGCACACCTGCTGCCCAAGGCCGTGGCTAATCCACCGATCACCTAAGTGATCCCACATAACTTACCTCGGCAGACTTGCTGTTCAAGGCCGTGGCTAAGCCACCGATCACATAATGATCCACATATCTGTATCCACAAGGTGACTCGAGGTCATCCTCAATCTACGGTGATGCACACAGCTATCATCCGCCGAGATGGGCACCTAGCCAACACCTCCCTTGATGAAGCACATAGCCACCATCAAGCGCCAATGTAGCACAAGGCTAACATCAGACCACGTACATAATGTACACCCTTTCCTTCGATAGTCACATCCCAAGTCCCATGTATCATGCCACAATATCATTAAAATAAGCATATATCACATGCCATCACATTTTCATACATAGATCATATGTAAATTAAAATCATAAAATACTGACCTTGTCAATTGATTACCCAACATAGGCATCCACCCTTTTTAGCCATTAATTCGGCTACCATGCACATCATATACATATTTATATATTAAAACACATACACACAACAAAAGAACAAAGGCGATAACTACGCACCTTTTTGGCACCTGATCGGCTAAAACCCGAGATCACACGTTTGCACCTAAAAGTCTGCCGAAATCCCTAAATGGAACCATATTAGTTTCGGCCTCTACACCAAAAAGCATTAGAATGTAGCCTTTGCCCTCAAGAAAACGACATAGAAAAGAGAAAGGAAATAAGGCCATGTACACTTACCTATCTTCCAAAACCGATTGAAGAAAACCAAACGAATGCCTTCCCTTGATGATATTCGGCCAAAACAATACTAAAAGGAAGTGGGAAGTTTTGGCAATATGGTTAAAAGGTGAAGGGAATTTCAGCTATGGTTGATTTGTAATAACAAAAGGATTTGACTAGAGTGGAGAAAGAGAAAAAAAAAAGAAATTGCAATAGGAGAGGAATGTTTTTTTGGTTTTGAGCAAAAGTGGAAGAAAGAAAAAGAGAAATGGAGGAAGGAAAGTTCGGCTAACCACTAAAGATGAAAAAGAGATGAAGAGAAAAGAGTTGGTTTTAGGCTACAAAGAAAATAAAATATGAGAGAGACTCAAATGAATATTCGGCCAAATGCCTAAAAGAAAATTCGGTAAACCACAATGGTCCTTTCGGCTTTGACACTAAACAAGAAAGCAATGCCAAAACTAAAACAAAAATTGTACCAAAAGCCCAAGACACAATCGGCTAAGGAGGAAGATTTTGGAGAGGAAAAGAAAAATGCAAAAGATGAACAAAGTGCTACCCAAATTCCTATCAACATTCGGCCAACACCGCTAGACACCCATACTGTCCACATTCATGTCAAACTTTCTACACAAAACTTTCCATAGCATAACACCTTACAACATGCCTTATGTTCTCACATCAACCTTTAATCAAATGATTTCTTTCCCAAACATCAAGCTTACCTAAACTATCATTCAACTTACCATAAAAATATAAAGTCAAACCTACCAAAGCCTCCAACAAAAACGGTCAACCCTCCCCTTAGACCAAAATGCCATCCACATACATGGACTAATGGCCATAGAAGAGTTTCCAAAACATCACCCCATACTTCAAGCCTTATGTCCCCTTATCCTACCATAACTTTAAGATTCTTATCCCCTATTTCAAGCTTTCCTTAAACCAATATTCAACTTACCAAAAACTTAAGGTCCAACCTATCATAATTAGAGTTTGACCGTCCATCAATGCTAGGATACAAAAATAAAGTCTTCAAAATGCTTTCCAAGCAACTCGAACCACTTCCCTCAAGCAACCTTTCAAGCTCCTTATCCACTATGCTACTAACTCCTCTTGTGTTAGAATTTAACACTTAAATTAACTTAAGTGTCAAGTTCACTTAATCCACTTCATTAAATAAACCATACTAAAAATTATTCTATCTTCCTAAATAGAATCAAGCCTTCACAAGACTATACTAACACACAAAATTCCTACCCGAGCCAACACAAAAATAATACTCAAATTTTTCCTAAAGCTCAAGGCCCAATCCTACTAGGCCCAATTTCGGGATGTTACAAATCTACCCTCCTTAAAGAAATTTCGTCCTCAAAATTTCCAACTAACTAACAGTCGTGCATCCTTACTCACCACACTACATTGTAAGTCCGTTCTTGTCCCGTTTTTAATGCTCTTTACATTTTTGAAGTCGTTATCATCCGATTTATCTATTTCTACCATTAATTTGAGTTATGGTTGATGTCTTGGGTTTGACCCATGTTAGACATGTGTGTATTTTGATGTTTAATGGTAGATTATGCAAGTTTAATGTTAGATAAATAACTTTTTCTAGGTGATTTTTTATGAAAATGTCAAAAGGACCTATTTGTAAAAAGTTATAAAATGGGTAGTAAAAATCTGATTTAATGGAAAATGTGGGCTGCTATAAGCATGAAATTGGTTCGGCTAGGCTTGGGTTATAAAGAAATTGAATACATTTCATTTTACGAGACTAGGGACTAATTTGTAAAAATGTGAAACTTTAGGGGCAAAAAGGTAATTTTGCCATAAAGTGATGTTTGGACTGATTTGAGTAATGTGAATATTAAATAAGGTAATTTTGCTATTATAGATCAAGAAAAACGAAGTTCAGACCTTGATCGGGGAAAGACTAAGGTGTTTGATGATTAAATCCTTTTCTACTATTTTGTACCGCGGTAAGTTCGTTTGTAAATAATGGCAATGTTATATTTGTATTTTTATATGTTTTATTATGCATGAATTGTATAAATGACAATATGGATACGTTCGACGATGAAATGACAAGTGAGAAATCCTATATGAACCTTAGGAATAGATTAGGATACGAGTGAATGTGATATATGTGATTTATGTGATCCGAGTGCTGGTCTCGTACGTCTACCAGTGGCTAGGTAGTCCAGCATGTGTTGCGGATACCTGACAGCTTGTGTGAGCAGCACTGTATAGTTACGTCTTGACTGACAGCTTGTGTGAGCAGGCCCGTGATTAGCTCGAGAGCAAGCGCTTATGTAATATGAGATATGAGGTAGCATTGGCTACGTATGTGGCACTTAGGTGCAAGACTTTCCGTGTATCTGATTATTATTCCAAGTGTTCAACGGGTATGTCAAAGACGAGAAAGAGTATGATATGTTACGAGTTGGTACAGGTATGTACGAAAAACTCATAAGAATGAGCTCGATATATTATAAACACTTGGTAAGATTAAGAATGATTAAGTTATGTTTATGAACCTATATTGACAATTATGTAACTTGTATTATACTAATTGTATGATATTCATGTTTAATGTTGCTTATTATTTGCATGTGAATTTACTAAGCTATAAAGCTTACTCCCATTCCTTTCCTTTATCTTATAGTGTAACCAAGCCAGCTCGGGATTGGAGATTTGTCTGAGATCCATACACACTATCTACAACAATCATTTTGGTACCAATGAATTCAAGTATTTTGAGTTATGGCATGTATAGGGACTTGGTCATTTTGTTATGTGTCATAAATGATTTGGCCTAAATGTGTTGGCATTGTAATGGTTAATGATTCATTTTGTATATGGCCTCTGAAATTTGGCTAATATTAATTTTATTGGACATTGGTATGTTTATGTGATGATGCCTATCATGAAGATGAAACTGGCATAAATGGAAAAGAATATATGTGATGTTTATGCATGATAGATGTTAGTATGTGTAAATAATGTATTGAAATCTTGTTTGTGGCCGATTTGGTGGTATGTATATGCTTGGATCGGTGTTGCTTGTGGTTGTATAGGTTAGTGCAAGTAAGGGTGACAAAATGGCTTGATAAATAGCCTTATTTTTTTCCACACGGGTAGACACACGGGCATGTGTCTAGGCCATGTGTGACACACGACCTGCCCCACGGGTATGTGTTCCAGCCGTGTGTCCCCTGCACCTTAATTGATGCAAAATAGAATTTCCAGAATTGAGCACACGGGCAGAGACACGGGCGTGAGTCTCGGCCGTGTGTGCTACACGGCTTTGGACACGGACGTGTGTCTCAGCCGTGCGAAGTCTGCACCTATTTTATGAAATCTTATGGAAATTAAATCGACTATGCGGCCTAGCACACGGGCGTATGGCACGGCCGTGTCGCACAAGTCAGAGAGCACCCTATTTGGAACACGACCTGTAACATGGGCATGTCTAAGGGTCACACGGGCGTGTCCCTTGGACAACACGGGAGTGTGAGCCCTGTAACATGAAAAGTTTTATAAGTTTTCTAAAATTTTTTAAAGTTCTCAATTTAGTCCTGAACCACTTCCAAAGCATGTATTGAGCCTCGTAGGCTCGTTTTAGGGACGATATGAATGTATGTGAAAAGTTTTAAATTTGGATGGAAATTACGTCTCGATTTTGTATGTTTACTTGTGCTTAAGTCCGGTAATGCCTTGTACCCTGTTTTGGCGTTGAACACGGGTAAGGGGTGTTACATTTAGTGGTATCAGAGCTACGATTTAATCGATTCTCAGGCTAATGTAGGGTGTGTAAGAGTCTAGCTATACATGCCATATATGAACTGTGATAGTGTGATGAGTCCTAACAATTTTAAACTATGTTTTCATATAGTAAATGGATCCCGGTCAAGCTGTAGCTGATGAAGTAAAAAGCAATACGTCGGCTCCCGCTCAAGGGGCAGTGCCGTCTGATAGTAGACCTCCTACGGTTAGTCAGGGAGAAGGGGCTAGGGAAGCCTTCCTCCACATAATGAACCAGTGGTATTCGAAATTTGTTTGAACAAATCCGAATGCCCAACCTCCTCCACCCCCACTTATTCCTCAGTCGGTTCCCGTAGCTCCACAAGATATGGAATTTGTAAGAATGAACAAGCCCCCGGTTGATAAGATCTGAAAGCACGGGGCTAAATATTTCAAAGCTAATGTGGATGATGATCCCGAGAGAGCCGAGTTTTGGCTCGAAAACTCCATCAGGGTATTTGATGAGTTGTCATGCACACCGGATGAATGTCTGAAATGTGCTTTGTCACTTCTGAGAGATTCAGCATACCGGTGGTGGAAAACCCTTGTGTCAGTAGTACCGAGAGATAGGATTAATTGAGAATTCTTTCAAGATGAGTTTAGAAAGAAATATATCAGCCAGCGGTTTATTGATTAGAAACGCAAGGAGTTTTTAGAGCTGAAATAGGGCCGAATGTTGGTAACTGAGTACGAGCGAGAGTTTGTCAGGCTCAGTAAGTATGCTCAGGAATGTGTTTCCACCGAGGCCATCATGTGCAAAAGGTTTGAAGATAGGTTGAATGAGGATATCTGATTGTTAGTTGGAGTCCTTGAGCTGAAAGAATTTATGGTGCTATTCGACCGAGCTTTTAAAGCTGTAGAATTAAGCAATGAAAAGAGAAAAATCGAGTCTGAGGCTAGAGATGCAAGAAAAAGGCCAATGAGTAAGTCATTTCAATCTCAGTCTAAGAAATCGAGAGATTTGTGTGTTCGATCGAGTGCTTCAGTTGGGTATCCCAACAGAGATCGCGGGAAACAATGCTCAGGGTCTAAAGCCCAAACTACATCAGTAGCGAGCATTGGTAACGCTAAGTCTGGTAGGCCTGAATGTCAGCACTGCGGTAGACGACACCCCGGCGAATGTAGAATGTATGACCGGGCTTGTTTTAAGTGTGGCTCTCACGACCATTTTATTAAAGATTGCCCAGAAATGGTTGAAAAGGATAAGTTTCAGACTACGAGATCGGGCAATACCGCCTCTAGAGGGAGACCACCAAGGAAAACAGGAAATGGAGCTAGTAGTAAAGGTGTAACCAAAGATACAGCTGTAAGATCTGAGGCTAGGATACCCACTAGAGCCTATGCTATCCGTGCTCGTGAAGAAGCGACATCTCCCGATGTTATCACTGGTACTTTTTCTCTCTATGATACTAATGTTATTGCATTGATCGATCCTAGATCGACTCATTCTTATGTTTGCATGAAATTGGTAGCTAGTAAGAACTTGCCTGTTGAGTTTACTGAATTTGTGATTAAAGTGTCAAACCCCTTAGGCAAATATGTGCTAGTTGATAAAGTTTGCAAGAATTGTCCATTGATGATTCGAGGTCACTATTTTCTGGCTGATCTAATTTTGTTTCCACTTGATGAGTTTGATGTCATTTTGGGTATGGATTGGTTGACACTGCATGATGTTGTAGTGAATTGTAGACAGAAAATTATTGAATTGAAATGTGAGAATGGTGAAATTCTTCGAATTGGTTCAGATGAGTCGAGTGAGTTACCTGTTGTGATTTCTCCAATGACTGCCGAAAGATATGTGAGAAAGGGTTGTGAAGCTTATCTAGCTTATGTGTTGAATACAAAAGTGTCTGAAATAAAGATTGAATCAGTACTGATAGTTTGTTAATATCCAGATGTGTTTCTAGAAAAGTTACCTAGGTTACCTCCGGTCAGAGAAGTTGAGTTTGGTATTGACTTAGTACCAAGGACCTCGCCGATATCTATTGCTCCGTATAGAATGGCTCCGAATGAATTGAAAGAATTAAAAGCTCAGTTGCAAGAGTTGACTGATAAGGGTTTTGCGAGATCGAGTTTTTCACCATTGGGTGCACCGGTGTTATTTGTCAAGAAGAAAGATGGATCCATGAGACTTTGTATTGATTACCGATAGCTCAACAAGGTGACTATAAAGAACAAGTATCCTTTGCCAAGAATTGATGACTTGTTTGATCGGTTGAAAGGCAACAGATTTTCAAGATTGATTTGAGATCCGCTACTATCGTTGAGAGTTAAAAAAGAGTCACGGCCGCCAAAACTACTTTCAGGACAAGGTATGGGCATTATGAATTTCTTGTTATTCCGTTTGGATTAACTAATGCCCCTGCTATTTTTATAGACTTGATGAATCGAATTTTTCGACCGTACTTAGATAAGTTTGTGGTTGTGTTCATCGATGACATTTTGATTTATTCTCGGGATGAGTCTGAGCATGCCGAACATTTAAGAATTGTGTTGCAGACTTTGAGAGATAAGAAATTGTTTGCTAAGTTCAGCAAAAGTGAGTTTTGGCTCCGAGAAGTTGGATTTTTTTGACACATTGTTTCTGGAGATGGTATTCGGATAGATCCGAGTAAGATTTCAGCAATTGTTGATTGGAAACTGCCAAGAAATGTATCAGAGGTTCGAAGCTTTTTAGGCTTAGCCGGTTATTACCGACATTTTGTCAAAGGATTTTCGATGATTGCTACTCCTATGACTAAGCTGTTGCAAAAGGATGTTAAGTTCGAATGGTCAGAAAAATGTCAGCAAAGCTTTGAAAAGTTGAAAACATTATTGGCTGAGGAATCGGTTTTAGTGCAACCTGAATCGGGAAAAGAGCTCGTAATTTATAGTGACGCATCACTGAATGGATTAGGGTGTGTGTTGATTCAAGAGGGCAAAGTGATAGCTTATGCCTCGAGATAGTTGAAACCGCACGAGAAGAATTATTTGACACATGATTTGGAATTAGCCGGCATTGTGTTTGCTTTAAAAATTTGGAGACACCATTTATACGGTGAGAAATGCCATGTCTTTTCTGATCATAAGAGTTTAAAATACTTAATTACTCAGAAAGATTTAAACTTGCGGCAATGGAGCTGGCTCGAGTTACTGAAGGATTATGAGCTAGTGATTGACTATCACCCGGGTAAGGCAAATGTAGTCGCAGATGCGTTGAGTATAAAGACTTTGTTTACTTTGAGAGCGATGAATACACGGTTGACTTTGTCCAATAATGGTTCAATCCTAGCTGAGTTGAGAGCTTGACCATTATTCCTTCAACAAATTTGCGAAGCTAAGAAATGTGACAGTGATTTGCAAACCAAAAGAGTTCATTGTGAATCGAGTAGTAATTCAGATTTTCATATCGGATTTGATGATTGTTTGATGTTCCGAGGTAGAATTTGTGTACCGAAAAATGATGAACTTATTCAGAAAATTCTTCATGAGGCGCATAATGGTTGTTTATCTGTGCATCCGGGTAGTACAAAAATGTATAATGGTTTGAAGAAATTGTATTGGTGGTCAGGTATGAAACGAGATATTTCAGAGTTTGTTTCGAGATGTTTGATTTGTCAACGAGTGAAAGTAGAACACCAAGTGCATTCGGGTTTACTTCAGCCAATGATAGTGCCCGAGTGGAAATGGGGTAGGATTACAATAGATTTCGTAACGGGTTTACCTTTGACTCTGAAAAAGAAAGATGTCGTCTAGGTTGTTGTTGATAGATTGACAAAATCGGCTCATTTTATACTGGTACGTACTGATTACTCACTTGACAAGCTAGCTGAATTGTACATTGCTGAAATTGTGAGATTACACGGAGTGCCTATTTCTATTATTTCAGATAGAGATCTGAGGTTTACGTCTCGATTTTGGAAAAAGTTACAAGAAGCTTTGGGAACAAAGTTGAACTTTAGTACCGCATTTCATCCACAAACCGACGGCCAATCAGAGAGAACAATTCAGGTTCTCGAATATATGCTTCGTTGTTGTGTTTTAGAATTCGAAGGTAGTTGGGAAACATATCTACCTTTAGTCGAATTTACTTATAACAACAGTTTCCAATCGAGTATAAAGATGGAGCCTTATAAGGCATTGTATGGCTGTAAGTGCCGAACTCCATTGTATTGGACCGAGCTTAGTGAAAAACAGATACATGGGGTCGATTTGATTAGAGAGACCGAAGAGAAAGTGAAAGTAATTCGTGACTGTTTGAAGGAAGCTTCAGATCGACAGAAATCCTACGTTGATTTGAAAAGAAAAGAGATCAAATTTCAGATTGGTGATAAAGTACTAAAAGTATCTCCGTGGAAGAAGATTCTAAAATTTGGCCGTAAAGGCAAGTTGAGTCCGCGTTTCATAGGGCCGTATGAAGTTATTGAGAGAATAGGGCAAGTGGCATATCGGTTAGCTTTACCGGCAGAGTTGGAAAGGATCCACAACATGTTTCATGTGTCTATGTTACGCCGTTACCGATCAGAACCTTCACATGTGATTTCTCTGACAGAGATCGAGATTCAACCCGATATGACTTATGGTGAAGAACTGATCAAGATTTTAGCTCGGGAAGTTAAACAGTTGAGAAATAGGAGTATAACCCTAGTGAAAGTTTTATGGCAAAGACACGGTGTTGAAGAGGCTACGTGGGAACCTAAGGAAGCAATGCGAAAATAGTACCCAAACCTATTTTTTGTAAGATTTTCGGGGACGAAAATCCCTAAGGGGGGAGAGCTGTAACAGCCCGATTTTGGGTCTAGTTGGAACAGTGGTTTCGGGACCACAAATCCGATGCAGTAAATTTTATTTTTATTACATTTCTATGGTCTACAGTTTTACGAAATGATTTCGTTAAAATTTTGTTCGAAAATTTTGACGTTTGGGCATTCAATTTAGTAAAAAGGACTAAATTGTAAAAAGTACAAAAGTTTAGTTCTACCTGTTAAAGGTGTCCACTTGCTATGAGATTTTAAATTAGAAGTCCTTAGTTGGTAATTAGACCATTTTTTAAGTTAGTGGACAAAAGTGGACATAGTGAGATAAAATTTCAAAGTTTTAAGTGAAGAGCATTTTGGTCATTTAGTAATTAAGTGAATTAAAAAACCAAAAATCAAGCCAAAATTTAGTCCATCTTCTTCATGCTTGTGCCGAAAATTAGAAGGGAAGCCATAGCTAGGGTTCGGCCACTTTCAAGCTCGATTGTAAGTCCGTTCTTGTCCCGTTTTTAATGCTATTTACATTTTTGAAGTCGTTATCATCCGATCTATCTATTTCTACCATTAATTTGAGTTATGGTTGATTTCTAGGGTTTGAACCATGTTAGACATGTGTGTATTTTGATGTTTAATGGTAGATTATGCAAGTTTAATGTTAGATAAACAACTTTTGCTAGGTGATTTTTTATGAAAATGTCAAAAGGACCTATTTGTAAAAAGCTGTAAAATGGGTAGTAAAAATCTGATTTAATGGAAAATGTGGGCTGCTATAAGCATGAAATTGGTTCGGCTAGGCTTGGGTTATAAAGAAATTGAATACATTTCATTTTACGAGCCTAGGGACTAATTTGTAAAAAAGTGAAACTTTAGGGGCAAAAAGGTAATTTTCCATAAAGTGATGTTTGGACTGATTTGAGTAATGTGAATACTAAATAAGCTAAATTTGCTATTATAGATCAAGAAAAACGAAGTTCAGACCTTGATCGGGGAAAGAATAAGGTGTTTGATGATTAAATCCTTTTCTACTATTTTGTACCGAGGTAAGTTCGTGTGTAAATAATGGCAATGTTATATTTGTATTTTTATATGTTTTATTATGCATGAATTGTATAAATAACAATGTGGATACGTTCGACGACGAAATGACAAGTGAGAAATCTCGTATGAACCTTAGGAATAGATTAGGATACGAGTGACATGTCACTAGGAAACCATGTGATATATGTGATTTATGTGATCCGGGTGCTGGTCCCGTACGTCTACCAGTGGCTAGGTAGTCTGGCATGTATTGCGGATACCTGACAGCTTGTGTGAGCAGCACTGCATAGTTACGTCTTGACTGACAGCTTGTGTGAGCAGGCCTGTGATTAGCTCGAGAGCGAGCCCTTATGTAATATGAGATATGAGGTAGCAGTGGCTACGTATGTGGCACTTAGGTGTAAGACTTTCCGTGTATTCGATTAGTATTCCAAGTGTTCAACGGGTATGTCAAAGACGAGAAAGAGTATGATATGTTACGAGTTGGTACAGCTATGTACGAAAAACTCATAAGAATGAGCTCAGCATGTGATGAACACTTGGCAAGATTAAGAATGATTAAGTTATGTTTATAAACCTATGATGACAATTATGTAACTTGTGTTATACTAATTGTATGATATTCATGTTTAATGTTGCTTATTATTTGCATGTGAACTTACTAAGCTATAAAACTTACTCCCCTTCCTTTCCTTTATCTTATAGTGTAACCAAGCCAGCTCGGGATTGGAGATTTGTCTGAGATCCATACACACTATCTACAACAATCATTTTGGTATCAATGAATTCAAGTATTTTGAGTTATGGCATGTATAGGGACTTGGTCATTTTGTTATGTGTCATAAATGATTTGGCCTAAATGTGTTGGCATTGTAATGGTTAATGATTCATTTTGTATATGGCCTCTGAAAGTTGGCTAATATTAATTTTATTGGTCATTGGTATGTTTATGTGATGATGCCTATCATGAAGATGAAACTGGCATGAATGGAAAAGAATATATGTGATGTTTATGCATGATAGATGTTAGTACGTGTAAATAATGTATTGAAATCTTGTTTGTGGCTGATTTGGTTGTATGTATATGCTTGGATCGTTGTTGCTTGTTGTTTTGTAGGTTAGTGCAAGTAAGGGTGACAAAATGTCTTGGTAAATAGCCTTATTTTTTTCCACACAGGTAGACACACGGGCATGTGTCCAGGCCGTGTGTGACACACGGCCTACCCCACGGGTATGTGTTTTAGCCGTTTGTCCCCTGCACCTTAATTGATGCAAAACAGAATGTCCAGAATTGAGTACACGGGCAAAGACACGGGCATGTGTCTCGGCCGTGTGTGCTACACGGCTTTGGACACGGGCGTGTGTCTCAGTCGTGTGAAGTCTACACCTATTTTATGAAAACTTATGGAAATTAAATCGACCACACGGCCTAGCACACGGGCGTATGGCATGGCCGTGTGGCACAAGTCAAAGAGCACCCTATTTTGAACACAGCCTGTGACACGGGCATGTCTAAGGGTCACATGGGCATGTCCCTTGGACAACACGGGCGTGTGAGCCCTGTAACATGAAAAATTTTCTAAGTTTTGTAAAATTTTCTAAAGTTCTCGGTTTAGTCCCGAACCACTTCCAAAGCATGTATTGAGCCTCGTAGGCTCGTTTTAGGGACAATATGAATGTATGTGAATAGTTTTAAATTTGGATGGAAATTACGTCTCGGTTTTGTATGTTTGCTTGTGTTTAAGTCCAGTAATGCCTCGTACCCTATTCCGGCGTCGAACACGGGTAAGGGGTGTTAGATGTTATTAAACCATTTTCTTACTTATTTGGTGATTTTTAATGATAATTGACTGTTGGCAAGTGTAGTTTTTATTTTATTAAATAATTAATGTATAAAAAACATAAAAGTAAAAGAAAAGATTAGATATTTTGTAACAGCTCGATTTTCAGTGTTGTCGAAAATAATGGTTTAGTAACCCCATTTTCGATGAGTGCATTCCTAAATATTATTATTTAATATTTACGAGGTCAACATGAAGTTTAATTAGAGTTGGGTCCTTTAAGTTTGTTAATTGAATAGTTAAATTAAGGTACTAGTGTAAAGACCCTAAAGTTAGTTGTGTTGAAGATTTCGTAAACTAAGCCCATAAATATTTTTATTAAATAATTATGGAATTATTATATAGGTGAATTAAATTTTGGATAGGGAATTTCATCGAATTGGTGACTAATTAAGGTATAATGACTAAATCACAAAAGTTGCAAAAATTAATTGCTACGAGTTTAATTGCTAAATGACTAAAATGATAATTAAGTCAAAGCTCAAATTGGCAATTAAGCCATTTTACTTTTAACAGTGGAAGGTGGTATTTGTTAAGATTAATATTCAAAAATTTATATTTATAATATTATAACATTTATTATAATAAAAGAAAAGAAACAAAAGCATTGAAAAGCTCAACTTCTTCATTTTACTAATCGATCACCAAAGAAAAACATTAATGAGAAGCCATTTTTAGGCTCTCCACAATTGGTCCTTAATGGAGATTTAAACCAATTGGAAGATAATCGTAAAAAGGGAAAAACTACAGATTAGTCTTCGACGTTTCGTTTGTTGTTGTTTTTTTCAAGTAAGTTTATATGGAACTTATCAAACTAATTAATTTTATGTTTGTATTTCTATAATTTGAATCATTATATTTGTTATATATTTATCTTGTTTTGCAAAGTACAATATTGAGGTAAATTGAAAATACTTATTTGAGTTTAGAATGTTATGTTTGAGATTGATTATCGAACCATAGGATTAATTTGAACAGAAATGAAAATTTGTGTAACTTAGTGATTATATGAATTGACATTGAATTTGGTTGGAATGTATTATGTTGTATAATGAAATGAGAAGAACTAACTTAATCAAATCATGGAAGAGAAAAATGTTTCACTAAACACTTTATGGACAACAGTGGTATTACAAGTTTGAAAATTCATCAAAAATTTTAGAAATTGAGTTAGAGGTTGAATCAAATATGAAATTAAATCTTATTGAGTCTAGTTTTGCAAGAAATGGTGTAAGCAATGGAATTGTATATTATGAGAATTAATAATTTTTATGAGACAAGATTAGAATGCTTTTGAGTTCCCCTGTTCTAACTTTGAAAAATCATTATAAATTGTAAAAAAATATTTAGGATATAAAATTTATATGCCTAAAATATTAATAATTATATTTTCAAGGGAAACAAATGACCGCATGATACAAGACTTGTACTAAAATATATTTAATTTTTAGTGAAGAAGGGTCAAAACTACTTAACAACAAAATAATGGAAGTTTTGAAGAAAAAAAACTATATTAATTGGTTTAAGTAAAAATTCTAAAATTTTTATGGTAAAAAGTACATTGAACTTAGTTATAAAAAAAATCTTAATATCAAATTTTGTAGGCCAAGATATAAATAATTTATTAACTGTGCTATTCAAGAAGACAAATTTGTTAAAGGTATATGTGTAAATAGTAAAATAATAATTAATGTTACATAAGCATGCCTTACTAAAGGCCAAAGCTTTTAATATAAATATTTGTACATATAGGATGTGGAATGGAGAGGAGCAAGGAAATAATAGAAGAGTTATAAAATGAATTAATAGTTGATTATGACTGCTCGAATCATATTGGTGTGTTGGTTGGATCTGTACGTCAATTCTGAGCCTTTGACAAGTTAATAGGGTTATAATTAAAGAAATGATATTGAATCGAGATATGTATCAATATGCAGAAGAATCGAAAATGAGCCCTAGGGGCCAAAAAGTAGCGAAGAGTTATTAGGCTCAGAAATGATTGAAATGTTAAAATGAAAGGAAAAAATGAGCTTAATTGTGATGATAATAAATAATATGTGAGAAGTGTTAAATTGTGCATGAATGTGATAATTATATTTAGAAATGATTGAACGTTGTAAGTTTGAAATGCAGTCATTTATATACGACATTGGATATTGAGAGTAAGTATAAAAACAAATTGTGAGCTAGCTAATAAACCAAATAGCCTATTTGATAAGATAAGGAATTAATCATTTGATATTGTAGTCTAATGAAACATGATTACATGTTACAAATCAAGTAATTGCGCAACCCGATTTAGAATTTTGATAATGATATGAAGTATTTGATAATTTATTTTAACTATTGATTCACTAGTGAATTATGTATGTATATATATAAATTTGTTAAATAAGATTTGGTTATAAGATACACTTGTTTTGATTAATAGAATAAACATTGAAATTGTATTCATTTTGATTATTGCTTATATTATTTGATTTGAATTATAGCAATACAACTGAGCTTTAATGCTCAGCACGTGGTTTTTGTTTTCCATGCGCAAGTTAGGTTCACTTTGAGATCTCGAGTATTTACTTCAGCATCCAGTCAAGATCCTGGACTCAACAATGTTTCTGTAGCTACCTTTTTGTTGGTTAAAAGGCAAGTACCTACTAGGTTAAGTAATGTTAGTTAATGAATTGATTAGATAAATAGAAATAAATGATTGTTTAACACATTTAATGCATGTTTTGAATGAATTTGATTAACTAGTGGTATATTTGAATGGAAATTATTGTAATCACTCCGGTGATGGATGTGGCATCTTGTAGCTCGAACCCGATGATCGGGTTGAGTATAGGGTGTTACATTTAGTGGTATCAAAGCTATAGATTTAATCAATTCTCGGATTAAGTCGAGCTCGAAACTGATTCTAGAGGTACATGCCAAGGTTGAGTCGAGTCTGAGTCGGGATTTAGATGTTGATTGTTAATTATTTTGTCTTGTTTTTTAAAATGTATAATGAGTTGTGTAATGTTGTAAATTATGTTGTCTGAAAACATTAATTGAAGTGGACTTAATGTTGCAATTTAAGTTGTCTTAATACAGAAATTATGTTGTTTTAAAGTTGTAATTGAATAGGGTTTATTGTTGTAAATTATGATGCCTTGATGCTGTGAATTGAGGTGTGTGATTTAAGTTGTTCTAATGTTAAGTTGATGTTGTCGGTTAATTGCTCTACATTGTTGATTTAATTAAACTGTCCATAGTAAGGCAAATTAATGTGTTTCTTGTTGGTTAATGGCCTGCATTGTCACTGCATTCATGTTGCCCAGATTAGGACAAGTTAAATGTGTTTTGCTAGTAAGTTATTGGCTATTTTACCTAAATGACCCAAAAAAATAATCAATTATAAAAATGACCCAAGTTCAAAAACAATCACTTAAATGACCTAAAATGAACAGTAAACTTGGGTTGGGGGACATAAGTGGTCGGCACCACTTAAATTTTTAACACAATCATTGCCTAATGATTATTTCAGGGGTTAAAAAAATATATTTTGGATGCTGGACACTAGATGGTCGGCATCCATGTATTTTTCTTTCACACCGTAGCATACTGGTATACATTTACACCAGTATTTAAAAAAAATTAGGTGTTGGACAATAAATGGTCGGCACCACTTTTTTACATAAAAAAAAATTTTGGTGCTGGCACACTGATGGCTGACACCCACTTTATCAGATTAAAAGAATTTTGGGGTTAGGGGAAAGAGATGGTCGGCGCCTACTTTTTTGGGAACCAAAAAAAAAATTTTAGGTGCTGGGACACTGATGGTCGTCACCCTTATACCAAATAAAAAAAATTTTGGGGTGCTAGGACACTGATGGCCGACACCATTGTACTAGGTTTTTTTTGGAGTCGAGGTCTCACAACTCGGTAGCGTTCCTGTGAAATTAGTCAAAATAATATATTTTATTTATCATTTAAAAAACAAATAATTGTAATTTTGTTTAAAGCTCAATTAGTTAAAATTTTATCATATCGTGAGCAAACTTAGCAATGTGGTTGCTATTATTTAGAAGAGAATTGTGATTCATTCTGAGTTCTACGTTAAATTCAAAGAAATTATCACGAACGGTATAAAAAATTAAGAATTTACTGAAAAACCTTTAATTTTGTAAAAATGTTTTAGTTACTTACATATTTTAAGTACTAGAAAAAAAATTTGGGGTGGTTGGCAGTGGTCGGCGGTGGAACTTGCAGTGGTGGGACGGTTGAGGTTCAAATAGGGGATTTATAGTGGAGGAACAATGGGGGGTGTGAAGGAAAAGTAAGGAAAAAAAAAGGGAAATTTTTTTTACCTAAAAGCAGCGTGACCCAGCACCCATAAAAAATTTATCTAGTACTGGGGTGCTGGCCATCAGTGTCCCAGCACCCAAATTTTTTTTTTTTTGGTTTCCGAAAAAGTAGTTGTTGGCCATCTATTTCCCCTAACCTTAATTTTTTTTTATCTGATAAAGTGAGTGCCGGCCATCAGTGTGCCAACACAAAAAAAAAATTTATGTGAAAAAGTAGTGCTGGCCATTTATTGTCCAGCACCCAAAATTGTTTTTTAAATGCTGATATAAATATATACCAATATGCTATGTTGTGAAAAAAATACATGGGTGCCGACCATCTAGTGTCTAGCACCCCAAAACATATTTTTTTAACCCCTGACACAATAATTAGGCAATGATTGTGTCAGAAATTTAAGTGGTGTCAGCCACTTAAGTCCCCTAACCCAAGTTTATTGTTCATTTTAAGTCATTTGGGTAATTATTTTTAAACTTGGGTTATTTTTGTAATTGATTTTTTTTAGGTTATTTGGGTAAAATAGCCTAAGTTATTATAAATTTTCGTTCCATGCTTGCTGCCCAAGACGGCCAGCTATTGTATATTGAGAGGGTTGCAATGATGTTTAGTTGTTATATGTTTTAAAAATTTGTCTAAGTTGCTGTTAGATTTAAGTTGCTTAGTTATCACCTGTTAATACTGTTTAAGAATGGTTCACTTGAAGTCGGTTGGTATTTTTACATGCTTTAATGTTGTTCAAATTTGTGAGGTATTTTTACAACTTGTTGACTTCTCTCTTATCTTGACTCTTCGACTTCTCGCATCTTTCTTCACCTCTTTCCATTTGACAACAGTAGTAGAAGATGGTGGTAAACTAGCAGGAGAAAGAACCCCATCATTAGAACACTCACTTGTTCTAATAATATTTGGGTTTACATTTTCATCAACCATGACAGCTTTATGGTTACCTTGGTCTAAGGAAAACGTGACTTGTCTTGGAAGAAAATTCAAAATAGATGGCTCAATAACATTACCAAGTGTCAGCCCAACAAGCCTTAAAGCTTGACTTGAACTAGATCCATTATTCACCAACTGAGCTTGGGCCTAATCTTGCGCCTTAGAAATTTTCTCTCCATTAATTTGGCACGACCCTATCATTTGAGCATTTCGCCTAACCTTCTTGGCAAATAACTTAGACTGCCCAAACTAGCCTTACCCTTACCTGTTGAAGCATTACCCCTTTTATTAGCCTTACCTCTCCCCTCATTATTAACCAAATTACCACCAATCATGAAACTTCCAATATTATTGGAAATTCTACCTAACTTTCCATCCACAAAATTCTCTTGGGTTGATGATAGAACACCAAAATTGAATTTCCCTAAAAAAAGTCTTGATTTGCATTGCCAATATTGTTTCCTTCTCATTAAGTACTCCTTTGCCTTCGTTCCATCACCATCCACAACCCAAAATCTTCCTCCACTCTCTTAAAAATATCCGAGTGTGGTAATTATGCAAGATTCAAGAATTCTTTTCTAGAATTATCTTTAGGAATCGTAGGATAGATATTAGTAAGAGACTCATACTCAATTATTTGGAGTTGACCATCAATCCGAATTTTAGAAATAAGAGGGTGTTTCAGATCAACATAGATTTCCATTTTAGCGAAATGACTACAAGAACCACTATCCATCTTGTAATCAATACGAATGGCCTTTCCAACCAATTCTCCAATCGCATGCAAACTCTTCTTGTACATTGCTCCTCATAACCTTGAAAGATGAGTCAAAGATTTGACATTATGGAGATAATTATACGATGTCTTAGAATTTGGAGTCTATGGATACACTATTAAGTAATGATAAAACACCACCCGAGGACCCCTAGAAAACACCTCAACATAGTTTTCTTTTTAATGGAATTTAGCGATACAATAACCTTTTTCGAGATACATAAGTTGGATAGTCTAGGTTGGTTTCAAAAGCACTAAAATCTTACTTAATAGGGCATTAAAACCAATGTTCTATCCTAGCAACTTGACAATAACCATTTTCGACATACTATCCATCACAATTTGTTGAAGTCACTCTGAGAAATTTATTGAAAGGATTTCGTTTTTGACATTTTTAACAACGTTATCTTCTTTCAATTTAATATCTTCTTCATTAATACCTTCTCTAGCTGCATCCCACCCAAATGATTCATAAGTGTGCCATGAAAGGAAACAAACTCCTTTTCTGACATTGCCCTACTCCCACCAACTCCATCATCCTTCGTCGGCATTTCCATGTTGACATAACCATCGTCTGAAGGATCCTCCTCCTAGAGGCGGACCTTCTTAGTTTCTCTCCCAAAATTTTTCCTAGTAAACAATGTAACACCCCAAACCCGATCCTTAAAGAGGATCCGGGAATGACGCGTCACTACTTTAAAAACTCTATCTCTTCAAAACCATGTTGGGCACAAACCACAACTTAAACACAACATTACTCATGTACATATATATATATATATTTACTTTAAGATACTCGAAACATTGATCAATCGAAGTTAAATAAATTTGGATTTTATATAAAACATAATAACTTTATTGAATTTTCATCGGACCTACGGTTTCAAAAGCATAAGCTCAAATATAAAAAGTTCATTCTTCAAAAATAAATGTCATGACAACACCCCCATGCCATACATAATACAAAATACTTAGAAATTTCATGGCGATGATTTATCCTCTAGTGTAGTCTTTGGAGGTCCCTTTTTACTTCGTCAGCAAGCCTGAGAAGGAAAGGTAACTAAGTAAGTCCGAAGAACTTATTGAGTTCCAAAGGGAAACAATTCAATAATCATATACAATTCAAGTAAGTCATTCCATCTCAGCACAATTACACAATTTTCCAGTTGGCGAATACCAAACACAGACAGATATTACGCCAAACACTATCCATTTGGTGTGTACACTATGCCCATATAGTCATACACACAACCTTCTTCGTGTTAGCCAAAAACCATAGTCCATATTCAGAGTCATATCATCCATTTGTTTCATTTCTTTTGTCATGTCTTGCCAACCTGGTTTGCAATAACACTTACCCTACCAGACGTTACACAATCATTTTCATGTATCGTGATCTGCCAGTTCAATGCTCATTTAATTGAAGGCATCACCATGAATTCATTTTCTTTTTCCTTTCAGACAATATGGTTCATTTTAGAAGCAAAAAAAAGAAGGGATAATGACTTAACACAAAGAAAGGCCCTTACATCTTTCACACAGACATACCAAAACAGACTATTAACAAAAAAATTTGCCTCACTTACACAAACACTTCATTTTCACGAGATAGGTATACTTACCTTAAACCAAATATAAACGAAAGCATACAGAAACATGGAGTAAGAAAGAACCCACCAGAAAAGTGCAACTAGGTTACACAACAAGACCTTTGCCTTATCTCGAGAGTCTTCGTGAGTATCTTGAGCTATAATAGAAAAAGTTAACATTTTTAGATCGTTTTAACAGAAAACTATGCAAGTTATCAAGAACATTAACAGGAAACTCAGAATCTGAATGTTTCCTTCCTTACACTTAAAACTAACCTTAAAACATGAAACCCTAAGGCTTCGTAAACAACCGTGAAATAACCTGAGTTTCATCGGTTTTTACCAGGTGCTAACAACGATGGAGTTGGTTAAGTACAGCTAACCCATATCTTCCAGCAAGCCTTAAGTCTAGGGTTTTTGAGAGAAAAATGCAGAAAGAACTACGAAGAAAAATATGGTGGCCAAAGAAAGCATAAACTTGCTTAGGATGTTAAGGCTCGCTTTATACAGAAATACACGAAAGGTAAACCTAGTGGGCACGTTAAACTACCCCACTACCCTTCCTTCAGTACTTGTGATTAAAAACTTTCTCTCTCATCTTAAATGTATATCCTGACATTTACAGTAACTTGTCCCATCTTGTCCCATTTTAACTAGTTTTCATTAGGCTGACTAAATCGTTCAATCAAAATAATAAAATAATAATCGGTTCCTCCAAACTGAGGATTTAACACTAGGGACTTAACTCTAAAAGCTTAATATAAAGGATTCAACATATCCGTTTAACCACTGGAGTGGTGTATACTTTACAGGGGAGTCCGCCAAACCACCGAGCTCGCCTAACACAAACTTCACCCGAAGGCGCATCCATATATTTCTTATACTTAGCTAGATTTAATACCATACTCATTCAAAACTTACTCTACATACTTTATTTCTATAAACAACGCTCAAAAACTATGGTTTCGTCAGGTGGAATGTTACAGACAACATGACAATTCAAATTTAGCATGTTAATCTTTTTACGAGCTTTCTTTATGGTAAAACAAAGGGTCATATTTTGAATAGTTTAGAGTTTCATGTGGGTATCTAAAACAAATTTCAAGATTTTCTTTAATGATATGCAATCATATAATATCTAAAACTACCGATTAAAAGTCGAATGAGTCTAAATTTAGTTGGCATCGTTGTTGTAGCAACAACTTAAGAACGTGGGTTCAAAAATATCCTCCACTCTAGGGAAATATCATACAACCGATTCATTTGAGTTAAGAGGGGAAATATAATGTAAATTAAAAATATTCAGATGGAAAGAAGTCAAACCCTGTTAACTTGAACGAAACTTGTTTTAATAGTTTAAATGTATTTTTAGTATTCTGATTAATAAGAACTTTTAGATATATCTGTTTCCACAAAACATCGTGTGCAGTTCCATTATTTTGTTTCGAGAAGAGGGTATGAATAAAACTGAAGAAGCATTCATAAATGGAGAAACTGTTTATTATGAAAATGATTGATTCATCTGCACAACTCAATGATTTGCAGAAAAAGCCTATGTGAATGCTTTTCGCTTATATTAAAAAGACTGAACCTGTACCTGCAGGGGAGCTGTTCGGCATAGAAGTTGACTCTTTATTTTGATAGGGATTGATCCTTGTGTTGAACGATCTTTTGGATATAATAATGTTTATGGATGATATGGCCATAAGAGACCAATATCCATAGCAAGATAGAAACAAAGAATGAAGGGCATAAAGGTGGAGGCTTGCACAATACAATTTGCTATAAAGAATCTTCAGAAGTCAAAAGAATTGAATTCGTTACATGAGTTTTTCTTATCTCTACCGCCCAACCAAAAGGGCAAATGAACAGTAGCAGTTTCCCATGGCTCATGAGATGATACAACAAGCTGTTGCCCAAGACTTCTGCCGGTTTATTCTTGTTTCAGTTGTTGAAAAGTATTTAAACGCCCTGTCTAGTGTAAGCCAACAAGCAGATTAGTATCTTTGACGATGATGAATCAATCAAAACTGTTCAACTCTGCGCTATTCCTATCTATGCTAGTGTATGACAAGGTGAAACTTCATAAGATGCCACCCTGATGAATCACCATGTTATGGTGATCACTCACAACAAGCTGCTGAGAAAGATCATTTAGTCCTTGGCTAACACTCCATGATCATTGTAGTAGCCCAATGCAGTTGTCATACTCGTAGTCCATCCCATACATAGTGGCCGAGTCCAATAGCAGATCATCAGAACACTGAAATTCTAGGGGAGAGTTGGTCATAGGTGGTCCAAAAGAAGTGCAGCACCCTGGGCACACAAACAATGGTGGCACAGCCTCAGAGTCCTCTATGCCACAGCAGCGTGTGTGCTGCCACACCTCACAAATGTCACATGCTATCATCCTCTCCCCATCATCATCTCGAGCCCCACATTCACATCTGACAATCCAATTGTCAGCACCTCCTTCATGCTTCAGATTACTGTCCAAATCTATTCCACTCCCTCTGACCAGAATTTCTGCACCTGACTCAAGTGCTCCAAACAGTACATCCCTATCTTCCATTTCACCTAGGTTGTCGACCTCTGTCACCACAAACTTATCCATAATACAATAAGTATCCCTCAATGCTTTTTCAGCAGCTTGTTTTAGGTCAAAAACTGTGGCATGTAATGGAACCATAACAAGTTCACCAGCAGGTGATGTCTCAGTTGCCATATTCTCTGCATCAAACAAACCAGGCATGACTTGGCAAAAGAATCTCAACAACTGGTCATCTTCATCTCTAAATGGCCGATCCTTCACGAAGTGTTTGCTATCTAGAACTGCCTGGGTGGCAAGTTCCAGCAATTCTGATTCTGGATAGTTCAGTAGTGTGTTATTATACAAATACACCACATCATTATAAACATCAGTTCCAGGGACAGGAGCAGGAGCAGGCAAAAGATCTGGTAGAGGTTTTTGATGTATTTCCTCTCTTGCTTCTAACAACTTAAGGTCCTTAACTGGATTGTCTACGTCGTCAATTGTGTATTCTAAAACCCGAGCTGAGTTAATTCCACGACGCACAATGTGACATCCAACGATTACATTGTTCATTGATTTCAATACGTAATCCAGCAAACCCGTATCACCAATATGCATCCGAGCTGCATCTCTTAGATCCTGCCTTGTCATCCCACCATGACCGACCTCAGATTTATGTTGCTTCAAAGCATCTACAATCACCTCTGCTGCAAATTCTAGCCTTTTTGCGGGCCATCTGCTATCCATATGAGCTATGACACTAGTAAACTTCTTGCATCTCAAATATTTTTCCTTCGAATTGTCCTTCTTATGGAACGATATTCTGATGGAATTTTTCTGTACAGAAGCTGAAGGAGCAGCAGTAGCTGCTACTAATTTCTTCTGCAATGCGCTACGAGATTTGATAGTGAGCATAAACTTGAAAAGATCTCGGATTGTGACCAACTGGCTCTCACTAAGATCTCTATAATGCTGAACCATGCACTTGATTTGTCTGCTTTGCTCCCTGTCACTGAAATCTTGAATGATTTTGTCAAGTTTCTGGGAGCTGAGTATTTCAATTGCTCTATCATAATTTTCCTCTGAAACACCATAGCTTCCACGGCAGAACTTGTAACCCCAACGACCAAACCATGTATGTCCATATGCGACTCCATGAAGCAAACGTAGATCCATACCGTGCTTCTTCGATGCATCCTCCACCGAGATTTTCCTGAAAAGCATGAAATGGTCATGAAGTAGCATTCTTAAATGTTTACTAGGCTAATTTGAAGCTAACACTTTTGAAGTTTTACCGAGCTTTAAGAATTTCACAAATACGATCCCAGAGATCCATGATTTCTCTGCCATAAAGATACTTAGAACCACCTTCAATTCCGTTGATGCAGAGTAGATGACCAAATCCATTACAGTGAATCAACCCATGTAAGAGATGGGAATGGATGTTTAATACATTATCCTCTAAAGGCTTATTCCAGTCTCGATCATTTGGTATTACCACATGATACTTCCTCTTGGAAACTAAATGGTTGCCCCAACCTTAAAGAAAACGAACAGCAGGAACAATAAATATCAGTTCCTTACTAGAAGAGCACGGCATTGGCCTCAAACTAAGAATAATTTAATCAAATTAGAGACACAGATGACGGGAAAATTTTGCAGACACTAGGAAATTCCAAAAGCAAAATCGAAACGCTGGTGGGGTTGATTGGCATAAAGTTGGTTTCTCATGCTAACTACACTTGAATAATCAGAAAAGGTGAGGAATCAAGAGATTTATCTTTTCATGCATTGATCTATCAAAAGCAAATAACAAGTTATAAAACTCACCTTTTGCTGTCATGGAAAAGATTTTAGAAAAGCTAGTCTTTTTCTATTTTATCTAGCAGTTCCATTCTTGGTTAAAACTTCTTGTTTACTACAAGTTTCAAGCTATCTTTAGATAAACAAAATTGCGAACTATCCAACTGAAAGATAAACAAGAAATCGAAAATTCAATAAGTAAAAACCCAAAAACCTGAATCATATAAAGAAACAAGAAAACCCCATTTAGAGAAGAAACATTAAAAACCTGAAAGAAAGGGGCAAACCTGTACACCTGCAGTGATCACAGAAAGGGTTTAAAGAGTGGTTAACACCCTCTTCAATGGTGTAAAGAGGGACGACGCAGCTCTTGTCACGAACAAGAAGGGTGCACCAAAGGGGCATTCCTTTGACACAGTAATCTTCGGGCTCAGCACATTGTTTAAGGAAAATACGGATGTTATCTCGGAAGGGACCGGTGGGGTTTATTGGGCAACCAGGTTCTGCAAATGAATGTAACCCAAATAACTTTGGCCTTCTCTTTCTTTTCTTGCACGTCTCTAGGATTGGGATCGACATTGTTGAATGAAGCAATGCCTTTGGGGGGTCTTTCGTTTCTCCTCCTCCTTCTTCTGTAGAGTATGAGAAAGCTGAAGAAATCTTCTACTTGTACTTTTATGGGGTTTGCCAGTAACTGATTGAAGTTTGCAGTCAGTTCGTTAAGACTGGGGACTTTCCCCGCTCAAATTTTGAGTCGATTTCGTTAAGAAATGAAAACAAAAGAAGCCCATTTGTCTTGTAAATTGGACTATACTGTTCAAGGTCTATCTAACAACTCAGAACCCAATAAAGAAAACCCTTTTCCCCCACATATTTTGCATTTAAAAATAAAAAAATAATATTTTTTTAATTATTTATATTAAAGATTAATTATATATATATGTGTGTGTGTGTGTGTATATGACAACGCTTTTTTAGTATTGCTCTCCCTGGTGATGGAACTTCTTGGTACCCCACCAAAGGAACCCGCTATACCTGCCTGAAGTAAGTTTTAATTGTTTTCTTCTGCTTTAGAATCAATCTACAAGTTGTAAATCCATATTCCATTCCATATAGGGCTGCTCAATGCGGACAAACAACTAGCATCTCCCACAACACTGCAGGTTGTGCTTGCGTACCATGGAATTGTCAAATATTATTATCAGGATGAAGATCAACAAAAGTGAAACAGGACGGCAAAGTTTAAGACGAATAATGGTGTTCTAATGATTGCATCAGATGAGATAGGGGGTATTGGGGGGTAGCTGTTTCGGAATTTTAAAGATATAACTCTAGAACCGAATGTGCATCCACTTGTGCAAGTTATTGCATTGTTCTTAACCCATTTTGCTCCCAAATGTTTGCAAATCCCTGTGAGAGCTCTATGCTGCATGTATTCTCCATGCATCCAAGACATTTTAGGCAAATATTAGTTGTATATATTGCTGCTGATATAGCAGAGACAGAGTTGAGCTTGCATGGCTATAATAAGTGCTTTGAGAATGACAAATCATCATCTAACTTGTTGCAAGAAGACCATTATGAAGGTTGATTCCTGTTTTGTAGGGGTATTTTATCACTCAATGAGCATGCATTTAGTACCAAACTGCTGATTTATTTTACTTATTTGTGGAAAGGCAGTAGAAGTTTGATGTATCAAACTAGTCATCATGCACCACTCCAATAGAAAGATATATCCCATGCAAGGCAGAAAGCAAGCTGATAAAGTGTATTATTCAATTCTCAAGCGCCTAAAGGGCTACAATTTTGATGCTAAAAGCAGGTTCCGATGATGTTTTATATTCACTTCGAGCAATGATGATGGGCCATCTTTCTTTGACTTTTATGTAAGGAAGTATAATTACCTTTCTTTGGGGCCTCCCACAACCTACAGCTAATGGGTATGGATTAAGGGATAATCTGTACAATTTTTATTTCTCCATCAGTTCTAGTGGAAAAGAATTAAGAAGATCCTAATAACTTTCAACATTGACAATGGTGGACTGATGTGTAAGCATTAGTTTCATTCAGGGTCAATATCAGGCAAATTATTTGTGATGTTCAGTTTCTTATGTAGAATTGACTCATCTGTCTTTCTTTTTTTCACAGAATTGTACACTGGCCACAAAAATTCCAGGGATTCAATTAAAAATATGCTGTAATCATTTTCCTGTATCAAAATAACACTCAATTTCATGCAGAAATTCAAAAGTTTACACCCAAAGGTACAAGGTTAAGAACAGAACAACCTGGAAAACAAGTAGGTATGGCAACCTTGAATGGTATCAAGTAGAGGAGCCGTTTGGCAAGCATCCTCAACCGAACGGTCCATCCATTTCTTGACCATAGATTCAGCAACAGAAGCAACCCGATGCTGCAACACCGCAGCACCCAAAGGTCCAACTAAATTCAACCTTGTAGCAGCTGAAATCACATCTCTCATAGTCATAAAAATATAAGCTCTTTGACTGGTTCCACTGTCCATCCCTAGAAGTCCGCAGATGATCCCAAAGACAGGAGCATGGTGGAAAGACACAACGCCAGAACCAATACAAACATCTCTCATAGATTTAAGTGATGGAAGTTCCGTGAAAACAGAGGCAGCCACTCGCATGAGAGAAGACCCTTGTGAAACTGATGCCTTTCGACCCACTTCATTGCTTAAAGTTGCATCCAAGATTCTGTCAAGTTTCTGCCAGTTGTCTAAAGTAGGGTTCATAGTTGCGGAGTATACAAAAGGGAGGAGTAAACTCCCAGTATTCTCTAACAAATGAATGACAAAAGTTTGTAGATCATCAGGGCCTGAGACTAAACGTGCCTGAATTGCTGCCTCAAGACCAAAGGAATGAGCAAACCCACCTGTAGGAAGAATCGAATCCAGGAGTTGCCATTGGCTCCACTGCAAACTAGGGTCTATATTTATTTCTCTCTTCCTTCTTTTCTCTGTTTCAACCAAATCTTGCTCCATTACAAAACACACCAATAATCCCCCTTCCAGGGAATCAATCTTCTGGGATTTTTTATTTTTTATTTTTGGAGAAAAGGGCATGTATGGTGAAGATTGGTGAGGCTGGCAATGGCATGTCATTTGGTAATTTAGTTTATTTTTTCTCTGCAATGCTCTTCATTGACCCAAATGAGTAAACAAGGCCCGTGCCTTTCCGCAAGATAAGCATCACATGTCATTATTTTTGGTTTGGGATGGTCCAGCAAAGATCAAACCCGAGCCCACTAACAGCTCTGATTACTTAAAAAGCAATCCAGTAAGCATTTTTCATATGATAAGCATCACTACACTGACAGTTAAAATACTGCTTTGCTCCCGCTAAAAGCAGTTTTTAGTATTTGTTTATTACTGTGAAGAACTGGAAAGGCAAGATAAGCTCGTGGCCATCAAGAACTTTGCCCACCTCTTTCATTCACACTCCCCCCCCCCCCCCCTTTTTCCTTTCTTCTTTCTTATTTTTTTTCCTCTTCTCTTTAACAGTTATATCCCAAGCTTTGCAACTCTGTCCTCCAAGAAGCTGGGGGCGTTGTATTCACCATTGAGACTAAGATCAAGAAAAATGGTGAAGGAAACTGAGTACTATGATGTTCTAGGTGTTAGTCCATCAGCTTCCGAAGAAGAGATTAGAAAAGCTTATTACCTTAAGGTTTGGACTTTTGGGATTTTTTTTTTCTTTTGTTGGTAATTGGTTTATATTTTTAATGGTTGAATAATTTATTTCTCTTGTATATCTCAATTCTCACCAGAATAAGCTTTAGTTTCTATGGCATGATCAAATAGGAAATTTCATTTGTTTATGCTTAATTATCTACTGTTGTACTTTCTTATGTATTTATGGAATCTTGATCCTCTTTGATGATCATGCATATTCTGTTCTCTTTTTCTCCTTTCTTCATTTTCCTTTTGTCTTTTCAATATATTTTGAAGCTAGATTTTGATGGACTAATAGAACATGTGCCATATGGGAGAGGTAGAGATTGTTAAGGGAGGATTGAATGTTGAAAGGTGAATGAAATTTTGATTGTTAGATGATGACTGGACCAGAGAGGTTTAAGTAAACTGCTTCATGCCTACTTAATATAAACACAAACTTTTCATTAGCTATATAGTAGTCAAGAATTTTATAGATAGATGCTATGCCCGGTACAGGCAAGGCAAGTTCATCCGGACAAAAATCCCAATGACCCTCATGCTGCTGAGAGATTTCAGGTATGTATACTAATTTTGTTGCTGATTTGGTTTCTTTTCCACAGAAGTTATTTTATCCTACTTGTCCAGCTAGTTAATGAAGGGGATAATTAATGCATTGACAATCTTCATTTTTCCAGGTACTAGGTGAAGCTTATCAAATTCTGAGTGATCCTGTTCAAAGAGATGCTTATGACAGAAATGGAAAATACAGCATATCTAGGTACGACATTCACATTCAGTGTTGATCATACACGTTTAGGATGACATGGTATGCAAATTGATAGTTGGTTTTAAGCTCCAGATGCTTAATTACAAAGCTCTTAGATAGCTTTATTTTGTATTCTTTTCTTAGAAAGCCAGTGTTATGTACTAATAAGATCAGTCAACCAATTGAATCCTGGACACCAGAAAATGCTTAATCTATGACTAAGTTTACTATTTTAAGTTTTGCAATATTTTGTTGAGCATCCAAACAAATTCTATTCTTTCTAAAGGAAGTCCAAGTCTCCTAATTATTTGAGGACACCATTTTGGTTCTCAGGGACACCATGCTTGATCCAACAGCAGTCTTTGCTCTTCTCTTTGGAAGTGAATTATTTGAGGACTACATAGGACATGCTGCTGTTGCATCAATGGCTTCTTCAGAACTAGCCAATGAAACAGACAATCCTGAAAAACTGAACGATAAGTTAAAGGCAAGTGTGCTCCCATGTTAAACTAATGCCTGAAAGGTCAATTCTTATCATACATCAAATCAGATGAATGTGTGGCAACTGCAACATGAATTTTCATCATTCGTCAAATAGTGGCAGCCCTAGTCTGTAATAATGGTAGTACTTAGCTATTAAATAATGGCCTTTATTCTAAGTTAGGGACTTACCTGATATTCTTAAAAGGAAAAGGTTGGATGAAATATTATAGAGAACTCCATTGGGACAAACTTTGGTTTCTTAAACTTCAACTTAACAATCAGAAATATTTACAGAGAGGGCTACTTTAAGATTCTGAAAACATAAGTTTTATGCCACAAAGAGAAAAATTGTAATGACTCAACTGCTTCCATACATCTGAACTGAGATTTTGTGAATCATGCTTGGTGGTTGACATGACCAAAACTGATTAGACTCCCGAGTGTTATAGATAAGCAGGTTATTTTTAGTTCTTAAAGCAAATTTTCTATAATTTATAAGAGCAGTTTTTTTTGTGCGACCTTGCATGCAGGCTGTTCAGAAAGAAAGAGAAGAAAAGTTAGCAAAATCATTAAGAGATTTACTTAATCAATATGTCCGAGGTGATAAAGATGGATTCATGCAGCATGCAGAATCTGAAGCCAGACGGCTGTCTGATACTGGTAAATTGAGTTATCTAAGCATTTCCAGGGTTTTTTCTTTTCTTTTTTTTTTTCCTTTTTCTACTCGTATAGACATGTTCTGTTAATTAGAGGCTTTTTCTGTGCCAATTAGGTGTTAAACTACTTATTTGGGTCTGTCCTGCAGAATCTTAAATACTGTTATCTTTCTATGTTAAGAATTTTGCAAAATATGCATCTTTAAATGGCAGTGGATGAAAGTATACTCTCCTCTTAGCATCGTTTACAGAGGTAGCAATAAGTATAGGCTGTAAGTCATGATCCTCTGGCAGTATGGTTCAATGAATTTAAAACCAGCAGATTATTGCACTAGCCTTTTGGTACTTCTCTGCAGTAAACTTTGATGCTAGTAACCCCTACTGGCTTGAATTTGCAGCTTTTGGGGTTGATATATTACACACCATTGGCTACATATACTCGAGACAGGCATCCCAAGAGCTTGGAAAGAAGGCAATTTATCTTGGTGTACCATTTTTGGCTGAATGGGTCCGGCACAAGGGACATTTCTGGAAGTCACAGATCACTGCAGCAAAAGGCAAGTTATATTAAATCTATAAGCACCCTTTCCGAGTTTCCTCCTCCAACTCTTCAAAAGCAGTAGTTTCAGGAAGTTCTATCTGCCACTGATACAGTTAGAAATATAACTCCAGGTGCTTTTCAGTTACTGCAACTTCAAGAAGATATGCGCAAGCAATTTAAAATGGATGGTAGTGGCGCTGAAAATGATGTTGAAGCACATTTACGCTTAAATAAAGAAACTCTGATGAGCTCTTTATGGAAATTGAATGTCGTGGATATTGAAGTAACTCTTGTACATGTGTGCCAAATGGTGAGTTTCTTTGTATCTTAGTGACTTTGATACTTGGTTTATATTATAGTAATTCATATAGCTGGATATCTTTGCCACCTGTAGTTTGTCTAGCGAATTTATAGGCTAGGAAATGATTCTTGTTTCAATAATAGTTTTAAAATTTACGGATTTTCTTATCATTCTGACGAATGATGATTGGTTTTGCAGGTGCTGCGGGAAAATAATGTCAAGAAGGAGGAACTCAAAGCTAGAGCTCTGGCTCTAAAAATTCTTGGGAAGACATTTCAGGTACAAAATTCATTGAATTGGCTACCTTGTAATTTGCTGCATTCTTTAGCTTTACATACTAAGAATGCATAACAGGAAAGTCTTAGTATATTCTATCACGTGTAATCATTTGGAAGAAATCAAAAGAGATTTACGCTTTGGAACATTATTTCACCAGGAACAAGAAGCTCGAAACGGTGGAACATCAAGGAGGAAAAATGTTGCTGAAATGGATGATGATGATGATGATGATGATGATGATGGAAGCAGTTCTGACAGCAGCAGTGAAGAGGAGTCGCCAGGAGCACTTTCGTATCGAACTCCTTTTCTCACTCAGGCATGTTAGAAATCCTTCAGGCCTAACATACGTAAAACGCATATGAGATTTTGTCAAAATGTGATACAGATACATGATAATAGCACACGATATAATACACACACAGACACAGACACACACGCACACATATATATGCATGCATGAATATAGCATATGAGCTGCTGGTATTGGCATGGTTCTTAAGGGGTGAGTATCCTAGAACTGACAAACAAAAATCTATCAAATGCTATTGAAACATTACTGTCATTGATTGTTTGGAGCTCAGAATTGTTCACTTTACTGATTACTCCGAAATTGAAGATCAAAATTTTTTGTGTGTTATCAAATGCAGTATGATATTTATGAGTTGTTGTGAATTGTTGTGATAGGGCATTGGGAGACTGTTCAGATGCCTCTGCAACCCAGCCTTTGATGTGGATGATGATGAAATTGTGTTCAAAAGCAAATGATTGCATGAGAGATGTAAATTAGCATTATTGGACATTGGCAGGCACTACCATTTGCTTACCCCAAAAAAGATGTCTTAGTAACCAGACTCGTTTTGTTGCAATACTAATAAAACCCTTATTGATGATTGATGACTGTCAAACTTTTTGGTTTATTTTCATGATCCAAAGGATCAATACACTAAGCGGACAACTTCACTACATTTTTCTTTTTCTAAAACTACTAATGATGCCTGTCATCTGAATGCAATCATGATAACGATTTTAGGATGGCAGTTTTGGTTAAATAAAGAAACCAGATAGCAGACTAAATCACTACATGATTTTCCCACCCGAAAGAATGATTTCAGTTTTGGATTTTACCATCACAAATTATCAGAGTTATTATTTTCGATTCATAAATTAAGAAAAAAAAATAGTAATTATTTGAATAATAATACTTTAGTATTTAATCACATATATATATATTTAATATAATAAGACACATACCTTATATTTACATTTAACTTTTTATTTTTATCTAATAATACTAACTTATTATTATAATAAAAATCCTTAAAAGTCCTTAATAAAATCAACTATAATTATCTTAATATAATTCTAATAAAATCTTAACACACTAAAGTCGTATTTTAATTAAAATATCAATTAATAATAATAATAATAATAATAATAAACATGCACATCTTTTTTTTTCTTTTTTTACATTAAATTAAATTTAAATATTTATTTAAAATACTGATCTACAAGAGGATGGATATAGGTTATTGTAAAATTTAAAATTTTAACTAAAAAACTTAACCCCAAAGCGTTTCAAGTAAAACACAATCAATTTTGCACACTCAAGCCAAGCAAACAAACCTCAAGGTAAAATTTCTTTTCTTTTGTTTGTACGTGTCTAAGTTTTTTTTTTTTTTTAATATATAATTAAACAAATTTTGAGCAGGTAAAGCATATTTTTTTAAACAAATAATTTATTAAATTTTAATATGTAAATATAATTTTTAATACTATTTAAAGAAATAGTACAATCAACACCACAGCTACAATTTTAATATTTTTTGGAAACTAATCTTTATAATAATTATTATTTTTTGAGACGATTTCTAAAATTCTTTTAACGAGAAAAAAAAAAGGGTATTCAACCTTACTATCATAAGAGTTTCATTGGGCATGTAATTACCCTCATCAGAGAAGGATGATTCTTTTTATTTAAAATAGAAAAAATTAAATCCACTTTAAACTACAAAAAAAACTTTGAAAACTTTTAAATTATTTTTAAAAATATGTAATGGTACAATCAACATCATATTTGTTATAAAATAAAAGATAGAGAGTAAAGAAATAAAAGAGAGAGCATATTTTATTGATCAATCGGAATATTTACAATATTTCTACAAAGATTATCTTTATAGGCATAAGAAGTATAAATGAAGTAGAGATCTAATTCTAATGGCTATTAGAATTTAAAGTACATCAAAACTTATCTTGATCTTTATGGACATCCACTTAATAAAATATTCATAACACTCTTTGGATGTCCATTGATTGATAATGTGTCTCGTTAAAACCTTACTAAGATAAAAAACCTGTGGGAAAAAAATTCCTAGTGAAGGAAAAAGGGTACACATATATATAATACGCATAATATGCTGCCTCATTAAAAACCTTACCAGGAAAACCCAATGGGACAAAACCTTAATTAAAGGAAAAAGAGTACAGCGCGTATTTACTCCCTCTCATGAAAACATTACATAATATCTCATACTCTATGTATTCAATCTTGAATACTAGCTTTTCAAATGACCATTTAAACGTATTTGTTAAGCATTTATATCAATATTCTTTTGAAAGTCATGAATGAGGGAAAATTTTGAGGGAAATATATTTTGATCTCTTCAAGAGTTTCAACAATAATCATAACAAACTTTAATCATAATCATTCTATAAAAATACAAATAGGTATTTTAGATCATTTTATAATCCTCTTTCAACTACTATTGACAAAGTCAAATTTACCTCATATGTTCAATTATTTCAATTCATATAAATGAATAATTTCCCAATAATTTCAACATGCTTCTGTTAAACTTTACTATAAACTTTACTATATAGTGATTCATAAAAGGTTGTAACAACAACCATTAGACGCAAGTTAAATCTTTTATAAACTGTTCGTTTAATAATATATCTAAAGGTTATTGCACCCACCACAAAAGAATTTTATATCATTTCATAATCAATGCTAGGGCTTAGCGAAAAACTTCATATTTTTATTCTACTTTTGCAAAACTACTTCATTTGTACCCCCACTGGCTTTATACATTTAGGTATTTGGACCACTAGACAAAAAACTTCACGAATTTAATTTTACTTAAGTTGCGTCTTTCTATTTTGAACAATCTATTCCGTATTTATATTTCTCAATAGAATTATTCAAGATCCTCCTTTTATTTCATTATTTCAACAATAATATTGCATGCAAAACCATTGTCGATCACTTTTATTATCGGTTAGACATTTTCTCAAATTGACATAACTTATCAAGATCTCTTATTTTCACTATTTTAATCTTCAGTTTCAGGCACTTGAATCTCTTCTGAAGTTTTACTTATTAGTTATGTATTGGGTCTCTTCTGGAGCACCCGCCTTCACTGTATGACCATCTAGATTTATTATTTTCTTTTATGAGAATTTTCATATTTGGAACTTGTAATGAGTTATCCTTGTTGAACTTCTGGTTTAAATTACAGTCCCCCCTAACTCATTACAAGTTATTATTTCTCTCCTCCTAATGTAACAGCTCGGTTTTAGCTAAATCGGAACAGTGGTTTCGGAACCACAAATCTGAAGTTGTAAAAATTATTTTAATATTATTTTTGGTGTTTACAGTATGTGAATTAATATGTGTGAAAATTTCGTGTGAAAATTTTATCGTTTGTGTGCTCAATTTGATAAAAGGACTTAATCGCGTAAAATGAAAAAGTAGCATGCTTTTTGTTAAAGTGCCATATTGCTATGATTATTATTATGTGGGGTCCTTATGTGGTAAATTAGCCATTAACTAATGGTATGGACGGTTTTGGGGTTATAATACATGGTTTATTTATTAAATTATAAAGGTTAGTTTTGTAAATTAATTAAATATGTTAGTATAATAAAACATAAAATAAAAGGGCAATGCATTTTAATTCATCTTTGGCCGAAAATACAAAAGAAAAAGAAAGAAAAAGAACAAGCTAGGTTCGGCCTTGGTTTTGCTTGATTGAGGTATGTAATTTGTTCGGTTTTTGATAATTTTTACGTTTTTGAGATCGTTGCTTCGTGTTTTAGCTAGCCCATGCTTTAATTTTCGGAATTGATGATGAATTTGAGATTTGCCATTGTTGATAGCTTGATGATTTTTGTGTTTGATGATGAAAAATAAATATATGTTGTTAGATTGTCATGTTTAATTAAGTGATTTTTTTAGTAAAAATGCCTATTTAGGATTAAATAGTGAATTTTGTAAATTGAGGGGTCAAAATGTGAAATAAATGAAATAAATGGGCTGCTAGGGACCTTAGTGAAATTTGTCCAAGCTTGGGTGTGGTGAAATTTTGAATATTTTATGTTTTATGAAATAGGGACTAAATTGTGAAAAATGTAAAATGTTGGGGACTAAAGTGCAAATTGCCCTTTTTTGTGTTTTTGGATGAATTTGAGTACATATGTGATTAAATAAGTTTAATTTATATTAATTTAGATCAAGAAAAGAGGAAATTGGATTTGGATCGAGGGAAATCAAAAGTTGTCGAATAGCCGTTCCGGTCCGTTCGTCTCCGTACGAGGTAAGTTCATAAGTAAATAATTGTTGTTAAATTCATATGAAAATGTATTTAATTGTGCCGAATTGAATTTTAGTAACTATATATGTGTATGCCAAATTTATATAAGTATGGGAGAAGTAACTACGAGCTTGAAACGATCGAATTACGACGTTCGAAAGCCCCGTACGAACCATAGGAATAGTTAGGATACATATGTCATGACATGGGATTCCGATATGTGATTTCGTGTAAGACCACGTCTAGGACGTTGGCATCGATTTGATATTTACGTGTAAGACCATGTCTGGGACATTGGCATCATATATGATTTCGTGTAAGACTCTGTCTGGGACAGTGGCATCGATATTTGATTACATGTAAGACCTCGTCTGGGACGTTGGCATTGTACGAGCTTTTTAAGCTATCCGAGTATCCTTATTGATTCTGAATGGTTCAACGGGCAATGTTGAGTTAAGATCGAATGTGAAATCGAGCTCAATAGTTCAGGTATGTGCGAAGTTAAATGTTCATGAAAATAAGGTAAGTATAGTACTTGAGATGATGATATGAACTATGCATGTTAAAGGTGTGATCATTATGTACATGAGATTGTTCATATTCGGCCAAGTTGAAATAATAATGTTAATGTTCATTTGATAATTTATTTGCTTATGACTTACTAAGCTATTTATGCTTATTGTGTGTGTTTGTTCGTTGTTTTATAGATTTTGGAAAGCTAGTTACGAGCTCGGGGATCGTCAAGGAAGTCCATCACACTATCGATCGTTATTTTGGTATTTTAAAAGCTTGAATCATGAACTTATGGCATGTATAAGCTAGCATATGTTTTGGTTGGTTTTGAAATTGTAAATATAAAGCCATGCTAAAATGGCTAGAAATGATGCTTATGTTTATGCAGTTTTGATCATGATATAAGTTCATGTTGGGATTTATGTTTCATGGTACTTATTTGTGGTGTGCTTGATATATGAATCGGTTTGATGTAATGAATTTGTTGATGTATGTGTTTGAGTTGTGGTTTATTGTTGAATTGTTAAATATGTATATGTTTTATCTTGTGAATTGGCTTAGAAATAGAAAAGAGTACACACTCATGTTCGGTTAGAAATGGATAATTTGATTATATATATAAACAGGTATATGACATGTTGTATATGTCTTGGTATTTGATGGTCAATTTGGTTAGTTTAAGGTTAGATTTTATTTATATGTATAATGTGATAGACGAATTAATAGTAGTATGACCACATTAATTCGATTATTTATTAGTGAAAATTTGTTATATCTAGGTATGCATTAGGTTATAAAATAGGATGAATCGGTTTGATCACATGATTATGTTATAAGCATGTTTCATTGGTTATATGATTAATTAGTCAGTGATTTAATAAGCATGTTTATATTTGGCTAGTAATAGGTAAGACCAATAAATATATGCCTATGATATCATTGGTTGTGAATTGATCATTCTATTAAGGATAGGAAATGGCAAAATTTGTACCATTTATGTGTAACACCCCTAACCCGTATCCGACGCCGGATTAGGGTTAAAGGCGTTACCGGACTGATTGGAAACTTACATAACATTTCATACGTTACATTCATCATTAACAATCATAGTGTCCCTTAGATGAGTCATCAAGACCCAAAGCATGCATATAAACCGAGTTGGGACTAAATTGAAACACATATAAAATTTCATGAAAATTAAAAACTTATCTAAAATACAGGAGAGACACGCCCGTGGGAGGAGACCGTGTGTCCTCCACGGCTTCTAGACACCCCCGTGTGTCCATCCGTGTCTATATACTAACTATATCAACATGGTCACTAGGCACGCCCGTGTGCCATGACCGTGTGCTAATAGGCCATAAACTGACTTTCCCAACACGGCCACCAAGCACGCCCGTGGGCCAAGGCCGTGTGCTTTTAGCTAGCTACTGACTTGTACACCACGGCCAGCTGACACGCCCATGTCGAGGCCGTGTGCTATTTAAGCTACATTCTGTCAATTCACCCACGGTCTTAGGCACGCCCGTGTGCCACAACCGTGTGACATTATAGGCCATTTACAAGGCCAAAATGCCACCCAAAAAGGGTCATACCTACAAGCAACCTTAACCATCTCATTTCATGCATATATGGCAACCAAAAACATACCAAAATGAACATTCCATCAACACATTCATTCAAGTATATTACCAACTCAAGTCTTACCTAAAACACATGGCTTGGTTCACTTCATAAACATTTACACATATCTAGCCTATACATGCCATATTTAGCTATATTCATTCTCAAAAAGGTACCAAAATAAGTTTAGTAGTGTGATGATGATCCTTAACGGTCCCGAGAGCCAGTAGCTTGACGACCTATAAAACAGAGAAAAACACACACTGAGTAAGCTTTCCAAAGCTTAGTAAGTCATATACAAATAAACTTAATAGACTAGTATATAAGCATATATAAATATAGGCACATTTCATATACATAACATCCTCTCACATATATACATTGGTTCATACTATTGGCCACATTTGCCACATTCATAAATTCCAAAAGCCTTTTATGCACAAAACTATTTCAAAGGTTCATAACCATCATAGCAAGGTTACATAGGAACTCACATTATATACACTCAGTGTATAAATCAACGTACCTGAATCGAATTCACTATTTACATGGCTATTTCGTATCACAAACTTGCCCGTTAAACCGTAAGGAATCTAATAGGATACCCAGAAAGCTCAGAATGGTCATACAATGCCAACGTCCCAGACGAGGTCTTACATGCATTCAGACATTGATGCCACTGTCCCAGACAGGGTCTTACACAAACCATTACAATGCCAATGTCCCAGACATGGTCTTACATGTACAGATCATATCGATGCCAACGTCCTAGACGTGGTCTTACACGTAAAATTCATATTGATGCCTACGTCCCACACGAGGTCTTACACGAAATCTCAAATCAACGGCAACGTCCCAGACGTGGTCTTACATGATATAATAGAACAGAAACCTATGTCATGACATAGCTAATCCTAACTACTCCTAGGTTCACACGAGACTTCTCAGACTTAGTCACTATATAGAACTTATCTCGGAATTCATATGCATAACCTCTCATAAACATCCATTATCAACATTGGTCATATGAACAATTATAATTTCATACAAGTACGTTTATTTGCATAATGACTTACCTCGGATTCGGTTTATCGGAATGAAAATGGTTATTCGTTTACTTTCGCTTTCCCGCGATCTAAATCCGTTTTCCTCGGTTCTTGATCTAAACATATTCAGAATTAACTCTTTTATTCACTTATTCAGTCAATTCAATCCAAAGACATACATTTAGGGTAATTTGCAAATTAACCCTCATAATTGCACAATTTATCAATTTAATACATTTTTCACAAAACATCAAATTCACATAATTTGTTCACACCCATGCATAGCCTAACCTCCCTAGGGACTATATAAGTCCAAAAATTTCATCAAATTCACAAATTAGTCCTCCAAAATAATATTTTCACAATTTAGCCGTATTTAGCTAAATTCATCAAAACTTCAAGAACAAAACATGTTCATCTAGCTCAAAACTTTTATTTAACATCAAAAATCATCAAAAAGCTTGACATATCTTTAATGGCATGTCACACAAACATCATCAATTCGAAAAATTAAGACATGGGTTTTGTAGCTCTCAAAGCAACGATTGCAAAAACGTAAAAATTATCGAAAACCGATTAAAGCAAACCTTGAATTTTGGCTTGATAGTAGCCGAATGTACAAAGCTTCCAAGCTTTCTTTTCTTTGGTGATTTTCGGCAAGAAAAATGACAAAATAAAGCCATTATACTTGTTTCTTTTATTAATATATGACTTAAAAATTCATTTCCAATTTTAACCTTATAAAACAAAATTTTTATAACATAAATAACAAGGTCATTTTTGACCATAACCACCCACTAACTAAATAGTGGTTCAATTGCCATTTAAGGTCATAACTTTAAAAAGCCACAACACATTAGTACTTAAACAAATAGCATACAACTTTCACATTTAATGCAAATCAATCCTTTGCTCAAATTAACACACGAACAGACAAATTAATTTACGGAAATTTACCACATGCTTAGTCACATATCAACGGCACAGACAATAATATTAATATATTACACGGACTCAGATTTGTGGTCCCAAAACCACTGTTCCGACTAGAGTATAAACCGGACTGTTACAATTCTCCCCCTAGGGATTTTCGTCCCCGAAAATCTTACCGTTAAACAGATTCGGATATTACTGTCTTATTGAATCTTCAGGCTCCCACGTAGCCTCTTCTATTCCATGTCGATTCCACAATACTTTCACTAGCGGAATTTTCTTGTTTCTTAGCTCTTTCACTTCACGAGCTAGGATACGGATCGGTTTCTCTTCATATGTCATATCAGATCGGATTTCAATTTCAGATGGAGCAATTACATGTGACGGATCGGATCGATATCTACGGAGCATCGAGACATGAAACACATTGTGGATCTTTTCTAATTCAGAGGGCAATTTTAATCTATATGCAACAGGCCCGACACGTTCAATGATCTTATAAGGTCCGATGAACCTCGGACTTAACTTGCCTTTACGTCCAAAACGGAGTACTTTCTTCCACGGTGAAACCTTAAGAAATACTTTGTCGCCGATCTCAAATTCTATATCTTTTCGTTTCAAGTCTGCATATGACTTCTGATGATCAGATGCTGTTTTAAAACAATCTCGGATCAGTTTTACTTTCTATTCTGAATCTTTTATCAAGTCGACCCCATGTAGCTTATTTTCACTGAGCTCGATCCAAATCAGAGGTGTACGACATTTACGTCCGTACAAAGCTTCATATGGTGCCATTCTGATACTCGAGTAAAAAATGTTATTGTATGCAAATTTAATCAAAGGCAGATACTATTCCCACGATCCATTAAACTCAAGTATACAACATCTTAACATATCTTCAAGAATCTGAATAATCCGCTCAGATTGACCATCTGTTTGTGGATGAAAGGCTGTACTGAAATGAAGTTTCGTGCCTAAAGCATCTTGCAGTTTCTTCCAGAATCTCGATGTAAACCTCGGATCTCTATCTGACACAATATATAGTGGCACCCCGTGCAATCTAACAATCTCGGAAATATATAGCTCGGCTAATCTATCAAGTGAATAGTCAGATTTACCGGAATAAAATGGGCAGATTTAGTTAATCGATCAACTATGACCCAAATCGCATCTTTCTTTCTCGGAGTCTGAGGCAATCCAGAAACAAAGTCCATCGTTACTCTATCCCATTTCCACTCAGGAATCAAAATTGGTTGAAGTAACCCAGACGGAACTTGATGTTCGACTTTAACTTGTCGGCGAGATTAAACATTTTGACACATAGTCAGAAATATCTCTTTTCATACCAGACCACCAGTAGTGTTGCTTCAAATCGTGATACATTTTAGTACTCCCCGGATGAACAGATAGACAACTGTTATATGCTTCACTTAAAATTAGCTGAATCAACTTCGGATTTCTCGGAACACAGATACGACCTCGAAATCTCAAACAATCATCAACAACTCGAAATTCAGATTCAGAATTCAAATCACACTGAGCTCGTTTTGTTGTTAACTCATTATCAGATTTCTGAGCATCACATATCTATTGTAAGAACAACGGCATTGCTTTTAATTCAGCTATTATAGAACAATCATCAGACAAATCCAACTGAGTACTCAATGCTCTTAATGCAAACAACGATTTTCTACTCAGAGCATCTACAACAACATTTACTTTACCCGGATGATAATCTATCACAAGTTCATAATCTTTTAACAGCTCTAGCCACCTTCTCTGACGCAGGTTCAAATCTTTCTGAGTCATTAGATACTTCAGACTTTTATGATCCGAAAACACATGACATTTCTCACCATACAAATAATGGCGCCAAATCTTAAGTGCAAACACAATCGCAGCTAACTCAAGGTCGTGCGTCAGATAATTCTTTTCATGCGGCTTTAATTGTCTTGAAGCATAAGCTACAACTTTGCCTTCCTGCATCAAGACACATCCCAGACCGTTTAATGAAGCATCACTGTAAATCACAAATTCTTTACCCGATTCTCGGTGTACTAACACCGAGCTTACATTATGAGTTTTCAAGCGATCAAAACTTCTCGACATCTATCAGACCATTCAAATCTAACATCCTTCTGAAGTAGTTTTGTCATCGGAGTAGCTATCACTGAAAATTCTTTTACAAATCTACGGTAATAACCAGCTAAGCCCAGAAAGCTACGGACTTCAGACACGTTCTTCGGAGGTTTCCAATCCAAAATAGCAGAAATCTTACTTGGATCAACTCGAATTCCAGAAGCTGACACAATATGCCCCAGAAAACTAACCTCGTGTAACCAGAATTTACATTTGCTAAATTTTGCGTACAATTTCTTCTCTCTCAGAGTTTGCAACACAATCCTCAGATGCTCGGCATGCTCAGTCTCATCCCGTGAATAAATCAAGATGTCATCAATAAATACGACAACAAATCGATCTAGGTACGACCTGAAAATTCTGTTCATCAGATCCATAAAAATAGCAGGAGCATTGGTTAGTCCAAATGGCATAACTAAGAACTCATAATGCCCGTACCTCGCTTAAAGCGCTCTTGAATGTGCGAATCTTTCACTCATAACTGATAGTATCCCGATCTCAGATCAATCTTGGAAAATACAGTAGCTCCTTTTAACTGATCAAATAAATCATCAATCCTGGGCAACGGATATTTGTTCTTTATAGTCACTTTGTTCAGCTGACGATAATCAATACACATCCTCGTTGTGACATCTTTCTTTTTCACAAACAGAACAGGAGCACCCCAAGGCGAGAAACTCGGTCTAGCGAACCCTCTATCAGTCAACTCTTGCAACTGTGACTTTAACTCCTTCAACTCTGTTGGTGCCATTCTATACGGAGCTATTGAAATAGGTGTATTACCCGGCAACAACTCAATACCAAATTTAACTTCACGTATCGGAGGCAAACCCGGTAATTCTTCCGGAAACACATCAGAATATTCACAGACAACAGGCACTAACTCAACTTTCTTTTCAGACACTTTCGAGTCAATAACATAAGCAAAATATGCCTCATATTCCTTTTTCACATAACTTTGAGCTTTCAAAACAGTTATCACAGTAGACAATCCACTCAAATCATTAGACTCCACTCGTACAATCTCATCATTCGAACATCTCAAATCAATAGTCTTTCTTTTACAGTTCACAACAGCATCATGCAAAAACAACCAATCCATACCCAGAATAATATCGAACTCGTCAAATGGCAAAAACATTATATCAGTAGGGAAACAGGTATCTCGAAACATTAACAGACAGTTCTTGCATACTTTGTCAACAAGAACACTTTAACCTAAGGGGTTCGATACTTTAATAGTAAACTCAGTAGACTCTACAGGAAAAGTCTTGTTGAACACTAAATTCATGCATATATATGAATGCGTAGAACCAGGGTCTATCAAAGCAATCACAGAAGTATCATTAAGAGTAAAAGTACCCGTTATAACATCAGGCGATAAAGCTTCCTCTCGAGCTCGTACAACATACGCTCTGGCAGGCGCTGTAACACCCTAAAATTCAAGTATCGATTTATTGCATGTTTTGGTGTTTAGATTATGAAGGAAAATTTTCTTATTTCTTTTCGTGCCTATTATAGTCCTGAAGAAGAGTATAGAATTATTCGGGTATGGAATAATTTTTAGTTTGAGAATTTATTGAAGTGGAGCAAGTGGCATTGACACTTAAGTTAAATTAAGTGTTAAAAAGTAGCATAAGATGAGTAAATGGCAAGGTGGTGTTGGCGCATGAGATATTGCATGAGGGGAGTGGTTCGAATCCCTTGTATAGCATTTAGACAACTTTTATTTTTGCACTTGTATAGCAAGTGTCGGCCAAGCAATAGATATGGTAAGGTTGGACTTTTCGTTTTGGTAAGTAGACTAAAGGAATAAGGAAATAGCTAACTTATAGTATGGAATCAAGAAAAATTGGAAAGATAAGGGGACATAAGGCATGTATCAAGGAAAAGGTTTTGGAAACTAATTCATGGCCATTTGACCATGAATTTGGACGGCAATGTGGTCTAGGGGGGAGTTGGCCGAATATGCTAGTAGTTGGCTAGGATTAGGAGTTTGTTTTGGTCATTCCTAGCATTTTGTGCAAAGGTTTGCAATTCTCTTTTCAACCTCTTTTCCTTTGGCCGAATTTGATATTTTGGTAAGCCTAATTCTTTTGACCATTTGGTCATTTTTTCTCATCACTTTAGTATTCTTTTGTGCCTCTTCATAGTGCCGAAATTGCTAGTACCAAAAAGGCCATTCCTTTCTTTTTGTTTTCTTTCTCCATTGCCGAATGTACTTTGCTCCTAAGCACATCTTTTTCTTTCTCTTTTCTCCTCTTTGAAAACCGAAACATCATCATCATCTCTTCTCTTATATTTTATTTCTTTTCACTCATACCTTCTCCATTAATTTTCTCATGGCCGAATGTTAGTGAGCCATAGCTGAACCATTTTCTCTTTTCTTTGGTTAATCATAGCCGAATCTTTTTCTATTCATAAACATCTTTCTCAATCGTCTCTTTTCAACCGTGGACAATAGGTAAGGATTCTTTTTAGTTCATGTTAGTTAATAGTTGTCATGGCCGAATCTTGATAGTGGTATAAAGGCTTTCTTATATCGAAATAAACGTTCATTCTATTAATGTTTTTATTTGTTATACTTTAGTGCGATAACGGAAGATCAGAAATCAAGTGTTCGTAAGTAACATAGAACGTTGGAAACGATTTAAGGTGTTAAGGGAACGTTTTGGTTGACTCTCATTTTTTGGAACAAGGATCTTTGTGGTAAGCAAATTTCACCCTTAAACCCTTAGTCATATTTTGATGTAATATTAGATTGGATTAACGATCTTTTGTCTTTGAAGACAATCAAAATAGGGAAGAAAAGGGCAGTGAATAGTGTTCGAAAGAGGGGTGGTTCCGTTATTCCCCCTAAGTTTAAGCGAAGGACTGTTTCAGCAATCCGGGATTTCCCACCGGGTTGTGGACGTTCATCCGAGGAGAATCAACTGTTCGAAGTCGTTCGTACTCCCGAACCATTATTTGTTCGTGGATTTGATTCGGTTAACGAACCATCAATCGGGGAGAAACCGCAAGTTGAAGTAGTTCGAAAACCCGAGGGTAAAATTTTAGATCGTTATTTTTAGATCGGTTTCATTAATAAATTATAGTGTTCTAATTATCGTAATACGTATAGGTGTTGACGAGCGGGAAAGTCTAGTTCTCACTATAACCAGGTGTGTAACCTCACACTTATCTTTCGGGTTAGATACTAAACATTAAGTATTTTGATAAATCGTAAAAATGGCAAAATCGAAAATTATGTGATAATTAACACTTTGTGTAAATGCATGAAAACGGTTAAAGTCGGAAAAAAATTGCTAGATCGATAAATTGAGCCGAAAAATTGCTAGATCGATAAATTGAGCCGAAAAATTGCTAGATCGATAAATTGAGCCGAAAAACTGCTAGATTGTTAAATTGGGTCAAAAGACTGCTAGATCGCTAAATGGGCCAAAAACCTTCTAGTTCGATATTTGGGCCTAAGTTCGCTAGATTGCTAAATGGGCTAAATACTATTTTGTTTAATGGACCCAAATGAAAAGTTTAATTAAAAACTCATTTGTATTATGGATTACTTGATAAATTATTTATGATTAAAGTTTGTTATTCATACATAATTGCATGGGATGGGATACATGATGAAGAGAAGTAAGGCTGTGGCCATGAATCTAGTTCGGTGGCTCGCCACAAATTTGGCTTAATGCCTCTAGTTTGGTGACTATGTCACAATCTAGTTGGTAGTGCACTACAATATTATTTAAAAGGCTAAATGCCTACGATTGGTGTGTTTGGCGGGGTGGGTTGACTTGATCCCCACAGGTGTCTTTGGTTAGTACAGGGGTGTGTAGCGGATGGAAATTAGGCTTGGTTGGGAAATTCATTTTACATGCATTTTATATATTTTATTTCATTTTATATTGTTAAAATTTGTAATTGGGCTCAAGGCCAAATTAATGCCTTGATGGTCTGGCCCAATAATGGTGGTAAGTGAGTTACACACTGAGTTCTTTGTAACTCACCCCGTTTTATTATCCATCTCAAGTAATGGAAATTGATGTGGACTTGGGCCGGGGATGACATGGTGGAGGCCATACTACGAGCTTGGGTTTTATAAACTATGAACTTTATTTAAGTTACTTATTTTAATTACTATTTTGGGTATGATGTAATAAGGCCTCTAATTATGTTTTTATGGATTTTTATGTGTGGATGGATTTAATTTTATTTTAAGACTCTTAATATGGGCTTATGTTAAATCTATAAAGTTTTCTTAAAAATATTGTGTTTTATAACAATTTTGGACACCTAAATTATTTTTCAATTTCTTTCAAATTCTTCTAAAACTACGTTAAGGTTTTGACTAATATATATAAGATTTCAAACAAGTCTTTTCTTAATTCATAATCATTGTACTTAGTTCTTATTAAACCTTATTTCTAAAGGTTTTGCATTCTTATTTTACTTAAATCATTAGAGAATTTTGGATGTTCGTTCGGTGTGACAAACCAAATCTCGTCTTAACGCATAGACTGGTTTGGGGTGTTACATTTAATGGTATCGAGAGCGGGTTCAAAACTCGGTTGTGGTTTGGGTTCAACAAAGATATTTGTTTGAGAAACAACTCAAATTTCTAGACTTTTTTTGATTTAAAGGTAGTATGGCACCATGAGCATCCCGCGCCAAGTCAAGTAAGTATCTGTATATTGATTGTTTATTATCATTGTGATATGATCATAAGAAACACTCTAGAACTTCTAGTTTTAGGTGTTGAAACTGTAGAGATTGAGACAATAAGGATATGATTGCGGAAACAACTCTATCTCTTTATATCATAAAACATCGTTAATAAACACTAAAATAGTATTTTGATTCATAAAACTCTTAATCAGATTAAATCAGTCACTATGAGCACTAGAGGACGTGGTCGTGGACGCGCGGTAGACGTGGCCGTGGTAGAGGGCGCGAGGTGTTAGAGGCGCAACTAAAGCGCCGGATCATATGCCGGAAATGGATGCACTGCGTCACTCGAAAGTGAGACGGGATCACATGATCATATGGAAGAAGATAATGCGGTGACGCGAGCAATGCCGCGAGTCCTTAAAAGTCATTTGGAGCTAGAACCGGGCCAACGGCTCGCGGGTCGATATCGAAACGATTGAAATCAAGTGGTGCTTTGAGGTTTTCGAGAGGTGTCTCAGTGTAGCTCCAAATGTCGCTGAATATTGGCTTGAGGCGATGGAGCGAATTATGGACGATCTTGAGTGCGGTGGAACAAAAACTAAGGGGAGCGGTGTCCTTGTTAAGGGACGAAGCATACCAATGGTGGCTTCTTGTCCGAGAAGGCATGAAGTCGCATTAGTTAATTGGGAATTCTTTAAAGTTTCCTTTCAAGGGAAATATGTAGGAGCGAGTTATGTTGATGCCGAAGGAAGGAATTTCGAACTGGTCCAAGAGAATAAGACGATGGCGGCATATGAAGTCTGAGTTTTTGCGCTTGAGTTGCTATGCTCGAACTATAGTGGCAGCGGATCATGAGCGTTATTGTGTACGCTTTGAGGATGGCTTGAACGATGAATTGCGGGTTTTAATAGCCCCACAACAAGTTAGAACTTTTGCCACGCTTGTGGAAAAGGCCAAGATAGCCAAAGAGGCTAAGAACTCGGAACAATGAGAATCGGGAATGAGCTAGAGGCAAGAGAGATATGAAGTATTCGGGTTCTTTAAGAAGGTTCTCAAGAGGCCTCGGAATGATGAACCACTCAAGGCGAACACTGTGAATCGTGAATTAGAGTCAAGATTGTCTTGATTGTGGAAAAGGCATTCGGAGAGTGCCGAAGAAAACGGGTGCTTGCTATAAATGCGGTCGATGGATCATCAATATAGGAATTGCCCTCGTCGAATGGATACAACTCGGGAAGCTCGTAATACCGATGCACCACCGCAAGAGGAATTCAAAGCAACCACCGAGAGGTCGTGGACCGGTCGTGGTGGTAATGGGGCTAGGCGTGGTCAAGGTGCGCTGGTCGAGGCAATGGTCCTAGAGGCAACACGGATGCAAGACGGCCGGGATTGGTATATGCGGTTAGAAGCCGTGAGGATGGCAATGCACTGATGTGATAAGCGCACGCGTTCTTCATCTTTGATGTACCTGTTATTGCTTTGATAGATATTGGTTCTACCCATTCGTATGTTGCTAGCACTATATCTGGAAACTTGAATTTAGACTCTGAAATTTTTGATAGTGAGATGAAGGTGATTAGTCCTTTAGGACAGTCGGTATTGGTAAATAAACTGTTTAGAGATGTGCCCTTAGAAATTTAAGGAGAAATATTTTTGGCGAATTTGATGGAATTGCCTTTCGGCGAGTTCGATATCATTTTGGGCATGGATTGGTTGGTTAAGCACCGGGCGAAATTGGATTGTGCTGAAAAGCGGATGTCAATAAGGACGGTGGAGGATAAAGAAATAGTTATGATAGGCGAACGAATGAATTACTTGGCAAATGTGGTATCTGCGTTAAAGGCAGAAAAGTTGATGCGGAAGGGGTATGGAGCATTTCTAGCTTTTATTAGTGCTTTAGATGCCAAAGGGTTGTCGATGGAAGATGTGAGAACAGTGAAGGAATTTCGGATGTATTTCTGAAGAACTTCCGCATACCTCCGGATCGGGAAGTGGAATTTGGTATTGAGCTCTTGCCGGAAGCTCCGGTGTCCATTGATCCTTATAGAATGGCACCGAAGGAGTTGGCGGAGCTTAAAGCTCAAATTCAAGAATTGTTGGATCGGGGTTTTATTCGACCGAGTGTGTGTCTCGTGGGGAGCACCAGGTTTTGTTTGTTAAGAAGAAAGATGGGTCAATGCGTATGTGTATTGACTATGAGCAATTAAATAAATTGACGATCAAGAATAGGTATCCTCCGCCAAGAATTGATGACTGTTTGATCAAATGAAGGAGCTTCTATTTTCTCCAAAATTGATTTGGGATCGAGTTATCACCACTTAAGGTGAAAGAAGCGGATATTCACAAGACGGCTTTCCGAACTCGTTATGGACATTATGAGTTTTTGGTGATGCCGTTTGGGTTGACCAATGCACCAGTTTGCATTTATGGATATGATGAACCGGGTCTTTCAACCATATTTAGACCGGTTTGTGGTGGTATTCATAGATGACATTCGGTATATTCAAGGAATGAAGAGGAGCATGACTCGCATTTACGAATTGTATTGCGATTACTTGAAATAATCAATCGTATGCCAAATTCGGTAAATGTGAATTTTCGTTAAGGAAGTGACTTTCTTGGGTCATGTGGTATCAGTAGGAAGGAATAAGGGTGGATCCTCGGAAGATTGAGGTTGTATTGGATTGGAAACCACCAAAGTCGATGAGTGAGATTCGGAGTTTCTTTGGGTTTGGTGGTTACTATAGACGCTTTGTTGAGGGGTTTTCGTTGATTCCGCACCCTAACTAAGCTATTGCGGAAGGAGTACCATATATATGGACCGTTAAACAAAGCAAAGAAAGTTTCGAGAAATTGAAGAAGATTTTAACAAGCGCCATGATCTTGATTCAACCCGAGGTGGAAAGGAGTTTATAGTTTATCGCGATGCGTCACACACGGGCTTAGGATGTGTATTGATGCAAAGTGGGAAAGTGGTGGCTTATGCTTCTCGTCATTTGAGACCCAGACGAAGTAAACTACCCTACTCATGACTTGGAGTTAGCTGCAGTAGTGTTTGCTCTAAAGATTTGGAGGCATTACCTCTACGGTGAAAAGTCTATCATCTATACGGATAACAAGAGTCTTAAATATCTTCTTACTCAGAAGGAATTAAACTTGAGACAACGAAGATGGGTGGAGCTGTTAAAGGACTATGATTTCTCAATCGAGTATCATCTGGAAAAGCTAATGTGGTAGCAGACGCGTTAAGTCGTAAGGTGGATTTTGATTTGAGAACAATGTTTGCCCATTTGAGTTTGTACGAGGATGGTAGTCTGATAGCGGAACTTCAGGTGAAGCCTCTGTGGTTAGAGCAAATCAAGGAAAAACAGATATCAGATAAGAAGTTGGGACTTTTAATTCAACAAGTTGAAAATGTTGGAATAGAGGATTTTAGCATAAACGCGGAAGGTGTGTTATGTTTTCGTGGGAGAGTTTGTATGCCTAAGGACTCAGATCTGAGACAAATGATTCTACGGGAGGCGCATAGTAGCCCTTATGCTATGCACCCGGAGGAAATAAGATGTATCGGGATCTTCATGAACAATATTGGTGGCGTGGTTGAAGCGTGAGATTTACGAATTTGTGGGAAAATGTTTAACTTGTCGCAAGTGAAGGCGGAGCATCAATTACCGTCAGGATTATTACAACCGGTAAAGATTCCTCTTTGGAAATGGGAGGATTTTCTACCGTTGGCAGAATTTGCTTACAACAATAGCTATCAGTCTAGCATTGGATGGCACCCTACGAGGCATTATATGGTCGTAGGTGTCGTTCTCCTAGTTGTTGGACCGAATTGGGCGAACGGCAGATGTTAGGTCCCGGTGATCTCAAACGGAAGAAAAAGTAAAAGCTATTCGAGCACGCAAGTTAAAGGAAGCTTGGATAGACAAAATTCGTATGCAGATCAAGCGTAGAAGTATCGAGTATCTTTGTGGGGATCAAGTTTTCTTGAAGGTCTCACCTTGGAAGAAGATTTTCGAGTTTGGGAAGAAGGGCAAGTTGAGTCCTAGATACATTGGACCATATCGTGTGGTGAAGCGTGTTGGTCGGTTGCCTATCGATCGAATTACCTCGAGTTGAGTCGATTCATAATGTTTTTCATGTTTCCATCTTTGGCGCTATAGATCGGATCCTTCGCACATAGTACGGTAGAAGAAGTGGAGTTGAATTCAGATTTGTCTTTTGAGGAGGAACCGGTGGAAATCTTAGACCGAGATGCTAAGGTGTTAAGAAAGAAAACCGTGCCGTTGGTCAAGGTTTTATGGCGTAATCATAGAGTGGAGGAAGCTACGTGGGAGCCTGAAGATGCAATTCGGCAACAATACCCTCACCTTTTTCAACCAGGTAAATTTCGAGGACGAAATTTTCTTTAAGGAGGGTAGAGTTGTAACACCCTAAAATTCAAGTATCGATTTATTGCATGTTTTGGTGTTTAGATTATGAAGGAAAATTTTCTTATTTCTTTTCGTGCCTATTATAGTCCTGAAGAAGAGTATAGAATTATTCGGGTATGGAATAATTTTTAGTTTGAGAATTTATTGAAGTGGAGCAAGTGGCATTGACACTTAAGTTAAATTAAGTGTTAAAAAGTAGCATAAGATGAGTAAATGGCAAGGTGGTGTTGGCGCATGAGATATTGCATGAGGGGAGTGGTTCGAATCCCTTGTATAGCATTTAGACAACTTTTATTTTTGCACTTGTATAGCAAGTGTCGGCCAAGCAATAGATATGGTAAGGTTGGACTTTTCGTTTTTGGTAAGTAGACTAAAGGAATAAGGAAATAGCTAACTTATAGTATGGAATCAAGAAAAATTGGAAAGATAAGGGGACATAAGGCATGTATCAAGGAAAAGGTTTTGGAAACTAATTCATGGCCATTTGACCATGAATTTGGACGGCAATGTGGTCTAGGGGGGAGTTGGCCGAATATGCTAGTAGTTGGCTAGGATTAGGAGTTTGTTTTGGTCATTCCTAGCATTTTGTGCAAAGGTTTGCAATTCTCTTTTCAACCTCTTTTCCTTTGGACGAATTTGATATTTTGGTAAGCCTAATTCTTTTGACCATTTGGTCATTTTTTCTCATCACTTTAGTATTCTTTTGTGCCTCTTCATAGTGCCGAAATTGCTAGTACCAAAAGGCCATTCCTTTCTTTTTGTTTTCTTTCTCCATTGCCGAATGTACTTTGCTCCTAAGCACATCTTTTCTTTCTCTTTTCTCCTCTTTGAAAACCGAAACATCATCATCATCTCTTCTCTTATATTTTATTTCTTTTCACTCATACCTTCTCCATTAATTTTCTCATGGCCGAATGTTAGTGAGCCAGTTGAACCATTTTCTCTTTTCTTTGGTTAATCATAGCGAATCTTTTTCTATTCATAAACATCTTTCTCAATCGTCTCTTTTCAACCGTGGACAATAGGTAAGAATTCTTTTTAGTTCATGTTAGTTAATAGTTGTCATGGCCGAATCTTGATAGTGGTATAAAGGCTTTCTTAGATCGAAATAAACGTTCATTCTATTAACGTTTTTATTTGTTATACTTTAGTGCGATAACGGAAGATCAGAAATCAAGTGTTCGTAAGTAACATAGAACGTTGGAAACGATTTAAGGTGTTAAGGGAATGTTTTGGTTGACTCTCATTTTTTGGAACAAGGATCTTTGTGGTAAGCAAATTTCACCCTTAAACCCTTAGTCATATTTTGATGTAATATTAGATTGGATTAACGATCTTTTGTCTTTGAAGACAATCAAAATAGGGATGAAAAGGGCGGTGAATAGTGTTCGAAAGAGGGGTGGTTTCGTTATTCCCCCTAAGTTTAAGCGAAGGACTGTTTCAGCAATCCGGGATTTCCCACCGGGTTGTGGACGTTCATCCGAGGAGAATCAACTGTTCGAAGTCGTTCGTACTCCCGAACCATTATTTGTTCGTGGATTTGATTCGGTTAACGAACCATCAATCGGGGAGAAACCGCAAGTTGAAGTAGTTCGAAAACCCGAGGGTAAAATTTTAGATCGTTATTTTTAGATCGGTTTCATTAATAAATTATAGTGTTCTAATTATCGTAATCACGTATAGGTGTTGACGAGCGGAAAGTCTAGTTCTCACTATAACCGGTGTGTAACCTCACACTTATCTTTCGGGTTAGATACTAAGCAGATAGAAGTATTTTGATAAATCGTAAAAATGGCAAAATCGAAAATTATGTGATAATTAACACTTTTGTGTAAATGCATGAAAACGGTTAAAGTCGGAAAAAAATTGCTAGATCGATAAATTGAGCCGAAAAACTGCTAGATTGTTAAATTGGGCCGAAAAACTGCTAGATTGATAAATTGGGTCAAAATACTGCTAGATCGCTAAATGGGCCAAAAACCTTCTAGTTCGATATTTGGGCCTAAGTTCGCTAGATTGCTAAATGGGCTAAATACTATTTTGTTTAATGGACCCAAATGAAAATTTTAATTAAAAACTCATTTGTATTATGGATTACTTGATAAATTATTTATGATTAAAGTTTTTTATTCATACATAATTGCATGGGATGGGATACATGATGAAGAGAAGTAAGGCCTGTGGCCATGAATCTAGTTCGGTGGCTCGCCACAAATTTGGCTTAATGCCTCTAGTTCGGTGACTATGTCACAATCTAGTTGGTGAGTGCACTACAATATTATTTAAAAGGCTAAATGCCTACGATTGGTGTGTTTGGCGGGGTGGGTTGACTTGATCCCCACAGGTGTCTTTGGTTGGTACGGGGTGTGTAGCGGATGGAAATTAGGCTTGGTTGGGAAATTCATTTTACATGCATTTTATATATTTTATTTCATTTTATATTGTTAAAATTTGTAATTGGGCTCAAGGCCAAATTAATGCCTTGATGGTCGGCCCAATAATGGTGGTAAGTGAGTTACACATCGAGTTCTTTGTAACTCACCCCGTTTTATTATCCATCTCAGGTAATGGAAATTGATGTGGACTTGGGCCGGGGATGACATGGTGGAGGCCATACTACGAGCTTGGGTTTTATAAACTATGAACTTTATTTAAGTTACTTATTTTAATTACTATTTTGGGTATGATGTAATAAGGCCTCTAATTATGTTTTTATGGATTTTTATGTGTGGATGGATTTAATTTTATTTTAAGACTCTTAATATGGGCTTATGTTAAATCTATAAAGTTTTCTTAAAAATATTGTGTTTTATAACAATTTTGGACACCTAAATTATTTTTCAATTTCTTTCAAATTCTTCTAAAACTACGTTAAGGTTTTGACTAATATATATAAGATTTCAAACAAGTCTTTTTCTTAATTCATAATCATTGTACTTAGTTCTTATTAAACCTTATTTCTAAAGGTTTTGCATTACTGTTTTACTTAAATCATTAGAGAATTTTGGATGTTCGTTCGGTGTGACAAACCAAATCTCGTCTTAACGCATAGACCTGGTTTGGGGTGTTACAGTCGCTCTAGCTTCAGATCTAACAACATTATCTCTCGTAGTTCTCTGACTACCACTGATGTTCTTTACATTCTTCAAAAGTCTACCTCTCCCAGGTGCATCATCAGATCTCAGATTACGATCGGTCTACGGTTTGATGATTCGGGGCAATCACGAATAAAATGATCAAATGATCCACATCTGAAGCAAGCTCTATCGTTTAATCTCTGACTTTACGGATGTCTTTTTCCATAATGTTTACATTCAGGTCTCTCAGTCCGGACATTACCAACACTGTCTACTGAAGTTGCTGGAGTTTTGGAACTCATTTGCGGTCTAGATTGATTTCTGGTCGAATATCTCACATTATCCCTGAATCTTTTCGAAGCAGATTGAAATGATTTACTCTGAAATTTCTTTCTCATATCTCGAGTATCAGACTCAGCTTTTCTTTTATCTTTCCCGAGTGCCTCAGCTTTACAAGCTCGGTCAACGAGTACAATGAACTCTTTTATTTCTAAAATACCAACCAGCAAACGGATGTCTTCCTTAAGTCCGTCTTCAAATCTTTTGCACATTATAGCTTCAGATGATACACATTCTCGAGAGTACTGACTCAGTCTCACGAACTCTTGTTCATATTCTGAAACAGTCATTCGGCCTTGTTTTAGTTCCAAAAATTCCTTCCATTTTTTATCAACGAATCTTTCACTGATATATTTCTTTCGAAACTCGCTCTGAAAGAAGTCCCATGTAATTCGCTCTTTCGGAACAACAGAAATTAGGGTTTTCCACCATTGATAAGCTGCATCTCGGAGTAACGATACAACACACTTTATGCATTCATCCGGAGTCAGAGACATTTCGTCAAATACCCGAATCGTATTCTCTAACCAAAACTCAGCCTTTTCAGCATCATCATCATTGGTAGCTCGAAATTCTTCAGCCCCATACTTGCGAATCTTATCAACCGGAGGCTTATTCAATAGATTTACACCCATCACCGGAGTCACAACTGATGTCTGAGGGGGATTACCCGGGGGCGGAGGTTATGAAACAGTCGGGTTATTCTTTACAAACTGAGTGAACCACTCACTCATCATTTGGAAGAAAGCTTGTTTAGCTTCTTCCCCTTGACCGCTAGTAGCCGGTCTCGGATCAGAGGGCGCTGTCCCTTGCGTGGGATCAGGCGCATTACTTTTTGCATCGTCAGCCACGGCTCTTTCGGGATCCAGTACTATACAAAAATCACATTTTATACGTCAGGATTCATCACACTATCCCAATTTAGAAATATGGCATGTATAGCTAGACTCTGACACGCTACGTTAGTCCAAGAATTGACTAAACTGTAGCTCTGATACCAACCAAATGTAACACCCCTAACCCGTATTCGACGCCGGATTAGGGTTAAAGGCGTTACCAGACTGATCGGAAACTTACACAACATTTCATACGTTACATTCATCATTAACAATCATAGTGTCCCTTAGATGAGTCATCAAGACCCAAAGCATGCATATAAACCGAGTTGGGACTAAATTGAAACACATATAAAATTTCATGAAAATTAAAAACTTATCTAAAATACAGGAGAGACACGCCCGTGGGAGGAGATTGTGTGTCCTCCACGGCTTCTAGACACCCCCGTGTGTCCATCTGTGTCTATATACTGACTATATCAACACGGTCACTAGGCACGCCCGTGTGCCATGACCGTGTGCTAATAGGCCATAAACTGACTTTCCCAACACGGCCACCAAGCACGCCCGTGTACCACGGCCGTGTGCTCTTAGCTAGCTACTGACTTGTACACCACGGCCAGCTGACACGCCCATGTCGAGGCCGTGTGCTATTTAAGCTACATTCTGCCAATTCACCCACGGTCTTAGGCACGCCCGTGTGTGTTACGTAGTGTGACATTATAGGCCATTTACAAGGCCAAAATGCCACCCAAAAAGGGTCATACCTACAAGCAACCTTAACCATCTCATTTCATGCATATATGGCAACCAAAAACATACCAAAATGAACATTCCATCAACACATTCATTCAAGTATATTACCAACTCAAGTCTTACCTAAAACACATGGCTTGGTTCACTTCATAAACATTTACACATATCTAGCCTATACATGCCATATTTAGCTATATTCATTCTCAAAAAGGTACCAAAATAAGTTTAGTAGTGTGATGATGATCCTTAACGGTCCCGAGCCTTCAGTAGCTTGACGACCTATAAAATAGAGAAAACACACACACAGAGTAAGCTTTCCAAAGCTTAGTAAGTCATATACAAATAAACTTAATAGACTAGTATATAAGCATATATAAATATAGGCACATTTCATATACATAACATCCTCTCACATATATACATTGGTTCATACTATTGGCCACATTTGCCACATTCATAAATTCCAAAAGCCTTTTATGCACAAAACTATTTCAAAGGTTCATAACCATCATAGCAAGGTTATATAGGAACTCACATTATATACACTCAGTGTATAAATCAACGTACCTGAATCGAATTCACTATTTACATGGCTATTTCGTATCACAAACTTGCCCGTTAAACTGTAAGGAATCTAATAGGATACCCAGAAAGCTCAGAATGGTCATACAATGCCAATGTCCTAGACGAGGTCTTACATGCATTCAGACATTGATGCCACTGTCCCAGACAGGGTCTTACACAAGTCATTACAATGCCAATGTCCCAGACATGGTCTTACATGTACAGATCATATCGATGCCAACGTCCCAGACGTGGTCTTACACGTAAAATTCATATTGATGCCTACGTCCCACACGAGGTCTTACACGAAATCTCAAATCAACGCCAATGTCCCAGACGTGGTCTTACATGGTATAATAGAACAGAAACCTATGTCATGACATAGCTAATCCTAACTACTCCTAGGTTCACACGGGACTTCTCAGACTTAGTCACTATATAGAACTTATCTTGGAATTCATATGCATAACCTCTCATAAACATCCATTATCAACATTGGTCATATGAACAATTATAATTTCATACAAGTACGTTTATTTGCATAATGACTTACCTCGGATTCGGTTTATCGGAATGAAAATGGCTATTCGTTTACTTTCGCTTTCCCGCGATCTAAATCTGTTTTCCTCGGTTCTTGATCTAAACATATTCAGAATTAACGCTTTTATTCACTTATTCAGTCAATTCAATCCAAAGACATACATTTAGGGTAATTTGCAAATTAACCCTCATAATTGCATAATTTATCAATTTAATCCATTTTTCACAAAACATCAAATTCACATAATTTGTTCACACCCATGCATAGCCGAACCTCCCTAGGGACTATATAAGTCCAAAAATTTCATCAAATTCACAAATTAGTCCTCCAAAATAATATTTTCACAATTTAGCCGTATTTAGCTAAATTCATCAAAACTTCAAGAACAAAACATGTTCATCTAGCTCAAAACTTTTATTTAACATCAAAAATCATCAAAAAGCTTGACATATCTTTAATGGCATGTCACACAAACATCATCAATTCGCAAAATTAAGACATGGGTTTTGTAGCTCTCAAAGCAACGATTGCAAAAACGTAAAAATTATCGAAAACCGATTAAAACAAACCTTGAATTTTGGCTTGATAGTAGCCGAATGTACAAAGCTTCCAAGCTTTCTTTTCTTTGGTGATTTTCGGCAAGAACAATGACAAAATAAAGCCATTATACTTGTTTCTTTTATTAATATATGACTTAAAAATTCATTTCCAATTTTAACCTTTTAAAACAAAATTTTTATAACATAAATAACAAGGTCATTTTTTACCATAACCACCCACTAACTAAATAGTGGTTCAATTGCCATTTAAGGCCATAACTTTAAAAAGCCACAACACATTAGTACTTAAACAAATAGCATACAACTTTCACATTTAATGCAAATCAATCCTTTGCTCAAATTAACACACGAACAGACAAATTAATTTACGAAAATTTACCACATGCTTAGTCACATATCAACGGCACAGAAAATAATATTAAAATATTATACGGAATCGAATTTGTGGTCCCAAAACCACTGTTCCGACTAGGGTATAAATCGGTCTGTTACATTATGTAGTTAACCTTGTTGGCCGAATAGACAAGGAATGAATTTAGAAAGCATGTGTAAATTTGGCATGATGCATAGCTCTTGAAAATTTGGTATGTTTGATTCAGAAAATGTATTTAGAAAATGGCTAATATAAGTCAAACGAGTAGTGCATGTATTGGGTATAGTTTTATATGGTAACTTGCTAGCCGAATAGAGGATAGAATGAATGGCAATGTGTGCACATGATCATGCTTGAATGATTCATATCGATGTGGTTAAATGCGCATAAGATTATAATGTTTAATGAAATATGCTTGATCATAATATGGAGTTATTAATGCCGCATTTGCTTATGGACATTAAGTCGTGTATAAGCATGTACAGAACTATGACGTAAAGTGTTTAATTTATGTTAGGTATTTAAATACTATTAAGGTGATGTGCATATGATTCGAGTTATGTGTTTTGTAAAACATGTATATATGTTATAGCTTTGAGGCATGTTTATTTGTTTGAAAATATGATTATATACATGGTATGGATTCGGGTAAATTTTGAGGTATGATTCGTATTTGTAATATGAGAAATAATGTATGTTTAATATTTAATTAGCTATATGCTTTATATATATGAATATGACTTGTGTGAATGTTTGAATTTGCACTTGTGTTCAGTAATACCTTGTGACCCTAATCCGGCGACAGATATGGGTTAGGGGTGTTACATTTGATTGGTATCGAAGCTACGGTTTAGTCGGTTCTAGGATTAACGTAGCGCGTGTGAGTCTAGCTATACATGCCATATTTATTAACTGCGATAGTGTGATTATTCCTGATAATTAAAATGTGTTTTCATATAGTAAATGGATCTCGATCGAGCCATAGCAGATGACGTGGAAAGTAATGCACCCGCTCTCGCTCAAGGGGCAGTGCAATCTGATTCTAGACCTGTTACGAGTAGCCATGAGGGAGAGGCTAAACAAGCCTTCTTCCAGATGATGAACGATTGGTTCACACAATATATCCGTACAAATTCGACTGTTCAACAACCCTTACCCCCGCCTAATCCTCCTCAAACACCTGTGATACCTCAAGTTATTGATCCTATGAGATTAAATAAGCCGTCGGTTGATAAAATCAGAAAATACGGGGCCGAAGATTTCAGAGCTATTGTTGATGATGATGATGAGCGAGCTGAATTCTGGCTTGATAATACGATCCGTGTGTTCGATGAATTATCCTGTACCCCTAATGAGTGTATTAAATGTGTTGTATCCTTGTTACGAGACATCGGATATCACTGGTGGAATACACTAGTATCGGTGGTTCCAAAGGAACGGGTTACCTGGGAGTTCTTTCAGACTGAATTTCGAAAAAAATATCAGTCAGCGGTTTATTGATCAAAAACGCAAAGAATTCCTCGAGTTAAAATAGGGTCGCAAGACAGTTACAGAATACGAACGGGAATTTGTGAGACTCAACAGATATGCCCGGGAATATGTATCAACCGAAGCAATAATGTGTAAAAGATTCAAAGACGGGTTGAATGAAAATATTAAGCTGTTAGTCGGGATTCTTGAAATAAAAGAGTTCGTGGTATTGGTCGAGCGAGCATGCAAAGCTGAAGAGCTCGGGAAAGAGAAAAGAAAAGCTGACTTTGAAGCTAGAGATTCACTAAAAATATCATCGAATAAGTCATTTCAGTCGGTATCAAAGAAGTTCTGAGATGATTTTAACCGTTCAAAAGCTACTGCGGGTTATTCTAGACGAGATCGAGACAAACCACCTGTGAGTTCGAAAGCCACTTCTATAGCTAGTGTTGGAAATGTCAGATCAAATCAACCTGAGTGCAAGCATTGTGGTAAATGACATCCCGGCAATTGTAGACTGAATGATCGAGCTTGTTTCAAATGTGGATCATTAGATCATTTCATCCGTGAATGTCCTGAGTTGGCTGAACAAGATACAGTGCAGAATACGAGGCTGAGTAATACTACAGCTAGAGGTAGACCACCCAGAAACACGGGTAATGTGAGTGGTAGCCAGAGAATGACTAAAGACACTGCTGTTAAATCTGAGGTTCGCGCACCTGCCAGAGCTTATGCTATTCGCGCTCGCGAAGAGGCATCGTCTCCAGATGTTATTACTGGTACTTTCACTCTTTATGATACTAGTGTTGTTGCATTAATTGATCCTGGATCAACTAATTCTTATGTATGTTAGACTTTAAGATACGGGCCAACCCGGGGCAACTCAAGATTCAAACTTCGATCCTCTTGAGCTCTCTAAATGCCCAGCAACTCAAGCCCGAGCCAAACAATCCCAAGAAGCTGTTTCGGCCTTGTTAACTCTATTTTGGACCAAAGTTCAGCTCGGTAAAGAGTGGAGTGACTTGTGTCAACGTTTTAGAGGAGCTTTGCACCTTAATGCAAGCTGTTCTTAACTCGGTTTAGCTCACTCGAGCTCAAGTCAACTCACACAAGCTCGAATCAGCTCATTGAGCTCGTTATTAGCTCACTCTTAGCTCAATTGAATTATTTAATTCTTTGGATTAAAATTTAGTTAACTTAGTTTAAGTTAATTAAATTCTTTGGAATAAAATTTAATTAATTTAGTTTAAGTTAATTAAATAATTTAGTTAAGTATTAAATATGTTTTAAACTATTAAATGTGTCTTGAGCTCAATTAATATGTATCACCTACAGCCATTTAAGTTGTTTTTAGGCTAATTAAGTTGTCTTGATTCTTACAGCTAATTAATATGTTTTAACTTAAGACAATTTAATTAGGAGCTAAAATAAGAATTAATGAGCAGGTTTTTGAGTTATTGCTGCCGAATTTAATATGTCTAAAGGGAAGAACTTAATTTTTTTAATTATTTGGTGCAGGTACACTCCTTGGACGTCCAAGTGCATGGTTGCCATTTAAAGGAGTCTTTTTCAGCTGGAATTAAACAGGTCAGCAGCTCATTTGACTTCCCAAGGGCTGTTTGTGTAGTGCAAAGGTCATGGGAGCTTTAAAGGCTGAATTAAACACATAGAAGCTGTTCAAAGTCACGTTTTAATGCTGGTAACTCTTCAAACAAAAGGTGCAGCTCATTCCAATGATTTGCCGAACCTGGACATGCCTTTTCAGCTCCTTTGCTGTCCAAATTCATTCAGCTATTTTTCTTCTCCATTAAGCTGATTTGAGAACGTCCCAAATGGCTGAAATTAATCATTCTAGAAGCTGACTTTCACACTTCCAAGGCTATTCACGTCCTTCTTTGTTGCTGGTCATTTTACAGCCAAGAGATGCACTTTAATGAGCTCATTTAAGCTCAATTGGCTGAACCTAGCTGCTGCCATTTCTCCAAGTGCAATAACCCTTCTAGAAATCGTCCCTTGAGCTCCAAATTAGCTGAATTTAGCTACAGCAATTTAGTGTTTTGTTTCTGGAATTTTCTAGCCTATTCTAGCATATTTTAGCTTAGCTATTAAGCTTTGTTTAGGCTATTCAGCTACCTTAGCTGAACACTATAAATAGTTGTTCATTTGCTTGTAAAAAGGACTTTTGGTCATTAATCTTATTTTATGAACTTTTGTTCACCGAGTGAGATATTCACCTCTTCGTTTTCGTACGAGTTTCGATTCTGACTTATCAAGCTTGCTTGTGGCGTCAATCGTACTCTTCCATTCTAATATACCATTGGTTCTTATCTTTCTAGATAACGGGTCTTTGGTCCACCATCGATTTTTCCATAATTTCTACCTTAAACAAAAATAGAAATCGGGGTGACACTTTCCTGGTGTTGAATCGTTTCTGTGTTTAAGTTCATTCTCCATCCCCCATCAAACTATCACCTATCATTTATCCATCTTCCTTCATTCCAATCTACCGAGCCATCTCCAAACTCATCATCTTTCTTTCATAGTCATAACCGAACCTATTTTCTCATTTTTCCAAACTATCTCCAACACTTAACCACCTCCATTCCTAACTTAATTCCATCATCTAAATAAATTCATTTCAAAGCTTCCGCAAACTCTTCCATAATTCCCTGTTATTTTACCGAAGGCTTATCTCCTCCTCGTAGACGATTGGGAAATTCACATACGTTTCAACTCACCCGAGGTGGACCATATCATCTGGTATCAGAGCTACAAAACGAGGAGTTTCGACGAAGAACGTGAAGCCAGAAGTTAGTTCGTAAGTTGAAAAAAAATCAGAAAAAATTCGGAAAAAAAATTCAAAGTGTAATTTAAAGTTCTCTTGTGTTAATTTCGTGTATTTGAGTTTTAAAAAAAAAGAAAAAAAAATACAAAAATTATAAAAAAAAATACGAGTGAAAAAAAAGTGAAGGTGAAAGTTTTGCAAGTTTTGATTTTTGTTCTTATTACTTCTTTCCCGGTCTCAAAACCCTCATTTCTACCCCCATACTTCTACCCCGATCATCAAAATCATTCTTCTACCCCGACCCTCAAATTTCTTTGCCATCACTTGGTACTTCCCAAAACACCCCAACGCCACACATATCCTATTTTTCCCTTTTCTTTGTTTTAGCCAACCCGATTCACCTAATGTTATCCCTTGTACCCAATTTTTGTAGCCGACCCTCAAGCAGAAAATAAGTCTTTCAAAATGAAGTACGAATTTGTGAGAGTGAGGTTGAGCGATAAAAGGCACGAGTGTACTCATTAGAGAAAAAGCCATAATACGAGTGAAACACGAGTGGAGTGATTTTTCTTTGTGAGTGACTTGTGAGATTTTTGTGGTAAGGTATTTCTATTTTTTTCTATTTATTTTCTTTATAACATTTTCTTTTCAGCAATAAAAATGTTTCAAGAAGAACTCTCTGCCGCTGACTTCCAATACTTGTTGAGCGAAATGGAAAGCATGTTTGACCGGAAGATGTCATCAAGTCGGAGAACAGAGTCAAGTTCTTCACAGCGATATACATCCCGAGACTATTCGCGAAGAGACTCTTATCAAGACTCATGTTCGTCAAGGCTTTCGAGACAGAGAGAAGAAAGATATGAGTTCGAATCTTTTCGAGGTGACGAACGAGATTCTTCAAGTCGAAAAATGGAACTTAGAACCCCACAAAGGTATACCCCCGAATACTACTTGAAGAAGTCACGTCGTGATGTCCTTTCGCCATCAATTTCGAGTCAAGGAGATTCATGTTATGACTCATATCCTTTAAAGAGTTCGAGAAGAAATATCGATCAAGGATCCTATTCATCGAGGAGCTCAAGGCAAAGAGAAGTTGACTATGATTCTTACTCCCTCCAAGATGACGTGCGAGTTGATCGGTATGCTCGTTCAGGAACTTCCAAGAAAACATCCATGGAGTGTTTGTCTCGAAGAAATATTTGTGAATCCACTGTAAATAATTTTTCTTCTTTTGGAAATTCTTGTTATTATTGTGATTCTTTTGAAACGACATGTAATAGAAAAAAAGAAAAAGAAAAAGAAAAAGAAATAAAAAGAAAAGAGGAAAGAAAGAGAGAAAATGAGCGAGTCTTGAGAGAGCTTGAAAAAGCCATTGAGAAGGTTTTTGAGAAAGAACAAAAAGAAACTGAAAATGAAAATGAGAGTGAAGAGAAAATTGAAAAAGAAAATGAGATTGAAAAAGAAAAAGATGTTGAAAAAGAAAGAAAAGAGCCCGAGTTAGAAAAAGAAACAAAAGAACAAGATGAGCAAGAAAAAGAGAGAGTTGGTTCAACTAACCCATTTGAAAATTGCTCTTCTTCTGTTTCTTCATTTCAGGTTCCCGATAAACCGTGCGATGACCTACAACTACAATACCTTCCTAACGAAAGATGTTTTCATGTGATCGAAAAAGGTAAGATTGAGGATGAAATTTTGCCCCACGAGATTGAAGGTAAGGAAGGTAAGTGTTTTGAGACAATTCCGTCTCCACCAAATTTTCCAAATGATTATGTGAATAATATCACCATATGCCATCCCTCGATTAATTGTGATGTTTTAAATGATGGTAAGACGAGTTTGTCTAATAAAAATCATGGTGATACAAAGTGTGATGGTGGAGTAACGTCTGTCCAGCAAATGCAAGACTAGATTAAGTATGACGATGAATTTTCTTTTAAACCCAATTTGCTTGATTGTGGTAAGGACGAGATTTGTTCATTGTCCTGTACGAAATCTCTGAGTTTTTGTAAATCTGTTTTGAAGCACGTCAAGAGTTTTGATCGCTCGATCTTGAGCATGCACAATTCCTATTAGTTTAACATGTTTAATTAAAGAAACCATTGATACATTTTGACTTAAATAATCAAACGCACATTTTTAAACCGGGAATTATTTCTGATTCGATTTGTGGAAAAATCTAGTGTCATCAATTGTGTGTGAGAAATTCCTATTGTTTTGATACTTGGATCTTGGATAAGGTAGCGAAATTTGTTCAATTTGTTTTCAATTCGTTCCTTAAGCAAATTATGTGGTTGTACTTGAAATTCACATTTTATTTGAGAAAGGTTGATTCAGAAGCGAAGCCACGGTTACACTACAATCCCGATGAGCGAAGATTTGTTATGGTTGAGCAAGGTAAAGTTGATCTTTGTTTTCCTACTCTTGAAGACAAGCAAGGTAAGATGCTCAAAAACTTTAAAACCTTTTTGTTTTCCTTGAGTAATGGCAACCATCAGTTGAAGGGTTCATTTTTATAAAGTCCTTAAATCGTGATACGCTTAATTGTTCTATCTTGATTGATAATGATCTACCTGTTTTGGGCATTGATAATTGGCCTGAAGCATTTTTTGGTGAGTCCATACATCGTACCATGCAAGGTATGACTGTGCAAGTTTACGAGCCATGTGCATCATTGCAAATATCTGCTTGTGACGTTTATATTTTGACCCACTATCCGCATGAATTCTTGACTTGTGGAATCCATTCAAATCGTATGCATGTTCTGAAGCTTATTCCATCTTGTTTCAAAAATTTGATAAGGTTTTGTTCTTTTTGTATGATCATGTGTTTATGCCCGTTTGCGTACGATTTACTTGTCTTGTTTTGCTCACATTTGGTTTGCAAGTATGTTTAAAACATTTCTTGCTAACTCCTGGTTAAATTTTTCAGATGTCGCGATTATCATCCGTCCCGTTTGATCGAGGAAAGTCGAGCAAAAGGAATTTTGTTCAAGAAAACCAACAGGTCGATTCGAGGACGAATCGTCTTGAAGAGGGGGGATGATACGGGCCAACCCGGGGCAACTCAAGTTTCAAACTTCGATCCTCTTGAGCTCTCTAAATGCCCAGTAACTCGAGCCCGAGCCAAACAATCCCAAGAAGCTGTTTCGGCCTTGTTAACTCCATTTTGGACCAAAGTTCAGCTCGTTAAAGAGTGGAGTGACTTGGGTCAACGTTTTAGAGGAGCTTTGCACCTTAATGCAAGTTGCTCTCAGCTCGGTTTAGCTCACTCGAGCTCAAGTCAACTCACACAAGCTCGAATCAACTCATTGAGCTCGTTATTAGCTCACTCTTAGCTCAATTGAATTATTTAATTACTGGATTAAAATTTAGTTAACTTAGTTTAAGTTAATTAAATTGCTGGAATAAAATTTAATTAATTTAGTTCAAGTTAATTAAATAATTTAGTTAAGTATTAAATATGTTTTATACTATTAAATGTGTCTTGAGCTCAATTAACATGTATCTCCTACAGCCATTTAAGTTGTTTTTAGGCTAATTAAGTTGTCTTTATTCTTACAGCTAATTAATATGTTTTAACTTAAGACAATTTAATTAGGAGCTAAAATAAGAATTAATGAGCAGGTTTTTGAGTTATTGCTACCGAATTTAATATGTCCAAGGGGAAGAACTTAATTCTTTTAATTATTTGGTGTAGGTACACTCCTTGGATGTCCAAGTGCATGGCTGCCATTTAAAGGAGTCTTTTTCAGCTGGAATTAAATAGGTCAGCAGCTCATTTGACTTCCCAAGGGCTGTTCGTGTAGTGCAAAGGTCATGGGAGCTTTAAAGGCTGAATTAAACACATGGAAGCTGTTCAAAGTCATGTTTTAATGCTGGTAACTCTTCAAACAAAAGGTGCAGCTTAGTCCAATGATTTGCCGAACCTGGACATGCCTTTTCAGCTCCTTTGCTGTCTAAATTCATTCAGCTATTTTTCTTCTCCATTAAGCTGATTTGAGAATGTTTCAAATGGCTGAATTTGATCATTCTAGAAGCTGACTTTCACACTTCTAAGGCTATTCACGTCCTCCTTTGTTGCTGGTCATTTTTTAGCTAAGAGATGCACTTTAATGAGCTCATTTAAGCTCAATTGGCTGAACCTAGCTGCTGCCATTTCTCCAAGTGCAATAACCCTTCTAGAAACTGTCCATTTAGCTCCAAATTAGCTAAATTTAGCTACAGCAATTTAGTGTTTTGTTTCTGGAATTTTCTAGCCTATTCTAGCATATTTTAGCTTAACTATTAAGCTTTGTTTAGGCTATTCGGCTACCTTAGCTGAACACTATAAATAGTTGTTCATTTTCTTGTAAAAAGGACTTTTGGTCATTAATCTTATTTTATGAACTTTTGTTCACCGAGTGAGATATTCTCCTCTTCGTTTTCGTACGAGTTTCGATTCTGACTTATCAAGCTTGCTTGTGGCGTTAATCGTACTCTTCCATTCTAATATACCATTGGTTCTTATCTTTCTAGATAACGGGTCTTTGGTCCACCATCGATTTTTCCATAATTTCTACCTTAAACAAAAATAGAAATCGGGGTGACACTTTCCTGGTGTTGAATCGTTTCTGTGTTTAAGTTCATTCTCCATCCCCCATCAAACTATCACCTATCATTTATCCATCTTCCTTCATTCCAATCTACCGAGCCATCTCCAAACTCATCATCTTTCTTTCATAGTCATAACCGAACCTATTTTCTCATTTTTCCAAACCATCTCCAACACTTAACCACCTCCATTCCTAACTTAATTCCATTATCTAAATAAATTCATTTCAAAGCTTTCGCAAACTCTTCCATAATTCCCTGTTATTTTACCGAAGGCTTATCTCCTCCTCGTAGACGATTGGGCAATTCGCATATGTTTCGACTCACCCGAGGAGGACCGTATCACTTTAGTATCCAGTAAGACTTTGCCTGTAGAGTCTACTGAGTTTGTGATTAGAGTATCAAATCTCTTAGGCCGGTGTGTTTTGGTTGATAAAGTATGTAAGAATTGTCCGTTGATGATTCGAGATTCATATTTTTCGGCCGACTTGATGTTGTTGCCATTCGAGGAGTTTGATATAATTCTGGGTATGGATTGGCTAACGTTGCATAATACAGTTGTGAATTGTAAACAGAAGACTATTGATTTGCGATGCCAGAATGATGAAATTATTCGGATTGAGTTTAATGATCTGAATGGTTTACTGGCAATGATTTCTTCGATGTTAGCTCAGAAATATGAGAAAAAGGGTTGCAAAGCTTACTTTGCTTATGTACTTGATTCTAAAGTGACCGAAAAGAAGATTGAATCAGTACCAGTTGTGTGTAAATATTAAGATGTGTTTCCTTAAGAGTTACTGGGTTTACCGCTGATCTGAGAGGTAGAGTTTGGCATTGAGTTAGTGCCGGGGACGACTCCGATTTCGATAGCTCCGTACAGAATGGCACCGACCGAATTAAAGGAGTTGAAAGCTCAGTTGCAAGAATTGACAGATAGAGGTTTCACATGACCGAGTTTTTCTCCCTGGGGTGCACCAGTTTTGTTTGTGAAAAAGAAAGATGGAATTATGAGGATGTGCATCGACTATCGACAAATCAATAAAGTGACCATAAAGAATAAATATCCTCTGCCATGTATAGATGATTTGTTCGATCAGTTGAAAGGGGCTACAGTGTTTTCAAAGATAGATTTGATATCAGGTTACTATCAGCTACGAGTTAAAGACTCCGATGTGCCGAAAACTACTTTCCGAACGAGGTACAGACATTATGAGTTTTTAGTTATGCCTTTCGGACTAACGAATGCACCTGCTGCTTTTATGGATCTAATCAATCGGATCTTCAGACCATATTTGGATCGATTTGTGGCTGTGTTTATAGATGACATTTTGATCTATTCCCGTGATGAATCCGAGCATGCTGGACATCTGAGAGTAGTGCTACAGACTTTGCGTGATAAGCAGTTGTATGCGAAGTTCAGTAAATGTGAGTTTTGGTTACGAGAAGTCAGTTTTCTGGGACATGTTGTATCAGCATCGGGTATTCGGGTTGATCCGAGCAAGATTTCGGCTATACTAGATTGGAAGCCTCCAAGAAATGTATCCGAAGTTCGAAGCTTTTTGGGACTCGCCGCTTATTACAGACGATTTGTAAAAGGTTTCTCTATGATTGCAACCCCAATGACGAGACTACTTCAGAAAGATTTTAAGTTCGAGTGGTCAGAAAAGTGCCAGAAAAGTTTTGATTAGTTGAAAGCTTTATTGACTGAAGCTCCGGTGCTAGTTTAGCCAGAGTCGGGTAAAGAATTTGTCATTTATAGTGATGCATCTTTGAATGGTCTGGGCTGTGTTTTAATGCAGAAAGGCAAAGTCATAGCTTATGCCTCGAGACAGTTAAAGCCACACGAAAAGAACTATCCGACACACGATCTGGAATTGGCAGCTATTGTGTTTGCGTTGAAGATTTGGCATCATTATCTGTTCGGTGAGAAATGTCATGTCTATTCTGATCATAAAAGCTTAAAATATTTGATGACTCAGAAAGATCTGAATTTGCGACAGCGTAGATGGTTAGAGTTGTTAAAAGATTACGAGTTGATTATTGACTACCATCCGAGAAAGGCCAATGTTGTTGCTGATGCTTTAAGCCAAAAATCTATGTTTGCCCTACGTGCGATGAATACTCAGTTGGCCCTATCCAAAGACGGTTCAATTGTAGCTATGTTGAAAGCGAGACCGTTATTTATACAGTAGATTTGCGAAGCTCAGAAAGTTGATAATGAATTATTAGCAAAACGGGCTCAACGTGATTCGAACCTTGATTCAGAATTTCAGATTGATGCTGATGATTTCTATGATTTTTGTACGTGCGAAGTTAAATGTTCATGAAAATAAGGTAAGTATAGTACTTGAGATGATGATATGAACTATGCATGTTAAAGGTGTGATCATTATGTACATGAGATTGTTCATATTCGTCCAAGTTGAAATAATAATGCTAATGTTCATTTGATAATTTATTTGCTTATGACTTACTAAGCTATTTATGCTTACTGTATGTGTGTTTGTTCGTTGTTTTATATATTTTGGAAAGCTAGTTACGAGCTCGGGGATCGTCAAGGAAGTCTGTCACACTATCGATTGTTATTTTTGTATTTTAAAAGCTTGAATCATGAACTTATGGCATGTATAGGCTAGCATATGTTGTAACATCCCGAAATTGGGCCTAGCAGAATTTGACCTATTGGGCCCGAGCGTAGAAGCCTTTTAGAATTTTTGAGAATAAGGAATAGCATAATTGCGAGTTGGACTTAGTGGAAAAGTCAATTTGGAAGTTTATGGTGTAACATCCTGAAATTCGAAATTTTATGTTTTGCATTATACTATGCGATAGGCTAGTCTATAGTGTTAATTGTGTATGTTTAGGGGTCCTTAGAAGGCACGGGATTGAGTTGGGCCTTAGCAAAATTTTTGTGTTTGAGCACTTTAAGGAGAGAAGGTAAGTGGCATCAATGCTTAAGGAAATAAGTGTGTATTTTGCTAGCATAAGTGAGCATATGGCAAGGAGGTTATGGCGTCAAGTGGAGAGCATGGAGGGAAGGGGTTCAAAACCCATATTTTGCAAATTTTGGATTATTTTTTTTGTACTCCTATCCCAAGTGTCGGCCATGGTCCTATTTATGGTAAGGGAGACTTTTTATTGATGGAAAGGAGGCTAAGTAATATGGTAAGGAGGAAGATAAGGGAAAAAGAAGGAAAGAAATGAAAGAAAAGGAAAGAGAAGGGAACATGTTGGCCTATAATGTGGAAGATGTTTTGGAAAGAGTTTTTGGTCAATTTTGATCATTTTGGTAAAAGGATACACGGTTTTGGGAGGGGTCTTGGTAGCCGAATTTTGCATTAGTCTTTTGGCAAATTTTGGGTGCTTGTATGGCTTGTTTCTTTTAGCATTTTTTTTGGTGTTCTCTTTCTCCAATTTCTTCCCTCATTGCCGAAACTCCAAAGCCAAAAGTGAGCATCTCTTTTTCCTTTGTTTTGCCGAAACCATCTAGCCATTGTATCCAATTTATTTTGCTCATTTCCCCTTTTGATAGCCGAAACTAGTTAAGCACTCTTTCTCCATCCTTTCTTTTCTTTTTCACAAATTCTTTAACCTTTCTTTCTTCTTCTTTAACCCATATTCTCATAGCCGAATCTTCTTGTTCATTTTGTTTTCTCCATAGCCGAACCTTTCAACCCTTAATCTCTCCTTCACAATTTCTTTCTCATTTGTGTTGACACCCTCTTCTTCGATCAAATCGGTAAGTGGTTTCTTTTTCTCTTTTCATTTTTCCTTTCTTTCTAGCCGAATAAGTGTCTATCACTATTCGGTTGTGTATCTTGTTTCTAAACCAAAATGGTGTTTCCTCCTACTCCTTCACATCTTAATCATCCTCTTTTTCGTAGTATTCTAAGTGGGTGGCCGAATATCATCCTAGCCGATTCAATTCTAGCCTTAAGTCAATCGGAGGAAATCGGATTCAATATCGTTAAGGTAAGGAGTTTCTTTATGGATTATTTGATATCGCTCATTATTCGATTAGTTGCTAAATGGAATAATAGTTTGGACTAAACGGTTATTTTAGGGTCTAAATCGTTCGTTCTTATTCACTTGTGGATCCTTCGGAAATAGTGGTAAGCCTACTCCTATCACTAAAATAACTACTTTCTCTCATAGTAGTTTTCTAATCGAGATTTTTCCTATGGAGGCAAGTGGAACCGATTTGAAAGGAAAAGCGATTGGAGAACACAAAAGGAGTGGATTTGCTATTCCTACTCCTAAGTTTAAGCGTAGAGCGGTATCGATAGTTCGGGATTTTCCACCGGGTTTTGGACCATCATCCAGTGAAAATAGACAAATCGTGGTCGTTCACGATATTGAGAGTAAGTATTTTAGATCGTTGATTTAGATTTGGATTAAGAAAAAACTCTTATGTTAGTTAATCGAGTATTATGTTGTCATAGGTGTTGACGATCAAGAAGGACTAATCCTTACCGTAATCAGGTGTGTAATCTCACACCGAAATCCCGTAGATTCATAATTAGATATCACGTTGGAAAATAGATCGTTATTATTCATATGGCTAAAAATCGTAATATGGCACAAATCGAGAAATTTTCTTAAACTACATTATTTCTATAGATTTGTCAAAATCGGTATTAAAATTGTTAAATTTACGAAAATGCCCCTATGGGCCGAATTGCTAGAATGCCTTAGTGGACCGAATTACAAAGTTCTATAATAAGTCGATTCACCGTAATAAATTATTGGATTAATGACTGTTGTACATATATGTGGATATTATGCTTTATTATGTATGTTGCATGTTACATATCGCATGGGTTGGGAAAAATGTATGAAGAGCGGTGCTTTGGTGGCATTGCCACAAAATATTCATTATAATGTTTACTTATGATTTCGGTGGCTTGACCACGAAAATACTATATGAAAGCAGCTTGACTGCAGCGATACTCCGGTGGCTCTGCCACAAATATTATAAATTGCAACTTGCCTGCGAATTGGTGTGAGCGGCGGGGTGGGTTGACTTGATCCCCACAGGTGTGATTGGCTGGTCGGGGGTGTGATGGATGGATGGGTTGGGTTACATTCATATCATTTTAATATTGTTATGTAAATGGGCTTAAGCCCAAGTTATTGCTAAATGGATTCAGGCTCAGTGGATGACGGTAAGGGGATTATGCACTGAGTTCTAGTAACTCACCCCTTTTCCTTAACCTTTGCAGGTAATGCTCAGTAATGTGGACTTGGGCCATGGATGACTCGGTGGAGGCCATACTTTAGAAATGGTATTTCGAACTTTAGTAAATTCCCTTTTCCATTTATTTCGTTACTTTTACTATTTTGGATTTTTAAGTTGTAATAAGGCCTCTAGGCTATTTTTTTTATTTTGCTTTATGTTTGGGATGTTTTTATTATTTCACTTAAATTGTTTAAAAAGGAGATTTTTCTAAAATCATAAATAACGGTTTTTTCCAAAGTTGATTAACAAAAGGATTTTATAACATATTTATAAATAATTTAACTTGGAATATCTTTCAAATTATCAACAATATTTTCAAAAGTCACAGTTTTAATATCACAAATTTGAATATCGATTCTTCAATTAAACCTCTCAGGATTAGTAGTATTTCTAATCAAACTCGTTTTCTTAACCATAACCAAATAATACCTATTTTAGTACGAATCACAAGGTTTTTATACGTTTTCCCTTATGTGACATGTCAGATCTGGTCGTAACGCATGGGCTGGGTTTGGGGTGTTACATATGTTTTGGTTGGTTTTGAAATTGTAAATATAAAACCATGCGAAAATGGCTAGAAATGATGCTTATATTTATGCAGTTTTGATCATGATATAAGTTCATGTTGGGATTTATGTTTCATGGTACTTATTTGTGGTGTGCTTGATATATGAATCGGTTTGATGTAATGAATTTGTTGATGTATGTGTTTGAGTTGTGGTTTATTGTTGAATTGTTAAAGATGTATATGTTTTATCTTGTGAATTGGCTTAGAAATAGAAAAGAGTACACACTCATGTTCGGTTAGAAATGGATAATTTGATTATATATATAAACAGGTATATGACATGTTGTATATGTCTTGGTATTTGATGGTCAATTTGGTTAGTTTAAGGTTAGATTTTATTTATATGTATAATTTGATAGACGAATTAATAGTAGTATGACCACATTAATTCGGTTATTTATTAGGTATGCATTAGGTTATAAAATAGGATGATTTGGTTTGATCACATGATTATGTTATAAGATTAATTAGTAAGTGATTTAATAAGCATGTTTATATTTGGCTAGTAATAGGTAAGACCAATAAATATATGCCAATGATATCATTGGTTGTGAATTGATCATTCTATTAAGGATAGGAAATGGCAAAATTTGTACCATTTATGTGGTTAACCTTGTTGGCCGAATAGACAAGGAATGAATTTAGAAAGCATGTATAATTTTGGCATGATGCATAGCTCTTGAAAATTTGGTATGTTTGATTCAGAAAATGTATTTAGGAAATGGCTAATATTAGTCAAATGAGTAGTGCATGTATTGGGTATAGTTTTATATGGTAACTTGCTAGCCTAATAGAGGATAGAATGAATGGCAATGTGTGCACATGATCATGCTTGAATGATTCATTTCGATGTGGTTAAATGCGCATAAGATTTTAATGTTTAATGAAATATGCTTGATCATAATATGGAGTTATTAATGCTGCATTTGCTTATGGACATTAAGTCGTGTATAAGCATGTACAGAACTATGACGTAAAGTTTTTAATTTATGTTAGGTATTTAAATACTATTAAGGTGATGTGCATATGATTCGAGTTATGTGTTTTGTAAAGCATGTATATATTGTATAGCTTTGAGGCATGTTTATTTGTTTGAAATTATGATTATATACATGGTATGGATTCGGGTAAATTTTGAGGTATGATTCGTATTTGTAATATGAGAAATAATGCATGTTTAATATTTAATTAGCTATATGCTTTATATATATGAATATGACTTGTATGAATGTTCGAATCTGCACTTGTGTTCGATAATACCTCGTGACCCTAATCCGGCGACGGATATGAGTTAAGGGTGTTACACCTATTGTTGGGAAAATATCAAATAAAAATAGTAATCACAAGTCATGTCATAATTGAATCTCCAAAACATTTAAAACATATAATAATACGAGGAGACTCATAATTAATATATATTCCCATCTTTCTTTGAGTATTCACTTATCTTTTGTTGTGGTGGAACAATTGGAACATATACGCACATACAAAAATTCAAAGATGATAAATATTTAGCTCTTGACCAAAAATCAATTTTAATAGGGAGTATTTATAACTTATTGGCTTGATGCATACAACACGTAAATCAACATAATCTTATGTTGAAATAGGAAGTTTAGTTCTCATAAGTAATGGTTTAGATATTAATCAGATGCATTTAATCAATACTTTCTCTAAACCATTATGCGCATAAATAACAAACTTTTACAAAAGTTTTTCAAACTCAATCAATAAAAGATTGAGATATAAACTCATTAGTATTAGCAAGATGAATTGTCTTAATTGTATAATCTGAAATTAATTATTTAAATAAGCAATCTTGCAAACGACAGGTTGTAAGTTGATAACACATATGTGATTATTTTGTAGATGCATCTACCAAAATCATATAATATCAAAACCATCAACATGGTGGATGAATGAGTCCATATTCATTTCAGAAATGCAAGCCATTAAATTTCAACTTTAGCTAGTGAGTTTCTAACAATAAATTTTCATTGCGAACAACCAACAAATGAGAATTCTTTAAATTAAAGAATCTTCTAGTTTTTTAATGAATGTCCATATGAATTTTCAATTAATTTTAGCATCATATATGATTCAGGATTGTCTAACTAGTCACGCCAAGTAGTAAATGCATTTGTATCAGTAAACTTCTGGTTTACTTTAACATGCATTTCAATTTATACTAATAATATCAATATAAATTGTGACAAATTGATAATTTTACTGTCATTCCTTTTACTTTGTATCCACATATAAATATTATTGTGACATTTACTATTGGAAATGTCTAAATCAATGTGAAGTTTATAATGTCACTAAGTCAACAAAATAAATATAATTTCCAAACAATTATATGCAATATTCACTTTAGGGAATATGTCAAAATCTCAAATATCCAAAAAATATATTAATAGCAAACTTTGAGAGTGGATCTTATTTTCTAGGTGTACAACAAGCACATAACCAATGACTTTTCATACATAAGTTTTCTCGCTTGCAAGTTCTCGTTAGTAATATTTTCCACGTAATTTTAATTGAGAACTTATTCTGAATACTGTAGAGTTATACTCACATTTTAAAAAAAAACTTGCAACTTCAGGTGCATCCAACCATAACGAGCTTGAGATAGAATTACCATATTCTATTGCTCATATTTTTCTTTTAAATTATTCCAAAATTTAAGTAGATCTTGCACAATCAAGTATTTTGCTTTCAACCCTTTAACGGGGATGATGACAAAATAATATCACAAAGATAGTCACGATCAATTCAATTTATAACAAAAGTAATAAATATAAATCAATAACCCAATCCTCTTTTTATTCATATGAAATATAATATTTTCCTCATTTACGATCTCAATATGAGATTCATTATAAATATTTTTTTAAAACTAATGGATTAACCATCACAAGATATTAATATATTATCTATTTTGGAGCTTTCAACTAACTTTGTACTACTAAATATTGGAATAATATTGGTTTATATTTTCTTTTGCGTTCACTTCGGGGAATGCAATAGATTTACTAGGACGAACTTATAAACGTCACAAAAAATTCTTTATTTCATAATCACCATCGAAAACATACGTGGATTTCAAATTAAAATCTATCTATTCATGTTGTCATGATTAGTCTCCAATTATAATAAACATGATATAATAAATAAATCATAAAAAAATATATCTGAAGATCTAAGTGGTTAAAAGGCTCTAATGATTACCCATAGTGTGTAGGCTTCAATTGAAGACTGAAATTGCAATAACTATAGAAGGCAATTGACAACAACTTGAGTAGCAAATTTGGAGTGACCGTATTATAAAATAAAAGGGAATCGTATTGATAACGTGTTATAAAATAAAAGACAGAGAGTAAAGAACAAAGAAAATAGGAGAGCAAAAGAGAGAGTGTATTTTATTGATCAGTCGGAATATTTATAATATTTCTCCAATGTCTATTGTCGAAACCATTTCTTTTTTTTTTGAAAAAAACGGGGTTGACTTTGATTTTGAAAACGAAAAACGAAAAAAGGAAGTCGCCACCAATCTTTTTTGATGATGTGTGATCAGGTTACCTCGTAATTCGGTCATTTTAATAATAGATTTTATTTATTAAAACAACGGTTTTAGTCTACGAAATTCAGAAAAACGGGTTCGGGAGTTGGTTACGCACGAGGAAGGATTAGCACCCTCGTAACGCCCAAAATTGGTACCTAGTTCATTAATTAGTGTCTTAGTGTCGAAAATTGAAAATTTGAAGAGATTTTAAAAATACGATCCTTCGTTAAAACATTTCTTAATAAAACATTTTTCTGAGGAAAGGGCATATTTTGCGTTAATCGAGAATAAAGAATTACGTCCCGTAAGTTAGGACACAATATCTTAAATCCCGAAACGAGAATAAATAGCGAAAATTTTGTTTATTTTAAAATATATTCGATTATCTCAATTCTAGAAAGAAATCATATTCCGTAAGTTAGAACATGATCATTTTTTAATTCCTGAGAATGTTTAAAAAAATTAAGCTTTAAAAACGTTCGTTTATTTGGATTTATCGAGAAAATCAAAACCCCGTAAGTTAGAGAACGAATTTTTGAATTTCTGAATGCGGAACATTGCCTCGTTTAAAAATTTCCCTTTTTGAATAATAACCAAGATAGTATTTAAAACGATATGTATTTATTTTATTTGGTATAATATAAAATGGATAAACTTTTAAATATAACATATGGTATAATGATGATGCAATAATATAAAACTACTAAATGAGTTAAGATATAAGAATAATGAATAGCAAATAAATAAATAAATAAATACTACAGTGATAATATAATAATAATCATATTATAGGAATAATTACTCAAAATAAATGAACTAGTTTAAAATAAATGGATATGACATAGAAAAGCCAAGAATAAAAGAAATATTTAAAATAAATGAAACAAAAATAATAATGACACTAATAATACAATATGCCAACAAAAGCACATGTAAAATAAGTATGTAAATATACGTGTATATATATTAATGATAATGGAATACTAGTAATAAATAAGATAATACTAATAACAATAACGGCAAAAAGAAAAAAAAAATGAATATTCGATAAAAGTAATATAAAGACAATTTTAAAATTTAAGAAAACAAGAAGTTATAAATAAATACATAAGTAAATAAATAAATAAAATAAGAAATATTTTTTTTTTGAAGTTAAGTAACTAAGGATTAAATTGAAATCGAAATGAAATTCAGGGTACAAATTGTAAATAATAATAAAAAAAGCTATCAAGGACCAAAATAAAATGCGCTTAAACTATTGAGGACCAAATGGGAAAATAACCCAATACCTTAGAACGCGTCCCATCTCCAGGAGATCAGCGAGCCAGGGACTAGATTGAAACACGCAACAAATTCTGCGGTCAAATTTATAAAATAAGAAAAAGTGGCAAAATGACTAAATTAAAACAAATTTAAAAAGCAGAAGGGCTATTCGTGCAAATAGACCCTCAACATAAAAACACGCGGATCCTGAGGCGTGTCGAGTCGGATCGGGTCGCCCCTCTCCAAAACGGTGTCGTTTTGGACGCTAAAGGGGCAGACTAAAACGGTGTCGTTTTGGTTGGGTATTTAAACCCAATTTTTTTTTTACTTCATTTCAAACCCTCCACAAAAAAAATCAGAAAACCCTCAAAAGAACTCTCTCTCCCTTTTGAATCCGGCCAGGTCCCCGATGGTCCATCGCCGCACCGACCGCCGGCCGTCGGCGTCGGTGCCGCCGCGTGCGGTGGCCGGCAAAGAAGAAAACATGACTTTTCAAGATCTCGACCCCCCAGAACCCGAATCCAGCCTCAAAACGTCCGAAAAACAAACCGGTAAGCTCCTTTTCCTTTTTCTTCTTTGTTTTTATATGTCAAAAAAAATAAAAAAAGAAAAATAAAACAAAATAAAATAGAAATTGAAAACGCAAGTGAGAAAAAAAATCACCTTGAAAAATTTTCTGTTTCGATTTTTTTCGTCTGATCTTTGTATTTCCAAAAAAAAAATTATTTCTTTACAAACGGGTTTTGAATCGGTTTTATAGCCGATTTTTACAGTTTTTGTTTGTGTTGTTTTTTTTGTTTTTGCTTTCTGTCCTTGCAGGTACGGAGGTTGACGTGGCGCGCGGTGGTGCGTGGAGGAGTACGGAGGAGGTGCCGACGTGGCGAGGTGGAGGCGGCATCTCTTAGGGTTTTTTCTTGTTCTGATTTTTTTTAGGTTTAGGCTGATTTGGGCTAGGGTTAGAATTGGGCTTGTATTGGGTCATGTTGTAATGGACTGTTTAAAAAAATTGGACTTTATTTGCTTATTGGGCCCCAGGTAAATTTGGGCTTGTAAATCTATATTTATAGTCATAAGAAGTATAAATGAAGTAGAGATCTAATTCTATTTTGAAACTTAATAAGATATTCATAGCAATATCTACAATTTTATTAGTTTTTAGAAACGATTTCTTTTTTTTTCATCGATTTCTAAAATTCTTTAAAATTGATTTATAATTTACTAGTTAAAACTACTAAATTAACAGAATTTTTTTTAAAAAAATTTACCCTATTTTTTTTTAATGCAAAGCCGGTTACTTTATTGAAACAAAAATACCGTCCACAAAACAAACAAAATCCAAAGAGAGTGCAAAAACAGAAAGCAAAAACAGGGACCTCCAAACGGAGGATTGAACCAGCGTTATCTATTAAGTGGAGAAAACGAGAATGACGACGATGAACAAACACTTGAAAGATAAAAACTGGGGAAAACACCAATTGAATAAATTCCCCAAAACAGAACACCCACAGCCCGAATTAGGGTGGGTCAAGCAGTCTTCTGCCTTCATCGGCGACAGCAACAACCAACAGTGGTGTCTCCTCTACCCAAAAACGATCCTCCCTCCTTGTTAAACCATCCTGAGCCATTGCATGTGCAGCCATGTTTCCCAATCTCGCGGCGCAGATGCAGCGACAAACCTCAAGTAGCTTCGAAAATTCCTTCACCTCCCAGATTAATGCACTAATTTCAGAAAAATCCTCCAAATTTGTTACTAGTTTATGGATTACCAACCTTGAATCACCTTCCAAAATAACCGACTGGAAACCCAGCTCAAAAGCAAATCGTAAGCCATGAATCACAGCTAAAGCTTCCACTGCTAAAGCAGTAGGTACTTGACAGGTAAGTCGACTACAAGTCCCCATAATCTGTCCCTGCTCGTCCCTGATAATTACCCCTAAACATGCTTTCTTTTGTAGAAGGGAAAAACTTGCATCAACATTAATCTTCATTAGCGAAGACGGCGGCCGGGACCAGCGAACAACTTGCAAAGATGGCAACCAATATAGCCCATAGCGTAATTGCAATCTCAGTTCTTCTATTGACAGAATACTTCTCAAACATCCATGATAACCACTCTAGAAAATCAATTTGGTCATTATTTCCTGGACTATCATAGTTCAAAGCAAGCCACGCTTCCTTGGCAAAAGCACAAAAAGGTAGGACATGGTTCACATCTTCAGCAGCTTGATAGCATCTAGGACGCAGAGGATCATTTACAATTTTCTTGTTAAATAAGCAGGACCGAGGAAACACAAATTGTTTTAGAAATTTCCACATAGCAATTCGAATTTTTGGAGGGCAAGAAAGCATCCAAATCTACTTGTACAACCTCCTTTCCAGCGGACACAAATGTATAGGCCTTAGCAACAAACGATAACCACTGCGAACACTATATAAACCCGAATGTTCCCTACCCCATACAACACAATCCTCTTATGGAAAACTCGACAGGGGAATACTTTTAATAACGTTGGCTTCCTCTAAGGAAAACACAAAATCAATCAGCTCCAAATTCCATACCATTGATTCTTGTATTATAAGATCCTAAACCCATGAAATGTTACTCACCTAAGGGGACAAAATCTTACATGGGACAGGGCTGACAACAAAAAATCATTTCAAACAATCATTCTACCCGAGCCTACCTTCCATATGAAGCCTAGCTCTAAAAGCCCACGTGCACTCTAAATACTTCGCCAGATCAAAGACCGATTTGAACCCAACGACGCATTTAGAATCCCTGTAGTCAGGAAATACTTGGCCTTCAATATTCACCCTACTAAAGTTGTTAGGCACATTAATAGACACTAACCCTGTTTGGCAAGGAGAGCTATTTTAAACTTCAATAAATTTCTAAAGCCTATCCCACCATCTCCTTTCAACTCACACAATGAAGACCACGTACACCAGTGAATGCCCCTTTTCTCAGCAAACTTTTGCCATAAAAAACGAACCATTAAAGCTTCAATCTCTTTGCAAAACGACTTAGGCAAGAGAAAACACATCATTGCATAAGAAAGTAAAGCTTGAAGAACAGACTTTATGAAAACCTCCTTACCCCCCACAGAAAGAGTCTATGCACTCGAAGAAGGAAATCTACTACGTACTCTATCCCTCAAATCTGCAAAAGCCCTCTACTTATTTCTCCCCACTATAGGTGGCAAACTCAAATACTTCTCTAAATTATCCGCACACTTAACTACCAAAATACGACCAACATTCGATCGATTCCCCTCTTCCACATTTGTTCTAAAAAAGACACTCGACTTCGCAAAATTTATAAGTTGACCTGAACATCTTGCATACAGTTGCAAGATCCTCCTAAGCGAATCAGCTCCCGTGGCTGTAGCTTCCCCAAAAATGAGACAGTCATCAGCAAATAGTAGGTGTGTAATTCAGGGGGCACCCCGCACAACCCTTGCCCCACAAATTTGACCATGCAACGCCGCCATACGTAACAGGGTAGAAAGGCCTTCCCCACAAATAAGGAATAAATAAGGACTCAAAGGATCCCCTTGTAAAAGGCCACAAATCGACAAAAAATTCTCACCCACCACCCCATTAACCACAATCGAGTAAGATACTAAAGAAACAAATATCATGATACCATTAATCCAATCAGAGGAAAAACCCATTTTCAGCAACATTACTTCAATAAAGTGCCACTTAACCCTAATTTTAAATAAAAAATTCCTTTGTTAACATTATATAATACATTTTTTTATTTAACGGTAACTTTTAATTTTTTGTCACTTTGTTAATATTATATAACACATTCTTTAAAATCTTCAATGACTTTATGATTTTTCGGTAATTGAAAATTAGGTTTAAACTTTTACCATTGCTCCAAATATGGATTGTAAAATAAAAATGAAAAATATAAAAAATCATTCAAAATTTAATTTAGTAATTTAACATAAAAAACATAATTTATTTAGATTATTAAATTACCAAATTGTATTACTTTTTATACCTCACATATATTTTTTATCTCTTAAACACATATTTAATATAATTATGTAATTTCATATACATCACTAAATTATTTAATTAATAAAATATATTATAATATTATCGATATATTGTTCACAAAATTAAAAAATATTACGTAACTATAATAAAAAAATTATTTCTTAAAGGATAATCTTATATGCAAATTTAACAATATATATAGATGCAAATATTACACAATTTTTACCCCTTTGAAAAATTGATAACGAAACGAAAAAATAAAGGGAAAGGATTGTATGAATCAAAGACGCCGCATCATCCTATATCTTTTACCAATTATTTAATGTCATTTTAGTATTTTTTTCATGCCATTGACACATCATTTTGATAATTTTTTTAACCTGAACCCTTGACCCTGAACCTTGGACCCATGACTCAAGGTTCAAGGTCTAGGATTTAGGGTCCATAGTCCATGGTCCAGTGTCCAAGGTTCAGGGTCCAAAGTCTAAGGTCCAAGGTTCAAGATTTATGGTCTACGGTTTAAGGTTTAGGGTTGAAGGTCCATAGTTTCAAGGTTTGGGGGCCAGGGTCCAAGGTCCAGGTTTCAAGGTCTAGGGTTAAGGGTCGAGGGTCGAGAGTTCAGGTTAAAAAATTACCAAAGTCATGTGTGAATGACATGAAAAAAGATGTTGAAATGACATTAAATAATTGGTAAGAGATACATGATGATGTGTCATCTCTATTTTATAGAAGCCTTTCTCAAAAATAAATACGATAACAAAAAATATGTTTTAACTTTCAACCATTTCCAAAACCATTGATTTTGGGTATGCATCACTTGTACTTAACTAATTATTCAATTAATAAAAATTATCAGATCAAAATTCACTATATCATTATACTTGACTCGTAAATATTAAATAATAATAATTACGGGCTTAGTCGTCGAAATTGTGGTCTCAAAACTATTATTTCCGTCACCACTAAAAAATGGATTGTTATAGTAATAATTTTTATTTCAATTAAAATTATAAATTATAATAATATTTTAAAAAATTATCAATTAAAATATTATTTCAAAAATTATCAATTAAAATATTATTAAATATTTAATACAAAGATTTATTACTAATAAAGTTTACCATAAAATATTAAAGGCATCAATATTATTTTAATTCAATAAGGGTGAATTTGTAAATTATCATTACATTCCTAGGAAAATATTTAGTGAATGCTTTCCAATGTATACCAAACGTTACAAAGTAACTTTCCTAGAAACCATATTCCCAATAATCATATTCCAAGGAATCACACTCTCTTGGAATTATAACATGAAAAAGCACTAAACATTATCTAATTGTTTAGTTTTTCATTTGCAATTGGCAATGGGAACTAGAAGAGAGAGTTCATACTAAATGTACTAGTGTCACGAGCCACGGATTTCTAGCCCCGTGACATTAGGGTGGGGTTTCAATTATCCAATGGTTAGGATAAATTGGGCTTAAATTATTGCTTGTATCGATAGTTTAGTGACGGAATACATTTTTGGAAAAAGCCTCGCAAATGTAAGTTTAGTCTGAACCAAAGTTACCTAAATCGCTCAATCTAATTTGTTTTTTTTTTTTTGTTTTGGATTGCCCGATCCCAATTGCGGATCACCAATGATCCAAAAAGCTAGATTGAGTGATTTATCTTCCTTTGCAAAGATTAAAAATTGAAAATGGATATGTTGATCTTCCCAAAAAAATGACCAAGAAATTAGTTTTAGTGCTTGAGTAATCTATCTCAACAATTGAAAAGAAGAATAATTTTGAAATAGATTAGTGTTGGAAAAATCGGTTAAAGGGAAAGTTATTTTAGGTACTATGGAAGTTTGAAAATTTTCCAAATCTGAGCCATTATGTTATTTATAACAATAAATCTATTAATCGAGATAGTACTTGTGCTTTGTACGAGACGATTAAGCCGATCCTGACTTTCCACCGAACAACCTTCTTCACTATCCTCAAACAATGAATTGCTTCGAGTGTGAGCTCGAGCAACACAAAACCAAATCACGAGATGAAAACTTTAATTTAAGTATGAAAGTTAATTCTCTATTTAACCAAAAACTGTGTTTTTCCTAGAAAATACAATGTATTAAAAGTGTTGTAAATTGCTTAACACATAGTTCCTATTTATAGAGAAATAGTACCACAGTTCTGTTTGAATAAGGCTTGATTAAATAATATTTTAATTAAAAAAATTCAACTTCTACTCTAAGTAGAAGGGTGAGGGTTGATGACATGGCTTATATTTCACTTGGGTTTGTCAACCCATTGGGCCTTTTATGTATTGGGTTTAATTATATGTGCTTCCTAAACTTTTATCTAACATTTATAATTTATCAAACCCACTATTTTTTTTCCATTACCCAAAATTTTATTTATTTAATCAATTAATTAAATTAACTAAGTTAATTTCTCAATTAAATAATTTTCTCAACCTAATTCTAGTTTTGTTAAAGTCATAGCAACTTTATTGCAATAGAATATATGAAGAAAATATATTTAATTGCCTTATTCAACAAACCCATGATGACTACTCAATTTAATTTTCACCTCGAACTTCAATTATTTTATTGCAATTATTTAAAAATAGTTCGAAGATATTAAATTAATGTCTAAGTCATCTTTTGTACTTAGCGAGAAAACGCATTCAATGCAAACAATGATACAAGAGTTCTATTTATCTTACTTTATTGTTTTCATTTATTTCTCATTATTGGTTCTACATGCAATTTGTTTATGGTTATCTCGAGCTAGTGGAGGGGCCGACTGGACTTATATAATTAGGGCTTAAAAAATTACAATTAAGTTCTAGCTTTTCGCCTATTAGTTACAACATTATTTAGTCACAAGTCATTCCCTTAAAGTATCGTGAATGAGTACTCTTTTATTATATACTATTACGAAAGCTACTTATTGAGTGCTCGTCCAATGACCATGCCATAAGTGTGTTACCATCATAGGATATCCTTAATCTCTTTTGGATAAATTCGTTCTCCCAATATGATCCTATTTTATCTCACAGTAACCATTAAATTTTTCTTTGTGAAAAGTCAGTTACTATCAAATAGTTTAAATCATTTATCACAAAGAAAAATTACCCGTGGCCACGCTACTTTCCATCTATCATGTAATGTTAATGAGAGGATACACTTACCCTTTATTGAGCTATGAATTCCACTATTATGAAATGATGCTATATACTACAGAAGTCGTATACCCAACGCATCAACAATCAGTTCCTAATCTGATACGAGCAGCTCGGTCCAATTCAAAGGCCATAATAGAGATGGGCTTAGTTTCCCTCAAGGCCCAATCACGAGATCCAAATCCAAGAAGCTAAAGTCAAAACTCAACTTATTCGTTCAAAACTTTATCACAAAAAAAATCGAGAAGAAGAGTTGAAACCTCAAGATGATGGATTTTGGAGCGATGATGAATTAGAAGGGATTAATTTTGTTCGTGGGCCTAAACTCTCAATCTATGATGACAAGCCCATATGGAAAATGTTAACAAGCTTAGGTGTTTCACTTCAAGGACCCTAATCAATCCCACAAGCTTAGGCGTTTCATATTGGGTTCGAGTTCTAGGCCTAATTTTTATTATATATGAGTCTAATATTGTATTTATCAGCTATTATTATTTTATTATTATTTTATTCCAAATTTTTTATAATTATTAAGTATTTTAAGTTATTTAGGAGTTTTATGTTAACAAGAAAGTTTAGTTTAAAACTACTTCTTGTTTAGATTAAATTAGAGTTCTAGTATACTTAAGAGTTTTATTTAGATTTATTTAGCTAGCCTATATGTAGGCCTTTGCATTCTACACAAATTATTCAATTCATTATTACTCAACTTCTCTTTTGAGTTAATAAATTCTCTTTGAGTTTATTTTTCAAGAATTTCTCTTGAGTTTCTTTTAGAAGAGTTTTAACAATCTTTTTAGATTGTGGGGACCAAATTTAAACTTTTTCTTGCCAAGTTTTCTTTCTTGGAGGGGAAATTAGAGCCGCTTGAAGGGGGTTGTGAATTCTTCTTGTTTCCAAGGCTCCTTAGGACTTTTACACGCCACGCTCCATCTTTTCCATCTATCTTCCTTATTTTCTTCTTTATTGTTCTATTGTTCTATTTTACTTATCTTAGTTTATTTATTTAAATTGTTTTTCTTCAACTTTTTTATTTGACTTGTATTCGTTTGTGTTTCAGATTGTTTCAAAATCCAAGTTTTTTTTCAAACGTCTAGAGCCCTAAGTCAAATCCACGACGTGAACAAACTTTACGATTTGCTTCCGCATTCATCCGCCTCATTCCTTATCATAATCTATTTGAACTTAGGCTTTCATTTACATCAAAGTATATAAGTCGCACATACATAGTCCATCATCCACTCAAGATTAAGGTATGTCACACTATGAACGTCACAAGTGAATGAATCCATAAACGGATCTAGGATCTATTCGACTTTGATTATGTTCGATGTACTGTCAGCCTAATCAATCACATATATGTCTCTATCTTTTGGGAGTCATCCACTTTGATACCTAGGACAAGGTATCTCCCCATTTGGACTTGATAGGTGGCACATTAGTCTTTCAATCGATTTGCTCAATTCTGATTAGACTAAGGACATTTTTAGATTATCTACTAATATAAGTTGTCCTTCTATATTACGATCTGACAACATAATACTGCTTTAATATTAGTTAAACGTTAGATAATTAATGAGTAAATATTTGCTTTCATTTTATTTTGCGTGCAAAAATCATTAAGGATAATATGCAAAGATATTAATGATTATAATAGATATTTTATTAAACCAATTTGTTCAAAAAATACAATTACATATAGATGAAATCACTACACTAATGAAACTAGATCCCAATAATCTCTCATTTTCATATTGATATAGTTGAGTCATGTTTCGAATTCCCATACCATCTACATGTTTTTCAAAACTCCTAGCCACTAGAGTCTTGGTAAATTCATTCGCAAGGTTGTCCTTTGATGCGAATTTGAGTACACCCATTATCATATCTGCTACTGCCTCCCTTATGATATGATAATTTCTATCAATGTGTTTTGTCCTCTTGTGGTTTCTAGTTTCTTTAGTGCTAGCTATTGCTACACTATTATCATAATAACTGTTATAGCTTTTTTCCATATCATGAATGACTTCGAGATACGTAAGAAAATTCGAAGCCATATTGCTTTTTTTGCTACCTCAAAAGCAGCCACATATCTGACCTTCATAGTAAAATCAACTGTGCAACCCTACTTGACACTCTCCATAGAATGGACCCACTACTTAGGACAAAGACACATCTCAATATCTATTTCCTCGAATCCTGGCACGTCTAGAAGTCAAATTCTATATAACCGATAAAAGTAAGATCTCATTCCGAATACAAAAAAATATAATCCTTTTTTCTTTACAAATACTTGAGTATATGCATAACTTCTTGCCAATGTCTTGGACCAACCCAACTGTGAAACAAATATCTAGACATATGAGCACTATAGTCATGATTGTTCCAACTTGAGACTTTTTCTTATCAAGGTGAATGTGAGTATACCTCTGATTTAGACACACTAGATGCCAATATGCTCGAATTAATTGATATTGAAGACAATGGAAGTGAGTTTATTAGTGATGAAGAGTTGGTGGAACCACCGAAGGAGGGGGAAAAATTCCATGAACCCCATTGTTTAGTAGTGATGTACACCCTCAACATTCGAGTGAGGGATGATCATGATCTTGAAAGGACTAATATCTTCTATTAGAGGAAAAACAACAACCGATAAGGTGTCAGGGACTAATATGTAATTTCCCCTTTTTCGCGAATATCCTCGGATTGGTTTAAATCCCGATCTAAATCATAATTTAATTTAATTATCAACTCCAAATATCATTTAATAGCATACTATAACTATATATCAATTCAGTTTCATTTATCAGATATTCCTTCAAGTTTTGCATTTTATTCAATTTTGTCCTTAAAACCAAATTTGTCATAACTTTCAAATTTGTGCTTCGCTTTCGAAATCGATCTCAATTTCATCCTTCTACAGCCCTCTAATATCTAAAATTATAAAAATTTAACCTCAATTTTTAAATATTTACACTTTAGTCCTTATGTTCAAAACTAACAACTTTCACTTTACAAAATAGTCTTTTTTCATATCTAAGCTCAAAATATATCAATTTAGTACTAAAAGCTTCAAGATTCAATGACAATTTTTATAAACTTTAAATTTTTTGCAAAATAGTCCTCGGGCTAGCTAAATCAAGCTGCCGAAATCTCAAAAATATAAAAATTACAACAAACAGACTTGAAATTGCTTACCAAATTGAGAGTTAAATGTTTGAAGCCCAAACCCTTATTCTTTTCCTTTTGGACGGTTGAAGAAGAAACAGAGATAAAGATGATGACTTTCTATTCTTTTGTTTTTCTTTTTAACTTAAATTATAACATATGTTTTTTTTAACCTTTAAATATAATTTCATTTTAAAATTTTTTTGTATAATAATGCCACTAACCGTCCACAACTTTCAAGAAGTGACTAATTGCCACTTTAACCCTTGGAGAATTACCATATAAGCCTTTTATCAAATAAAAATCTAAAGTGATTAACTTTTACGATTTTTTCATTGTACATTAAATAACCATCCGTTCAATAAAATTATCGGATCGAAATTCAATATAACTCTATAGTATACTCGTAAATATTAATTAATAATATTTACGAATTAAATATTCAGAAAACAGGGTTCCAAAACTACTGTTTTCGGCACCACTGAAAAAGGGGTTGTTATAAGACTATAGTGAAATAACTTCATGACAAAATAAATTTATAATTAATAGACGAAAAGCTGAAACTTAATTCTAAATTATTTGGGCGCTAAATATATATGTCCAATTTGTCCCTCCGCTAGCGCGTTCAAACCAAAAATGAGTTTCATGTAGAACCAAATGAACAAAAATGACTAAAAATGATAAAGTTAGAGAAATGGATCGCATTCACAAGTGAATGCGTTTTCTATTTAAATGACTTGAAAATTAATTTAAGATCTTCAAATTATTATTTAATTAATTATAATTAAATAATTTAAGTTCAAAAATGGAATTAAATTAATTATTCATTATGAATCCATTGAATATGAAAATTGTAACACCCCAAACCCGGCCTAGAAGTTAGGCCCGAATATGGAATGTCACATTAAGGGCGCACTTCAAAACAATTTACTAGTTAACCATTTAAGGCCCAAAAGCCCAAAACAAAAGATTATTTCGAAAACCATGTTAACACTTTAATAATTTTATGAAATTTCTTAAGTGGGCAGTTGAAACAATAATAATAATAAACCCAAAATTCAAAGTCAAATAGGAGTTACATGGCCTTATTACAATCCAATGAAAAATAAAGTATTTAAACAGAATCATTTGAATAAATTAAAAATTTGAACAACTTGTAGTGTGGCCATCTCTCGAAGTCCTCTCCCTCGTCGAGCCGCCTATTCGGGATTACAGAAACATTTAAAATTAAGGGTGTAAGTTTGAAACTCGAGTGTGTACAACCCTTGGCAATCAAATCACATACAAATATTCACATTGGGCCTAAGCCCTAACAAAATCGGTGGTCTTGGGCCTTAGCCCACAATGACCTCATATCATATCATATCGTATCATTTATAAGCAGATAATGCAAAACCCACCCGAGAAATCCATCCGCTAAACACACCATTTCCCTTCCAACCTTATGACTCTGTGGGGAATTCTAGCTCGACCCACCCTCCGCTACACACCAAGGGTAGCCCGGTTGTGATACTATCGAACGTTGCAAAGACAAAGTCGCTAATCATATGTTGGGCTTAAAGCCTTCTGTGGATCCATGCCATACGGCTATGCGATCCCGGATCCATACCATACGGCCATGCGATCCTCAAATCTTCCTCCGTACCATAACTCCCACCCATATGCATCTTAAGCAGAATATCATATGAATGTATCAAACACAAAAGTAACATCCACAAACCCATATTCGTCACATAGAGGTATTTTCGTCATTTCACTACCCATGGGTATTTTCGTAATTTACCCTACAAGGGTATTTTGGTAATTTGGCAAATTAGGGGTATCTTGGTAATTTTACAAACAGGGGTATTTTAGTAATTTTCCAATATAAGGGTATTTTAGTAATTTTTTAATATAAGGGTATTTTAGTAATTTTACAATATAAGGGTATTTTAGTAATTTTACAAATATAAGGGTATTTTAGTAATTTTACAATATAAGGGTATTTTAGTAATTTTACAAATATAAGGGTATTTTAGTAATTTTACAATATAAGGGTATTTTAGTAATTTTACAAATATAAGGGTATTTGGTCCCTCTCGGGTTTTAGTTATGAACTTTGGCCCATAAACAAGTCCTCGCGGTTAAAGTGAACAAACACTATGCACCAGGTAGGATCTCAGAAAAGAGGAGGTGGGTCACTCGGACCGCTTAAGTACCAAGCTCTCACTAGATCCAATCCTAGACATGCATATGTCGGTTACCACACTCTAACTAATCGACTTGACCACAGACAAGTTTGATTATTAGCTTAAGTCTTATGAAATTACAAAGTTGTTCAAGCTAGGCCTAAAGTCCATTAAACCCTAACATACTTGTCTACGCCCCCATAAGCCCATCAAGCCCATTTTATGTCCTTACGGCCCGTTAGGCCCAAATCTCATCATATGGCCTACTAGGCCCAAAACATATCCAGGTCATGTATCAAACATGGCAAACTTAATTCGTATAATCAACCAAACCATTTTATCAAACTTAGCCTCAGGGCCCACCGGGCCCATTTAGCCACTTTCAGCTTTTCGGCTTTTCGGCATTGCCGATATCGTGTGTGTAGTGTTTGTACACACCTGGTAACCTTGCGTGCTACGAACCCCTTGGTCACGAACCTACAATTGACATCACCTAACGATTAATCATAACTTAAGATGCACTTTATCAGAAACTGAAACCTCACCGTAACATTACCGTGTGCCTTACTTTCTAGTAGCCCCTTCCTTTGCTACTATTGGCGATTATCCTCTAGATCTGCATCCAACACCTATATCGTCAAAACCAAGTGATCCATATAGATCATAAATCACCCCTATGAGCCACAATAGATTCGGTCACTTATTAAAACTCTAACTGAATCGAGAATACTTACTACCTTGATAACAATCCTTACCTACCGCGCTTGCGATTGCTGAGCCTCACCCTTGTTAATACATGGTAACGGCAAAGAGGGGTTAGATAGCCCTTCGGCTTTTAAGAAAACACACTAAAAATTCAACTAAGATCTTACCGAAATCTTCCTTTGATCCTGCGACTTAAGTCCGGCTTTTGAGACTAAAAAGGTGACAGAGGCAATTCGGTAATACTTGAGGGAATAAGAAATAAAAGTGATTTGGCTAGAACCGAGTGGTGAACCAAAAGGGAATTTGAGAAGGGAGAGTATGAAGAATTTGGCTATGGCACCCTTAGAGAAAGAAAAGAAGCGTCTGAGCCTCACACAAGTGAAGAAATTCGGCTAGAAGGAAAGCAAAAATTCGGCTTAACCTAGGAACTTAATTCGGCACTTATATTTATAGCCGCTAGCCGAAACTTCCCTTCCCTCAGAGTCCAATTCAGCACCACTATATCCACCTCCCAATCCCTATCTTTTCTCCCTTATCTTCACCTTAAATTTCTCTCCTGAACACTCCCTTTTAGAGTTCCTCCAACGCCAACTCCTTACGTCGTGCACAAAAATAAAACTCCTTAATTTTCCCTTCCTAGGCCTCGAACCTTGGACCTCCTTAACTGCTTAACACGCCACCTCATATCCCCTATATGACGCCACTTTCCACTGGACTACAAGCCCATTTGTGTCCTCTCTTCTCTTAATCTGCTTATGAGGCCTCATGTCTAGGACTAGGGTCCACTAAGTGAGAAAAATAATTTTTTCCCTAAGGTCACCCCTAACTCTAAGGCTTCAATTAATCCCGATACTATCTTAATAATATTCTAAGTGATACTTATATCTCAAAAATTTTAGACGCTCCCATTCCCAAGGCCCATTGGGCCCAATTCTTCTAGGCCCAAATTCGGGGTGTTACGATTCTATCCTCCTTAAAGAAATTTCGTTCTCGAAATTTCCAACTAACTATTAATCGTACTACCCAAGTCTCACCACTATGTTTTCGCTGCGCACTCTAATTCTAAAGCCAAAAGAAACACTTAGTATACTATGGTAGAGTACGCACCGGTATTCGCATCTAGAGCGTCCTCGTCCCCTTGGCGACGTGCTGCATAGACCAAAGCTGGCTGCCTCGCCTCAGCATAACCTGCACCTCCACGACCATGTCCTGTGCCATTGCCACCATTGACTTGACCACGGCCCCTTGGTGGTTGTTGACCACCCCTCCGAGGTAGAAGATTACCCCTACCATCAGCTTGCTCCTGATCTAGCCTTCTCGGTCACTGTCTAACCCTATGTTCCATGGATCCACAGCCCAAACATGCTCCTATCCTCCTCCAACATTCGCCCGGATGCCTTCTCCCACACTCAACACAAAGTGGTATCCCGTTATTAGTAGCAGCAATAGGGGCCTTAGCTCTAACCAACCCATTCACTCTGGCCCTCCTTGCAGGCCTCTATTCAGCTCCCATAGGTTCCATAATCCGCTTGCTCTTGCCCCTCTCTTCCTCTCGATTGCGGCGTTCCGTGCTCTTTACCTCTTCTCGCTATTTTTGCTTTCTCCACCAAGACCATGAAAATCTCGCTCTCCTCTCGTGGAGCTACGCACCCTAAGGCTATCTCTTCATCCATCCTCGAACCGCACGCATCTTTCGTACTCTGTTGCTACTATCCCCTTAGCATACCGGAGCGAGGCGCAAAAACTCACCTCGTACTCTGCTCACGGTTTATCTCCCGAGTCAAACTCAAAAAACTCCTTCCTTCGAGCATCCACATAGGCCGCTCCAATGTACTTCCCACGAAATGTCGATTTAAAGAACTCCCAAGTGACATGCTCCGGTTGGTTGCCCTCCTTTCTGAGAAACCACCACCGATAGGCTTCCTCTCTAAGTAAGGATATCGCCCCCTTTAACTTCTGTTCTGCCGTGTAATCCAGGTCATCCTTTATTCTTTCAGTAGCTTCCAACCAATACTCTGCCATATTCAGGGCCATCCCCGCCACTCCTTTGAAAATCTCAGCCCCATTAGCTCGGAGTCGCTCCACGATCGACCCACAACTCCCTGTACCATTATTGGGCCCAACGACCCTTTCTAAGATTCTCAACATGGCCTGTGATACAGCATCTTCTGTAGCGGTAGCCTGTTCATTTGCTCCTCTTTCAGCTACTGGTGAGGCTGGAGCCTCCCCTACTCCTACGTTGGGCATATGGCCTGACTCGGACGACCCTGCCCTAACACTTCCACGGCCTCTGCCACGGCCTCTTCCACCTCGTCTAGCGCTCATCGTTGCGTATTTTTGAATTAAGAATTTTATGAAATTAGTACTTAGTTCCACTTGTTTAGGGCACATGTCTTATGTAAGTAACAACAATTTCTTAGAGTTATTCCGCGGTCGAGAATCCACTACAGGCTTAAGTTTCCTACGGGCCTTAGTCTCTAAAAGCCTATTTTAAGTAGCCCATTACCTACATAGTTCATTAATTTAAGCAATTGTAGTACAGAGAACTTACTTGGCTCGACGTCGAGGGCTCGGTGAACCACACTTCAAGAATCCTGCAAAAACTTCTTAATCTACTTGTTTTAAAAACCCAAAACATAAGGCCCATTTCACAGCCCGAGCTTTGCAACTTGGCTTGATACCACTAAATGTTACACCCCAAACCCGGCCTAAAAGTTAGGCCCGAATCTGGAATGTCACATTAAAGTCGCACTTCAAAACAATTTACTAGTTAACCATTTAAGGCCTAAAAGCCCAAAACAAAAGATTATTTCAAAAACCATATTAACACTTTAATAATTTTATGAAATTTCTTAAGTGGGCAATTGAAACAATAATAATAATAAACCCAAAATTCAAAGTCAAATAGGAGTTACATGGCCTTATTACAATCCAATGAAAAAACAAAGTATTTAAACAGAATCATTTGAATAAATTAAAACATTTGAACAACTTGTAGTGTGGCCATCTCTGAGTCATCTCCCTCGTCGAGCCGCCTATTCAGGATTACCTGAAACATTTAAAATTAAGGGTGTGAGTTTCGAAACTTAGTGTGTACAACCCTTGGCAATCAAATCACATACAAATATTCACATTGGGCCTAAGCCCTAACAAAATCGGTGGTCTTGGGCCTTAGCCCACAATGACCTCATATCATATCATATCGTATCATTTATAAACAGATAATGCAAAACCCACCCCAAAAATCCATCCGCTAAACACACCATTTCCCTTCCAGCCTTATGACCCTGTGAGGAATTCTAGCTCGACCCACCCCTCCGCTACACACCAAGGGTAGCCCGGTTGAATAATCGAACGTTGCAAAGCAAAGTCGCTAATCATATGTTGGGCTTAAAGCCTTACGTGGGTCCATACCATACGGTTATGCGATCCCGGATCCATACCATACGGCCATGCGATCCTCAAATCTTCCTCCGTACCATAACTCCCACCCATATGCATCCTAAGCAGAATATCATATGAATGCATCAAACACAAAAGTAACATCCACAAACCCATATTCGTCACATAGAGGTATTTTCGTCATTTCACTACCCAGGGGTATTTTCGTAATTCTACCCTACAGTGGTATTTTGGTAATTTGGCAAATTACGGGTATCTTGGTAATTTTACAAACAGGGGTATTTTAGTAATTTTCCAATATAAGGGTATTTTAGTAATTTTCCAATATAAGGGTATTCTAGTAATTTTCCAATATAAGGGTATTTTAGTAATTTTAGAAATATAAGGGTATTTTAGTAATTTTACAATATAAGGGTATTTTAGTAATTTTACAAATATAAAGGTATTTTAGTAATTTTACAATATAAAGGTATTTTAGTAATTTTACAAATATAAGGGTATTTTAGTAATTTTACAAATATAAGGGTATTTGGTCCCTCTCGGGTTTTAGTTATGAACTTTGGCCCATAAACAAGTCCTCGCGGTTAAAGTGAACAAACACTATGCACCAGGTAGGATCTCAGAAAAGAGGAGGTGGGTCACTCGAACCGCTTAAGTACCAAGCTCTCACTAGATCCAATCGTAGACATGCATATGTCGGTTACCACACTCTAACTAACCGACTTGTCTACAGACAAGTTTGATTATTAGCTTAAGTCTTATGAAATTACAAAGATGTTCAAGCTAGGCCTAAAGTCCATTAAACCCTAACATACTTGTCTACGGCCCCATAAGCCCATCAAGCTCATTTTATGTTCTTACGGCCCGTTAGGCCCAAATCTCATCATACGGCCTATTAGGCCCAAAACATATCCAGATCATGTATCAAGCATGGCAAACTTAATTCGTATAATCAACCAAACCATTTTATCAAACTTAGCCTCAGGGCCCACCGGGCCCATTTAGCCACTTTTGGCTTTTCGACATTGCCGATATCGTGTGTGTAGTGTTTGTACACACCTGGTAACCTTGCGTGCTACGAACCCCTTAGTCACGAACCTACAATTGACATCACCTAACGATTAATCATAACTTAAGATGCACTTTATCAGAAACCGAAACCTCACCGTAACCTTACCGTGTGCCTTACTTTCTAGTAGCCCCTTCCTTTGCTACTATTGGCGATTATCCTCTAGATCTGCATCCAACACCTATATCGTCAAAACCAAGTGATCCATATAGATCATAAATCACCCCTATGAGCCACAATAGATTCGGTCACTTATTAAACCTCTAAGCGAATCGAGAATACTTACTACCTTGATAACAATCCTTACCTACTCGCGCTTGCGATTCTTTGAGCCTCACCCTTGTTAATACATGGTAACGGCAAAGAGGGGTTAGATAGCCCTTCGGCTTTTAAGAAAACACACTAAAAATTCAACTAAGCTCTTACCGAAATCTTCCTTTGATCCTGCGACTTAAGTCCGGCTTTTGAGACTAGAAAGGTGACAGAGGCAATTCGGCAATACTTGAGGGAATAAGAAATAAAAGTGATTTGGCTAGAACCGAGTGGTGAACCAAAAGGGAATTTGAGAAGGGAGAGTATGAAGCATTTGGCTATGGCACCCTTAGGGAAAGAAAAGAAGCGTCTGAGCCTCACAAAAGTGAAGAAATTCGGGTTAACCTAGGAACTTAATTCAACACTTATATTTATAGCCGCTAGCCGAAACTTCCCTTCCCTCAGAGTCCAATTCGGCACCACTATATCCACCTCCCAATCCCTATCTTTTCTCCCTTATCTTCACCTTAAATTTCTCTCCCGAACACTCCCTTTTAGAGTCCTCCAACGCCAACTCCTTCGTCCTGGGCACAAAAATAAAACTCATTAATTTTCCCTTCCTAGGCCTCGAACCTTGGACCTCCTTAACTGCTTAACACGCCACCTGATATCCCCTATATGACACCACTTTCCACTGGACTACAAGCCCATTTGTGTCCTCTCTTCTCTTAATCTGCTTATGAGGCCTCATGTCTGGGACTAGGGTCCACTAAGTGAGAAAAATAAATTTTTCCCTAAGGTCACCCCTAACCCTAAGGCTTCAATTAATCCCGATACTATCTTAATAATATTCTAAGTGATACTTATATCTCAAAAATTTTAGACGCTCCCATTCCCAAGGCCCATTGGGCCCAATTCTTCTAGGCCCAAATTCGAGGTGTTACGATTCTACCCTCCTTAAAGAAATTTTGTCCTCAAAATTTCCAACTAACTATTAATCGTACTACCCAAGTCTCACCACTATGTTTTCGTTGCGCACTCTAATTCTAAAGCCAAAAGAAACACTTAGTATACTATGGTAGAGTACGCACCGGTATTCGCATCTAGAGCGTCCTCGTCCCCTTGGCGACGTGCTGCATAGACCAAAGCTGGCTGCCTCGCCTCAGCATAACCTGCACCTCCATGACCATGTCCTGTGCCATTGCCACCATTGACTTGACCACGGCCCCTTGGTGGTTGTTGACCACCCCTCCGAGGTAGAAGATTACCCCTACCATCGGCTTGCTCCTGATCTAGCCTTCTTGGGCACTACCTAACCCTATGTTCCATGGATCCACAGCCCAAACATGCTCCTATCCTCCTCCAACATTCGCCCGGATGCCTTCTCCCACAGTCAACACAAAGTGGTATCCCGTTATTAGTAGCAGCAATAGGGGCCTCAGCTCTAACCGGCCCATTCACTCTGGCCCTCCTTGCAGGCCTCTGTTCAGCTCCCATAGGTTCCATAATCCGCTTGCTCTTGCCCCTCTCTTCCTCTCGATTGCGGCGTTCCGTGCTCTTTACCTCTTCTGCTGTTTTTGCTTTCTCCACCAAGACCACAAAATCTCGCTCCCTCTATGGAGCTATCAGTACCCTAAGGCTATCTCTTAATCCATCCTCGAACCGTACGCATATTTCGTACTCTGTTGCTACTATCCCCTTAGCATACCGACTGAGGCGCAAAAACTCAACCTCGTACTCTGCTATCGGTTTATCTCCCTGAGTCAAACTCAAAAACTCCTTCCTTCGAGCATCCACATAGGCCGCTCCAATGTACTTCCCCTGAAATGTCGATTTAAAGAACTCCCAAGTGACATGCTCCGATTGGTTGCCCTCCTTTACAGTCAACCACCACTGATAGGCTTTCTCCCTAAGTAAGGATATCGCCCCCTTTAACTTCTGTTCTGCCGTGCAATCTAGGTCATACATTATTCTTTCAGTAGCTTCCAACCAATACTCTGCCATATTCAGGGCCACCCCCGCCACTCCTTTGAAAATCTCAGCCCCATTAGCTCGGAGTTGCTCACGATCAACCCACGACTCCCCGTACCATTATTGGGCCCAACGACCCTTTCTAAGATTCTCAACATGGCCTGCGATACATCATCTTGTAGCGGTAGCCTATTAATTTGCTCCTCTTTCGACCTCTTGGTGAGGTGGAGCCTCCCTACTCCTACGTTGGGCATATGGCTCCGACTCGGACGGCCCCCGCCCTAACACTTCCACGCCTACCGCCACGGCCTCTTCCACCTTGTCTAGCGCTCATCGTTGCGTATTTACGAATTAAGAATTTTATGAAATTAGTACTTAGTTCCACTTGTTTAGGGCACATGTCTTATGTAAGTAACAACAATTTCTTAGAGTTATTCCACGGTCGAGAATCCACTACAGGCTTAAGTTTCCTACGGGCCTTAGTCTCTAAAAGCCTATTTTAAGTAGCCCATTACCTACATAGTTCATTAATTTAAGCAATTGTAGTACAGAGAACTTACTTGGCTCGACGTCAAGGGCTCGGTGAACCACACTTCAAGAATCCCGCAAAAACTTCTTAATCTACTTGTTTTAAAAACCCAAAACATAAGGCCCATTTCACAGCCCGAGCTTTGCAACTTGGCTTGATACCACTAAATGTAACACCCCAAACCTGGCCTAGAAGTTAGGCCCGAATCTGGAATGTCACATTAAAGGCGCACTTCAAAACAATTTACTAGTTAACCATTTAAGGCCCAAAAGCCCAAAACAAAAGATTATTTCAAAAACCATATTAACACTTTAATAATTTTATGAAATTTCTTAAGTGGGCAGTTGAAACAATAATAATAATAAACCCAAAATTCAAAGTCAAATAGGAGTTACATGGCCTTATTACAATCTAATGAAAAAACAAAGTATTTAAACAGAATCATTTGAATAAATTAAAACATTTGAACAACTTGTAGTGTGGCCATCTCCGAGTCCTCTCCTCGTCGATTTTGCCTATTCGGGATTACAGAAACATTTAAAGTTAAGGGTGTGAGTTTCGAAACTCAGTGTGTACAACCCTTGGCAATCAAATCACATACAAATATTCACATTGGGCCTAAGCCCTAACAAAATCAGTGGTCTTAGGCCTTAGCCCACAATGACCTCATATCATATCATATCGTATCATTTATAAAACAGATAATGCAAAACCCACCCCAAAAATCCATCCGCTAAACACACCATTTCCCTTCCAACCTTATGACTCTCGTGGGGAATTCTAGCTAGACCCACCCCCTCCGTTACACACACCAAGGGTAGCTTTGGTTGCGGTACTACAGAATGTTGCGAGCAAAGTCGCTAATCATATGTTGGGCTTAAAGCCTTTCGTGGATCCATACCATACGGTTATGCGATCCGGATCCATACCATACGGCCATGCGATCCTCAAATCTTCCTCCGTACCATAACTCCCACCCATATGCATCCTAAGCAGAATGTCATATGAATGCATCAAACACAAAAGTAATATCCACAAACCCATTTTCATCACATAGAGGTATTTTCGTCATTTTACTACCCAGGGGTATTTTCGTAATTCTACCCTACAGGGGTATTTTGGTAATTTGGCAAATTAGGGGTATCTTGGTAATTTTACAAATAGGGGTATTTTAGTAATTTTCCAATATAAGGGTATTTTAGTAATTTTCCAATATAAGGGTATTTTAGTAATTTTCCAATATAAGGGTATTGTAGTAATTTTACAAATATAAGGGTATTTTAGTAATTTTACAATATAAGGGTATTTTAGTAATTTTACAAATATAAGGGTATTTTAGTAATTTTACAATATAAGGGTATTTTAGTAATTTTACAAATATAAGGGTATTTTAGTAATTTTACAAATATAAGGGTATTTGGTCCCTCTCGGGTTTTAGTTATGAACTTTGGCCCATAAACAAGTCCTCGCGGTTAAAGTGAACAAACACTATGCATGAGTAGGATCTCGAGAAAAGAGGAGGTGGGTCACTCGGACCGCTTAAGTACCAAGCTCTCACTAGATCCAATCCTAGACATGCATATGTCGGTTACCACACTCTAACTAATCGACTTGACCACAGACAAGTTTGATTATTAGCTTAAGTCTTATGAAATTACAAAGTTGTTCAAGCTAGGCCTAAAGTCCATTAAACCCTAACATACTTGTCTACGCCCCCATAAGCCCATCAAGCCCATTTTATGTCCTTACGGCCCGTTAGGCCCAAATCTCATCATATGGCCTACTAGGCCCAAAACATATCCAGGTCATGTATCAAACATGGCAAACTTAATTCGTATAATCAACCAAACCATTTTATCAAACTTAGCCTCAGGGCCCACCGGGCCCATTTAGCCACTTTCAGCTTTTCGGCTTTTCGGCATTGCCGATATCGTGTGTGTAGTGTTTGTACACACCTGGTAACCTTGCGTGCTACGAACCCCTTGGTCACGAACCTACAATTGACATCACCTAACGATTAATCATAACTTAAGATGCACTTTATCAGAAACCGAAACCTCACCGTAACCTTACTGTGTGCCTTACTTTCTAGTAGCCCCTTCCTTTGCTACTATTGGCAATTATCCTCTAGATCTGCATCCAACACCTATATCGTCAAAACCAAGTGATCCATATAGATCATAAATCACCCTTATGAGCCACAATAGATTCGGTCACTTATTAAAACTATAACTGAATCGAGAATACTTACTACCTTGATAACAATCCTTACCTACCGCGCTTGCGATTCTTTGAGCCTCACCCTTGTTAATACATGGTAACGGCAAAGAGGGGTTAGATAGCCCTTCAGCTTTTAAGAAAACACACTAAAAATTCAACTAAGCTCTTACCGAAATCTTCCTTTGATCCTGCGACTTAAGTCTGGCTTTTGAGACTAGAAAGGTGACAGAGGCAATTCGGCAATACTTGAGGGAATAAGAAATAAAAGTGATTTGGCTAGAACCGAGTGGTCAACCAAAAGGGAATTTGAGAAGGGAGAGTATGAAGAATTTGGCTATGGCACCCTTAGAGAAAGAAAAGAAGCGTCTGAGCCTCACACAAGTGAAGAAATTCGGCTAGAAGGAAAGCAAAAATTTGGCTTAACCTAGGAACTTAATTCGGCACTTATATTTATAGTCGCTAGTCGAAACTTCCCTTCCCTCAGAGTCCAATTCGGCACCACTATATCCACCTCCCAATCCCTATCTTTTCTCCCTTATCTTCACCTTAAATTTCTCTCCTGAGCACTCCTTTTTAGAGTCCCCTCCAGCGCCAACTCCTTCTGTCTAGGCACAAAAATAAAACTCCTTAATTTTCCCTTCCTAGGCCTCGAACCTTGGACCTCCTTAACTGCTTAACACGCCACCTCATATTACCTATATGACGCCACTTTCCACTGGACTACAAGCCCATTTGTGTCCTCTCTTCTCTTAATCTGCTTATGAGGCCTCATGTCTGGGACTAGGGTCCACTAAGTGAGAAAAATAATTTTTTCCCTAAGGTCACCCCTAACTCTAAGGCTTCAATTAATCCCGATACGATCTTAATAATATTCTAAGTGATACTTATATCTCAAAAATTTTAGACGCTCCCATTCCCAAGGCCCATTGGGCCCAATTCTTCTAGGCCCAAATTCGGGGTGTTACAAAAATTAAATATATTTCCTCATAAATTTTTTTATGGTAAAGTTGCCATGACTTTAACAAAATTAGAATTGGGTTAAGAAAATTACTTAATTGGGAGATAAATTTAATTAATTTAATTAATTAATTAATATTTATTTTGGAAAATAGGAAATGAGTATTGGGTTGGATTAAATTATAAAGTGCTAGGTCAAAAGTTTAGGAAGCATATATAATTAAACCCAATATAGGAGAGGCCCAAATCCCCTCATATTACATATGAGGGGCAACAGCCCTAGTGTTATTATCTAGAGTGCGTCTCCCCCCTTTCTCTTAGTTGGATTAGGGGAGTTTTTCTATTAAATAAATATTATATATGTTATTCTTATTCAACCAGGATTCTCCTATCTCTCTCTATAAATAAACACCTTTGATAGAGGAAAGTATACTTGATTCATACATTGTTTTTTATGTTTAAAAATAGGGTGAATTTATTATTAAGCATAAATTCTATTTTCAGAATAACAAACTTTTCAATTTATAGAGAGAGAAGTTACTTTCCCACTGAAAGTAATAATTCAATTTCTTGTTCTACATTTGGTTTGTGTTGCTTAAGCCTATACTCAACACAATTTGGAGTACGATGATAACGAAGAATGTAACACCCCAATTTTTGGCGAGTTTGATGTTTTGGCGTGAAGTTTTAAAATAATCTGTCTGGCGAAATACTATTCGCCTAATTGTCTCTTTTGGCGTATAGGATGGGCGTAAAGAAGTTGTCAGGATTGAAAGTAAGGATTCTTCTTAGAATGCATCGCTTTGCGAAGAGGATGATTTTGGTAAGTGTAATGGGGCAATTATGATTGAGTCAATGTCAAGGGTATTGTACGTCATGTTTGTTTAAGTCACTGTGCTAGTTACGTTGTAAGTATTCGATTAGGAATCAATTTGATAGACTAAATTGATATTTAATTATATTGGATCCTCATTTATGCTTCTCTCAGAATTTGTAGACCATTAAGTGGGACAAACTTTGAAGTAAAGTGAAACTTGTCATATTACAGTAAGTGAGTTAAGGCTATTTAAATATGTGGAAGAGTTTTTGAGGGGGAGTTTTTCTTCTTTCTGATGTTAATATTTGGTTCCTCTATTGTGACTCAACGTTATTTCTTCCTATGTAAACAGAAAGCTAAGGATCTGGATCTAATCAGTGGTTATTTCATTCTTGGGTAAGTATTTTAATCCTGCATGTTAAACTCTGAAAGAGTAAGTTTCTATCAGGTACATGAATAGTAAGACGTAAGTATAAGGCTTTGCAAGAGTGTTGTCAGTGTTTGAGTTGATGGTAAATTTGTATATGAATAAGTTTTAATGAAGTTTCTATGTTCTGTAAACAGTGGATGCTACTATTTCTTGATGGATGTTTGGATATGGAGTTAAACTATTGGAGGTAAGTGTTAAGTGAGTCTGTACTCTGACACCTGCATGTATACAGTTTATGTTGAAGCATGTCTAAATAAAAATGATCAAACTAAAAATTTGAAATCACAAAAATTATAGTATGAATATGATATGAATATGACTATATGAATGAAGTTATGTTATATTTGAACGAGTACATTAATAATTGCTAAAGATGGTATGTACATTAAATAGGGGATCTGGTGTGTCCAAATATGTGAAGAACTATGTGTTGAGTTATGATATAGTTAGGAGAATGGGTTTGTCTGCTTGAATGTGAGTTCTATTGAAGGTATGATGAGTGATATGAAGTGTTGGGTCTAAGATTTTTCTAGGTTTGAAGAGTTTGTATTATGAGACGAGTCACCGCGGTGATAACAGATAAAGTCCATCAGGACAGTAAAAACGAGTTTTGATATGAAATTATAAAGGAAAAGTCCATGGCCGTGGAAAACTCTCTGAAAAAGAACTATTGAATGACATTTACCTAATAAGGCTCTCTGTATGTCCCAAGGCGATGATGGGCAAACCTCACACAAAGTGAGTTTAGGCAAATTCATATCACAAACACGGCAGTAGTGAAAAGCCTTTGTGGCGTATTCTGAATGGAAAGCCTTTGTGGCGTATTCTGAATGGAAAAGCCTTTATGGCGTATTCAGAATGGAAAGCCTTTGTGGTGTATTTTAAATGGAAAGCCTTTGTGGCGTATTCAGAATGGAAAGCCTATAATACCCCGCATGGAGAAGTCTTGTTGATGGTTTGTGTTGAAAGTTAGTTAAGATTTATGTTAAAGTAAGATTGGTTTATGTTGTATATGCCAGAGTGGTATTTGTATAAGTTGTGCGCCATGAGTGGCGGACTGTGTGATTTATAAGTCTGTTATGATTTGTTGTTGGGCTAAGTCTGAGTTGTAAATTTTATGGTCCGGCATGGTCGTGGTGAGGAACCCACCAATTAGTGTTTCTTTTGGAAAGTATGTGTGTTAAGGCCATCTATTATGTATGCTCGAAAAGGATTATGGAATTATGGATCTGAATGTTGTCAGTTTGTGCATGTGTGAGTTCTGTTCAGCTCTAGTTCAGTTTTAACTAAGATCCACTTAGAATGTAACAAAATTTTATGATTATTTTTTATGTATTATGACCTGTAATGATTTTGTTGGTCATGATAGAAATTGAGTTAGCTTTGCATGTTAGCCACATGTTAACCTTGAGTGTGAAAACTGTGAGATATAAAAATCAGTGGAAACCCTTGTAGTGAGGGTTTTTCCTTCTCTTTTCTTTTGCTCTATTACACTTTGAAAACCTTTTAAGAAGAATTCGTTGGAGAGGAATAATTAAGTAATCAATTAGAAAAAAAGAGTTGTGCATCCAGAATTAGAAATGAAATAGCTAACTTCCTTGAAATCACCTGTGAGTATCTAGACAGTGCAATTCTTCTCTACATTGTAATTTGTCTTGTGTAACATTAACGTATAGATGTCATGGATAGAGTCCAAATGATAACATGAACTCTGAACTTTAGAAATTTGTTATGTATAATTGTTTGTGTGTACGTATGTGAGCATGACCATGGCATGAAAGAGAAATAACTTCCTTGGTGGTATGAACTCGGTATATGGATAAGATAAGCCACTGGTAGGGCATGCTAATTGCAAACCAGAATGGCATATATGTGAGACCACTGGTAGGGCATGCTAATTGCCAACCAGATGGGGATATATGATGGGCCACTAGTAGGACATGTTAGTTGTTAACCATTTTGGTGGCCATTGGTAGGGTATGTTAGCTACTAACCATTAGGCGTGAGTGTTGGGTTTTGGTAGGGTATGTTAGTTTCTAACCAGCTTAATGTTATATGTGCTGCCTACAGTAGGACATTTTAGTTGTTAACCATGACAAAGAGCCCTGTACTCACAGGAACACGTAGGTGTTCGAAATGATATGATATGAAAAGATCTATTTTGATATGTGAAATCCGAGGTTCAACCTAAGGAAGTGTAACACCCCTTACCCATATTCGACGCTGGAACAGGGTACGAAGCATTACCGGACTCACATCACAAGCAATCATACAATTCTGAGTCGTAAAATTTTGTCTAAATTAAAACCATTCATATTCAATCATAAAGTCTTTTATACGAGCCTACGAGGCCCAAAACATACTTTAAAAGTGGTTCGGGACTAAACCGAGAAATCAGGAAATTTTTACAAAACTTAGAAAAAATTTTGCTAACTGTAGGGCTCACACGCCCGTGTGGTCCAAGGGACACGCCCGTGTGACCTTGGGACACGCCCGTGCTTCAGATCGTGTTCAAATTAGGGTGTTCTCTGACTTGTGCCACACGGTCGTGCCACACGCCCGTGTGCTAGGCCATGTGGTAAATTAATTTAATTCGAATTAGGTGCAGGTTTCACACGGCCAAGACACACGCCTGTATTCTAGGCCGTGTAGCACACACGGCTGAGACACATGCCCGTATCTTTGTCCGTGTGCTCAATTCTGGACATTCTGTTTTGCAATAATTAAGGTGCAGAGGGCACACGGCTGAAACACATGCCCGTGGGGTAGACCGTGTATCACACACGGCCTAGACACACGCCCGTGTGTCTAAACGTGTGGAGAAAAATAAGACTATTTACCAAGCCATTTACCACCTTCATTTACACCTACTCTTACACCAATTCAATGACACAATTCATAGCATACTTAGGCAACCAAAACATCCACAACCAAGGTATTATAATGACATCCACATGCTAACATCTAACATGCTTTAACATCATAATTTATCGATACAATTCATGCAAGTTTCCATAATCATGAATGGTATCAACATATAAATATACTCATAACCAACATTAGCCAACTTACATGGCCATATAAAAAATGAAATCATTAACCATTATAAGCCAATATATTTGGCCACATTACCAATGACACATATAACAAAATGACCAAGCCCCTATACATGCCATACATTCAAAATGCTAAGACCATTAATACCCAAAATGAGAGTTTGATAGTGTGATCTGAATATCTGACAATCTCCGATTCCGAGTTAGCTTGGCGACATTATAAAAACATGGAAAATAAACGGAGTAAGCTATATAGCTTAGTAAGCTCGTATGCAAGAAATAAGCAACCTTACTGTAACAGTCCGGTTTAGACCCTAGTCAGAACAGTGGTTTTGGGACCACAAATCCGAGTCAGTAAAATATTTAAATATTATTTTCTGTGTCTATGATATGTGAATTAGTATGTGTGAAATTTTAATTTGTCTGTTTGTGTGCTTAATTTGAGCAAAGGATTAAATCGCGTAAAGCATAATAGTAGCATTCTATTTGATTAAGAGCCAAATTGTTGTGGCTTTTAAATATGGAGCCTTTAAAAGGCAATTTTTCCACTAATAGAGTGAGTGGATGGTTATGGTCAAGAATGACCTTGAATTATATGTTTTATACATTTAGTATTAAAGGTTAAAAATGTAAAATGAAAATTTATTCATTATATCGTAAAACATAAAAGAAATAAGCCATGTTCTCCATCTTTTTATCACCGAAAATAAGAAAGAAAAGAAAGGGTTTGAGCTTGTTTCATTCGGCCATGGTTCAAGCATAAATCGGATCAAGAACCAAAGAAAACAGACTTAGATCGTGGAAAGTCAAAAGTTGTCGAATAATTGAATCCGATCGAATATCCAAAATCCGAGGTAAGTAGATATACAAATAAATGTATTTGAATTGAATTATTTGCGTATATATGAGATTTGAATTGCTATGAATATATGTATATATCGACAAGTTGTTAAAGTCTGAGAAGTCCCGTATGAACCTAGGAATAGATAGGATAGCATATGTCATGACATAGGTGTCCGATATGTGATATCATGTAAGACCACGTCTGGGACGTTAGCATCGATTTGAGATTTATGTGTAAGAGCATGTCTGGGACATTGGCATCGTATTTGATTCGTGTAAGACCCTGTCTCGGACAGTGGCATCGATATCTGATTACATGTAAGACCTCGTCTGGGACGTTGGCATTGTACGATTATTTCGAGCACTCTGAGTATCCTATTAGATTCCGAACGATTCAACGGGAAAGTTCGAGAAATGAACGACTATGTGAGTTGTATATCCATTTCCGGTACGTTTGAAAAGTACACTATGTGTGTGTGAAAGGTAAGTGTCTATATGAACTTACTAAGGTGAATATGTGTATAGAAATGATGAGATAATATGTGAATATATGCTTAAATGAGCTATGTGTATATGTGATATTTGAGTTGAAGAATGTGACAAGCTATGGCTAAATAAATGAGCCAAAGAATATGTGATGAATTTGCATTGAGAAACATTAATGTCAATGTATCAATATGGTTATGTGCATTTTATGCTAAGTTTATTTGTATATGGCTTACTAAGCTTTTGAAAGCTTACTTTGTGTGTGTTTATTCTATTTTATAGATCATTAAAGCTATGAGAGGCTCGGGGACCGTCGAGGATTATCACCACACTATCAAACTCAACTTTGGTACTTTTGAATGTGTAAATAGTTAAATATGGCATGTATAGGCTATTTGTTTTGGAGTATGTTTGAGACATGTATATATGTAGCCATGTGATGTGGCTAGATAAGTGATTTTGTTTTGTATGTGATGCTATGCTATATGAGTTTGGTTTTGGTATAATCTTATGTCTATGAAATGGTCAAGGTTATGGTAAGCATAAGGATGCAATATGAGTATATATGTTTGAACAATGAGATGGTTCTATGAATGTGGCAAATTGAGGATGAAACATGATTAGTTTTATATGTGAATTGGTTGTGCAAATTAGTATACAAGTTGGTATGAATAGAAATGATATTGAATGAGATGATATGTTGTTCACTTGACATGATTTTGGGTTGCTAATTGTGTATGGAATAATGCTTGTTTGAGATTGTAGGAATTACCCAAGTGTGGGTGGCATTTTAGCCATGCAAATGGCCTATTTTGCATACATGGCCAAGGGACACGGGCGTGTGTCTCTGCCGTGTGGCTCAATGGCCACTTCGAAGTGTGCCTGGGCAGGTTACACGGCCGTGGCACACGGGCGTGCCTTGTGGCCGTGTGACCAAGTCAGTAGCTAGCTTAATTTCACACGGCCATGGCACACGGGCGTGTCTGGTGGCCGTGTGGACAAGTCAGTATGTATGCCCTGTTTTGGCACGACCTGGACACATGGGCATGTCTGGTAGCCGTGTGAGGTGTAGCAGGCTCAATCTGCCCGGGCCCGTACCGAAAACATTAAACACAATTACAATAAAACACCAAAAATTAACAGTCCAATGTCCATTATACAAAATCCTCAGCCCAAATTTTTTAAACAGACCTAAACTGGGCAGAGGCCCAAACCATAAACTAAACCCTGACCCACTTACAACCCAACAGGCCCAAATGGCCCAATACTTTTGACATTCCAGAAACCCTAGAGGGTTTTGGAATCAGCCAGCGCCGCAGCCTCTCTCGTGCGTGCCTCCATGCGCGCGACCACTCGTATTCCCGCATGCCTCACGCGCCTCCGTACGCCACGTCCACCTTTCGTACCTGCAAACCAATAGCAGAGAAACAACAGAAAGGAAAAAACACAGAAAAAGGGACAAACGACTGTATTTTTCATTTGTTCTTCATTTTTATTCGACATTCGACTATAAAAAGTCAGAGAAAACATTGTAATCAGAACGAATTTTCGAATACTGAATACAGAGAAATATAAAAAAAAATAAAAAATTTCAAGGTTATTTCTGGTTCCAGTTTCTATCAATTTCTAGATATTTTCTGTTAACTTTCGTTTCTTTTTTTTTATTTTCTTTGCATGTGAGAATAAAAAGAGGGGATAAGAGAGTACCTGCTTGGGGTAGCGTCGTCGGATTTTTGCCTTCGTTGTCGAAATTGCGCCTAAAGGGAAATCAAAACCCTCTTTTATAGATCTGTTTTCTGCTGGTATATTTGAAAGGGGGTTTAAAAAAGAGGGCTATCGTTTTGCTTCCGACCACCGATTAAGGTGGTGGTTCGAAAATGAGAAGATTTGGTTTCGGCTGAGAGGAAAATGAGAATAGGGCTAGGGTTTTCATTTCGTTTTAAAAAAAAAAAAGGGGATTGGTTTGGTTTTCTTTTTTTAATTCTGTTTTAGCAGGTTATTATTCGGTGAGGAAACGACGTCGTTTGGGCTCATTCCCATAGCCTCAAAACGACGTCGTATTGGGCGACCCATTTTGACCCGACCGATATCCGTAGGGTCCGCGTGTTTCCTCAGAATGGATAATTTGCGCGCTCGGTCCCTCTGTTTTATGTTAAAGTTTAATTAAGCTTTCTTTTATTTCCTTTGTTTTTCAATTTTGCCCAAATATTGTGCCCTATTTTTTAATTAGTCTGACCTTGAACGCCGCGTTTTGATTACTGAAATATTTGCTAGATTAATCCCTAACTACTTGAGCGGATTTCAATCTAGTCCTTAACTCTTTTTAGATTTTTATAAAACAGTCTGTTAATTCTATTCTTATTTCAATTAAGTATTTTTTTTAGTGTATAAAATTTGTTCATCATTTATTTGTAGAAATTGCTTTAACAAATTATTTTGAACTCTTTTATTAATTTCACAATGTTTTAATTTGTTTTAAACTTTCATATATTTTTATATATTTTTATTTTATGAATATTTGATTTCACACTTTTCTTTTATTATCCTTTTTTTTCTCTCTAATAATTTGTATAATATCTAAATTAAATACTCTTAGGTAGTATTTTATACATATAGATATAATTTGTATTAAACTATCTTATTTTATGTGTATATGTTATTAATTTCATATTAATTTTTTTGTATATATATTATTCCTTTAAAATTGTTGTATATCATAATTTTTCTTTTATATATTGTTTTAAACTTTTACATCTCTTATATTAAATTATTTTATGGGCTTTATTTTATATTTTATTTATCTATTTTGAATCATTTTTTTTACATCAATTTGTTTTAAACTTATTTATTAATGGATTTTGGTTCATTTCTTATGATTAGTTATATATTATTCCATTGCTAATGTCGAAATTGTGTTATATGATTACTGCTATTGTATGGATAATAATTTGTTAATTCGTAGCCATTAATTATTTGTGATTCATCATTGTAACATTTGATGTATGGTTTAATATCTCGCTTTGTATATTATTATTCCATTATATTTCAAAATTTTATATTTTAATGTGATTTAAGTTTTAGAATCATTTTACGCAAAGTTTTTCTTTGAAATAAGGCAATGCTCGTGTTTGGAGGTTTCGAGAAAATCGTGCCCTAACTTACTGGGTTCCGATTTCTCTCGTTAAAACCTAGCATCCGAGTACCCTTTTCTCTTTTAAATCAAAATGCATAATATTTTAAATAAAAAACTTATTCTCGGGAATTCGAGACATTGCGCCCTAACTCACTGGGTGTGATGTTTTATCATCTCGAGATAAGAATTCAAAAAACAAAGGCAATATTCCGTATTCGGGAATATTGAAAATTTGTGCCCTAACTTACTGGGTTCCAATTTTTCATAAGGCCCAAATAATCGAATACCCTTCTCAAACTTTATTACTGGGTTTTTAAAAATCAAAAGATAATTTCGAGAATATAAGATGTTGTGCCCTAACTTACTTAGTACGACATTTTATTTCTTCGAAATAAGAAGTTTCGGCATCCAATTTGATCCTATCCAAATGTATCTTAGACAAACTGATCGTAATCTAGAATCTTTTCAAATTTTCGACATTAAGACATTAAGTAATCAATTAGGTACCAATTTTTGGGCGCTACGAGGGTGCTAACCCTTCCTCGTGCGTAACTGGCTCCCGAACCTGTTTTCTTAGATTTCGTAGACCAAAATTATTGTTTTAATAAATATGTTTTATTAAAATAATCCATCTCAAGGTGATCCGATCACACCTTGAAAAAAAGATCGGTGGCGACTCCATTTGTCATTTTAAAGTCGATCCCTGTTTTTTTTAAAACAATAAAAATGGTTTCGACAGCTTGGCGACTCCACTGGGGACAAATAAGAGAGTCAAGCCGTAAAATTGATTATCTTCTATCTTTTCGTCGAAGATTGAAAATTTGATTTGAAAAATTACGATCCTTTTATTGCATTCGCTTACATCATCTCATTTGTTTGCTGTGGTTCGAGTCTTATAGAATACTTTTGCATCATATTGCATGACCGCTGGGTCACACCCTTAAGTGGGAGTGAGAAGCTACTCCTTCGTGAGATTTTCACCTCCGTGCAGGATAGTGAATCACTTCCGGGATACATTCGTACCTATGTCTTCGTGAGATTTTCATCTCCGTGCAGCCATAGGGAAATATGTCCCCCTAAACTGAACTCAGTCTGTATGAGCTTATAATGGGTGAGGATCGAGGAATCTGCTGGTTCAGGTACCTCAACCTTAGAACCAAACCACATATAGAGAGACCTAGGCGCCTACCCTAGATAGAGTCACGTCAAACCCTAGTGGTCACCCGGACAGGTGTTCTGTGTTGTTTATTTCTCTTGTACTAACTTGTTTTCTTTTGTTTTGATTGCATTGCATTGCATCATCATAGAAATGAGGTGTTGATTAATATTCGATTGCTAAATAGAGGAGTTTGTCATAGGAAAATGACTTTCTTGATAAAGTGGATTATAATACGGTTGTCCGGATATGGTCTAAGTAAACACAACGGAAGAAGGTTGATAGTCCATGGAGGAAGGCAAAACCTTGCCCGAAGAATTCAAATTGACAAAGACTGTGCAAGAGTCATCACATCTCAATTTTCTTAAAGAAGCTTACGAGCATCGTGGAGGGTAAGTGAGTGAAGAGTCACGGCCGGGATCAAGCAACAAGAAGCTAGAAGAGGCATCTATTGAGAAAGTTCACGGGACACGACCATAACGTCCAGATACGAAGAAAAAGATTGGTGTCTTTACTTGGACTATGAAGGCAACATCGCATATGTAATCCGTTTTATGTAAAGAGGTTTGTTTTCTAGAAAAGTTCTTCTAATGGAATTGAATTCAGAATCAACGCCTCTCTTTCTTTTTTGCATTCATTCCATTCATTTGCATTACATTTCATGCATGTGCATTACATCATCTGCATTATGCTATTTGCATTAGTTTTTTATAAAATGACCCTAATTAGGTAAAATTATTTCAGTTAACCTAGAAAACATGGAACAAAGGTTGGAAAGATTAGAGCAAAGGCAAATAATGATGCAAGAGTAGTTGGCCAAAATTCAACAGGATATGCGAGATCAAATACATATGATGTGAAAGTTAACCCAATTACTAGTCGGAGGGCTTGAAAAAAGGAGTGGCGTAATGGTCGACAATGTGGATGATGATGAAGACATCGTTTATTCCCCAATAAGCATCCCGACTCAACTAGACACGCATTCGCAGGGGGCACCTGTTATTATCAAACCCCAATGTCTGATTGATACCTTGGCATTGTTAAACTTCCCGATAGATTCAGGTTTTAACCCGAAAGATGATCGAGCCAAACCGGTTGTTCTAGCAGAAACAAAAGAAAAAGGAGAGCAGACTTCAAAGGCCCCGAAGAAGAAGGAAAGGGAAGTGAATAGTACGAGTAGGTATAACAAGAGTCACCTGAAGCTGATCACAGTGGGCCAGCGAAGGACTGTAATTACCAGCCGTCAGGTTTCCCCAAGGCAAGAACCCGATCCAAGACCGAACTTAGGAAAACCCCAGTTCGCGCCCATTCCAATCTCGTATAGGGAGTTGTACCAAATTTTGTTTGAAGCATATGTTGTATCTCCTTTTTACGTGGAACCAATACAGCCTCCATACCCTAAATGGTACGATGTGAATGCCCAATGCGAATACCATGCAGGAATTACGGGGCACTCGATGGAAAACTACATCGCTTTCAAGAAGTTAGTCAAAAAGTTCATCAGAATGGGCATTGTAAAATTCGATGATCCCTCTAGTGCAGAAAATCTGTTACCCAATCTTTCTGTTAAAGGGGTAAACTTTGTAAGTTCCATGATGGATAGGGGCAGGAGATCCAAGAATGCATCGAGCTCAGGGCCCTAACGCAAGACCTGATCAAAGTCCCGGTGAGAACGTTGTTGGAATCTAAACATTAATGACATATTCAAAGAGGGAACCAATGAATAGACTTTTCTAAGCTTCTGCCTTTACGTACTTGGGAAGACTTTAAACAATGGGACTGTGGAAGGGATCCCTGTATTTTAGAAGTGATCTAGAGTAATATTCGAAACATGCTTGTTGCTTTAAGCCTAGAGGCAATGAGAATCCTTTTGTGAAATAGGCTTATGTCCAGAATTTTTATTTCAATAAAATGCATCATTTTAAGTAAATATTTTTTTCTTTACATCTTATACTGTACATTCTTTGGTGATTTAGAATATTCTTTCATTCTTTATTCATGACCATACCATAAATAATCATCCTTAGAATCATTTATTCTTTGGAATTTGCCTTCGTACCTGCAATAGGACCCAGATATCAATGACATGAGCGACGCTGTTACTAACTCCCTTTTTGAATGAGATATGGATCTAAGGGATCTAAGGACTTTGAAGATGTCGAGATTGCGCTCTATCTTACGATTTGTTAATGGTGGTAAAACAAGATGAAAATAGACTCTACCTTGCAAAAGGTCAGTGGACGTTGCGAGATTAAGAAGGGGCAAATATTGAAGCCTAATTCACCACAAGGCGAGACATCATTGAGCTATTTTCAAGAATTCAAGATGTTTTCGCACGATCATATCAAGGCACGCTAGGCTTTCAAACGTGGGTATCTTCGTTAAAATTGGTGTTTAAAGAACCCATGTTAATGGTTCTACAATAGTTGGGCTAATCATGAGGTTTAGGCTACTGGTCTACCCAGAAAGGGGAAATTGCATCAAATGCCAAATTGAGGAAGACAGGACTTATGTTCCTCCTCCATTTTGTCTACACGTGGGACATAGAAGTTATGAGGCCGATCTCGTCAAGAGCATTTAGCCGACACCAATTCATCTTCGTGGGCGTCAATTTCTTCACTAAGAGGGTGAAGGTCGCTTCATATGTCAATATTACAAAGTCGATAGTCATTAGACCAAAAAATAAAAAAAAAGAGAGAAAAAGAGAAAAAAGAAAGAAAGAATACTGACAAAAAAAAAGAGAAAAAAAAAGAAATAAAAAAGATCACATTTAACCGCACAATGCGAAAAGCCTGCGGTCTGTTCAAAGATCAGGTGCTACATATCAGTGCAGCAAAAGCAACCAAAAAGAAAAACAAAAGATCATAAAAAGAGCAAAACTTATAAAGATTGGCATACAGGAGTTACTATTTACCCTCTATGCTTATCAAACGTTGGCCAGGACTGTCATCGGGGCAACACATTTCTCATTGGTTTCACCCATTGAAGTCGAAATTCCTTTTTTCGAGTTTTATCAGAACTAAAGTTGGATGAGGCAGAATGGATCCAATCCCGATATGATCAATCAAATTTGTGAGGAAAAGTTAATAACTATCCGTTACAGTCAGATGATACGGGTTTGCGACAAAGAGGTTCATCCTAGAAAATTCCCAAAGGGGGACCTGATATTGAAGAAGACCCTTCATATACAAAAGGATTTCAGAGAGAATGGAGGCCAAACTAGAAAATACTTTATGAAGTGAAAAGTCTGCATTCGGAAACATTGACCAAATGGGTGGCGTGGATATGCCCAATCCAAGTGAATTCACCAAGAAATATCCGTAAAAAAAAAAGAGGAAAAAAGAAAGAAAGAAAGAAAGAAAGAAAAATAAAGAAAAAAGAAGAAAAAAGGAGAGGCCAAGGCGAAAACCCGCAAGGGGCGCTTTGAGACCAAAGGGAATTTGAGCTGAAAACCTGAAAAGGGCGGCTCAAATTTTGATCAAAGGGGGGATACAGCAGTCTTGCTATGCCTGAATTAACAATGAAGAAGTATGCTACATCTTGGGGCATCGACAAAGTACTCCGGATCCCCTAAACACATATTGAGCTTAAAATGGCCCTCAAGAAGTTTGAAGAGAGAAGCTCAGTCTGCGATATCTTGGGCACCTAGTTTTCCATCTTATCCATTTTGAATTTGCTATCTTTGATTACCTTATTCTTTCCAAGATACGCCTTTAATAAATTCCCTGCTTAATTGTATTTGCTAACTTTGTTTAAATTGCTTGTCTCGAGCTATGCTCCCAATCAATTTCATTCTTATCCATAGTTATGATCTTTTTCAAGTGTTTCGCATTGAAATAACGATTAGTGGACTAATAATACTTTCATGAAAGGGGTTTCACATATTACTCTGGAAGCTTCTAAATAATACAAGAAACTGAAACAGGACTATTGTCTAAAACTCACCAAGTGTGAGGGATGAAAATATTGGTGGAGGAAGAGTCTAAACTGAGACTATCTCTCCGATTTTCTTTTGCCAAAATGGTGGTTGAACAAATTACAAGATATTGCGTCAGTAATACAATCCTGACAAAAAATGGGCATCATTAACCCAAGTGTAAAATGGGAATCATTCTTCGAAGAAAAATTGATATTCTGCATTCACGCGAGCATCATGCATACACATCTGGTTGGGTCACCCGAGGAGTGATCAGTTGATGGAACAAGCTACAGGCCCTATACCCCCGAGTTATAGTGGGATAGATGGAAGATAATACAGATCTTATACCTTTGAATAGCAATATGATGGATTGAAGAAGAAACAAATCTTACATTTCGAGGTCGCAGTGGGATAGATGGGAAGAGATTCAGATCCTATACCGCTAAGTCACAATGAGATGAACCACGGTTTCAGTGGGAGTAGGCTTTGTTGAGCAAGATATTTGTTTTCTCGGGTTTTCTGTTGAGAATACCAGCCGAACAAGATGGCAGCATAATACATCAGTGATAAAGCCTTAATAAACAATGAATGATGACACCTTAAACTTTTAAAAAGGGATCATTCTCATAAAATTCTGCATTCATGCAAAACACATTTAGTTAGGAGCATTTGATTCATTCTGATCATTACATCCTAATCATTGTAAGAAATCATTCTCATGACATTCTGCATTCATACAAATGTCATCCATAAGACACATCTATTTAGGGGCATTTGATTCATTCCGATCATTGCATCCTAATCTTTGACCATTCTCATGACATTCTGCATAATACATTTTGTTAGGAGCATTAGATTCATTCTAATCATTGCATCCTAACCATTTTGCATAGGCATAAACACAAAACTAATTTTACAGAACAGGTCTCCTAGAGGACGTTATTGCAACATCGGTGAATTCGAAGATCTTGGCTTTCTGAGCGAAGTGGATCGAAGATAGCAGATCTGGCAATCCTAAAGTTACAGGAGCAGATCGGAGACATCAGTCCTATCTCCCTGACCAGCAGTGGAATAGGTCAAAAATTGTAGATCTTGTCACCCTAAGCATTAGGGAACCAAGATCGAACGGCAAATCTGGTCTCCCTAAGTAGTAGTGGAACCGATTTAAGCCAACAGCCCTATCTCCCTGACCAGCAGTGGAATAGGTCGAAGATTGTAGATCTTGTCATCCTAAGTAGTAGGGAACCAAGATCGAACGGCAAATCTGGTCTCCCTAAGCAGTAGTGGAACCGATTTAAGCCACCAGCCCTATCTCTCTGACCAGCAGTGGAGTAGGTCAAAAAATTGTAGATCTTGTCGCCCTAAGCAGTAGTGGACCAAGATCGAACGGCAAATCTTGTCTCCCTAAGCAGTAGTGGAACAGATTTAAGCTACCAGTTTGGCATCCCTGAGTTTGCAGTGGAGCAGATTGAGGATAGCAGATCTTGCCTTCCTGAATGAAGCGGATCGAAGATACAAATCTTATCACCTCGAAGTCCCAGTGGAGTAGATGGAGGCTACAAATCCCTTCTCCTTGAGGTTATTGAGGATCAAACTATATTTTCGAGAAGTTTCAGTAAGAAAACCGAAGTTACAAATCCCTTCTCTCTGAATTCCTATCACCCCAAAGTCCCAGTGGATTAGATGGAGGCTACAAATCCCTTCTCCCTAAGGTTATTGAGGATCAAACTATATTTTCGAGAAGTTTCAGTAAGAAGATCGAAGTTACAAATCTCTTCTCTCTGAATTCCTATCACCCCGAAGTCCCAGTGGAGTAGATGGAGGCTACAAATCCCTTCTCCCTGAGGTTATTGAGGATCAAACTATATTCCTGAGAAGTTTCAGTAAGAAGATCGAAGTTACAAATCTCTTCTCTCTGAATTCCTATCACCCCGAAGTCCTAGTGGAGTAGATGGAGGCTACAAATCCCTTCTCCCTGAGGTTATTGAGGATCAAACTATATTTCCAAGAAGTTCCAGTAAGAAGATCGAAACTACAAATCTCTTCTCTCTGTAATTACATTAAATTGGATCGAAGCGCTAGTTCCTAGGCCCTTGGAGATGCAGTGGGATGGAATGAAGCTACTCGAAGAAGAAAAGCATCGAAAGAAGTCAAAGATTTGAAGATCGGGCAAGATTGACCCTTCTTATAAGTCTTTGCTCCATTCTCGTTACACGACAATGAGCAAAGAGGGGCAGCTATAGCAGGCCTAATCTGCCCGGGCCCGTACCGAAAATATTAAACACAATTACAATAAAACACCAAAAATTAACAGTCCGATGTCCATTATACAAAATCCTCAGCCCAAATTTTTTAAACAGACCTAAACTGGGCAGAGGCCCAAACCATAAACTAAACCCTGACCCACTTACAACCCAACAGGCCCAAATGGCCCAATACTTTTGACATTCCAAAAACCCTAGAGGGTTCTGGAATCAGCCAGCGCTGCAGCCTCCCTCGTGCGTGCCTCCATGCGCGCGACCGCATGCCTCACGCACCTCCGTACGCCACGTCCACCTTTTGTACCTGCAAACCAATAGCAGAGAAACAACAGCAAGGAAAAAACACAAAAAAAGGGACAAACGACTGTATTTTTCATTTATTCTTCATTCTTATTCGACATTCGACTATAAAAAGTCGGAGAAAACATTGTAATCGGGATGATTTTCGAATCATCGAATACAGAGAAATATAAAAAAATAAAAATTTTCAAGGTTATTTCGGTTCCAGTTTCTATCAATTTAGGATATTTTCTCGTAACTTTCGTTTTTTTTTTATTTTCTTTGCATGTGAGAATAAAAAGAGGGGATAAGAGAGTACCGCTTGGGGGTAGCGTCGTCGGAGTTTCGCCTTCGTTGTCGTAAATCGCACCCAAAGGGAAATCAAAACCCTTTTATAGATCTGTTTTATGCTGGTATATTTGAAAGGGGGTTTAAAAAAGAGGGCTATCATTTTGCTTCCGACCACTGATTAAGGTGGTGGTTCGGTAATGAGAAGATTTGGTTTCGGCTGAGAGGAAAATGAGAATAGGGCTAGGGTTTTCATTTCGTTTAAAAAAAAGGGGGATTGGTTTGGTTTTCTTTTTTTAATTCTGTTTTAGCAGGTTATTATTCGGTGAGGAAACGACGTCGTTTGGGCTCATTCCCATATCCTCAAAATGACGTCGCATTGGGCGACCCATTTTGACCCAACCCGGTATCCGTAGGGTCCGCGTGTTTCCTCTCGAATGGATAATTTGTGCTTTCGGTCCTCTCGTTTTATGTTAAAGTTTAATTAAGCTTTCTTTTATTTCCTTTGTTTTTCAATTTTGCCCAAAGATTGTGCGCTATTTTTAAATTAGTCTGACCTTGAACGCCGCGTTTTGATTACTGAAATATTTGGTAGATTAATCCCTAACTACTTGAGCGCATTTCAATCTAGTCCTTAACTCTGTTTAGATTTTTATAAAACAGCCTGTTAATTTTATTCTTATTTCAATTAAGTATTTTTTTTAGTGTATAAAATTTGTTCATCATTTATTTGTAGAAATTGCTTTAACAAATTATTTTGAACTCTTTTATTAATTTCACAATGTTTTAATTTGTTTTAAACTTTCATATATTTTTATATATTTTTATTTTATGAATATTTGATTTCAAACTTTTCTTTTATTATCCTTTTTTTTCTCTCTAATAATTTGTATAATATCTAAATTAAATACTCTTAGGTAGTATTTTATACATATAGATATAATTTGTATTAAACTATCTTATTTTATGTGTATATGTTATTAATTTCATATTAATTTTTTTGTATATATATTATTCCTTTAAAATTGTTGTATATCATAATTTTCTCTTTTATATATTGTTTTAAACTTTTTACATCTCTTATATTAAATTATTTTATGGGCTTTATTTTAGATTTTATTTATCTATCTTGAATCATTTTTTTTACATCAATTTGTTTTAAACTTATTTATTAATGGATTTTGGTTCATTTCTTATGATTAGTTATATATTATTCCATTGCTAATGTCGAAATTGTGTTATATGATTATTGCTATTGTATGGATTATAATTTTTTAATTCGTAGCCATTAATTATTTGTGATTCATCATTGTAACATTTGATGTATGGTTTAATATCTCGCTTTGTATATTATTATTCCATTATATTTCAAAATTTTATATTTTAATGTCATTTAAGTTTTAGAATAATTTTACGCAAAGTTTTTCTTTGAAATAAGGCAATGCTCGTGTTTGGAGGTTTCGAGAAAATCGTGCCCTAACTTACTGGGTTCTGATTTCTCTCGTTAAAACCTAGCATCCGAGTACCCTTTTCTCTTTTAAATCAAAATGCATAATATTTTAAATAAAAAACTTATTCTCGGGAATTCGAGACATTGCGCCCTAACTCACTGGGTGTGATGTTTTATCATCTCGAGATAAGAATTCAAAAAACAAAGGCAATATTCCGTATTCGGGAATATTGAAAATTTGTGCCCTAACTTACTGGGTTCCAATTTTTCATAAGGTCCAAATAATCGAATACCCTTCTCAAACTTTATTACTGGGTTTTTAAAAATCAAAAGATAATTTCGAGAATATAAGATGTTGTGCCCTAACATACTGAGCACGACATTTTATTTCTTCGAAATAAGAAGTTTCGGCATCCAATTTGATTCTATCCAAATGTATCTTAGACAAACTGATCGTAATCTAGAATCTTTTCAAAATTTCGACATTAAGACATTAAGTAATCAATTAGGTACCAATTTTTGGGCGCTATGAGGGTGCTAACCCTTCCTCGTGCGTAACCGGCTCCCGAACCTGTTTTCTTAGATTTCGTAGACCAAAATTATTGTTTTAATAAAAATGTTTTATTAAAATAATCCATCTCAAGGTGATCCGATCACACCTTGAAAAAAAGATCAGTGGCGACTCCATTTGTCATTTTAAAGTCAATCCCCGTTTTTTTTAAAACAATAAAAATGGTTTCGAAATGAGGCACACAGCCTGACTGCACGGACGTGTGACCTCTGCAGTTTTGAAAAATGTTCAAATTTCCATGAATTTTTGTATGTGTTTGGTTTAGTCCCGACCCTATTCTAAAGCATGTTTAAGGTCTCGTTGGCCTATTTAAGGGACACTTTGATTGCTTTGGATAAATTGTAATATGAAAAGTCTGTAAAAGTTTTCGATTGTCCGGTAATGCCTCTCAACCCTAATCCGACGACAGATATGGGTTAGGGGTGTTACATTTGGTTGGTATCAGAGCTACGGTTTAGTCGATTCTCAGACTAACGTAGCGGGTAAGAGTCTAGCTATACATGCCATATATCTGAACTGTGATAGTGTGATGAATCCTGATGTGTAAAATGTGATTTTCGTATAGTAATGGATCCCGAAAGAGCCGTAGTTGACGATGTAGAAAGCAATGCTCCTGCTCCCACTCAAGGGACAACGCCATCTGATTTGAGACCGGCTACGAGCGGTCAAGAGGGAGAAGCTAAACAAGCTTTCTTCCAGATGATGAGTGAGTGGTTCACTCAATTTGTAAGGAATAATCCGACTATTTCACAACCTCCGCCCCGCCTAATCCCCTCGGACTTGAGCCAGCCTCCCAGAATGGGTATAAATCTGTTGAATAAGCCTCCGGTTGATAAAATCTGCAAGTATGGGGCTGAAGAGTTTAGGGCCACCAACGACGACGATGCCGAGAAAGTTGAGTTTTGGTTAGAGAATACAATCCGGGTATTTGATGAAATGTCTTTGACTCCGGAAGAAAGTATTAAATGTGTTGTATCTTTGTTACGAGACGCGGCCTATCAATGGTGAAAAACTTTGATTTTTGTTGTTCCGAAAGAGCGGGTCACATGGAGATTCTTTCAGATTGAGTTTCGGAAGAAATATATTAGTCAGAGATTCATTGATCAGAAACGAAAGGAATTTTTGGATTTGAAACAGGGCCGCATGTCTGTCATTGAATACGAATGAGAGTTCGTGAGATTAAGCCAATATGCTCGGGAATGCGTTTCAACAGAAGCGATAATGTGCAAAAGATTCGAAGATGGTCTTAATGAAGATATCCGATTGCTAGTTGGTATTCTGGAAATAAAAGAATTCGTTGTGCTAGTTGATCGAGCGTGCAAAGCTGAGGCACTCGGGAAAGATAAAAGAAAAGCTGATTCTGAAGCCAGAGATGTGAGAAAGAGATTTCTGAGCAAATCATTTTAGTCTGCTTCAAAGAAATTCAAATATGAGCATAGCCGTTCAAGAGCTAATATGGGACAATTGAGTAGAGATCGAGCTAGATCACAGTCGAATACCAAAGCTCCAGCAACTTCAATGGCAAGTGTTGGAAATGTCTGATCCGAGTGACCTGAATGTAAACATTATGGTAAAAGGCATCGGGGAAGTCAAAGAACTATGAGAGACACTGTAGTGGGATCCGAAGCTAGAGCGCCTGCCAGAGCATATGCCATCAGAGCTCGTGAGAAAGCTTCATATCCAGATGTTATAACGGGTACATTTACTCTATATGATACTTCTGTGATTGCATTGATAGACCCTGGTTCTACTCATTTGTATATATGCATGAACTTAGTATCCAGTAAGACTTTTCCTATAGAGTCTATTGAGTTTGTTATAAAAGTATCGAACCCCTTAGGTAAAAGTGTCTTGGTTGACAAAGTATGGAAGAACTGTCCGTTGATGTTTAGAGATATTTGTTTTCTGGCTGATCTGATGCTATTACCTTTTGATTAGTTTGATATCATTTTGGGTATGGAATGGTTAACATTACATGATGTTGTTGTGAATTGTAAAAGAAATACCATTGATTTGAGATGTCAGAATGATGAAATAGTTCGGATTGAGTCTAATGATTTGACTGGATTACCTGCTGTGATATCTATATTGAAAGCTTAGAATTGTTTGAGAAAGGGTTATGAAGCTTATTTTTCTTATGTAATTGATTCGAAAGTATCTGAAAAGAAAGTTGAATCAATGCCAGTTGTTTGTGAATTCTCTAATGTGTTTCCTGAAGAACTACCGGGATTGCCTCCGATACGTGAAGTTAAATTTGGTATTGATCTGTTGCCTAGTAAAACTCCTATTTCGATAGCTCCGTATAGAATGGCACCAACAGAACTGAAAGAATTGAAGTCACAGTTGCAAGAATTGACAGATAGAGGGTTTGCAAGACCGAGTTTCTCACCTTGGGGTGCTCTGCTCTGCTTTTTGAAAAAGAAAGATGGTACGATGAGAATGTGTATTGATTATCGACAGTTGAACAAAGTGACAATAAAGAAAAAATATTCGTTTCCCAGAATCGACGATTTGTTTGATCACTTAAAGGAGCTACCATATTTTCAAGATAGATCTCGAGATCGGGATACTACCAATTGAGAGTAAAGATTCGCATACATTCAAAACGCGCCGTAATGAGGTACGGGCATTATGAGTTTTTAGTTATGCCTTTCGGACTAACGAATGCTCCTGCTATGTTTATGGATCTAATGAACAGAATTTTCAGACATTATTTAGATCAGTTTGTTGTTGTTTTCATTAACGATATTTTGATTTATTCACGTGATGAAAACGAGCATGTCGAGCATCTGAGAATTGTGTTACAACCTTTGCGGGATAAGCAATTGTATGCAATATTCAACAAATGTGAATTATGGTTGCGTGAAGTCAGTTTTCTGGGACATATTGTATCGGCCTCTGGAATACGAGTTGATCTAAACAAGATTTCTGCTATTCTGGAATGGAAACCTCCGAAGAATGTGTCTGAAGTTCGCAGTTTTCTGGGACTTACTGGTTATTATCAAAGGTTCGTAAAAGGCTTTTCGATGATTTCTAATCCGTTGACTAAATTGCTTCAGAAAGATGTGAGATTTGAATGGTCCGATAAATGTCAGAAAAGCTTCAATCAGTTGAAAACTTTGTTAACTGAAGCTCCAGTTTTGGTACAACCAGAATCGGGTAAAGAATTCGTGATTTATAGTGATGCTTCGTTAAATGGTCTGGGATGTGTTTTGATGCAGGAAGGCAAAGTTATAGCTTATGCCTCGAGACAATTAAAGCCTCATGTAACATCCTAAAAATATTAGAGTATCATCTTGTTATTTGTGTTAGCTCGGATATGATTGTTATTGTGTGCTTAGTATATTTGTGTGAAGGCTTGGAAATATTAGCTAAGCTAGAATAATTTTTAGTGTGGAAAATTTAGTGAAGAGGATTAAGTGAGCTTGACACTTAAGATAATTTAAGTGTTAAATTAAAGCACATGAGGAGTTAGTGGCATAGTGGATAAGGAGCTTGAAAGGTTGCTTGAGGGAAATGGTTCGAGTAGCATGGAAAGCATATTGAGGATTTTATTTTTTGTACATCCTAGCATTAAGTGTCGGTCAACTATACATATGGATAAGATGGACAACTTTCTTTTTATGACAAGAAGACTTAAGGTTATGGTAAGCATGAAATAAGGGATAGAATTGCTAGATTTTGGGGATAAAATTCCTTCAACTATGGGAATGTAGAGGATTTCAAGGCTTGGCTTAAGGAAGATGTTTTGGAAACTATTCCAAGGCCTTTAGTGCATGTATGTGGACGGCATGTATGGCTAGGGGGTGGCCGAATATTGATAGGAGGTTTGGGGAAGGATAGTTGGCCAACTTTAGCATTTGTGCACCTTTTGGTATTTGTTTCTTTTCTCTCCAAAAACTCCTTCTTTGGCCGAATGTACCTAGGCATTTTTGTGCAAATTTGCTTTGGATTTTAGCTCTCATTTTTGTGTTGAACCAAATACCATTCTCTTTCTCTCATTTTTCCTTTTGAAACCGAAACTACATTTGAACTTTGTGCATTTTTGTGCACTTTTCTTCTTTGGTAAAATAGGTGTTGGCCGAATCTCTTAATCCCATTTTATCTCTTTTCTTTCTTTTGAATATTGTTCAAAATCACAACATTTCTTTTACTTTCTTCTTGGCCGAATCTCTTTCTCCCCTTTCCCTTGATTTTTCTTTCATTAGTTGCTAAAGCCGAATCATCCTTCTTCCCTTTTCATTTTTTTTCTTTTCTTTTCTTCTTTGCCATACTAATTCTTCATCTCTTTTGAGCCGAATATCAATTGTTTTCTTTCAAAATCATAGCCGAAACTCTCATATCCTATTTGATTTGTCTTGGCCGAATTTCTTCAAGGGTAGGACTTCATTTGGTTTTCTTCAATCGATTTTGGAAGATAGGTAAGTGTTATGGCCGTTTTTCCTTAGTCTTTTTATTGTTTCTATGTTGTTCCTCTTATGGAAAAAGGCCGAATTTTGGGAAATTGTTGCAAGGTTCTAATCATTCTTAGAAATCGATTTCTTTTAGGCTCCTCGGGACGTTGGAAGTAATCAATCTAAGCCTCGTTTCTTTGTCAAATCGTTTTGGGTAAGCTTTAGGTAAGACTTGGTATTTCAAGTGATAACTCATTGGGATTTAGTAGTATGGCCGAATGGCCTTTGTTTATAATTTAAATATTGGCCGATTGTAGGACAAGGTGATCTAGTCTTGGTAGATCGGGTCTTCTGATTTTAGTACTTATGAGTGTCGGTGTGTATCTTACACACTTTATAACTTGGTTTATATATATATGTGTGTGTTAAATAACTATTCAAGTTGTTAAAGCCGAAACTATGAGATATTGATATGATACCTTGATGGGTATGAGCAAGGATACGGGTAAGTCCGTTTCGATATGATGTTGCTATATGTTGTTTAATATCACGATCTACGATATGTATTGGTTATATGTTCATATCAAAGTATATTGACATGATTTGTTTATCTTTTGCATTGGTATGGGCAATATGAGAGGAGGGGGAAGATTGATATTCGTGTCTTCAGACACCAGAGGTTTGGCACCTCCAGTGATTTGGTATCACATTTGTGTCTTTGGGACACCAGAGGTTTGGCACCTCATAGCGACTCGTCCCTGTGGATTAACACCACCGTGGGTTGGCCCCACTTTTGAGATATGGGATTGTCGCCGGTGATTTGGTATCACGTGGGTTGGCCCCACAACTTGATTATTCGTGACTTTGGTCACCAAAGTGATTTGGTATCACATTTGTGTCTTTGGGACACCAGAGGTTTGGCACCTCATAGCGACTCGCCCCGTGGATTAACACCACCGTGGGTTGGCCCCACTTTTGAGATATGGGATTGTCGCGCGGTGATTTGGTATCACAAGTGGGTTGGTCCCACAACTTGATTATTTGTGACTTTGGTCACCAGTGGTTTGGCACCACCAGTGGTTTGGTACCACACGGGGTAGAAAAAGGAGTTACGGATGGCTAGGTTGGGTGCATAATATATATATTGCTTGGTTATAATTTGTGTAAGTATGTGGTATTTACCCAGAGAGGGAATATGCATCGAGTCTTGGTGACTCACCTTCTCCCTTACTTTTTCAGGTAATTCGTAAATTCGCGGATGAGGAGCCGGATGAACTCGAGGAGGCCATGCAATGAAATTTGGTTTTACATGAACTTCCATTTGGGTACTTGATTTTAATTTGGTTTTCATTTTATGGGTTTGTAATAAGGCCTCTTTAATTATGTTTTTGGATTATTTATATGCTTTGGATTTGTTTTAGGAATAACTTGCAAATTACATGATTGATTTAATGATATGTGAACAAAGTTTTCTAAAATACAAAGCGCGATGGTCTTTAAAACGTTACCATCGGGTAACCTAAATAAATTGATAATTTTTAACAACTTAAGTATTTTCGATAACTCAAACTATTTTACAAAACTTAAGTTTCCAAATTTCTATTAGATACGATTTTCAACCTAATTGCTTTAGTTTCTCTTAAATTTATAAATGGTTTACGAATCTAAGCTGCGACTAAGTTTTAAAAATCTATTTACGGAATTGCAAAGTAAAATATCAGTTTTCAACTTAATTTTTTTTTTTTACGAATTTAGAATAATAAAAAGTTTTTCACTAAAATTTAATTGGTAACTCGTTTTTCCTCAAAACGTTTTCCCCTATGACATACCAAATTCGGTCGTGGCGTATTGACTGGGTTTGGGGTGTTACACCTCATGAAAAGAATTATCCGACACATGACCTTGAGCTAGTTGCGATTGTGTTCGCATTAAAGATTTGGCGACATTATCTGTACGGTGAGAAATGTCACATGTTTTTAGATCATAAAAGTTTGAAGTATTTGATGACCCAGAAAGATTTGAATCTACGTCAGAGAAGATGGTTAGAGTTGTTGAAAGACTACGAGCTTGTGATAGATTATCACCCGGGTAAAGCAAATGTCGTTGCTGATGCTTTGAGTCGGAAGTCATTGTTTGCATTGCATGCTATGAATGCTCATTTGGGCCTCTCTGATGGTGGTTCAGTTTTAGTAGAATTGAAAGCGAAACCATTATTTTTACAACATATATATAATGCTCAGAAAGTTGATAATGAAATGTTAGTGAAACGAGCTCAGTGTGATTCAAATTCTGATTCTGAATTTTGAGTTGATGTTGATGATTGTTTGAGATTTAGAGATTGATTATGTGTTCCAAGAAACACGGAGTTGATTCAGTTGATTTTGAATGAAGCACATAACCGTCGTTTATCTGTTCATCCGGGAAGTACAAAGATGTACCATGATCTGAAGCAACACTGTTGGTGGTCTGGTATGAAACGAGACATTTTTGACTTTGTTTCTAAATGTTTAGTTTGTCAGTAAGTTAAAGCTGAACATCAGGTTCCATCTGGTTTGTTACAACCGATTCTAATTCCTGAGTGGAAATGGGATAGAGTAACGATGGACTTTGTTTCTGGATTACCTTTGACTTCAAGAAAGAAAGATGCAATTTGGGTCGTGGTCGATCGATTAACGAAATGCGCCCATTTTATTCCGGTACGATCTAATTATTCACTTGATAAATTAGCTGAGCTTTACATTTCTGATATTGTGAGATTGCACGGAGTGCCATTGTCCATTGTGTCAGATAGAGATCCGAGATTTACATTACGGTTCTGGAAGAAATTGCAAGAAGCTTTGGGTACTAAATTGCATTTCAGTACAGCTTTTCACCCACAGATGGATGGTCAATCCGAACGGATTATTCAGATACTCGAGGATATGTTAAGATATTGCATACTTGAGTTTAATGGTTCGTGGGAACAATTCTTGCCATTGATTGAATTTGCATACAACAACAGTTTTCAGTCGAGCATTAAAATGGCACCATATAAAGCTTTGTACGGACGTAAATGTTGTACACCTTTGTATTGGACTGAGCTTAGTGAAAATAAGATACACGGAGTCGATTTGATAAAAGATACATAACAGAAAGTGAGAGTGATCCGTGATAGTTTGAAAGCAGCATCTGATCGTCAGAAATCCTATGCAGACTTGAAAAGAAAAGATATTGAATTTAAGATCAGTGACAAAGTGTTCTTGAAAGTGTCTCCGTGGAAGAAAGTACTCCGATTCGGACGTATAGGAAAGTTGAGACCAAGATTCATCGGGCTGTATGAGATCATTGAGCGTGTTGGACCTGCTGCATATAGATTATTGTTGCCACCTGAGCTAGAAAAGATTAACAATGTATTTCACGTGTCGATGCTTAGGCAATACCGATCTGATCCATCACATGTGATTTCTCCATCTGAAATTGAAATCCGATCAGATATGACCTACGAAGTAGAACCAATCCGTATCTTAGCTTGTGAAGTGAAAGAATTGAGAAATAAAAGAATTCCATTAGTTAAAGTATTGTGGCATCGGCACGGAGTGGAAGAGGCTATGTGGGAGCCTGAAGACTCAATGAGACAGCAATATCCGAATTTGTTTAACGGTAAGATTTTCATGGACGAAAATCCCTAAGGGGGGAGAATTGTAACAGTCCGGTTTAGACCCTAGTCGAAACAGTGGTTTCAGGACCACAAATCTGAGTCAGTAAAATATTTTAATATTATTTTCTGTGTTTATGATATGTGAATTAGTATGTGTGAAATTTTTGTGAAATAATTTGTTTGTTTGTGTGCTTAATTTGAGCAAAGGATTAAATCGCGTAAAGCGTAATAGTAGCATTTCATTTGATTAAGAGCCAAATTGTTGTGGCTTTTAAATATGGAGCCTTTAAAAGGCAATTTGTCCACTAATAGAGTGAGTGGACGGTTATGGTCAAGAATGACCTTGAATTATATGTTTTATACATTTAGTATTAAAGGTTAAAAATGTAAAATGAAAATTTATTCATTATATCATAAAACATAAAAGAAATAAGCCATGTTCTCCATCTTTTTATCACCGAAAATAAGAAAGAAAAGAAAGGGTTTGAGCTTGTTTCATTCGGCCATGGTTCAAGCATAAATCGGATCAAGAACCGAAGAAAACAGACTTAGATCATGGAAAGTCAAAAGTTGTCGAATAATTGAATCCGATCGAATATCCGAAATCTGAGGTAAGTCGATATACAAATAAATGTATTTGAATTGAATTATTTGCGTATATATGAGATTCGAATTGCTATGAATATCCATTGAGATGGAATGTGTGGGAAATCCGAGCTTATGTATATATCGACGAGTTGTTAAAGTCTGAGAAGTCCCGTATGAACCTAGCAATAGATAGGATAGCATATGTCATGACATAGGTGTCCGATATGTGATATCATGTAAGACCACGTCTGGGACGTTGGCATTGATTCGAGATTTCGTCTAAGACCACGTCTGGGACGTTGGCATCGATTTGAGATTTACGTGTAAGACACATTGGCATCGTATTTGATTCGTGTAAGACACTGTCTGGGGCAGTGGCATCGATATCTGAGTACATGTAAGACCTCGTCTGGGACGTTGGCATTGTACGATTATTTCGAGCACTCTGAGTATCCTATTAGATTTCGAATGGTTCAACGAGCAAGTTCGAGAAATGAAAGACTATGTGAGTTGTATATCCGTTTCAGGTACGTTTGAAAAGTACACTATGTGTGTATGAAAGGTAAGTGTCTATATGAACTTACTAAGGTAAATATGTGTATAGAAATGATGAGATAATATGTAAATATATGCTTAAATGAGCTATGTGTATATGTGATATTTGAGTTGAAGAATGTGACAAGCTATGGCTAAATAAATGAGCCAAAGAATATGTGATGAATTTGCATTGAGAAACATTAATGTCAATGTATCAATATGGTTATGTGCATTTTATGCTAAGTTTATTTGTATATGGCTTACTAAGATTTTGAAAGCTTACTTTGTGTGTGTTTGTTCTATTTTATAGATCATTAAAGCTACGAGAGGCTCGGGGACCGTCGAGGATTATCACCACACTATCAAACTCAACTTTGGTACTTTTGAATGTGTAAATAGTTAAATATGGCATGTATAGGCTAGTTGTTTTGGAGTATGTTTGAGACATGTATATATGTAGCCATGTGATGTGGCTAGATAAGTGATTTTGTTTTGTATGTGATGCTATGCTATATGAGTTTGGTTTTGGTATAACCTTATGTCTATGAAATGGTCAAGGTTATGGTAAGCATAAGGATGCAATATGAGTATATATGTTTGAACAATGAGATGGTTCTATGAATGTGGCAAATTGAGGATGAAACATGATTAGTTTTATATGTGAATTAGTTGTGCAAATTAGTATACAAGTTGGTATGAATAGAAATGATATTGAATGAGATGATATGTTGTTCACTTGACATGATTTTGGGTTGCTAATTGTGTATGGAATAATGCTTGTTTGAGATTGTAGGAATGACCCAAGTGTGGGTGACATTTTAGCCTTGCAAATGGCCTATTTTGCATACACGGCCAAGGGACATGGGCGTGTGTCTCTGCCGTGTTGCTCAAGGGCCACTTCGAAGTGTGCCTGAGCAGGTTACACTGCCGTGGCACATGGGCGTGCCTGGTGGCCATGTGACCAAGTCAGTAGCTAGCTTAATTTCACACGACCATGGCACGCGGGCGTGTCTGGTGGCCGTGTGGACAAGTCAGTATGTATGCCCTATTTTGGCACGGCCTGGACACATAGGCATGTCTGGTAGCCGTGTGAGGCACACGGCCTGACTGTACACCTCTTCAGTAGCTAGCTGAATTTTTGTATGTGTTCGATTTGGTCCCGGCCCTATTCTTAAGCATGTTTAAGGTCTCGTTGACCTATTTAAGGGACACTTTGATTGCTTTGGATGAATTGTAATATGAAAAGTCTATAAAAATTTTCGATTGTCCCGTAATGCCTCTCAACCCTAATCCGGTGACGGATTCGGGTTAGGGGTGTTACACTTACCATGCATATAACATTCAATTATTATAACATAATTACATGTAGATTTACCATGGTCCCATGATCATAATCTATTCCATCATAAAAAATTACCTCATATTCATCATTTCACACATTTTTTTAGCATGAGCTTTATGTACATACATGGGCCATCTCGAAATGAACTTACACATATTATCATTTTTGACATACCCGTGAACCACTCGGAATAACAATGTCGGATACTCGGGAAAATCTGCACACTAAGTGCCACATATGTAGCCAAAGCTACCTAAGTCTCATATCACATAATTGCTCGCTCTCAAGCTATCGACGAGCCTGCTCACACAAGCTGTCAGTCAAGACGTAGTTACACGGTGCTGCTCACACAAGCTGTCAAGTATCCACAACATATGCCGGTATACTCAGGCACCGGTAGGACGTACGAGACCAGCACCCGGATCACATAATCACATAACACATAATGACCCTAGTGACATGTCACTTGTATCCTAACCTATTCCTAAGGTTCAAACGGGATTTCTTGCTTGTCGATTCGTCTTCGAACTCGTTCGTAGGATTATACTCATTCACAAAATCAAGCATATAATTCATGCAATATTAAAGCATTTAAATACAATTATTCTAAAGCTTATTTTTAACATACGAACTTACCTCGGTACAAAATGGATAATTGTTTGATTTAGTCCACAATCTTGTTCTTTCCCCGGTCTAGGTTAGAACCTCGTCTTTCTTGATCTATAATATCAAATTTAGCTTATTAAATTATCACATTATTCAATTTAATCCCAAAAACACCTTATGGCAAAAATTACATTTTTGCCCCTAACTTTTTAATTTTTTTTCATTTTAGTCCCTAGGCTCGTAAAATGATTTTCATTCAATTTCATTACACCCAAGCCTAGCCAAACCTATTTCATGCTCATAGCAGCCCACATTTTTAATTTATTCACATTTTTACACACATTTTACAACTTTTACAAATAGGTCCTTATTTAACATTTTCATCAAAAATCACTTAGTAAATGTTGTTTATCCAACATCAAACTTGCATAATCTACCATTAGACATCAAAATACACAAATATCTAACATGGGTAAAATTTTATAATTTTATTTTCTTTCAAATAAGTCCTTGAAATAGCTAAATCAAGTTACAACATTCACAAAAACGTAAAAATCATTAAAAACGGGACAAGGACGGACTTACAATCGAGCTTGGAAGCTTGGCCAAAAACCCTAGCTATGTTGACTCTTCAAATTCGGCACAAGGGGACTAAATTGGAGAAGATGATATCTTTTTATTAGGTTTATTTGTCTTTATTTACCATTTTACCAAAATGCCCTTAATGCTAAACTTTGAAATTTCCCCTAACCATGTCCATTTTTGCCCATACTAAAGTATAATGGTCTAATTACCATTTAAGGATCTCCAATTTAAAATTTCATAGCAATTAGACACCTCTAGCTTCTAGAACACACATTTTGCACCTTTTACAATTTAGTCCTTTTAACTAAATTGAGTGCCCGAACATCAAAATTTTCGAATGAAATTTTCACGAAATCATTCCATAAAACTATAGACCATAAAAATATAATAAAAATAAATTTTACTGCGTCAGATTTGTGGTCCCGAAACCACTGTTCTGACTAGGCTCAAAATCGGGTTGTTACAACTCTCCCCCTTTTAGGGATTTTTGTCCTCGAAAATCTTACCAGAAAAGAGGTTTGGGTACTGTTTTCTCATAGCTTCCTCAAGTTCCCACGTAGCCTCTTCGACCCCGTGTCGTTGCCACAAAACCTTCACTAGGGCTATGCTTTTATTTCTCAACTGTTTGACTTCTCAAGCCAAAATCTTGATCGGTTCTTCACCATAAGTCATATCGGGTCGAATCTCAACCTCTGTCGGAGAAATCACATGCGAAGGGTCTGATTGATAACGTCGCAACATCGATACATGAAATACATTGGGAATCCTTTCCAACTCTGTCGGTAAAACTAACCGATATGCCACTGTCCCTATTCTTTCAATAACCTCATACGACCCAATGAAACGCGGACTCAACTTGCCTTTGCGACCAAATCTCAAAATTTTCTTCCACGGAGATACTTTTAGAAATACTTTTGCAATCGGCCCAATTTTCCCGGGCCCATACCATTCAAAAAATAAAATAAAATAAAAAATAATGTCCCTTTACAAGTCCATTTACAAAACTAAAACCCAATCCGTTACAGAAGCCCAATTACAAGCCAACAGATTACCCAGACCCAATCCTAACCTAACCCAAACCTATGCGGCCCAAAAAGGCCCAAAACCTAAATAGTTTCAGAAGCCTAGGGTTTCTGAAACCCTAGGTGCCGTAAGCCTCAGCAGCCCTTTCCCTCGTCTAGCCGCAATCAGCGCGGATAGCGCTCCACATCGCCGGATTTACCATTAGTCGCCTACAAAAAGGGAAAGAAAGAGCAGCAAAAATGGAAAAAGAGACAGAATTTTTGTATTTCCTTTTTTATTTTCTGGGTTATAAAAGCCCTACAAAAATCAGTAAATGGACACGGAGAGAAAAAATACGCAAATATTTAAAAAATACAGAGAAATAAAATACGAAAAACCTTTATACAGAGGTGATTTTCGTTCTTCTTTTTGTTATTTTATCTTTTCCTTCGATTCATGCATATTTTATAAAATGATAAAAAAAGGAAAAGTTTTACCTTTGGGCCACCGTGGTCGACGGCGCGTGAGGCGTGTGTGCGATGACTGCCGAAGGTTGAGCGATGGAAACACGAAAATTTATGCACTTTTTCATGCCCTTTTTAACTCAAATTTATGCAGTTTCGATTAAATTCTTGTCGAAAAATAATTAATTTTTATAAAATAACTAAATTGTGTTAAAAATATGAACATGATGAATTTTAATTAATTTTATAGTAAATTTTGATTAATTTTGACTATTTTAAATGATTCGCACAAAGAGCAAAAATTGGCTCTACAGATAATCGTCAAGAATAAACCCAGAAGCAATTTGAAGTATCGAGGCATATTTATTTCCAGCCCAAGACGGTCCAATTATGAATATTAAATCATAAATTAATTAATTTTAATTTATTCCCAATTCAATTTGGGCTAAATAAATTATTATTAATTAATTATGGAAAAAGGGCCCAGTTGAACCGCACTGGTTGAACCAAATTCTGTGAATCGAACCAGCCACCAATTTGGCAGCCCAAACCGTCCATATGCTGACCCAAATCAGCCTATTATCTGATTAATTAAGCTTGCAAAGAAGCCCTTGAAGACTTGTCAAAGTTGCATTCAACCCCCTCCACAATTAGTGGCTTTGTAGACTTGCCCCAAGCCATATTTAGCAAAGTTGAAGCCATCAACTTTGCCACATAGGTGGCCGGCCAAGGTGTGGATCTTTGGTTGCTATTTTTAGCAAATTTTAGCTGCCACATTCAGCTATAAATACACCCCTTGGCTGATCATTCAAAGCATCCCTCAATCCTTCATTTCTCATTCACTCTCCCATTCTCTCTTCTCTCCACTCTCTCTTCTTTTCCATTCCATTTCCCCTTCTTCTTGTGCCGATTTCCCCTCTTGGAAAAGAGCTGTTTTTCCAGCCATTTGGATCAGCAAGTGGAGTGTTCATAAGCCTCCTTGATAGCCGAGGACAACGGAGAACAAAGAATGGAGTAATCAATCAAGCCACGGAGAAACACCGGATTTGCTTCTTGTTCCTTATCTCTTTAAATTTCGTTGTAGTTTTGACAAACATGTTTATGAATATTTATGCTATTGAAATGGTTAATTTAATCAGCTTAGCTTGAATTTAATTCGTGTTGGGTTGATTGCATTTCGTCATCTTAAATTATTAAAATTGTGTTTATACTGTTATAGGCCTCGGTAAGATGCTTGATTAAGTAAAATCATGCTTAAGTTATTTTGGCATTTTAATTGTTTAGATAACTAAAGAATTAATTATTTAAACGCATTGAAATTGTAATTAATGGACACAATACTTAATCTGTGCATGTTTAATTCTTCTAAGGTAGCTGAAGATTAAATTAGCATTGTATTTGGCGATACATATGCCTTGCATAACTTGCAAGATTTTTGTGATTAAATTGTTTCAAGGTAAGGATACTTTGTTACCTCACATGATCGTTTATATGCTTATTAGGTCGAATTAATCGGTTGAATCACATAGGAATATGCGAGAGATTGCTTAATTTAATAAGTATGTATGTGCAATAACATGTAAATATGTTCATAAGTTAGCAAATTACCGAGTTGCCGTGATTTATTCGTAACAAGTATAAGCATAAGCTTAATAATTCTAAGTTAAGAAATGTGATTAATCCAACACAATTAGATCATCTTGATTAAAATCAGCTTTTGAAATCGTGCATTAGAACTTTGTTTTATTTTATTTTACTTTGTTTTTGTTTTAGCTTTTAACTATTTCTCAAAACCAAATATTTTTCCTTCACCAAAGTGCTTAAAATCATTTTCATAAATAAGTCTTTTGCAATCCCTGTGGGTACGATAACTCGACATTTACTTGTCACTTTATTACTTGTTGCGATTGTGTACACTTGCAAATTTCCACCGTTCTAAGTTTTTGGCGCCGTTGCCGGGGACTGTTTTAAAAGACATTATTTGTGAAATTGTTAATATTGCATTTTGGTTTTTTTTCTGTTAAATTTTAATTCCATTTTTTTTGTGTTTGTTTCAGGTGTTTATGAGTATTGATCAAATTATTGACTTACTTCCCATAAACCCTGAAATTGAAAAGACTTTCTGACAATGGAGAAGACAAGCGAACCAAAGAAGGACCGAAGATATGAATTTCGAAAAATCCAAACCAAAATCCAGGAGGAACATTCGCTTATAATACTCACAATCCGATCATTGTTGCCGATGATAGAAACTGTGTTATTCAACAATATGCCATTCCTCTATTCAACGAGATCAATCCGAGTATTAAGAGACCCAAAATTGAGGCACAATCATTCGAAAGTGAAGTTTGGCCATGTTCCAAATGTTGCAAAATATGGGTCAATTTAGTGGGATTCCTAATGAAGATCCACATCTTCATCTTCGGCTATTCATGGAAGTGAGTGACTCATTTAAACTAGTCGGAGTGATCAAGACGCTTGAGATCGAGATTATTTCCATACTCCTTAAGAGATAGAGCATGAGCATGGTTGAACTCCCTACCGTTCGGTTCCATAACTACATGGCAAGAGTTGGTTGAACGTTTCTTAATGAAATATTTCCCTCCATCTTTAACCGCCAAGATCCGAAATAAAATCACTTCATTTCAGCAACTTGATGAAGAATCTTTATATGAGGCATGGGAGCGGTTTAAGGAGTTATTACGAAAGTGCCCTCATCATGGCATTCCTTACTGCGTTCAAATGGAGACTTTCTATATTGGTCTCAATATTCATACTAGAATGATGGTGGATGCTTCGGAAAATGGAGCCCTTCTTTCTAAGTCTTATAACGATGCTTACGAGATTATTGAAAGAATTGCCAGCAATAACTATCAGTGGCCAACCAACCGAGCAGCCTCAGAAAGACGAGCAGTAGTAGTACATAAAGCAGACACACTTGCTTCTTTGGCAGTCCATGTATCCCCTATGTCTTCTATGCTTAAGAACATAATTGTTAATGGTTTCAATGGTAATCTGTCAGGTCAACAGCCGAACCAGTTCGAGAATATTTCTTGTGAATACTGTGGAGATGGCCATTTCTTTAAAAATTGCCCATCGAATCAAGAGTCAAATTATTACATGGGAAATCAGAATTGGAATGGTCTGCAATCAAATTTTTACAACTCTTCATGGTAGAATCATCCAATTTCTGCATGGAGTAATCAATGGGCGGACCATAGCGACGCTGTTATGCCATTTCGACCAAATTATCCGTCGGAATATTCTCAAGAAGTGCAACAACCCCCATCAACTGAATCTTCAAGTGATCTTGAAAATCTGCTGAAGGCATACATAGTGAAGAATGATACCACTTTAAGAAATCTGGAGAATCAAATGGGTCAGCTAACCAATGAAATTCGAAATATACACCAAGGTATTTGGCCAAGCGACACAGAAAATCCAAAAAATTTTAGGCAAAGAACATCGTAAAGCAGTTTCTTTGCCAAGTGGAAAGATATTGGAGCCCAAGGTGGTTGAGGTTCAAGATGAGCCTGTTATAGCTCAAGACAAAGAGGAAGTTCAACCAAGTGCTGAAACTCCTATATCACAGAAGTCAGATTCAGTGATCCTTGATGAGGTAAACTCTAAACCAGTTAGTTTTGATTATCTAACACCCTTGTCAAATGCAGAAAAATTTTCATGGAAGAGTTGTCCGGTTAAAGCTAAGATTCCACCATTGCCATATCCTCAACGATTCCAGAAGCATCAACGAGATACTCAGTTGAAAGAAATTTTTGATGAAAAGGTGACTTTTAATGACTTCGATGCTGCTAAATCCCCAGATGTAGTTGAAGACTGTTCTGCTATTTCCAAGATGGAATCGCTGGCTTCTATAGAATTGGAGCTCGATTCTTTAGACGATCCGTTAGAACATATTCTACTGGAGGATTCACCAAGTGATGATGAAGACAAGGAATGTTTGGCTTGGTTAGAAGCTAATTCGAAGGAATTCACTCAAGAAGTTCCACTTGAATCATTAGAGTTATCATCTCAAGAGTATACGCAACCAAAGTCATTGATTGAAGAGCCAGCTAAATTGGAACTGAAGATTTTGTTTCCTCATTTGAAATATGACTATTTGGGTCTATCTTCGACTTTACATGTCATTATTTCAGTTGAGTTCATCAAAGATCAAGAAGAAGAGGCACTTGTGATTTTGGAAAGGCACAAGAAGGGTGTTGGATGGATTATTGCAGATATTCGAGTCACGGGTGGGAGGATTTGTAGGAATTACAGGAAGTTAAATAAGGCCACCAGGAAAGATCATTACGGATTTTCTTTCCCTAATAAGATGTTGGACAGATTTGATGGGAAAGAATATGATTACTTCTTAGATGGTTATGGTTGGTATGAAAAATGGCCATTTGACACCACCATGGTCAATGACGATCCTAAATAAAATGAAGGGAGTTCTCTTCACTTTCTTTATCGTTATTTTATATTTTTAGTTTTCTTTTCTCATTTGAATAAAATGGTAGGCTTAGATAAAATTTTCTTTAGTTCATTACATTAATTAAAACTCTGTCTAGGAGATTGGGATTTAAGCGGGACCATCCGTGACCCTCCAAATCTTTCCCCGGGAGTTTAATTTAATGTAATTTTTCAAAAAAAAATATTTTTCTAAGTAGCCCAGAGAATTTAAGTATTTGTTTTGTTAAATAAAGGGTCAACTTTTAACCCAAGCATTAATTTCTTTGAGTTTTTTTTTATTTTCAGTATAAGAGCTTAGGATCCAAAAAGGAGCTGTCATTGGGCTTAAGACACTACTAAGAAGGGAAATATTCAAACCTTTTCCGCACAAACCTATAGCCCTTGCCTCGCTCCACCACCACTCCCAAGTAGCCCAATTGTGCATCTCACTTAATCCCTTAATGTTGCAGCCCTTAACTCCCTGAATCACCACCCCAAACACTTTCATTCGAAGTCACCAATTATCGCACCCAAACTATCCTTAAAACTGCCACCCTCTTCAACTCTAAACCTTACCCTCAACGACTCACCCACCTGCCCAAAACTGAAACCACCCTTAACAAATTTCCTAAGTTTGACGCTGAGAGTCCCTTTATCTAGCACCATTCTACGAAGTGAACAATTTGGTATAATGGCTATGCTGCAACACATGGATACTCAAAAATAAGGGATGACTCGATGAGGAGTACCCTTAAGCAAATTTATAATGACCCATTTATTTTTGCGCCTGAGTTTCCAGATTTCATATTTGAATCATGGAGTTCAGTATCAAAGAGGGAGAAAAGCGATTCATGCAAAGGCAATAATGATGGAGCAAAAGATGAGTCGAACTCGGAGGGATCGGCAAACAAATAAAAAAAGGGGGAGGACTTCAACTTTATTTTATTCTTAAGTTATTTTAGGATTAGGTTAATTAGGAATTTTTATTTTTGCACAATAAAATAAGAGATAGGAATCATGAATAAAATCTGAACAAGTCACAAAAGCTAAAGTGTGGCAATAGGTATATACATGTCTAGGATTGGATTTTTAGAGAGAGTTTGGTACTTAAGCAGTCAATTGGACTCACCTCCTCTTTTCTAAAAATCCTACCTGGTGTATAGTATCTATTCACTTTAAACAATGAGGAAATTGTTCACTTTAAGTAGGGGGACCACAAATTAGCTTAATTCCACTCAGAATAAATTCTTCTTTTAATTATGATTAGGATATATTTTGTTCAATAATTTGAAATTTCGTTAAGTATGCTAAACTTCAGTATTAATAAAGTTCTATTATTTCAATAAGTTATTATGTTAGCTTAATAATGATATGAATGTATTTTTGATAAAGCATGCAAATTCGTACCATAAAATTTTTAGTTCCCTACTAAAAAAATTAGGCATGCATGAAAGTTTAAGTCTTTAGAATTGACTTAATAGTTTCTTGAGGCGAAATCCTAGGAAGCATGGAACGTTGAAAATGATTTAGGCAACTATTTTTTGGACCGTTTGAGCCTTTCAAGCCAACCATGATGAATTTTTTATCCTTTGAAACCCAATTTTGAGACCTTATGGCCTAATTTTATTTGAACCCTTACAAAGTTAGCCATCAACTTTTTAATTATCTTAAAATGTCCCAAACACTAGACTCAAGACTATTCAGAGTATCGTTTGAAAATAAGTTTGGGGAGTTAAAAAGAAGTATCAATTGCTCGAAAATTGTAGTACATGAACCGAGTGCTCGAAATTAAATTTAAAAAAAAACATGCACTCGAAATAAAATAGATGTACGAAAGAGCATAAGTTGGTGTATCAAGGGTAAAAATTCTGAAGGTTCGATTTTCTACGAGTCTAGGGTTTTAAAACCTAAAATTATCTATCTTTTGCCTACCCTAAGCCCCACCATGCGTTACAACCCTGTTAAAGACCTATTGATTCAAAGTTCCAATGTTACCTACATTAGTGGAGAGAAATTGCTCTGTTCAACATATGAAGACATCAGTTAAGCTTAATGATTGCAGTTTGATTTTGAATAATGGATTAAAATCAAAATGGTAAGGATTAACATGTCTTTATTAAGAATCATTTAGTCTAATTTTTCTATCATAATAGTTGTTGGATGTAATTTGAACGATATATATACTTGAGCAGCATAATTATCGAATTTCTTGTTTTTGAGCATAAGTATATTAATTTCATGATTTTGGGAAGAATGTTGTTCTGAATGAGTTTTTCAAAAGTGTTTCTGAGAAAATTCTTTTCAATTTTGTGCATTACTCGGGACGAGCAATGAATTAAGTTTGGGGGTGTGAAAACACGAAAATTTATACACTTTTTCATGCCCTTTTTAACTCAAATTTATGCAGTTTCGATTAAATTCTTGTCAAAAAATAATTAATTTTTATAAAATAACTAAATTGTGTTAAAAATATGAACATGATGAATTTTAATTAATTTTATAGTAAATTTTGATTAATTTTGACTATTTTCGACAAATTCGCACAAAGAGCAAAAATTGGCTCGGCAGACACTGCTCGAAGAATAAACCCGAGAAGCAATTTGAAGTATCGAGGCACATTTATTTCCAGCCCAAGACGGTCCAATTATGAATATTAAATCATAAATTAATTAATTTTAATTTATTCCCAATTCAATTTGGGCTAAATAAATTATTATTAATTAATTATGGAAAAAGGGCCCAGTTGAACCGCACTGGTTGAACCAAATTCTGTGAACCGAACCAGCCACCAATTGGGCAGCCCAAACTGTCCATATGCTGACCCAAATCAGCCTATTATCTGATTAATTAAGCTTGCAAAGACGCCCTTGAAGACTTGTCAAAGTTGCATTCAACCCCCTCCACAATTAGTGGCTTTGTAGACTTGCCCCAAGCCATATTTAGCAAAGTTGAAGCCATCAACTTTGCCACATAGGTGTCCAGCCAAGGTGTGGCTTTTTGGCTGCTATTTTTAGCAAATTTCAGCTGCCACATTCAGCTATAAATACACCCCTTGGCTGATCATTCAAAGCATCCCTCAATCCTTCATTTCTCATTCACTCTCTCATTCTCTCTTTGTAATATCCTAAAAATTTGAGTATCATCTTGTTACTTGTGTTAGCCGGATATGATTTTATTGTGTGTTTAATATAGTCTAGTGAAGGCTTGGAATTATTAATGAAGCTAGAATAATTTTTTTTTAGTATTGAAAATTTAGTGAAGTGGATTAAGTGATCTTGACACTTAAGTAAATTTAAGTGTCTAATGTTAGCATAAATGAGCTAGTAGTAAAGTGGTGTTGGCGCATGAGTAATTGCATGAGGGAAGAGGTTCGAATCCCATGGATGGTAATAAGGTGACTTTTATTTTTGCATGTGTATGGCATGTGTCGGTCAACTCTAATTAAGGTAAGGTTGGACTATTTTCTTTTATGGATAGTAGACTAAGGGAAAAAGGCAAGTGATTAACTTAAGGAATGAAATCCTAAGCTTTTGAAATGATAAGGGGACATAAGGCATGGATTAAGGGATGAGGTTTGGAAACTTTTTAATGGCATTTTGTCCATGAACATGGATGGTTTTGTGGACTAAGGAGGAGCCGATTTTTGTGGTAAGTTTTGGGAAAAGTTGGTAGCTTGGGAGAAATTTCATTTTGGCCTTTTTGCTCTCCCAAAAGCAATAGTGTTTCTCTCATCTTTTCCTCTTGGCCGAATATGCATAGTGAGGTTTGGGCATTCTTTTTGTGCAATTTAGTTGTCTAGAAAGCTTGTGTGTTTTTCTTTTGAAACCGAAATAGGAGATCACTTGTGCACTATTTTCTTTCTTGACCTAAAGCCGAAACCATTTGTGCATCTTCTTCTCTTTTACCTTGCTAAGGCCGAAACTTTTCTCTCCCAATCCAACCATTGCCGCAACACCTTAAACCTCCATCTCTCTCTTCCATTTTATTTTCTTTTTCTTTCTCTTTTCACTCTAGCCGAATTCTATTTGTTATCTTTAATCAACCATAGCCGAAACTCCTTCATCACTCAACCACTTTGCCGAAATTTCCCATTTTCCTTTTGATTTGTCTTGGCTGAATATCAACAAGGGTTAATCTCTTTGGGTTCTTCTTCAATCGGTTTTGAGAAGGGTAAGTAGTGTTGGCCAAATTTCTTTGTTCCTTTATTCTTCTCTCTGTCGATTTTCATGTGAGCAAAAGCCGATTTTTGGGCAATTGTTAGCAAGATTCTAACCATTCATAGGAATCAATTTCTCCTAGGTTCTTCAAGACTTTGGAAGCAGTCAATCTAAGCCTTTTTCTTTGACAATCAATTTTGGTAAATCAAGTGGTAAGGATCTATGTTAGTTCAAGTATTCTTTTAGTGGTTGAAAAGCCAAGGCTTTTGAGACTAAGGTTTGTTGTTGGCCGAATGGCCTATGATATTGATCTAAGTGTTGGCGAATATAGGAATCAAGGATCTAAAGTAGTAGATCGGGATTTTTGGGATTTTTCGGGGCTTTCAGTGAATTTGTTAAGTATATCGTGTGTGTACCCCACACTAAACTCTATTAGATTACGGCTTAAATTAATATGTATGCTTATAATAATGTGAATGTGGCTAAAGTACCATGCAATGGTACAAAGTACCAGCACGTTTTCCTACTCCTACTATGAGTATGAAATGAACTCGATATGGCATATGTGAACATGATAAGAATGAGAAATAAGGCATGATTTTTGCATGATATGTATGACATGGGCATATGGGTGATTATGAAAGGGAAGTGAATGTGGTGACCTCGGTCACATTATCGAATGTGGTGACTTGGTCACATAATAATTATCCGTGGCTATGCCGCGAATTTATAAGGGCGATGAGCATGTCGTGCGTGATCGCCTTCGATGATGTGTAGCGGATGGAGGGTTGACTTAGTAGTCCCCACGGTGTGCAGGTTGGTACGGGTGATGTGTAGCGGATGGTATCTAGGATTGGGTTCGGGTTTGCATCACTACTTTTATCTGTTATATATATTTATGAATTAATATGATATGCCTGAATTATTGAGGTCTAGTGTTGGTTACACATTGAGTCTGTTTGACTCACCCCGTTGGGGAACATTTTCTTTCAGGTGACGATCAGTGATGGACCGGGTCAGGGAGTTTAGTGGTGGCCATGCTTAGCTTGAAGTTTTATTTAATTTTGGGACTTTTATATTTTATATTTTTGGAGTTATTTTGGGTATTGTTTTCGTTTGTAATAAGGCCACTGGTATTAAACTGTTGATGCATGTCTTTAAGTTATTTTATTTTGATACGATTTTATTTAATTGAACTCAAATGAATTTTTCCTAAAAATAAAAAAACGTTAGATGTTTTGACGCCTAAACGTGAATGAATTTTTTTTTATTTAGGACAAATTTTGAAATGGAGTAATATAGTTTTACAAAACCTAGATTTCAAATAGATAAACTTGATTTCAACTCGAGCCTAACACAAATTAAAAATTTTCTTTCAAAACCAACCGAATTTTTCTAAAGTGCTCAAAAAGTTTTGAACCGTTTTACTTGAGGAACATACCAGATCCGGTCAAGGCTCGTGGGCCGGGTTTGGGGTGTTTCACTCTTCTTTTCCATTCCATTTCCCCTTCTTCTTGTGCCGATTTCCCTTCTTGGAAAAGAGGTGTTTTTCCAGCCATTTGGATCAGAAAGTGGAGTGTTCATAAGCCACCTTGATAGCCGAGGACAACGGAGAACGAAGAATGGAGCAATCAATCAAGCCACGGAGAAACACCGGATTTGCTTCTTGTTCCTTATCTCTTTAAATTTCGTTGTTATTTTGACAAACATGTTTATGAATATTTATGCTATTGAAATGGTTAATTTAATCAGCTTAGCTTGAATTTAATTCGTGTTGGGTTGATTGCATTTCGTCATCTTAAATTATTAAAATTGTGTTTATACTGTTATAGGCCTCGGTAAGATGCTTGATTAAGTAAAATCATGCTTAAGTTATTTTGGCATTTTAATTGTTTAGATAACTAAAGAATTAATTATTTAAATGCATTGAAATTGTAATTAATGGACACAATACTTAATCTGTGCATGTTTAATTCTTCTAAGGTAGCTGAAGATTAAATTAGCATTGTATTTGGCAATACATATGCCTTGCATAACTTGCAAGATTTTTGTGATTAAATTGTTTCAAGGTAAGGATACTTTGTTACCTCACATGATCTTTTATATGCTTATTAGGTCGAATTAATCGGTTGAATCACATAGGAATATGCGAGAGATTGTTTAATTTAATAAGTATGTATGTGGAATAACATGTAAATATGTTCATAAGTTAGCAAATTACCGAGTTGCCGTGATTTATTCGTAACAAGTATAAGCATAAGCTTAATAATTCTAAGTTAAGAAATGTGATTAATCCAACACAATTAGATCATCTTGATTAAAATCAGCTTTTGAAATCGTGCATTAGAACTTTGTTTTATTTTATTTTACTTTGTTTTTCTTTTAGCTTTTAACTATTTCTCAAAACCAAATATTTTTCCTTCACCAAAGTGCTTAAAATCATTTTCATAAATAAGTCTTTTGCAATCCCTGTGGGTACGACAACTCGACATTTACTTGTCACTTTATTACTTGTTGCGATTGTGTGCACTTGCACATTTCCACCGTTCCAAGTGACCTGTGAAGGCAGAGCACCTATCTGGGGCCTCTACCATTTTTTTTTTTTAAATCAGTGTTTAAAATGATTTTTAGGTTAATTTTTTTAGTTTTATAGGGCATCCACACGACGCCGTTTTGGTGTGGTCTGTTAGTGACCAAAACGGTGTAGTTTATAGGCTTTAGATCCGCGCGTTGACCCGAAAACTCGGGGAGGATCCGCGTGTTTTTATAAAAAGGGCAATTTGCCATTTTAATCCTTCCGCAATTTTATTAATTTTAATTTCATTCAATTTAACCTTTTTTTATTTTTCAAATTAGCCCTAAAATTTATACTTTGTTTCAATTTAATCCTCGAGCTACTAAAAGGCTAATATCAGAACGACGTCATTTTGAAAATTTGGCATAATTGCCATCTTAACCCCTACGGTGTGTCGCGCGCTTTAATTTAATCCTTTTACATTTATTTTTATTGCTATTTAATCCCGGTTTCTTTATTTATTCTTAAAACTTTTTTACTTTATTTTATTTTTTTTACTTGGAATTATTTTATCATATTAAAATTTTATATTATTTTTATTATTTGTATATTAATTTATTAATAGTATAAAATTTTTATGTATCATTTTTTTTTCTTAAATACATATTATTTTTATATATTAAATTATTACTATTTATTATTTTATTTAGTTTAATATTATTTATATATATTACATTTTTTTATATATTAGTTATTATATTATATTTTTAAAATTTTGTATATTATATAGTATTATATTATATCATATGAAATATTATTTTGTATAAAATTTATTCATATTGTATAACATGTTTCTTTTATATTATGTAAATTATATTTTTAGATATCTTTATTTAAAATTATTATATACTATTTATTAATTGTTTTTATCATATATTATCATTTATATACGTACTAAATTATTAAATTATATATTTATTATAAGTATCCCTATGTTTTTTATACTCTAAGTTTTTTATATACATATTAATTGTTTTACAAAATTATCATTTTTTTTTGTTTTTTTATAATTTTTATTTAGTGTTTAAATACATTGTTAATTTATTTATTTCTCATATTTGATCTTATTTGTCGAATTTAATATCCATTTCTTGAATTTTTATGTTTCCTATAGATTTTAAATTGTTATTGCATATTTTATAACTTGTATTTATTTATTTATGTTTTTTTATTTTGCTTAATATTGTTTTAGCATAATCCTTTTATTATGTGTATCATTTGCTATGTCATATTATTCTTTTGTTAATTGTCTATATTATTTGTTAATACGACTTGTATTTATAGTGAATTGCTATTTGATATTTATATTTTGTAATGTAACAATGCAAAATCGGATTCATATCATTTTTATAAAAACACATTTGCAAAATTGTCGTATTTTATTCAAAGTTTGTTTTTAAAAAATTACGGTGATATGTAATATTTGGGGGCTTCGAGAAGAATTGTGCCCTAACTCACTGGGTTTCGATTTTTCTCGTTGAACTAAAGACATTAAGTATCCCTTCTCTTTTAAAATTGAAACTTACTTATTCTCGGGAATTCAGAATGTTGTATCCTAACTTACTGGATATGATGTTTTGTGTTTCGAGGTAAGAATTTTCTACAAATAAAGGCGAGCCTAGCTTCGAAGTCATGAGGTGTTACATCCTAACTTATTGGGTATAGCATTTTATTTCTTTGAGACAGGTAAATCTTGGTTTTCTTTTAAAGAAAAGGATCATATTTTTAAAGTATTCAAACTTTCAACATTAGGACATGATTTTATCAATTAGGTACCAATTTTGGACTTTACGAGGGTGCTAATCATTCCTCATGCGTAACCGACTCCCGAACCCATTTTCTTGTATTTCGTGGACCAAAATCAATGTTTTGAAATAAAATGTTTTATAAGGTGATCCAATCACACCTAGGTAAAAAAGATCGGTGGCGACTCCATTTTCGTTTTTTTTAAAAAGTTGATTCTCGTTTTCATAAAAACTTAAAAATGGTTTAAATGACAAGCGATCTACTGGGACTAATAAGAGAGTCAAGCCGTAAAATTGATTATTTATTGTCCTTTTGTCTAAATTTAAAAATCTGATGTGATAAACTATGATCTTTTTTATTGCATGTGGTTCTAATTTTATAAAATATCTGTGCATTGCATTACATGACCGTTGTGGTCATACCCTTTTAAGTGGGAGTGAGAAGCTACTCCTTCGTGAGGTTTCCACCTTCGTGCAGGATAGTGAATCGCTTTCGGGATACATCCGTACCTATGTCTTCGTGAGATTTTCATCTCCGTCCAGCCATAGGGAAATGTATTCCCCTGAACTGAACCCGGTCCATATGAGCCTATAATGGGTGAGGATCGAGGAATCTGCTGGTTTAGGTACCTTAACTTTAGAGCTAAACTGCATGTAGAAAACCTAAGGACTTACCCTAGGTAGAACTATACTAAACCTAAGCAATCACCTAGATGTATGTTTGATTATTTGCTTTATGCATGTCATTTCATATTTTAAAGAGGTATCGATTCACGGTCAGTTACTAAATTAGAAAGCTGGTTATGGAGAACGAATTCCTTGATAAAGTGGAAGACAATGCAGCCGTCCGTAGGTGGTCAGAGCAAACGCAATTAGAGAAAGGGGATAGTCTAGCTGAAGGGTACACATCAGAATTATGGGATTACACTCGCATCAGTGTGACGCAGAACAATCTCCAGGAATTAAGAGAGCTATGGGATCAGTGGAGCGACGAGACCAAGCAGTTGTTTTACAGCAGCTATGGGGACTTGCAGTACTTGTTGGACATTCAGGTAGATGGACATCTATTTTGAGCCATCACCCAATATTGGAATCCTACGTATAGTTGCTTTACTTTCGGAAGGGTTGATTTGGTACCCACGGTGGAAGAGTATATAGTTCTATTGCATTGTCCCAAGATTCAAGTTGACAAAGCTTACTCAAGGACTGCTAGTGTTCCGACCTTTCTGAGAAAGTTGATGAGTATTACGGGGATGAGCGAACAGTGAGTCACAGCTAGAATCAAGCAAAAAGGTGAGTGTAAGTGCATCCCTTGGAAAGTTTTGAAAGATTTGATTTTAGTACATCCTGATATAAAAAAGATGATAGATGTTTTTGCTTTGAGTATATACGAGTTAGTGATTTTCCCTAGGGCATTGGGATATGTGGATGAAGCGGTCTCAGATGTTTTTTATCGACTTGATAAACAAGTCACACCTTTTCCTGCAATCTTGGCTGAGACATTCCAATCGCTGAATGCATGTAGGAGGGCTGGCGAAGGCAGATTCATAGGATGTGCACAGATGTTGTTGGCTTAGTTCCACAGTCATTTTTGGAAGGTGGATAAGGTTTCCTATCAGGTCTTCTCGGAAAATTATTCCCCATTAAAAAAGATAGTGGCTACCCCAAGGAGAGATGACATATCAAAAGAAAATTGGATAGCGCTTCTATGAAATCTTCAAGACGAAGACGTTGAGTGGAGAGCTCCCTGGATGGTTCCTGATGAGGTGCTGTACCGGTGCGAGAATTTTGATTGGGTCCCTCTACTTGGAATTTGGGGAGCCATTGGATATGCACCCTTGCTCGTACTGAGACAATACAGATCAAGGCAGTTTGTACCGGCTACACATGGATTAGCTCAAAGCGAGTTTTCATATAAAGGAGATAGCTACAAGAAAAGGGTTAAGGAGATTTCTAATGCTTGGAATCAGACCCGTCGCATGAAGAGAGTGGACATAAGCCCAATGACGACTCCAGAGTATAGTGGATGATGGAGTAGAAGAGTCAATGATAATATCCCTATGCCAAGTCTAGAAGGTGCTCGATTGATCGAAGAGTACTTGCGAGTGGTCCCATCAGAATTGGAGATTATAAAACAAGATTTCGAAAGGAGGAATTCAGAGCTCGGAAGGAGAATAGAGAAGTTAGAAGAAGAAAAAATGTACCTGAGCTTAGACGTAGATGTTCATAAACTGGAGGCTGATCAGTTAAGAAAAGGGAAGAAAAGGGTCGAGGAAGATCTAAATGACCTAAAGACAGAGTATAAGAAGCTGCGGCTATCGACAAAAAATGTCAGATTAGGGAAGACTTCGGAATAGTGGCAACGGGAGGTTCAAGAGGAAAAGGCCAAAGCTGACCATTGGGAGAGGAAGTTTCTAGAGATGCAGATGCAAAACGAGGCCCTAGAAAAGAAGTTAGCAGAAAGCCAAAAGGAAAAGAGTGGATTAAAGGCTAAAGTGACTGAATTGGGACGGTCTCTTCACCATCATCGAAGCCGTAATTCTATAAACGAGCTGAAGTCGAGTTTGAACAAGATCGAGGAAATAAAGGGCAAGATTGAAAGATTAGAATCGGCATTGCAGAATTGTGAACTCCGGATCGAGTATCTTGAAGCAAGAGAAGGGCATTGGAAGGAAGAGCTCCACCATTCCCATGACCAAGTTAGAAGTCGAGATTACCTCATGGGTGAAGCAATAGTTCAGATTCGAGAGGTAGCTGATCATCTACAAACTTTGGCAGCACAGGCTGATACATTGAGCACGAAGTATGAGCTTCAGTCAGATCGTGGTCAAGAGTTAGCCTTGTTGTTTGGGAAAATCAAAATTTTAGGCCTTAGGGCGAAAGCATATCTGTAGTCCGTTTTATGTAAAGGATTTTGTTTTCTAATAAAGTTTTCTAAAATGAAGTTGAATCTGAATTGATGCTTCCTTGCATTCATGCATTTGCATCACATCTCATCATATGCATTCAAGTCCATAGAGAGAGCCTAATTAGTTGAAATTATAACAGAGAGAGAGAGAGAGGAGGAAAATCTGGAAGCTGAACACCATTACGGTACACATGCCAAGACAACGAAAATGGATCAAAGAATTGAACAATTCCAAAGAGACATGCAAGACCAGATGCAAGAGCAATTGGCAAAGCTCTAACAAGAAATGAGAGACCAACTGTTGGAAGCTCAAAGGAACATGATGGTTCAAATGGCCCAGATGCTGAACGGGGCGATGGACAAAGGAAAATGTCCCATGGCTATTATTGGAGAAGATAGCGAAGGCATTCCCCCGGGTTTTGCCCTGCCACATACACAAACACAACCAGAAGAGTATCCCCAAAGGCCATCTGTCACGATTAGGCCTCAACAGGGGCAAGCTGATACTAGACCGCCCATGAACTTCCAAGTTGGCTCAGATCTAACCTCAGAGATAACCCCGCTAATCCGTTATCCCTAATTTGGATATAGCAGAGAGGGAAGGGACAAGAACTGAATCCTCGAGGCAGTTAGAGGATCGCTGTAGATGGTTGGAAGAAAAGTTCAAAGCTTTGGAAAATGCCGATCATCACCATGGTATTGACGTAAAAGACTTGAGTTTGGTTCCAGATTTGGTGCTTCCTCATAAATTTAAGATGACAGAATTTGAGAAGTACAATGGGACTAGCTGCCCTGAAGCCCACATCACTATGTTCTGTAGATGAATGATTGGCTACGTGAACGATGATCAACTTTTGATTCATTGTTTCCAAGACAGTTTAGTGGGGGCAGCATCCAGGTGGTACAATCAACTCAGCCGTGCTAGGATTAGCTCCTGGAGAGACCAAGCCCAAGCCTTCATGAAGCAATACAATCATGTCACGAACATGACGCCTGACATAATCACCTTACAAAACATGGAAAAGAAGTCAAATGAAAGCTTCAGGCAATACGCGCAAAGATGGAGGGAAGTTGCCATGCAAGTTCAACCACCTCTCCTAGAGAAGGAAACCACCATGCTTTTTATCAACACCCTGAAAGCTCCATTCATCACCCACATGATAGGAAGTACTACCAAGAGTTTTACGGATATAGTGATGGCAGGGGAAATGATTCAAAATGCCATAAGGGGTGGCAAGATTGAAGCGGGGGAAACCGCTAAAAGGTTTGCTCCTAGGAAAAAGGATAATGAGGTGAATAATACGAGTACATACAACCAAGGGTACTCGAAGGCAATCACTGTTAACCAGCCAAAGGTAGTTACGGCTGGGCAACAAGGGTCGACCAGGCAAGAATCAGGCGCAAGGTAAAATTTTGAAAAGCTCCAATTTACGACAATCCCAATGACGTATAAGGAGCTATATCAAAGTTTATTTGACGCGCATGTGGTGTCCCCGTTTTATCTAAAACCGTTACAGCCCCATATCCTAAATGGTATGACTCAAACGCTCACTGTGATTACCATGCGGGAATATCGGGGCATTCAATAGAAAGCTGCACCGCCTTCAAAAAGGTAGTCGAGAGGCTCATCAAGATGGGGATTGTAAAATTTGATGATACACTTAGTGCAGAGAAGCCGTTACCTAACCATGGGGATAAGGGGATAAACGCGATTGGCGGAAATGTCATGAGAAAGATTAAGGAGGATATTGCGGAGGTAAAAACCCCGTTGAGAATGGTCTGGAGGGAAATGGTAAGAAGAGGACTAATATTATCTGATTCTGAGGAAGGATGTGAAGAAATAAAGGATTACTGTGAGTTCCACAAAGCAGAAGGACATGAGATCCAGGCATACGTTGAGTTCAGGGTCCTGGTGTAAAGCCTTATGGACAATAAGAAATTGGAGTTTTATGAAGAAGGCTCAGAGGGAGGAAACATATATATAACTGAAGGAGAATTGACAAAGAAAAAAGTCAATTATCCGAGGATCATTATCTCCTGACGAAGAAGTACGGAAGGCGGAGCACAAGTGGCTCCAAAAGTTGTAATCCAGAAGCCTGTTTCCTTTCCTTACAAGGATAACAAAATGGTACCTTGGAATTACAACTGCAACGTGACCATATCGGAAGTGGAAAGCTCAGCCGACACTTCCGATGAGGTCCAAAATGAAGGGTCCTACACACGTAGTGGAAGGCATTATGATTTCAGAAACGCCGAACGTAAACCGGTAAAATCAAAGATCGTGGCGGTGAACGAGAGAAAGGACCTGAGGCCCTTATCAACGAACCAGTAAAAGAAGAAGAGGCTAAAGAATTTTTGAAATTCTTAAAGCATAGTGAATACAGTATGGTAGAACAACTGCGCAAACAACCAGCTCGCATATCAGTACTAGCTTTGCTTTTAAGTTCAGAAGTGCATCGCGAGGCATTGATGAAAGTGTTGAATGAAACCTATGTTACTAAGGATATATCTGTCAACAAACTTGATCGTCCGGTTAGTAACATAAGTGCTGACAACTTTATTTCCTTCAGTGACGATGAAATTCCACCTGGGGGTATAGGATCGACTAAGGCTTTGCACATCACTACTCGTTGCAAGGGATATACTCTACCGAGCGTGCTAATCGACAATGGATCGGCTTTGAATGTCCTACCATTGTCTACACTGAAAAGATTGCCGATAGACAGTTCTCACATGAAGACATGCCAGAACATAGTGAGAGCATTTGATGGCACTGAGAGAAGAGTCATGGGAAGGATAGACATACCGTTGCTGATTGGGCCAAATACATATGAGGTGGACTTTCTGGTGATAGATATTAAGCCCTCTTACAATTGCTTGCTGGGAAGGCCCTGGATTCATTCGGCAGGGGCAGTGCCCTCATCCCTGTACCAAAAACTGAAACTGGTAACAGAAGGTCGGTTGGTTACTATAAACGCGGAGGAAGATATCATAACGACTGTTACCAATGAGGCGCCATATTTAGAGGCGAATGAAGAAGCAACTGAATGCTCTTTTCGATCTTTAGAGTTTGTGAACGCAACATTTATTTTAGAGGGGAATGAGGTTCCAATGCCTAAGATATCCAGAACCACGAGGATGGGCTTACAAATGATGGTAGGGAAAAGAGCCCTGCTAGGAAAAGGACTGGGCAGACATCTCCAAGGGGAAGTTCAAGTTCCAATACTGAAAGAGAAGAGAGACTGTTTTGGCTTGGGTTTCAGGCTAGATGCTAAACAAAGGAAGAGGGAAATAGAGAAAAAGCAAGAGAGGAGAAGGGCACGGCTGAATGGGGAAGAAGTCAAGTGGGAATCGATGACATTTCCTCACATATCCCAGACCTTTGTATCAGGAGGGATAATTCACCCGGAAAGAGGGTTATTGGAAAATGAAAATCCTCACATCAATGCCATACACGAGGAAGGAACTGGACAAAGAAACATGTCAGGCATTCGCCCTTATGAACCTGGAAGTGTTTTGAACAATTGGACTGCAGAGGAACTTCCTGTAGTATTTAGAGATTGCATAGAGTAATGTTCAGAACACTCTTATTGTTTTAAAGCCTAGAAACAATAAGATTTCATTTGTGAAATAGGCTCATGTTCAGACATTGTTGTTTCAATAAAATACATCTTTGATAATTAACTCGAGCAAATATTCTTTCATTTTTTTTCCTTTTGATCTTCTAATTTCATTCCAAATTTTTTTTATTCTCATTCATATCATGTGAATAGTTGTCCTCGAATTCATTTGTTCTTTGTACATTCTTTGGTGCCTACCACAAATCCCTAGATATCAATGACATGAGCAACGGTACTACAGATCCAGAGGTCCATTTTGAGCAAGACATGTGTTTAGAGGAACCTCAGGATTTTGAAGGTGACAGAGATTGTGACTTATCTCCAGATCTGTTAAGAATGGTAAAGCAAGAAGAAAAATAAATTTTACCCCATGAAGAGGAGGTAGAGAACATAGCCTTAGAGGAAGGAAAGGTGGTGAAAATTGGAACGCGTATAGCTGAGGAGACGAAACAAGACCTTGTTGAGTTACTACGGGAATTCAAGGACATTTTTGCATGGTCATACTAGGATATGCCTGGTCTAAGTACTGATATTGCAGTACATCACCTTCCCATAAGAGAAGAGTGCAAGCCAGTTCAGCAAAAGTTACGAAGGATGAGGCCTGATGTGATGTTGAAAATAAAGGAGGAAGTCAAGAAACAGTTTGATGCTGGTTTTCTACAAGTGGTCAAATATTCAGAGTGGGTTGCCAACATTGTTCCTGTCCCTAAGAAAGATGGAAAGGTCCGGATGTGTGTAGACTATAGGGACTTAAATAAAGCTAGCCCAAAGGACAATTTCCCTTTGCCACATATTGACACGTTGGTGGATAATACGGCGGGATACTCATTGTTTTCTTTCATGGATGGTTTTTCGGGATACAATCAGATCAAGATGCACCCTGAGGATATGGAGAAAACTACTTTCATAACATTGTGGGGTACCTTTTGTTATAAGGTAATGCCATTTGGACTAAAGAATGCCGGAGCAACATATCAAAGGGCCATGGTAACCTTGTTCCATGACATGATGCACAAAGAGATTGAAGTATATGTTGATGATATGATCGCCAAATCTCGAACAGAAAAGGAACACATTGAGGTTTTGAAGAAGTTTTTTTTGAGATTGAGAAAATTTCAATTGAAGCTCAACCCGGCAAAGTGTACTTTCGAAGCTCGGTCAGAGAAATTACTGGGTTTCGTAGTCAGTGAAAGAGGAATCAAAGTTGACTCAAATAAGGTCAAAGCTATACAAGAACTGCCTCCACCGCGCACTCAAAAGGAAGTCCGAGGTTTTCTTGGAAGATTAAATTACATTGCTCGGTTTATTTCACAATTAACCAAAAAATGTGATCCCATATTTTGTCTTCTCAAGAAACACAACCAAGGTGTATGGGACGAGGAATGCTAGAGAGCTTTTGACAAAGTCAAGCAATATCTGTCAAATGCCCCAGTATTATCTCCGCCTAATCCAAATAGACCTTTGATACTGTACTTGACAGTGTTCAATAACTCCATGGGATGTGTGCTCGGTCAACACGATGAGTTAGGAAGAAGAGAAAGGGCGATATACTATCTCAGTAAAAAGTTCACTGAAGGTGAAATGAGATATTCGTCAATTGAGAAATTATGTTGCACCTTGATTTGGACAACTCGAAGATTGAGGCAGTATATGCTATATCATACAACCTGGTTAATTTTGAAGCTTGATCCATTAAAGTATATGATGGAGTCAACTGCTCTGAATGGAAGGATGGCAAGGTGGCAGATTTTGCTTTCTGAATTTGATATAGTCTATGTGAACCAAAAGGCTATAAAAGGGAGCGCAATAGCAGAATTCCTGGCTAGCAGAGCTTTAGAGGATTATGAACCTTTGAGCTTTGACTTTCCCAATGAAGAGGTAATGTATGTGGCAGCTACTGAAGAATGTCCGTGGAAGTTAAATTTTGATAGGGCATCTAATGCTGTGGGAAATGGAATTGGGGCAATCTTGGTATCCCCTAGTGGTGATCATTATCCATTCACATGCAAATTGGATTTTGATTGCACAAACAACATGGCAGAGTATGAAGCATGCATCATGGGAATTCGAGCAGCTGTAGAGCGTAAGATCAGAGTGCTAGAAGTTTATAGAGATTCTGCCTTAGTAATCTACCAGCTTAAAGGAGAATGGGAGACAAGAGATCCCAAACTAAGAGATTACCGAAAAATAGTTTTGGGATTGATTGAGGAGTTCGATGAAATTACTTTTAATTATCTCCCACGTGATGAAAATCAGATGGCGGATGCTTTGGCAACCCTGGCTTCTATGATCAAAGTAAACAGACCAGAGGATATGAGACCTATTCAGATGAATATTTTCGAAGTTCTAGCTCATTGTTATAACCTGGAAGAGGAGGAAAAAGGTGACCACCCTTGGTATCATTATATATTGCGATATGTAAAAAATCGTGAATACCCGGAGCATGCAACTGAGAATGATAAAAGGACATTAAGAAGATTGGCATCTGACTATGTTTTAGATGGGGATATCTTGTACAAAAAGAGAAAGGATCAAGTACTATTGAGATGCGTTGATGCTGTTGAAGCTAGGAAAATCCTGGAAGAAGTTCATGAGGGCGTTTGTGGAACGCACGCTAATGGATTCACAATGGCCAGGCAGATAATGAGATTTGGATATTATTGGTCCACCATGGAAGAAGATTGTATCAACTATGCCAAGAGATGTCATAAATGCCAGATTTATGGAGACAAAATTCATGTGCCTCCGTCACCTTTGCATGTTATGACTTCCCCATAGCCTTTTTCCATGTGGGGCATGGATGTTATTGGACCAACCTCACCGAAAGCTTCGAATGGGCATCGGTTCATCTTCGTGGTTATTGACTACTTCATGAAATGGGTAGAGGCTGCTTCATATGCTAGCGTCACTAAGTCAACAGTTAGTCGGTTCTTGAAGAAGGAGATCATTTGTCGATACGGAATGCCCGAGAGGATCATATCAGACAACGCATTGAACTTGAACAACAGCACGATAGCAGAAGTTTATAGTCAATTCGCGATCAAACACCACAACTCGTCTCCGTATCGTCCAAAAATAAATGGGGCAATGGAGGCGGTGTAACACCCCTAACCCGTATCTGTCGCCGGATTAGGGTCACGGGGCATTACTAGCTAAGTCACAACTTTTATTCAATCATTTAAGTCATAAATAAACTTACTTATATAATAATACGAATAGATTTAAACGATCACATATGCATATATATGTGTATTACGTTTAATTTCATAAAACATACTTACCTTACTAAACTTAAGTCGTATACAGCATAATCATCAAAGAACATAAGCCGAATATGCTATATACATTTTATTCAAACCACACGACAATGCAAATACCATAAGCCTCATTCACCGTATCTTTATTGTGAATACATAATCGAAACATCTATCAACTTTAAGCAAAATTCTTATTCTTCTTTATTTAATTATTAAGACCCAAAACAACCAAACCAACAATATCTATAAAAGATAATTTAAAACATACTTCTTTCAATTGACTAACATTATCCAAGTATATCATGTATGTTATTTACTAAATTTAAGTTCATTTAGTAATTAAAGCCACCTTACCAAATATACACATGCCCATAATTAGTTCTTAAACTAGATAACAATCATGGCATTTTAAAAAAAAAACACATATGAGATCACATGTTATACTGCTCTTACCGAATTCAAATAGATTCAATACACTCAATCAAACCAATGTACACCTTAATTCATTTGCATGCACATATTCAAACCAAAATAATCATATAACTTATTCATTAGTTACATTCACCAACCGTTCCTAATTAGCAAACTATTTAAGCATATTATAAGTGCATACATTTCCTTTACAACTAAATCAAAATAACCAAAACAAAATCGAATATATGATGTTCATTTTTTTATCCAATTACTAAGTGAATTTATAACTATACTCAAAGACAAAACATACCAAGCATCAAGATTATCAAAATGAGCTAGTCATAAGCTATTCACATCATTTCTCAAGCAAGCCATATAATCAAAATATTATACTCACATGCTATATAACATAGTTACCACAATGAGCTTATAACATGACCGAATATGTATATACCACACTAGCATCATGATTAAGCCATTTTCACATGGCTTATATACATCAACAAAAATGTCGTTCGAACATTAAGCTAGCCTATACATGCCTTAAGTTCAAAAATTCAACTTTTTAGGTACCAAAATAAGTCGATAGGGTGGATGACTTCGATGACGATCCCCGGAGCTTGTAGCTTAACTAAAATCTATAAAACAGAGCGAAAACATAACACACAAAGTAAGCTAACTAGCTTAGTAAGTCTTAAGCAAAAGTATTAACTCAAATGATCCTTCAAGCATTTTCAAAACCATAACTAATATCATAAAAAATTTTAAGCTTAGTACTTATGTGGTCTACTAATGCCGAATGCTAATACCTTTTCTTTGACAACCTCAAATTATCCCTATCTTACCTTAAATATGTAAACTCACCGAATACTCATAAATTTAATATGTTTCCACATATCACCAAATCAAGTAAGTACAATATACATAACAACCACATATAAGCAATTATACACATTTGTAAAAATATCCATTTATCCTCACATATTGCATTTACGCTTATGGCCAAATTTTCAAAGACACAACCAAGATCAATTCCAATAACTTATACTCATTATTTGTAAGGCTGAATGCACATATTAAAATCTTACAAAAATACCTCAACTATATCACACATTACTAGCATTGAAAAGTAATATAACAACTTACCTTATTCCCTGCAACTATGAGGCTTATACGTACCTGAACATTTAGCTTATTTACTATAATTAAATTCCATATCGTTAATGATCCATGAACTCTTTTTCCTTATAATAAGTCACCGGCATTAAGCCTGCTAGGCACAAAGCCTGAAACACACACCGGCACTAAGCCTGCTAGACCCGAGGTCCGAAATTTAATCACCGGCATTTAGCCTGCTAGGCAATAAGCCCGATACACTTCACCGGCACAAGGCCTGCTAGGCTCGAAGCCTGAATATCTATATTGTTAAACCATCTCATACACATTACATGTTACCAATATCACATATGTTACACATAATTCATATCACTTTCACATATTGAACTCAATTAAATTTAACTACCTTTCATTGTTAAATCACTATATCACATTCGGCTTTGTCAAAATTTCAATCCATAAGTTCAAAATTAAGCATGTAAACTAGGTTACAATCAATATTTACAGTGTTAACTTGCTTAAAGACTTACCTCGGATATCGTCGGACAACAAAAACCGGCTATTCAATAACTTTCGCTTTTCCCCGATCCAAGTCCGTTTTTCTTTGTTCTTGATCTAAACATATTCAAATTAAGCTCATTCAAACACATTTCATTTCAATTTAGTCCAAAAACACCTAAATGGACAAATTACCATTTTGTCCCTAACATTTCACACTTTTACATTTTAGTCCTATTTGCCCAAAACACAAAATATGCAAAATCTCACCACAACATAGCTAGGCCGAATCTTCCACATAACCATATAAGTCCATACATTTCATTTGTTTTGCAATTTAGCCCCTCAAAAATTTATTTTTACAATTTAGCCCAAAAAACTCAATTTCACCAAAATTTCCAATTCAAAACATGTTAATTCAAAACATACCTTTAATATTTTTCCATCAAGCATTACAAAGCATAAACAACCATCAATGGCCAAATATCAAACATGCTCAAATTCAAAAATTCTAACATGGGTCGACTTGTATTCGAAGCAACGATCTCAAAAACGTAAAAATTAACAAAAACTAAACTAACCACATACCTTAATTTGGCTTAAAGATGGCCGAACCAAGCTTGTTATTTTTATTTTCTCTTGTGCATGTATTCGGTCAAAGAAAGATGAACAAAAAACATGGTTCCTTTTGTGTTTTATTTACACATATATTAACTTATTATTAAAATACTATTATAACCTTTCATCATAAATTAACAAACATTATATTATAAGGGTACTATAGTACATGGCCGGCCACAACCATTTTAAAATGGTCTTTTTGAATTTTAAAAGCTTCCAATTTAAAAGACATGCACAGTTTGGTCCTAGCACATTAAACCATCAAGTTTTAACTTTACTCGATTAGACCCATTTTAATAATTCAGCACTCAATCAATAAAATTAAATCACAAAAATTTCACACATTGAAATTCACACATATACGACTTGAAATATAATATTTTAAAATTTTTCTGACTCGATTTCGTGGTCCCGAAACCACTGTTCTGATTAGGCTAAAATAGGGCTGTTACAGGCGGCCAATAAAAACATCAAGAAGATAGTAGGAAAAATGACTGAGACGTATAAGGATTGGCACGAGAAATTACCATTTGCACTCTATGCTTATCGGACGTCCGTTAGAACCTCTACTGGGGCAACTCCTTTCTCACTGGTCTACGGGATGGAGGCAGTTCTACCTATTGAAGTGGAAATACCTTCTCTCCAAGTTTTGTCAGAAATAAAGCTGGATGAAGCTGAATGGATCCAGGCTCGATATGATCAGTTGAACTTAATTGAAGAAAAGAGGCTAAGGGCTATTCGTCACGGTCAGATGTACCAAAAACGAATGATACGAGCCTATGATAAAAAAGTCCGCCCAAGAGAGTTTCACGAGGGGGACCTTGTACTGAAAAAGATCCTTCCCATACAAAAGGATTTTAGAGGAAAATGGATGCCGAATTGGGAAGGACCATATGTGGTCAAAAAAGCTTTCTCTAGAGGTGCACTGATTCTGACTGAAATGGATGGGAAAAGCTTACCCAATCCTGTGAACTTGGACTCAGTCAAAAAGTACTTTGCTTGAAAAGGAGAAGAGGTCAAGGTGAAAACCCGCAAAGGGCGCCTTGAGACCAAAGGGGTTTTGAGTTGAAAACCCAAAAAGGGCGGCTCAAATTTTGAATGGACATGCAATGATCTTGCTATACTTGAATCAACAAGAAATGAAGTATGTTGCATATCGGGGCATCAACAAAGTACTTTGGGTCTTCTAAACACATGTTAAGCTCAAAGTAGTCTTCATGAAGTTTGTATATAGAAGCCCAATCTGTGATATCTAGGGTATCTGATCTTGGTTCTTTTCATTTTACTATCTTTGGATTCTTTTTCTTCTCAAAGATATGTTCCCAGTTAATTTTCTTTGTATTTTTGATAATTCATTTGACTCTCTTTGAAATAAATTTATTTGTTACACATCATTCATAAACATGTTGCATTGAAATAATGATTGATGAACTAATAAATTCACAAAAGAAGTTCTACATATTACTTTGGAAATTTCTAGATAAAATAAGAAACCGAAATAGGACAGTTGTTTAGAATTTCCATATTTGAGAAAGAAGAGTCTTGATGGAGACTATTTCTCTGAATTTTTTGTCCAATAGACTATTTCTCGGAGAATGGTAGGACAGACCAATTTGACGGGGAAAGATTCAAAAACCCTAAATTGTGGTGGAATGAATTGAAGTTGAAATAAATCTTGTATCCTTAAATTGTAGTAAGGACAGACAGAAAAAGTTGCAATTCCTGGAGGGATGGTTTGAAGGTGTTATAAACCTTATGTCCCCAAAGTTCAAGAGGAATGGGCCCTAAAATTTCCATGGGGCAAATTATTTGAGCAAGAAAATGATGCTTCAAAGGAAACGAAGATGAAACCTTGACGAATGAATGAGTGATAACAACTCGAGTTGGAATCATACTCATATCATTTTTGCATTCACATATCATAGCATGTCTGAATGGGAGCATTTGACTCATTTCGATCACGGCATCCTAATCATTCGGCATAAGCATATACCCATTCTACAGGTCATAGGATGATGTAGTAGGGTAAATGGTCACTTTCAGCCTGATCTCCCTGAAGTTGCAGCGGAGTAGACTGAAGACAACAGATCTTACCTTCCTGAAGCTGCATGAAGAAGATCGAAGACATTAGCTTTAGCTCTCTGAGTTTGCAGTAGAGCAAGCTAAAAGACAGCAGATCTAGCATTCCTGAAGTTGCAGTGAAGCAGATCGAAGACATTGGTCTTGTCTCCCTGAAGTTGTAGGAAGCAGACTAAAGACAACAGATCTTACCTTCCTGAAGTTGCAGAAGGAAGATCAAAGACATCAGTTTGACCTCCCTGAAGTTGCAGCGGAGCAAATTGAAGAAAGCAGATATGGCGTTCCTGAAGTTGCAATGAAGCAGATCAAAGACATTAGATCTTGTCTCCCTGAGTTTGCAGTGGAACAGATCGGAAAATAGTAGATCTGGCATTCCTAAAGTTGCAGGAAGCAGATCGAAGACATCAGATCTTATCTCCCTGAGTTTGCAGTGGAGCAGATCGGAAAATAGCAGATCTGGTATTCCTGAAGTTGTAGGAAGCAGATCGAAGACATCAGATCTTATCTCCCTGAGTTTGCAATGGAGCAGATCAAAAAATAGCAGATTTGGCATTCCTGAAATTGCAGGAAGTAGATAAAAAACATCAGTCTTGTCTCCCTGAGTTTGCAGTAGAGCAGATAAAAGACAACAGATCTTGTCTTCCTGAGTTTGCAGGAAGCAGATCGAAGATATTAGCTTGCCTCCCTAAAGTTGCAGCGGAGCAGACCGAAGACAGCAGATCTTATCTTCCTGAAGTTGCAGGAAGCAGATCGAAGATACTCGTCTGGCATCCCTGAATTTGCAGTGGAGCAGACTAAAGATAGCGGATATTGCCTTCCTGAAGTTGCAGCGAAGCAGATTGAAGCCGTCAGATTTATAATTCAATACTTCTAAAAGTTGCGGCCCAATATCTCCGAGATTGCGGTTGGGTTAGAGACTACTTGAAGAAGTCAAGACTCGCAAGACGGGCAAAATTGGTCCTTTTATATAGTCTTTGCTCTATTCCCGTTACACGACAATGAGCAAAGAGGGGCAGCTATAATCGGCCCATTTTGCCTGAGTCCATACCATTCAAAAATAAAATAAAATAAAAAATAACGTCCCTTTACAAGTCCATTTACAAAACTAAAACCCAATCCGTTACAGGAGCCGAATTACAAGCCAACAGATTACCCAGACCCAATCCTAACCTAACCCAAACCTATGAAGCCCAAAAAGGCCCAAAACCTAAACAGTTTCAGAAGCCTAGGGTTTCTGAAACCCTAGGCGCCGCAAGCCTCAGTAGCCCTTTCCCTCATCCAGTCGCAATCAATGTGGATAGCGCTTCACATCACCGGATTTACCGTCGGTCGCCTGCAAAAAGGAAAAGAAAGAGCAGCAAAAATGGCAAAAGAGACAGAATTTTTGTATTTCCTTTTTTATTTTCTGGGTTATAAAAGCCCTACAAAAATCTGTAAATGGACACGGAGAGAAAAAATACGCAAATATTCAAAAAAATACAGAGAAATAAAATACAAAAAACCTTTTTACAGAGGTGATTTCCGTTCTTTTTTTTGTTATTTTATCTTTTCCTTCGATTCATGCATATTTTATATACAAAATAATAAAAAAGGAGAAGTTTTACCTTTGGGCCACCGTGGGCGACGGCGCGTGAGGTGCGTGAGGCGTGTGTGCGATGACTGCCGGAGGTCGAGCGACCTGTGAAGGCAGAGCACCTATCTGGGGCCTCAGCCATTTTTTTTTAAAATCGATGTTTAAAATGATTTTTAGGTTAATTTTTTTAGTTTTATAGGGCATCCACACGACGCCGTTTTGGTGTCGTCTGTTAGTGACCAAAACGGTGTCGTTTATAGGCTTTAGATCCGCGCGTTGACCTGAAAACTCGGGATGATCCACGTGTTTTTATAAAAAGGGCAATTTGCCATTTTAATCCTTCCGCAATTTTATTAATTTTAATTTCGTTCAATTTAACCTTTTTTTTATTTTTCAAATTAGCCCTAAAATTTATACTTTGTTTCAATTTAATCCTCGAGCTACTAAAAGGCTAATATCAAAACGACGTCGTTTTGAAAATTTGGCATAATTGCCATCTTAACCCCTACGGTGTGTCGCGCGCTTTTATTTAATCCTTTTATATTTATTTTTATTGCTATTTAATCCCGGTTTCTTTATTTATTTTTAAAACTTTTTTACTTTATTTTATTTTTTTTACATGGAATTATTTTATCATATTAAAATTTTATATTATTTTTATTATTTGTATATTAATTTATTAATAGTATAAAATTTTTATGTTTCGTTTTTTTCTTAAATACATATTATTTTTATATATTAAATTATTACTATTTATTATTTTATTTAGTTTAATACTATTTATATTTATTACATATTTTTTATATATATTAGTTATTATATTATATTTTTAAAATTTTGTATATTATATAGTATTATATTATATCATATGAAATCTTATTTTGTATAAAATTTATTCATATTGTATAACATGTTTCGTTTATATTATTTATATTATATTTTTAGATATCTTTATTTAAAATTATTATATACTATTTATTAATCATTTTTATCATATATTATCATTTATATACATACTAAATTATTAAATTATATATTTATTATATGTATCCCTATATTTTTTATACTCTAAGTTTTTTATATACATATTAATTGTTTTACAAAATTATCATTTTTTTTGTTCTGTTATAATTTTTATTTAGTGTTTAAATACATTGTTAATTTATTTATTTCTCATATTTGATCTTATTTGTAGAATTTAATAACCATTTCTTGAATTTTTATGTTTCCTATAGATTTTAAATTGTTATTGCATATTTTATAACTTGTATTTATTTATTTATGTTTTTTTATTTTGCTTAATATTGTTTTAGCATAATCCTTTTATTATGTGTATCATTTGCTATGTCATATTATTCTTTTGTTAATTGTCTATATTATTTGTTAATACGACTTGTATTTATAGTGAATTGCTATTTGATATTTATATTTTGTAATGTAACAATGCAAAATCGGATTCATATCATTTTTATAAAAACACATTTGCAAAATTGTCGTATTTTATTCAAAGTTGTTTTTAAAAAATTACGGTGATATGTAATATTTGGGGGCTTCGAGAAGAATTGTGCCCTAACTCACTGGGTTTCGATTTTTCTCGTTGAACTTAGGACATTAAGTATCCCTTCTCTTTTAAAATTCAAACTTACTTATTCTCGGGAATTCAGAATGTTGTATCCTAACTTACTGGATATGATGTTTTGTGTTTCGAGGTAAGAATTTTCTACAAATAAAGGCGAGCCTAGCTTCGAAGTCATGAGGTGTTACATCCTAACTTATTAGGTATAGCATTTTATTTCTTTGAGACAGGTAAATCTTGGTTTTCTTTCAAATAAAAGGATCATATTTTTAAAGTATTCAAACTTTCAACATTAGGACATGATTTTATCAATTAGGTACCAATTTTGGACGTTACGAGGGTGCTAATCCTTCCTCATGCGTAACCGACTCCCGAACCCGTTTTCTTGTATTTTGTTGACCAAAATCAATGTTTTCAAATAAAACGTTTTATAAGGTGATCCAATCACACCTAGGTAAAAATATCGGTGGCGACTCCATTTTCGTTTTTTTTTAAAAAGTCGATTCTCGTTGTAACACCCTGGTTTAGGGGTTATGCGTTTGGAGCATAACCCGAGTGGTTGGCAGGCTTATGGTCTTGTTGGATGAATTTTTAGGGGTTTGGAGAACCCTAGAAGGCAAGGGATGCCTTAGAAAATTTTTAGTTTTTAGGGGTTAAAAAGGGGAGCTTGGCTTTAGAGGACTTAAGAAATTTATTTGGAAAATTGTGGCATAAGAAAGACTTTGGTACAAGTGGCGTGGGGCGCCTAAGAGTTTGCTAGGGGCCTTGGGTTCGATTCGTGGAAGAAGCAAGGGGGAAATGTTTTTCCTTTTGGGTTTTAAGGCGTCGAGGCCTAGGAAGGCCTTTTAATTAAATTAGGAGGGCTTATTGACATGAAAGTGGGTTGGCTAAGTGGCTAGCGTGTGCTACTTAGAGGCTTGGAGGTTGTTGGGCGCATGTTCGAGCTGCTGAAGCAGCGTTTGGCATTTTTTTTGTTTTTTTTTTAATTTTTGGGTAAATGGCCTGGAGAGGTCTTATAATTAAATGGTGGGGTCAATTGGCAAGAAAGTTAATGGAAGAAGTGGCTAGGGCGTAGAAGAAAGGGTGTGCAGAAGTGAGGTCTTGGTTTGAACCCAAGGTGCCGCAATTGGGATTTTATTTTTTTCTTCATGCAAGTTGGCGAAATGGTCTCGCACATGGGCTTCAATTTGGATGAAGGATAAATGCTTGTTTAATTCTTTTAGAATTTAATTTGGATAAATGGGATTATTATTATCATTATTTTATTTGTTCTTAAAGTGGTGATAGGAGGATAATTGCTATGTTATTTTATTGGTGCAGATGGATAAAAGATAAGCTTAGCATTTTGAATTTTGATTTCATTTGGAAGAATTTGTTAAGCACATGGCTTCTTCTATTTTATTATTATTTGAAGACGTAAGGATTAAAGTAGTTGTTAATTATTAAAGGATAATATTAATAATTTAATTGGTTTTTATTTGATAATTGCTAAGGAGAAAATTTAGGTGTTTAAATTATTCAAATTATTTTGAATAAATTTAAACTAATGGCTTAGAATATATTAAGGAAGTTGTTAAATTTTAAACACTTCAAAGAGAAGTGGACGGCAAGCTTCAAAGGGGGTGTCGATTGGCCTATAAAAACACCAATTGATCACTTGATTTTCTTTTTCCATCTTTGTTGAGCCGAAAATCCTAACCCTTCTCCTTCTTATTTTTTTTCTTTTATTTTCTCCACTCTCTCAAACCCCTTTTCAAACCGAAACTCTCACCACCCCTTTTCTTCCATTATTTTTCCTTCATAAAAGCCGAATATACCTCTCTAGAGTGCCGAAATTCCCTTCTCCCCTTTGGAAGCACCTTTGCCGAACACTAAGGACTCATCGGGACTCTCCTTTCAATCGGTTTCAGTGGGAATTTTGGGATCTTCCAAGCAGTAGATCTAACTCTCCAGTCTCTGTCAATCGGATTTGAGGTAAGTGGTGGTAAGTGCCTACTTGAAATAGATTGATCTCCTAATGATTAAGAAAAGCCGAAGGCTATTAATTTTGGATAAGTGCCGATTGTAGGGAAGCGAAAAGGATGTACATATCGTAAGGGGGTTAGGGTTCAAAGGACGTGAGAGGTCAAGATCTAGCGTTGTAGATCGGAGTTTCGAGATCTAGGAATTACGATAGTAGCAGGTGTGTAAGATCTCTATACACACTTTATTAATTTACATGCTATTATTATTTGCCTTAGATCTTTTGGTTGTGATTAGCTTGTGGCATAATCATGGATTTCGGGTAAGTCCCCTAACTTGTAATTTTTATATGGTTGCATGCCATCACATGATGTTTAATACTATGACATGATATATGAAATTTGATGTGTAAGCATGTGATGGTGGGATTGATGAGAGGAGGGGGATGAACTATGGACTGTCGTCAGTGGTTTTGACCACAAGATGGGTTGGCCCCATCAGACTATTTGTGACCTATGGTCATCAGTGGTTTTGACCACAACGATTAATTATTTGCGACTAAGTCCCAGTGGTTTGGTACCACCAGTGGTTTTGACCACACTTGATATATTGTGACCTATGGTCATCAGTGGTTTTGACCACACGATGGGTTGGCCCCATCATTTAAATTGTGACTTTAAGTCATCGGTGGTTTTGACCACGGGGTAGAAAAGGAGTATGGATGGCTAGTTGGGTTGCATGAGCATGTTTATTAATGAATTGTGTATGAGATATATTTTCCGGGTGGGGATTTACACACTGAGTCTTGGTGACTCACCCTTCCCTTAACATTTTGCAGATGGGTAGATCATGAGATGGAGTGGATGGACTCGAGGTGGCCATGCGGTGGAAATTTTAATTAGACGAACTTGGACTTTGTTTTATTTTATTTAATGTTGGTTTATTTTAATTAAGTTGTAATAAGGCCTCCTAGAATTATTTTATTATTGTTACATGCTTTGAATATTTGTTTAAACTATTTAATTATGTTAAAAATGAATTCACATGTTTTTCCCAATCAAACGTAAAATGTTTTAAAAATGCCATCGGGCACATTTGCAATCCATAAACAACCCGACTTAATAAATATTTCTAAGCAACACTAAGTATGGTTTTTAACAAGAGACTTGAAAACACAAGGTTTTAAACAAAACTTAAATCGGTTTTAAAATGGTTCTCAAATTGTTTTCTCTCAGAGCAAACCAAATTCGGTCGTAGCGTTTGGGCGGGTTTGGGGTGTTACAAATGGTATCGAGCCCAGTTCAAAGCTCATTTGTGGGGCCCAAGGCCCAAAAATGTTTTTAGCGAGGCCTTAGGGAATGATTTTTGGTTTTGAACAAAGATGGCCCGAGTCTCCGGCACCTATCCGCCCTGTAAGTATATCTAAACCTCTTGGTGAATTATATTCTGTAGAAGGGTAGGAAGCATGGAACGTAGATAGACTTATAGGACTTGGACCCTAAGGTTAGATTACTCAAACACAAACGAAGCATAAGACTTAAAGGACTAAACCAACCTATGACTTAGTCAATGAGCTAGGGTGTGGTAACCCTCGTGACGCATGTCTCAGGATTGGATCCGGAAGAGCACGGTATTTAAGCGGTCCTCGTGACTCACCTCCTCTTCGCAGTATCCCACAGTGCGTGCGTACCGGTTCACCCTAACTCGAGAGGGCTCGGTGGTGTGGTAACCTCGTGGCGCATGTCTAGAAAGGTTCAGTGAGAGCTTGGTATTTAAGCGGTCCGCGTGACCCACCTCCTCTTCACTCGAATTCTGCCTGGTGCGTAGCTTTGGTTCACCCTGACCAGGAGGGCTCGGTCATAGGCTAAACACAATGATTAAAACCCGAAAAAGGGAATTAGCCTTGTTTTCCGAAATAGAATGAAACAACAAACTCTAATGTTTTCAAAACTTGTGCAATAACTTTCTCAAATCCTAGAACATTACTTTTACAACGTTTTTTCTCGAAAAACTTGACTTGTGAAAAATTACAGAAATACCCTTAGGAGTAAAATTACCAAAATGCCCCTGACCCATAAAATATTAATTCAATGGTTTTGCCCAAAAATTTTAACTATTTTACAAATATTCAACAACTTAGCTTTGGAAATCATCAGCAAAATATTCAGTTACGAAAAGTTACGGGAAAAAAAAACCCGTAGGAAAAAGACAAAAAATACCGGGATAGAAATGGGCAAAAATGTCCAGATGAGCGAATAGGTATGGAAAGTATTAAGGAATGGATGCATGAACTTCTTTGTGTGAACTAGGAAAGAAGACTGGAACATTGTTTGCTCGAAAGAATCTCTCGATTAAACCTTATCCATAAAATTTCTTCGCGAGTAATAAAGTGAAACAAATGCTAACGCATACAATTTTTCTTAATCAGATTAAAAGCGCGGTAGATAGAATGAGTTCTAGAGGACGTGGACGCCGTGGGACGTGGTAGGGGTAGGATGACGGTGTGCGAACCCATCAGTCGGGACAAGGTTACGAAAATGAGGTACCATCGCCACCACCACCTCCTACTTTTAGAGTGAGGAGCCGGATCGGGCCGGGCGAGGCGGTATCGCAATAGTGTGTTGCGAGTCTTGGAGATGGTGGTGGGGGCTGGTGGAAATGTAGGAGCTCAGAAATCTGTCCCCGAGCGACTCCGATCTAACGGAGCGGAGGTATTCCGAGGTGTGTCAGGAGTGGCACCTAGTGCGTGCAGAATCTTTGGCTAGAGTCAACTGAAAGGATCATGGATGATCTTGACTCGACCGAGGAGGAAGAAAAGTCTGAAAAAGGGGCGATGTCGCTTCTAAAGGATGAAAGATGATTTGACTTGGGAGTATTTCAGAACCACCTATCAAAAGAAGTACATCGGAACTAGCTACGTAGATGCACAGCGAAAGGCTTTCTTGAACCTGGTCCAAGGCAATAAGACAGTGGCGGAGTATGAGGCCGAATTCCTTCGGTTGAGTAGGTATGCTCGTGGTATTGTGGGTACCGAGCATGAACGCTGTGTTAGATTCGAGGATGGGGTGAGAGATGAGTCGAGGATGATGATAGCTCCACAACAGAACGAGTTTCTTTGTTCTTGTGGAGAAGCCTAAAGTTGCTGAAGGAGTAAGACAGTCCGTTAAGCGGAACCAAGAACGGAATTGGAATAAGAGGAGCTCGGAACCTTCAAGGTTCTCAGGTAATGAACAGAAGAGGACGAAATTTGATGGGTCGGATCAAACTGCTAGGCCTGCTGCTGCCAATACCCAATGGCCGCCACAATGTGCTCGGTGTGGCAAGCCTCACAAGGGTGAGTGTTGGAGTGGTAATCGAGGGTGCTTTGAGTGTGGATCGTTCGATCACCGTGTAAGGGATTGTCCTCGGAAGTTTGCTAGGAATCAACCGGAGGGTCAGAACCGTGCTCAGGTTAGAAATGAAGGACCACCACAGAGGGGTCGAGGTGCAGCTAGAGGTAATGATAATGGTAACGGGCGTGGTCGAGGTGTTGTAGGTGTAGAGGCGAGGCAACCAAGGTTGGTTTATGCAGTTGGCCGTCGCGAGGAGGAAGATGTGCCAGACATGACAACGGGTAAGTTTCTTATTTTTGAAATACCCTCAATTGTCTTGGTTGTAGTTACGTTAATTCACTCGTAGGTTGCTAGTAAAGTGTATGGAACTTGGATTATGAACGTAGGTAATGTGTCTAGAAGGTATGATAGCCCTTTAAGATCAGAGTGCAGCCGAGCAAAGAGCGTAGTGTGATGAGATAAGGATGCACGATAGAACGATAGTAAGTAATTTCGAGGACGAAATTATTTTTAGGAGGGTAGAATTGTAACACCCTGGTTTAGGGGTTATGCGTTTGGAGCATAACCCGAGTGGTTGGCAGGCTTATGGTCTTGTTGGAGGAATTTTTAGGGGTTTGGAGAACCCTAGAAGGCAAGGGATGCCTTAGAAAATTTTTAGTTTTAGGGGTTAAAAAGGAGCTTGGCTTTAGAGGACTTAAGAAATTTATTTGGAAAATTGTGGCATAAGAAAGACTTTGGTACAAGTGGCGTGGGCGCCTAAGAGTTTGCTAGGGGCCTTGGGTTCGATTCGTGGAAGAAGCAAGGGGGAAATGTTTTTCCTTTTTGGGTTTTGGGCGTTAGGCCTAGGAAGGCCTTTTAATTAAATTAGGAGGGCTTATTGACATGAAAGTGGGTTGGCTAAGTGGCTAGCGTGTGCTACTTAGAGGCTTGGAGGTTGTTGGGCGCATGTTCGAGTCTTTGGCAAATGGCGTTTTTTTTTTTTGTTTTTTTAATTTTTGGGTAAATGGCACTGAGAGGTCTTATAATTAAATGGTGGGGTCAATTGGCAAGAAAGTTAATTTGGAAGAAGTGGCTAGGGCGTAGAAGAAAGGGCTGCAGCAGTGAGGTCTTGGTTTGAACCCAAGGTGCCGCAATTGGGATTTTATTTTTTTCTTCATGCAAGTTGGCGAAATGGTCTCGCACATGGGCTTCAATTTGGATGAAGGATAAATGCTTGTTTAATTCTTTTAGAATTAATTTGGATAAATGGGATTATTATTATCATTATTTTATTTGTTCTTAAAGTGGTGATAGGAGGATAATTGCTATGTTATTTTATTGGTGCAGATGGATAAAAGATAAGCTTAGCATTTTGAATTTTGATTTCGACTGGAAGAATTTGTTAAGCACATGGCTTCTTCTATTTTATTATTATTTGAAGACGTAAGGATTAAAGTAGTTGTTAATTATTAAAGGATAATATTAATAATTTAATTGGTTTTTATTTGATAATTGCTAAGGAGAAAATTTAGGTGTTTAAATTATTCAAATTATTTTGAATAAATTTAAACTAATGGCTTAGAATATATTAAGGAAGTTGTTAAATTTTAAACACTTCAAAGAGAAGTGGACTGGCAAGCTTCAAAGGGGGTGTCGATTGGCCTATAAAAACACCAATTGATCACTTGATTTTCTTTTTCCATCTTTGTTGAGTAGAAAATCCTAACCCTTCTCCTTCTTATTTTTTTCTTTTATTTTCTCCACTCTCTCAAACCCCTTTTCAAACCGAAACTCTCACCACCCCTTTTCTTCCATTATTTTTCCTTCATGAAAGCCGAATATACCTCTCTAGAGTGCCGAAATTCCCTTCTCCCCTTTGGAAGCACCTTTGCCGAACACTAAGGACTCATCGGGACTCTCCTTTCAATCGGTTTCAGTGGGAATTTTGGGATCTTCCAAGCAGTAGATCTAACTCTCCAGTCTCTGTCAATCGGATTTGAGGTAAGTGGTGGTAAGTGCCTACTTGAAATAGATTGATCTCCTAATGATTAAGAAAAGCCGAAGGCTATTAATTTTGGATAAGTGCCGATTGTAGGGAAGCGAAAAGGATGTACATATCGTAAGGGGGTTAGGGTTCAAAGGACGTGAGAGGTCAAGATCTAGCGTTGTAGATCGGAGTTTCGAGATCTAGGAATTACGATAGTAGCAGGTGTGTAAGATCTCTATACACACTTTATTAATTTACATGCTATTATTATTTGCCTTAGATCTTTTGGTTGTGATTAGCTTGTGGCATAATCATGGATTTGAGTAAGTCCCTAACTTGTAATTTTTATATGGTTGCATGCCATCACATGATGTTTAATACTATGACATGATATATGAAATTTGATGTGTAAGCATGTGATGGTGGGATTGATGAGAGGAGGGGATGAACTATGGTGTCGTCGAGTGGTTTTGACCACAAGATGGGTTGGCCCCATCGGACTATTTGTGACCTATGGTCATCGGTGGTTTTGACCACAACGATTAATTATTTGCGACTAAGTCCCGGTGGTTTGGTACCACCGAGTGGTTTTGACCACACTTGATATATTGTGACCTATGGTCATCGGTGGTTTTGACCACACGATGGGTTGGCCCCATCATTTAAATTGTGACTTTAAGTCATCAGTGGTTTTGACCACACGGGGTAGAAAAGGAGTATGGATGGCTAGTTGGGTTGCATGAGCATGTTTATTAATGAATTGTGTATGAGATATATTTTAGGGTGGGGATTTACACACTTTGAGTCTTGGTGACTCACCCCTTCCCTTAACATTTTGCAGATGGGTAGATCGCGGAGATGGAGCTGGATGGACTCGAGGTGGCCATGCAGTGGAAATTTTAATTAGACGAACTTGGACTTTGTTTTATTTTATTTAATGTTGGTTTATTTTAATTAAGTTGTAATAAGGCCTCCTAGAATTATTTTATTATTGTTACATGCTTTGAATATTTGTTTAAACTATTTAATTATGTTAAAAATGAATTCACATGTTTTTCCCAATCAAACGTAAAATGTTTTAAAAATGCCATCGGGCACATTTGCAATCCATAAACAACCCGACTTAATAAATATTTCTAAGCAACACTAAGTATGGTTTTAACAAGAGACTTGAAAACACAAGGTTTTAAACAAAACTTAAATCGGTTTTAAAATGGTTCTCAAATTGTTTTCTCTGTAGCAAACCAAATTCGGTCGTAGCGTTTGGGCCGGGTTTGGGGTGTTACACTCGTTTTTCATAAAAACTTAAAAATGGTTTCGACAACTTTATCACCAACTTGAAATTCAATCTCTTTTCTTTTCAAATCCGCGTATGATTTCTGTCTATCCGAAGCTGCTTTCAAACAATCACGAATTACTTTCACTTTTTCTTCGATTTCTCTAACCAAATCGACCCCGTGAATCTATCTCTCACTGAGCTCGGTCCAGTATAACGGAGTTCGACACTTGCGACCATACAATGCCTCATACGGTGCCATCTTTATACTCGACTGAAAACTGTTATTATAAGCAAATTCGACTAAAGGTAGATATTTTTCCCAACTACCTTCGAACTCTAATACACAACAGCGAAGCATATCTTCGAGTACCTGAATCGTTCTCTCAGATTGACCGTCGGTTTACGGATGAAATGCGGTGCTAAAATTCAACTTTGTACCCAAAGCTTTTTGCAACTTTTTCCAAAATCAAGACGTAAATCTCAGATCTCTATCCGAAATAATAGAAATAGGCACTCCGTGAAGTCTCACAATTTCAACAATGTACAATTCAGCTAGCTTATCAAGTGAATAGTCGGTACGTACTGGAATAAAATGAGCCAATTTCGTCAATCGATCAACAACGACCCAAACGACATCTTTCTTCTTTGGAGTCAGAGGTAACCCAATTACAAAGTACATCGTAATCCTATCCCATTTCCACTCGGGAATCATCACAGGCTGAAGTAAACCCGAAGGTATTTGGTGTTCGGCTTTCACTTGTTGACAAATCAAACATTTCGTTACAAATTCAGAGATATCTGGTTTCATACCTAACCACCAATATAGTTTCTTCAAATCATTGTATATCTTCGTACTTCCCGGATGAATGATGCATAACCACCGTGGTGCTTCATGAAGAATTTTCTGAATAAGCTCAGCATCTCTTGGTACACAAATCCTACCTCGAAACATCAAACAATCATCAGCCCCGATTTGAAAATCTGAATCACTAGTCGATTCGCACTGAACTCTCTTAGCTTGAAGTTCTTCGTCAGACTTCTGAGCTTCACAAATTTGCTGAAGAAATACCGGTCTAGCTTTTAACTCAGCTAGAATCGAACCATCATCGGATAAAGTTAGTCGTGTATTCATTGCTCTCAAAGCAAACAAAGATTTCCTACTTAAAGCATCGGCGACTACATTCGCCTTTCCCGGATGATAATCGATTACCAACTCATAATCTTTTAATAACTCGAGCCATCTCCGTTGTCGCAAGTTCAAATCCTTTTGAGTCATCAAATACTTCAAGCCCTTGTGGTCGGTATAGATGTGGCACTTCTCCTCGAATAAATGGTGTCGCCAAATCTTTAGAGCAAACACAATGGCAGCCAATTCAAAATCGTGCATCGGATAATTCTTTTCGTGCGGTTTCAACTGTCTCAAAGCATAAGCTATCACTTTACCCTCTTTTCCCGACTCAGGTTGCACTAACACCAGCGCCTCAATCAACAATGTTTTCAACTGTTCAAAACTCTTTTGACATTTCTCGGACTATTCAAACTTAACATCTTTTCGCAACAACTTAGTCATAGGAGTAGCAATCATCGAAAAACCCTTAATAAATCGTCGGTAGTAACCGGCTAAGCCCAAAAAGCTTCTAACCTCTGATACATTTCTCAACGGCTTCCAATCAATAATTACTAAAATCTTACTAGGATCAACCTTTATACCTTCCGCTGAGACAATATGCCCCAAAAATCTGACTTCTCGGAGCCACAATTCACTTTTACTGAACTTAGCAAACAATTTCTTATCTCTCAAAGTCTGCAACACAATTCTTAAATGTTCGGCATGCTCAGACTCATCCCGAGAATAAATCAAAATGTCATCAATAAATACAACCACAAACTTATCCAAATACGGTCGGAAGATCCGATTCATCAAATCCATAAAAACAACAGGAGCATTAGTTAATCCAAAAGGCATAACAAGGAATTCATAATGCCCATACCTCGTAATGAACACGGTTTTCAGCACATCCGAGTCTTTAACTCTCAGCTGATAATAGTCTGATCACAAATCTATCTTCGAAAATACTGTTGCCCCTTTCAACTGATTGAACAAATCATCAATCTTCGGTAAGGGATACTTTTTCTTTATCGTAACCTTGTTGAGCTGACGATAATCGATACAAAGTCTCATGGATCCGTCTTTCTTCTTGACGAATAATATTGGTGCACCCCAGGGAGAAAAACTCGGTCTCGCAAAACCCTTATCTGTCAACTCTTGTAACTGAGACTTCAATTCTTTCAATTCGGTCGGAGCCCATCTATATAGAGCTATCGATATCGGTGCAGTCCCCGGTACCAAGTCAATAGCAAACTCCACCTCTCTGACTGGTGGTAACCCTGGCAACTCTTTTGGGAACACATCCGGATATTCACAAACAACCAGCACCGATTCAATCTTCAATTCAGACAATTTCGTATTTAGTACATACGCAAGAAATGCTTCACAACCCTTTCTTACATACCTTTGAGCCGACATAGATGAAATCACAACAGGCAATTCACTCGAATCATCTGATTCAATCCGAAGAATTTCACCATGTTCACATTTCAATTCAATAATTTTCTATCTACAATTCACTACGGCATCATGCAGTGTCAACAAATCCATACCCAAGATAACATCAAACTCATCAAATGGAAACAACATTAAGTCAGCTGGAAAACAGTGACCTCGAATCATCAAGGGACAATTCTTGCAAACTCTATCAACTAATACATGTTTGCCTAAGGGGTTTGACACTTTAATCACAAACTCAGAAGACTCAACAGGTAAATTCTTACTAGATACCAAATTCATGCAAATATAGGAATGAGTCGATCCAGGATCAATTAATGCAACTACATTAGTATCATAAAGCGAAAATGTACCAGTGATCACATCAGGGGAGGACGCGTCCTCGCGAGCACGAATGGCATAAGCTCTAGCAGGTGCTCTATGTAACAACCCGATTTTGGGCCTAGACGGAACAGTGGTTTTGGGGCCACAAATCCAATGAAGAAAAATCTTATTTTTACTATATTTTTATGGTCTACAATTTCATGGAAAGATTCCGTGAAAATTTCGTTCGAAAATTTAGAGGTTTGGGCACTCAATTTAGTCAAAAGGACTAAATTGTAAAAAGTGCAAAAGTTGAGTTCCACATGTTAGAAGTGTCCAATTTCTATGAAATTTTAAATTGGAGGTCCTTAAATTACAAGTAGACCATTGGTAAAATTTTTGGACAAAAATGAACATTAGATAAGTGAAATAGGATATTTTTTAAGTTAGGGGCATTTTGGTAATTTGGTAATTAAATGGACTAAAAGACAAAATAAAAGCCAAAAACCTTTGTCCATCTTCTTCCTTGGCCGAATTTAGCATGGGGGAAGACATGGCTAGGGTTTTCAAGCTTTCAAGCTCAATAGTAAGTGCATCCAAGCCCCGTTTTTAATGTTCTTTACATTTTTGAGATCCCCGTAACTTGGTTTAGCTATTTCTACAATTATTTTGAGCTAGGGTTCGTGTTTAAAAATTTACCCATGGATTAAATGCATGTGCTTTGACGTCTAATGGTAGAATATGAATGCTCGATGTGTAGTAAACGACTTTTACTAAGTGATTTTCGATGAAATCGCATAAAAGGACTAATTTGTAAAAAGTTGAAAAATGTATGAAAAAGGTGTGAATGATAGCAAATTGTGGACTGCTATAGTTATGAAAATGGTTCGACTAGGCCTAAAATACAAGGAAATTGAATAAAAATCATTTTATGAGCCTAGGGGCAAAAGTATAAATATGACAAAGTTTAGGGGCAAAAACATAAAACGAGGTTCGGAGTTAGAATGAGGGGAAAAATGAGTAACTGACAGTTAGGTCCCTTCTTGCCATTTTGGTATCGAGGTAAGTTTGTGTGAAATTAAAGCTACATAATGTTTTTATATTTTTAATTTCTAGATATTATGTGAAATGAATATTATTTCTATGAAATCGACTAATGATGCCTCGATGAGAGTATGATGAAAATATGTTAAGTAGAAGTCCTGGTTGAACATTCGGAATAGCAAGGATACTAATGTCACAACATGAGATAAGGAAGGTCCCGTATAAGACCATGTCTGGGACATGGCATCGGCACCAAATGAAGGAGGTCCCGTATAAGACCATGTCTAGGACATAGCCTCGGCACCAAAGGAAGATCTCATGTAAGACCATGTCTGGGACATGGCATCGACATCTATATACGATCTCGTATAAGACCATGTCTGGGACATGGCATCGACATCGAGAAATGAGATCCCGTGTAAAACCATATCTGGGATATGGCGTACGCATTGAGATGTGATCCCATGTAAGATAATATCTGGGATATGGCATTGGCATCGTGATACATGTATGATGAGATTGAGTATCCTTTGATATTTCGAGTAGTTTGACGGGCAAAGAGCTAAGTTTATGCATCAATGATAAAGAGCTAAGTTTATGCATCAAAGACAAAGAGCTAAGTTTATGCATCAATGACAAAGAACTAAGTTTATGCATCAATGACAAAGAGCTAAGTCCATACTTATGATTTAAGAATATGTGGGAAATATGGATTGTGATCATGTGTGAGGCTTTTAAGCCAAATTAAATTGAGAAATGAAATGTTCAAGTTTTTGTTGTTGATGTATAAGTTAAATTGGCCAAAGAATGGCTTGTAAATATTTGATGATGACTAGCTATTGGCATGGCTAACTATGGATATGCTTTAGTGTTATAAGTGTGTAAATGAGAATTAATACAAAGAAAACATGATAGAGTAAAATTAGCAATAAAACAATTTGGACAGCAACAGTTGAATCACTTTGAAAATTCACCAAGGATTGAGGAAATTTAATTAGAAGTTTAATAAGATATTAAATTAAAGCTTATTGAGTTTATTTTCTCATAAAAGAGATGGTTTAAGAAAAAGAATTTCAGATTAGGAGATATTTGAATTTTTATAAGACAAGGTCAGAATGATTCCAGAATCCGTTGTTTTGAATTTGGAAATTCATTAAAAAATTTAAAAAAATAATCAAGGGATAAAATTTATATGCTTGAATTTCTTAATGAGTCTATTTTCAAGATAAATAAACGGGGACGTCTTTCAAGTTCTTTGCAATGAGAAAATAATTTTTTAGTGAAGAGGGGTCAGAACTGTCAGATAGCGGAATATGGGAAACTTTAAAGAATAAACTGTACTGATTGGCTGAACCAAAAATTCTGGAAATCTTATGGTAAGAATATATGTGAGTCTAGTTTCAAGGAAAATTAGCGGATCTTAATTTGGAGTTCCGTAGCTCCAGATAAAAATAATTTAGTGACTGTAACTCGAGTAGACAGCTCAAGATGAACATAAGTGAATTGAGAAATTTTATGCAATAATGATGGCATTATCTTGAGAACTCAAAATAAGGATTGTTAAAAGCATGGTAATAAATTGTTTATTATTTACATACATACTTACTAAACTTTATAGCTTACTCCCCTTCCTTTCTCATATCATGTAGGGTTTTATACTAGCTTGAGTTGGAGATCGTCGGAGATGCTATCACACTATCAAGCTATCATGTTGGGTATAAGTGAATGCAAAACCTTTTGAGTCTATGGCATGTATATGGACTTAGTCAATTGTGTATGTGTCATTTGATTTGGCCAAATGTGTTGGTTCATATTGGTTAATGAGTTGTAATGCCTTTTTATATGTGTGTGCTTATACTAAAGGTTTTATGTGATGTGGTTATGTGTGTATGGGATGGATGGATTGAAGTTGTGTTTAAGTATGTGCAAATGAGGGTGCCAAATGGTCTGGAAAATAGCCATTTTCTTGGCCAAACGGGCAGAGTCACGGCCGTGTGTCTCAGCTGTGTGGAGAACACGACATCGGGACATGGGCATGTGCCCAAGGCGTATGAAGTCTGCATTTACTTTTCGAAATTTAATTCGCCACACGGCCTAAGCACACGGGCGTGTGACTTGGTCGTGCGGCCCAATTTTGTTGATGATGTCATAAACAGAGAGTCACACGGGCTAAGGACATGGGCGTGTGTGACCACACGACCTACCCACATGGGCGTGTCCCAAGCCACTCGGACGTGTGACCCCTGTTTTGATGAAAAAAAATTCTAAGTCTTCTTAAAGTTTCCTAAGTTCTCGGTTTAGTCCCGAACAGTTCCCAATGTATGTTTTGGGCCTTTTGGGCCCATATAAGGGGCAATTTTCATGTGAATGAGGAATGTTAAATTGAATGAAATTTTATAGCCAATTTTGTATAAAGGTTTTTGTTTAAGTTCGGTAATGCCTCGTATCCTGTCCCGGCGTCGGACACGGGTAAGGGGTGTTACATTTAGTGGTATCAGAGCTATGGTGTAGTCCATTCTCGGACTAACTAGCGTATGTGAGTCTAGCTATACATGCCATATTACTACTCGTGATAGTGTGATATCTCCCGGCTCTAACGAAATTGTTTTGTTAAGATAGATATGACTTCCAACCGAGCTATTTTTGATAATGCTGAAAAATGATATTGAGTTGATTGAAATGTGTTTGTGATGAGACGAAACTTAGAAAGGTATGAATAGAAGTTCATGATATGTATGTGTTAATGTACGAAGTGAGATAACCATGGGTTGAGAAATGTGGAAACATGGAATAAAATGAAAGTTTATGTGGTGATAAGCCCATTCATGTTAGCTTAGCATGCATATGATGATATATACCCAACCTATTTGAATAAGTGAAAATGATAAGTAAACTTACCCAATGGACGGAATATGTGTGTATGTACACTTGTTTGAATAATGTATAATCAATATGTCCATATAGTTGAATCTCATGTTTAATTGTTAAATTAGAGAATATATAATGTTTTGTTTTCTAACTCTGTTATGAAACCACAAATATTATAATAGTATGGGAGTTGAATTAGAAGATCAAATTAAGTAGAATGCAGGAGATGAGTACGATCGTTCAATGATGAATTGACAGATAAAACCATGGTTGGACCATGGCAAAGTATGGAATGTAAGACCATAGCTGGGCTATGGCATTTCAGTGAAAAGACTATAACTGGGTTATGGCATTGTGGACGTAAGACCATGGTTGGACCATGGTAGTACATGTGTGTACGTGTAAGACCATAGTTGGACTATGGCATCAAGTAAACGACGTGCTCGAACCCGTAAGGCGTTCTTTAATTTGACAAATGTTAGTAAGTAAATTCATTGTTTGAAATTGTGAATGGCAGAAAACATTCATAAAATGAATAATTATATTAAATTGTCTGAAGTGAATTATGTGATTATGATGATATTACGTTAATGATGAATGCTAAGTCATATGTGTGTATTAACGAGAGTCAAGTTAGAGGCTTTACGACCTCACCCCATTACTAGTGATACTTTATGACGAAATTTTATGAGAACCATGTTGAATAAGTTCATAAGTGTGAAACTAAAGAGTTCAGTGATTAAATAATTAGTAATGTATTCAGAGATGAGAATAGTTGGAAAGTGAAAACAGCTTTAGAAGAAATACCAGAATGCTTTAAAGATTACATAGATTATGCAATGTCACGGATAAAGAAGAAGCTAGTCTCGGCTATTCGATTCAATTGAGTTATGTGTATTTAAAGTATCCCCAAGTATAGTAATGAATTTTGTACATTCACGAGTATATAGACGGATAGTCTGAATGAAGAAATTATACTCTGGAAAGTATGATACGGAGATATGCCTATTGGATTGTTCTAATCGAATGATGTTATTATGAGTTAAAGCTGTACCGATTGATAAAGTCATCACATTTATGAAAATTTGAATGATCTATGCATGTTAGCAAAGTTCTAAACAGTTGAAAGTATTATTGAACAGATCGGAATATGTTTTAATACAAGAATGTAAAGAAGCAGTTTGCACTTTCAGACGGTTAAAGTCACATGAAAAAGAACTGTTCGACTAATGATTTAGAGACGGCCACTTTTATATCTGTGTTGTGAACTGGATGATTTCGTATGTTCGACGAAAAGTGTCATATGCTTCCTAATCCTAATGGGTTAAAGTATCTAATGTCGCAGAAAGATCTGAAACTAAGACAACGTGAATGTTTTGATATGTTAAAAGACTGTGAGTAATTATCAACTTACCTTTTGGAAAGCAAGTATGGTTACAGATGCTTGAATGGAAAAAAAATTGTTTATTTTTGTGAGTACTGGTTACTTGATTGATCTTATTTGATGATGGACTAGTTCTACCTAAGTTAAAAGCTTAAGCGACTCTTTCTTTGTGAATTAAGAAGCTCAGAGATGTGATAGAGAGTGGTGAACTAAACGAGTATAGTGTGAAACGACTTTCTATTCCGAATTTCAGGTTGGACCTGATTCCTGTTATTATTATTGTTTTGAGATAGAATTCGCGTATTGGGTAACCTAGAGTTTGTACAGAAGTTTTGTACGAGACTCAGTAGTAGCTCGTCGATTCATCCAAGAATAATAAAATGTGCAGTTATAGGAGTAGATGTTCTGGTGATTGAGTATGTGTCACGATATTTTTGAATTTATGTTCAGATGTCTATTTGCTAGCAAGTAAGCCGAAATCAAGTATATGCAGGACTAATATAGTCAGTGATGGTAAGGGAGTGATGATGAGATAGAGTTACCATAGATTTCATATCGGGATTGTCATTATCCCTGAAAAGTAAGATGTTAATTGGTTTATGGTTGATCATTTGACAAAGAAAGATCCGTATGATCATTTCATTATGTACAGATTTCTTATTTGACAGATTAGCCGAGTAATATGTTTCTGAGGTTATTCGATTATGTAGAGTGCCAGTTCCATTATGTCGGATAGAGATCCGGAAGTTACATTGCAATTATGGAATGAGCCATATGGAACTCTGAGTATGCAGTTGTATTTTGGCACAGTAATTTGTTTTTATATCAATGATAAGTCTAAGAGGGTAGTTCAGATTTTGACGGTGTACTCCGGCACAGTGTGCTAAAGTTTAAAGGATATTAGAAAGAGATATATGAGATTAAATCGATTTGTAATTCTGAGAAGAATAGTGAAAGTATTTCAGGAGATTTGAAAGCAACTTCTTCTGGTAAGATTTTCGGGGACGAAAATCCCTAAAGAGGGGGTGAATTGTAACAGCCCAATTTTGGGCCTAAACGGAACAGTGGTTTTGGGGCCACAAATTCGACGAGGAAAAATCTAATTTTTATTATATTTTTATGGTCTACGATTTCACGGAAAGATTTCGTGAAAATTTCGTTCAAAAATTTCGAGATTTGGGCACTCAATTTAGTCAAAGGACTAAATTGTAAAAAGTGCTAAAGTTGAGTTCCACAAGTTAGAAGTGTCCAATTTCTATGAAATTTTAAATTGGAGGTCCTTAAATGAAAATTAGACCATTGGTTAAATTGTTGGACAAAAATGGACATTAGATAAGTGAAATAGGATATTTTTTAAGTTAGGGGCATTTTGGTAATTTGGTAATTAAATGGACTAAAAGAAAAAATAAAAGCCAAAAACCTTTTTCCATCTTCTTCCTTGGCCTAATTTATCATGGGGGAAGCCATGGCTAGGGTTTTCAAGCTTTCAAGCTTAATAGTAAGTGCATCCAAGCACCGTTTTAAATGTTCTTTACATTTTTGAGAACCTCGTAACTCGGTTTAGCTATTTCTACCATTATTTTGAGCTAGGGTTTGTGTTTAAAAATTTACCCATGGATGACATGCATGTGCTTTGATGTCTAATGGTAGAATATGAATGCTCGGTGTGTAGTAAACGACTTTTACTAAGTGATTTTCGATGAAATCGCATAAAAGGACTAATTTGTAAAAAGTTGAAAAATGTATGAAAAAGGTGTGAATGATAGCAAATTTTGGACTTTTATAGTTATGAAAATGGTTTGACTAGGCCTAAAATACAAGGAAATTGAATAAAAATCATTTTACGAGCCTAGAGGCAAAAGTGTAAATACGACAAAGTTTAGGGGCAAAAACATAATTTTGCCATAGTATGATTTTTGGGTCACAATGAATAATGTGACTAATAAGTAAGCTAAATGTGATGTTATAGATCAAAGAAAATGAGGTTCAGACTTAGAACGAGGGGAAAAACGAGTAACTGACAGTTAGGTCCCTTCTTGCCATTTTGGTATCGAGGTAAGTTTGTGTGAAATTAAAGCTGCATAATGTTTTTATATTTTTAATTTCTAGATATTATGTGAAATGAATATTATTTCTATGAAATCGACTAATGATGCCTCGATGAGAGTATGATGAAAATATGTTAAGTTGAAGTCCCGGTTGAACATTCGGAATAGCAAGGATACTAATGTCACAACATGAGATAAGGAAGGTCCCATATAAGACCATGTCTGGGACATGGAATCGGCACCGAATGTAGGACCCGTATAAGACCATGTCTGGGACATGGTATCGGCACCGAATGTAGGTCCCGTATAAGACCATTTCTGGGACATGGCATCGGCACCAAATGAAGGAGGTCCCGTATAAGACCATGTCTGGGACATGGCCTCGGCACCAAAGGAAGATCTCGTGTAAGACCATGTCTGGGACATGGCATCGACATCTATATACGATCTCGTATAAGACCATGTCTGGGACATGGCATCGACATCAAGATATGAGATCCCGTGTAAGACCATATCTGGGATATGGCGTACGCATCGAGATGTGATCCCATGTAAGACCATATCTGGGATATGGCATTGGCATCGTGATACATATATGATGAGATTGAGTGTCCTTTGATATTCCGAGTAGTTCGACGGGCAAAGAGCTAAGTTTATGCATCAATGAAAAAGAGCTAATTTTATGCATCAATGACAAAGAACTAAGTTTATGCATCAATGACAAAGAGCTAAGTCCATGCTTATGATTTAAGAATATGTGGGAAATGTGGATTGTGATCATGTGTGAGGCTTTTAAGCCAAATTAAATTGAGAAATGAAATGTTCAAGTTTTTGTTGTTGATGTATAAGTTAAATTGGCCAAAGAATGGCTTGTAAATATTTGATGATGACTAGCTATTGGCATGGCTAACTATGGATATGCTTTAGTGTTATAAGTGTGTAAATGAGAATTAATACAAAGAAAACATGATAGAGTAAAATTAGCAATAAAATAGTTTGGACAGCAACAGTTGAATCACTTTGAAAATTCACCAAAAATGGTGGAAATCTAATTAGAAGTTGAATAGGATATGAAATTAAATCTTATTAAGTCTATTTTTGCATAAAAGAGACGGTGTAAGAAAAAGAATTTCAGATTATGAGATATTTGAGTTTTTATAAGACAGTGTTAGAATGATTCCGGAATCCCCTATTCTGACTTTAGAAATTCATTAAATATTGTAAAAAAATAATCAAGGGATAAAATTTATATGCTTGAATTTATTAATGAATCTATTTTTAGGATAAACAAACGGGAATGTCTTTCAAGTTCTTTTCAATGAGAAAATAATTTTTTTGTGAAGAGGGGTCAGAACTATCAGACAGCGAAACAGGGGAAACTTTAAAGAATAAACTGTATTGATTGGCTGAACCAAAAATTCTGGAAATCTTATGGTAAGAATATATGTGAGTCTAGTTTCAAGGAAAATTAGCAGATCTTAATTTGGAGTTTTGTAACTCCAAATAAAAATAATTTAGTGACTGTAACTTGAGTAGACAGCTCAAGATGAACATAAGTGAATTGAGAAATTTTATGCAATAATGATGGCATTATCTTGAGAACTCAAAATAAGGATTGTTAAAAGCATGGTAATAAATTTTTTTATTTTTTACATACATACTTACTAAGCTTTATAGCTTACTCCCCTTCCTTTCTCATATCATGTAGGGTTTTATACTAGCTCGAGTTGGAGATCTCCGAAGATGCTATCACACATCAAGCTATCATGTTGGGTATAAGTGAATGCAAAACCTTTTGAGTCTGTGGCATGTATAGGGACTTAGTCAATTGTGTATGTGTCATTTGATTTTTCCAAATGTGTTGGTTCATATTGGTTAATGAGTTGTAATGCATATTTATACGTGTGTGCTTATACTAAAGGTTTTATGTGATGTGGTTATGTGTGTTTGGGATGGATGGATTGAAGTTGTGTTTAAGTATGTGCAAATGAGGGTGCCAAATGGTCTGGAAAATAGCCATTTTCTTGGCCACACAGGCAGAGACACGGCCGTGTGTCTCAGTCGTGTGGAGAGCACGACCCCGGGACATGGGCGTGTGCCCAGGGTGTGTGAAGTCTGCATTTACTTTTCGGAATTTAATTCGCCACACGGCCTAAGCACACGGGCGTGTGACTTGGCCGTGTGACCCAATTTTGTTGATGACGTCATAAACAGAGAGTCACACGGGCTAAGGACATGGGCGTGTATGACCACACGGCCTACCCACATGGGTGTGTCCCAAGCCACACGGATGTGTGACCCCTGTTTTGATGAAAAAATTTTCTAGGTCTTCTTAAAGTTTTCTAAGTTCTCGGTTTAGTCCCGAACAGTTCCCAATGTATGTTTTGGGCCTTTTGGACCCATATAAGGGGCGATTTGCATGTGAATGAACAAGCCCAGTTGTTCATCCTACATTCACCGGGGTGTCGCCTACCACAGTGTTGGCATTCAGGCTTATTAGACCTAGCGTTACCAACGCTTGCTATAAACGTAGTCTGGGCCTTAGAACCCGAATATTGCTTCCCACGATCTCTATTGGGATACCCAACTGAAGCATTCGAATGAGTATATATATCCCTCGATTTCTTTGACGAAGACTGAAATGACTTATTCATTGGCCTCTTTCTCGAGTCTCTAGCCTCAAACTCAGCTTTTCTCTTTTCTTTGCTCAACTTTTCGGCTTTGCAAGCTCGCTCAACTAGCACAACAAATTCTTTCAGTTCCAAAATCCCAACTAATAGTGTGATATCCTCATTCAAACCATCTTCGAATCTCTTACACATGATAGCCTCTGTTGAAACACATTCCCGAGCATACTTACTGAGTCTAACAAACTCTCACTCGTATTCAGTCACAGTCATTCGACCTTATTTCAGCTCCAAGAACTCTTTGCATTTCTAATCAATAAACCGTTCACTAATATATTTCTTTCTGAACTCCTCTTGGAAGAAGTCCCAAGTAACTCTTTCCCTTGGTACTACCGATACTAAAGTATTTCCACCAGTGATATGTCGAATCCCTCAGGAGTGATATAGCACATTTCAAGCACTCTTCCGGTGTGCAAGAAAGCTCATCAAATACCCGAATAGAGTTCTCAAGCCAGAATTCTGCCCTCTCGAGATCATCATTGACATTTGCTCTAAATTCTTCAACCCCTTACTTTGAATCTTATTGACTGGAGGCTTGTTCAGTCTTACCATTTCCAAACCTTGAGGAGTTAGGGGAACTGGTTGAGGGTTAGGTGAGGGTGGAGGATGTTGGGTAGCCGGATTTGTCCGAACAAACTCGGCAAGCAACTCATTCAATCTTTGGAAGAAGGCTTCCCTAGCCTCTCTTCCTTGACCAATTGTCACTGGTCTACTGTCAAATGGCGTGGTCCCTTGAGCGAGAGCCGGCGCATTACTTTCTACGTCATCAGCCACTTCTCGGTCGGGATCTATTTACTATATGAAAATACAGTTTAAATTGTCAAGAGTCGTCACACTATCAAAATTCATATATGGCATGTATAGCTAGACTCTTACACACGCTACGTTAGTCCGGGAATCGACTAAATCGTAGCTCTGATACCACTAAATGTAACACTTCTTAGCCATATTCGATGCCGAAACAGGGTACAAGGCATTACCGGACTCATATCACAAGCAATCATACAATTTTGAGTCGTAAAATTTCGTCCAAATTAAAACCATTCATATTCAATCATAAAGTCCCTAATACGAGCCTACGAGGCCTAAAACATACTTTAGAAGTGGTTCGGGACTAAACCGAGAACTCAGGAAATTTTTACAAAACTTAGAATTTTTTTTACTAACTACAGGGCTCACACACCCGTGCTTCAGACCGTGTTCAAATTAGGGTGCTCTTTGACTTGTGCCACACGCCCGTGTGCTAGGCCGTGTGGTGCAGGTTTCACACGGCCAAGACACACATCCGTGTTCTAGGCCATGTAGCACACACGGCTGAGACACACGCCCATGCCTCTACCTGTGTGCTCAATTTGGACATTCTGTTTTGCAACAATTAAGGTGCAGGGGACACACGACTGAAACATATGCCCGTGGGGCAGACTGTGTATCACACACGGCCTAGACACACGCCCGTGTGTCTACACGTGTGGACAAAAATAAGGCTATTTACCAACCCATTTTCCACCCTCAGTTACACCTACTCTTACACCAATTCAATGACACAATTCATAGCATACTTAGGCAACCAAAACATCCACAACCAAGGTATTATCATGACATCCACATGCTAACATCTAACATGCTTTAACATCATAATTTATCGACACAATTCATGCAAGTTTCCATAATCATGAATGGTATCAACATATAAATATACTTATAACCAACATTAGCCAACTTACATGGCCATATACAAAATGAAATCATTAACCATTATAAACCAATATATTTGGCCACATTACCAATGACACATATAACAAAATGACCAAGTCCCTATACTTGCCATACATTCAAAATGCTAAGACCATTAATACCCAAAATGAGTGTTTGATAGTGTGATCCGAATCTCCGACGATCTCCGATTCCGAGTTAGCTTGGCAACACTATAAAAACATGGAAAATAAATGGAGTAAGCTATATAGCTTAGTAAGCTCGTATGCAAGAAATAAGCAACCTTACCATGCATATAACATGCAATTATTATAACATAATTACATGTAGATTTACCATGGTCTCATGATCATAATCTATTCCATCATAAAAACTTACCTCATATTCATCATTTCACACATTTATTAAGCATGAGCTTTATGTACATACCTGAGCCATCTTGAAATGAACTTACACATATTCTCATCTTTAACATGCCCGTGAACCACTCGAAATAAAAATGTCAGATACTCAGGAAAATCTGCACACTAAGTGCCACATATGTAGCCAAAGCTACCTAAGTCTCATATCACATAATCGCTCGCTCTCGAGCTATCGACGGGCCTTCTCACACAAGTTGTTAGTCAAGACGTATCTACACGGTGCTACTCACACAAGCTGTCAAGTATCCGCAACATATGCCGGTATACTTAGCCACCGGTAGGACGTACGAGACCAGCACCCGGATCACATAATCACATAACACATAATGACCCTAGTGACATGTCACTTGTATCCTAACCTATTCCTAAGGTTCAAACGGGATTTCTTGCCTATCGATTCGTCTTCGAACTCGTTCGTAGGATTATACTCATTCACAAAATCAAGCATACAATTCATGCAATATTAAAGCATTTAAATACAATTATTCTAAAGCTTATTTTTAACATACGAACTTACCTCGGTACAAAATGGATAATTATTTGAATTAATCCACAATCTTGTTCTTTCCCCGGTCTAGGTCAGAACCTCATCTTTCTTGATCTATAATATCAAATTTAGCTTATTCAATTATCACATTATTCAATTTAATCCCAAAAACACCTTAGGCTCGTAAAATGATTTTAGTCCCTAGGCTCGTGAAATGATTTTCATTACACCCAAGCCTAGCCGAACCTATTTCATGCTCATAACAACCCACATTTTTCATTTATTCACATTTTTACACACATTTTACAACTTTTACAAATAGGTCATTATTTAACATTTTCATCAAAAATCACTTAGTAAATGTTGTTTATCCAACATCAAACTTGCATAATCTACCATTACACATCAAAATACACAAATATCTAACATGGGTAAAATTTTAGACTTTTATTTTCTTTCAAATTAGTCCTTGAAATAGCTAAATCAAGTTACAACATTCACAAAAACGTAAAAATCATTAAAAACAGGACAAGGACGGACTTACAATCGAGCTTGGAAGTTTGGCCAAAAACCCTAGCTATGGTGACTATTCAAATTCGTCACAAGGGGACTAAATTGGAGAAGATGACATCTTTTTATTAGTTTTATTTGTCTTTATTTACCATTTTACCAAAATGCCCTTAATGCCAAACTTTGAAATTTCACCTAACCATGTCCATTTTTGTCCATATTAAAGTATAATAGTCTAATTACCATTTAAGGACCTACAATTTAAAATTTCATAGCAATTAGACACCTCTAGCTTCTAGAACACACATTTTGCACCTTTTGCAATTTAGTTCTTTTAACTAAATTGAGTGCCCAAACATCAAAATTTTCGAATGAAATTTTCACAAAATCATTCCATAAAATATAGACCATAAAAATATAATAAAAATAAATTTTACTGCGTCAGATTTGTGGTCCTGAAACCACTGTTCCGACTAGGCTCAAAATCGGGCTGTTACAGGAAGGGTGTGAAAGAGTAAGCTAATATGTCTCTGTATGTGTTATATGATATGTTATGTATTGAAAGGAATAAACTAATATGATATTGTGTATGTTTCTGTAATACATATATCGGTTGAGATGAAAAGAAAGATTAATGATTAAGAAAGAACATTCTAATTCCTATTGATGCATCGAAATCATAAGGAATTCGCCAAGAGATGATAATTGGTATATTGAATCCGCCATAGTAAGTTTTGAAAGCATGTTTGAGTTCGCTTGAAGAGAGGTTATGGTACAAAAGGTACTTACGAGAAAAGACTATGTTAATGGAGAAGCAACAATTCTGTAAGTTATAGTGCTATGTGAGGGAATAAGTGTACACCCAGTATTATGAAAGATGGTATACGCCAAATATGTGAGTACGCCAGGAAAGTTATACCCCAAGTTTAAGTGTTCGCCAATGAGATAAGAGTGTACACCCATATGTCGTGGCGTATAAAGTCTAAAGTATCAGTCTGTGTTATGAACTTGCCATGTATCTATCTTTATTTAAGTGTTGAGTTTTCCTTGCTGGACTCGCTAAGTTCTTTTGAACTTACCTCCTTTTCTTTCCCTCCTTTCAGGTGATCTTCGTTATAGGTTTTTTGAAGGGATTAAGCCAGAATAAGCATTCTCTGCTATGAGCTTCATCTATTTCTATTTTGTAACATGCATTTGTTTTAAGGGTGGCGTGTAACTTTGTTCTGAAAATGAATCTATAATAAATGGTGTTTCTTATTTAATTACTGCTTTATAAGAATGTTACCCCTCTTTTGAGGGATTTGTTAAAGTTTATTAAGTTTTGACTTAAGAAATGGTTTTTACTTGTATACGCCAAAATGTTTTATAAGAAAACGTCAATACTAGTATTGTATTTTATTGAAGAATTTCAATTGAAAGATCTTAAATCCAATTACTTTTATTCTATGGCGTATACTATTTAATAAACATATGTTTTAAAGAAGTTTTTTGAGGCTCCGCCTAGTAAAGTTAACATGTATCGCAGTTGAACTGAAAATTGAATTGGGCATATGTCTGTTTTCTATCTCAGTAACGCTTCAATCGACCTTCGAGTATTGAGGTGTTATAAAGCCTTTGTGGCGTATTCTGAATGGAAAGCCTTTGAGGCATATTCTAATAGGTTACCTTTGTGGCGTGTTTTGTACAAAGTTATTGTAACACCCCTTACCCGTGTTCGAAGCCGGAACAGGATACAAGGCATTACCTAACTTAACTTGCTTAAAATTATAACTTTGGGCTATAAAATTTCGTCCCAATTAAAAAAATTTCATTTACAATCAATATTTGCCCCTTATATGGGCCCACGGGGCCCAAAACATACATAGAGGATTGTTCAAAACTAATCCGAGAACTTAGGAAACTTTAAGAAGACATAGAAAATTTTTCATCAAAACAGGGGCCACACGCCCATGTTGCTCAAGGGACACGCCCATGTGCCCCTGAGACATGCCCGTGCTCCTCACCCGTGGTCGACACTGACTTAATACACACGGCCGGACACATGCCCGTGTCCCTGGTCCGTATCCTTCGCACGGCCTCGACACGCCCGTGTCTTAGCCCGTGTGCCAAAACATTGGTATTCTGTTTGTGACGTCATCACCTCACTAAGGTCACACGGCCAAGGCACACGCCCGTGTCCTTAGGCCGTGTGTCGAATTAAATTCCAATTTCTAGGTGCAGACTTCACACGGCCTGGGCACACGCCCATTTCAATGGCCGTGCCTCCCACACGGCTGAGACACACGACCGTGTCTCTGCCCGTGTGTTTACTGCTGAGCATACTGACTTGCAACTCTAGCGTGCAAGGGGATACACGGCCGAGCACCACGCCCATGGGACTGACCGTATGTCACACACGGCCTAGACACACGCCCATGTGTCTGCCCGTGTGGACAATTATATGGCTATCTACCAAGCCATTTGCCACCCAAGCAAGAAATCACACTCATACCAAATCAATTCAATATTTAAGGTGACCATATGATACCTCTAAGAACTCAAAAGAATCAAGACATCCATAAAAACATACACTTCATGAAATCCATCATTATTGAATATATGAACATATCAAGTATAGGCCAACATCCCATGACCTCTTACAAAATAGATTGAACAACTATAATAGCCAACACATTTGACTTACAAATATGACATAACAAAAAGACCAAGTCCTATACATGCCATACTGAAAATGAATCTAGTTTGGCTATACCAAATAGTGGTCGATAGTGTGATCTCCAACTCTGACGTCTGCGATTTCTCGAGCTATCTTGATAATACTACAAGGAAAATGGCAATGAAAGGGGTAAGCATAAAGCTTAGTAAGTTTACATGAAAATAAATGACAATAGTAAGCTCATGATAAAACGCATCCATGGCATTGATTAACCACACACAAGGTTATAGGATCCTTGCCATACTTACTCATAATTGCCCTTATTTAGCTCATACCATGCCACATATCGTAAATATTCTTCGTGAATTACTCACGGGTACCTGTGTTAACTCAATCACATAGCTCTAATAAAATTCTCGTTTCTATTTCTAAGCTGATCTATTTATCCCAATGAATCACTAGGGATGCTCAAGGATGCTTATTCATAACCATTAGCATACACACGAAGCCAATGCCACATCCCGGATGCGGTCTTATATGGGATTACTTTTGACTACCGATGCCATATCCCGGATATGGTCTTATGCGGAACCTCACCTTAAGTATCGATGCCATATCCCGAATATGGTCTTATACGATTCTCATATTCAATACCGAAGCCATATCCCGAATATGGTCTTATACGGAATTTCAATTTGGCGTCGAAACCATGTCCCCGACATGGTCTTACACGGGACCTTATCTATCTCATGTCTCGATAATAATATACTCACATTCATTATAGTCCAATCGGGACTTCAACATTTCAATTTCTTAGAATATCGTACATCAATATAATGTCAACCATTCACAAACAATACGAGCATAAATGTTGAATTTATCACATATAAACTTACCTCGATTTTAAAATAAGCTAGACCGTTGATCTAGTCCGAGACTTTATTCTTGCCCCGATCAAGGTTGATTCTTGGTTCTTCTTGCTCTATAATAGCAAATTAGCTCATTTCAATCATCACATTAATAAGAGCATTTTAATAACCATGCTTTGGCAAAATTACTATGTTGCCCTTACACTTTGGCAAAATGACCATTTTACCCCTAGGCTCGGAAATCAATTCTAATCAAATTTATACCTTTAACAAGCCTAGGTGAACATTTATTTCTCTTATGGCTATCATCAAAACCCAACATTTCACACATTTACTACAAACTTTACAACCTTTACAAAAAGGTTTATTTAGGTGTTTTTATGGCAACACCTTTCACAAAAGTTGTTCATCTAACAACTAAGACTCATTTTCTTCCATAAAATGCAGAAAATAAAAATGAAAGCTCTCATGGAAAAACTCTAAACTTTTCATCATATTGCAAATTAGTCCCCTCTTTAGAAAGCTTAAGCTCTAGGGGTTCTAAAAGTACAACTATCATCAAGAAAAACCATTAAAGTCACTTACTTGAATGGAGAAGAGTTTACTGAAGTTTTGAGCTTTTAAAACCCCTATTTTGCTTGCTAATTTCGGTGGAGGAAGATGGAGAGAAAAGATGATATCTTTTCTTTCTATATTTTATTAATACAAGTCAATTTATGTCACCAACTTTTACCAACTTTGACCAATTTGTCAATTGTTGTATCCTATGGCCGGCCACCCTTTCCTAAGGGGTCTAATTGCCCTTTAAAGACCTCAAATTAATATGCTATGGCTATTAGGTACCTTTAGCTTATAAAATAGAACTTTCGCACTTTATGCGATTTAGTCCTTTTTCTCGATTAAGCAAGAAATCGCTAAAATTAAGGTACCAAAATTTTCATGCACACATATAAACATGCTCTAGCTCATAAAATATCATAAAAGTAATTTTATCTAACCTTGGATTAGTGGTTTCGAACCACTATTTTGACTAGCCCCTAAATCGGGCTGTTACAATTCTCCCCCCTTAAGGATTTTCGTCCCCGAAAATCTTACCGGCGAAAAGGTTGGGATATTGGTTTCTCATAGACTCTTCGGGCTCCCATGTAGCCTCTTCTATTCCATGTCTCTTCCATAGCACTTTAACATGGGCTATACTTTTGTTTCTCAACTATTTAACTTCCCGTGCCAAAATTCTAACCGGCTCTTCACCATAAGTCAAAACCGGTTGAATCTCTACCTCTGTTGGTACTATGACATGTGAAGGGTCTGAACGGTATCGGCGTAACATGGATACGTGAAAAACATCATGAATCTTTTCCAGCTCAAGTGGCAAGGCCAAACGATAAGCTACCGGTCCTATCCTCTCGTAACTTCATAAGGTTCGATAAAACGCGGACTTAATTTGCCTTTACGGCCAAATCTAAGGACCTTCCTCCATGGTGATACTTTCAAAAATACTTTATCACCGACTTGGAATTCAATCTCTTTCCTTTTTAAATCCAAATAGGACTTTTGTTTATCTGAGGCCGCTTTCAGATATTCACGTATTACCCTTACTTTCTTTTCAGTTTCCCTGAACAAATCGACCCCGTGAATCTGATTCTCCTTAAGTTCTATCCAATACAAAGGCGTCCGGCACTTACGCCCGTACAATGCCTCATAAGGCGCCATTTTCAGACTTGACTGGAAACTGTTGTTGTAAGCAAATTCCACCAGCAGTAAATATTTTTCCCAATTACCTTGGAATTCCAAAATGCAACATCGAAGCATGTCTTCGAGTATATGTATTACTCTTTCCAACTGCCCGTCGGTTTGTGGATGGAAAGCGGTACTGAAGCTCAATTTTATGCCCAAGGCCTCTTGTAACTGTTTCCAAAACCGTGACGTGAATCTCGAATCTCTATCCGAAATAATGGACAATGGTACTCCATGAAGTCTTACTATTTTAGTCACGTACAAGTCTGCCAACCTATCAAGCGAGTAGTCAACCCGTACAGGTATGGAATGGGCTGACTTCGTGAGTCTATCAACCACAACCCACACAGCATCTTTCTTTTTGGGCGTCAACGGTAAACCCGTCACGAAGTCCATAGTAATACGGTCCCACTTCCACTCGGGAACCATAATAGTCTGAAGTAGACCCGAAGGTACTTGGTGTTCAGCCTTCACTTGCTGGCAAATTAGGCATCTCGACATGAACTCAGAAATGTCTTTCTTCATACCGGGCCACTAATACCACTTCCTCAAATCATTGTACATCTTCGTGCTACCTGGGTGCACAGTTAAGCATCCGCTATCTGCTTCATGCAAAATCTTACGAACAAGTTCATTATTTCGGGTACATGCACCTATCTCGTCGTCAAACATCCATCGTGGCTTACTCGAAAGTCCGACTCAACATTTGACTCACATAGAACTCTTTTGGCTTGTAAGTCGTGTTTGTCCTCTTCTCGAGCTTCACAAATCTCTTGAAGAAATAATGGTCTAGCCCTCAACTCGGCTAGAATAGAACCATCATCTGACAAAACCATCTGCGTATTCATGGCTCTCAGCGCAAACAAGGATTTTCTGCTCAAAGCATCGGCGACCACGTTCGCCTTTCTCGGATGGTAGTCAATCACTAGCTCATAATCCTTGATCAGCTCTAACTATCTTCGTTGCCTCAAATTCAATTCCTTTTGAGTCATCAAATATTTTAGGCTTTTATGGTCGGTGAATATTAGACACCTTTCACCATACAAATGGTGTCTCCAATTCTTCAATGCGAACACAATGGCGGCCAACTCTAAGTCATGGGTCGGGTAATTCTTCTCGTGTGGCTTTAATTGTCTAGAGGCGTATGCAATCACCTTACCCTCTTGCATAAGTACACAACCCAATCCATTCAAGGATGCATCACTGTAAACCACAAATTCTCTTCCTGGCTCAGGTTGCACTAAAACAGGAGCCTCAGTCAACAACGCCTTTAGTTTCTAAAAACTCTGTTGACACTTTTCTGTCTAATCAAACTTTACATCTTTTTGCAAAAGCCTCGTCATCGAGGTAGCTATCATGGAAAACCCCTTGACAAAACGCCTATAATAGCCAGCTAGGCCTAGAAAACTTCTTACTTCAGTTACGCTCCACGGTGGTTTCCAATTAACAATTGCTGAAATCTTACTCGGGTCGACTCGAATCCCATCTCCCGAGACAATGTGCCCCAAAAATCCTACTTCCTTAAGCCAAAATTCACTCTTGCTGAACTTGGCATACAATTTTTTTTCTCTCAAAATTTGTAGAACCATACTCAAATGCTCGGCATGTTCGTTCTCATCTCTAAAGTAGATCAGTATATCATCGATGAAGACCACGAAAAATTTATCCAAGTATGGCCGAAAAATGCGATTCATCAGATCCATGAACACGGCAGAGGCATTCGTTAGACCAAAAGGCATGACCAAAAATTCATAGTGGCCATACCTAGTCCTAAATGCGATTTTTGGTACATCCGAGTCCTTGACTCTGAGCTGATAGTACCCCTTACCCGTGTTTGAAGCCGAAACCGGATACGAGGCATTACCTAACTTAACTTGCTTAAACTTATAACTTTGGGCTATAAAATTTCGTCCCAACTTAAAAAAATTTCATTTACAATCAATATTTGCCTCTTATATGGGCCCACGGGGCCCAAAACATACATAGAGGATTGTTCGAAACTAATCTGAGAACTTAGGAAACTTTAAGAAGACAGAAAATTTTTCATCAAAACAGGGGCCACACGCCCGTGTTGCTCAAGGGACACGTCCGTGTGCCCCTGAGACATGCCCGTGGTCGACACGGACTTAATACAAACGGTCGGACACACGCCCGTGTCCCTGGTCCGTGCCCTTCACACGGCCTCGACATGCCCGTGCCTTAGCTCGTGTGCCAAAACCTTGGTATTCTGTTTGTGATGTCATCACCTCACTAAGGTCACACGGCCAAGGCACACACCCGTGTCCTTAGGCCGTGTGTCGAATTAAATTCCAATTTCTAGGTGCAGACTTCACACGGCCTGGGCACACGCCCATTTCAATGGCCGTGCCTCCCACACGGCTGAGACACACGGCCGTGTCTCTACCTGTGTGTTTACTGCTGAGCATACTGACTTGCAACTCTAGCATGCAAGGGGATACACGGCCGAGCACCACGCCCATGGGGCTGACCGTGTGTCACACACGGCCTAGGCACACGCCCGTGTGTCTGCCCGTGTGGACAATTATATGGCTATCTACCAAGCCATTTGCCACCCTAGCAAGAAATCACACTCATACCAAATCAATTCAATATTTAAGGTGACCATATGATACCTCTAAGAACTCAAAAGAATCAAGACATCCATAAAAACATACACTTTATGAAATCCATCATCATTGAATATATGAACATATCAAGTATAGGCCAACATCCCATGACCTCTTACAAAATAGATTGAACAACTATAATAGCCAACACATTTGACTTGCAAATATGACATAACAAAAAGACCAAGTCCTATACATGCCATACTCAAAATGAATCTAGTTTGGCTATACCAAATAGTGGTCGATAGTGTGATCTCCAACTCTAACGTCTGCGATTTCTCGAGCTATCTTGGTAATACTACAAGGAAAAGGGCAATGAAAGGGGTAAGCATAAAGCTTAGTAAGTTTGCATGAAAATAAATGACAATAATAAGCTCATGATAAAACCGATCCATGGCATTGATTAACCACACACAAAGTTATAGGCTCCTTGCCATACTTACTCATAATTGCCCTTATTTAGCTCATACCATGCCACATATCGTAAATATTCTTCGTGAATTACTCACGGGTACTTGTGTTAACTCAATCACATAGCTCTAATAAAATTCTCATTTCTATTTCTAAGCTGACCTATTTATCCCAATAAATCACTAGGGATGCTCAAGGATGCTTATTCATAACCATTAGCATACACACGAAGCCAATGCCACATCCCGGATGCGGTCTTATATGGGATTACTTTTGACTACCGATGCCATATCCCGGATATGGTCTTATGCGGAACCTCACCTTAAGTATCGATGCCATATCCCGGATACGGTCTTATACGATTGTCATATTCAATATCGAAGCCATATCCCGGATATGGTCTTATACGAAATTTCAATTTGGTGCTGAAGCCGTGTCCCCGACATAGTCTTACACGGGACCTTATCTATCTCATGTCTCGATAATAATATACTCACATTCATTATAGTCCAACTGGGACTTCCACATTTCAATTTCTTAGAATATCGTACATCAATATAATGTCAACCATTCACAAACAATACGAGCATAAATGTTGAATTTATCACATACAAACTTACCTCGATTTCAAAATAAGCTAGACTGTCGATCTAGTTCGAGACTTTATTCTTGCCCCGATCAAGGTTGATTCTTGGTTCTTCTTGCTCTATAATAGCAAATTATCTCATTTCAATCATCACATTAATAAGAGCATTTTAATAACCATGCTTTGGCAAAATTACTATTTTGCCCTTACACTTTGGCAAAATGACCATTTTACCCCTAGGCTTGGAAATCAATTCTAATCAAATTTCTACCTTTGACAAGCCTAGGTGAACATTTATTTCTCTTATGGCTATCATCAAAACCCAACATTTCACACATTTACTACAAACTTTACAACCTTTACAAAAAGGTCCTTTAGGTGTTTTCATGGCAACACCTTTCACAAAAGTTGTTCATCTAACAACTAAGACTCATTTTATTCCATAAAATGCAGCAAATAACAATGAAAGCTCTCATGGAAAAACTCTAAACTTTTCACCATATTGCAAATTAGTCCCCTCTTCAAAAAGCTTAAGCTCTAGGGGTTCTAAAAGTACAACTATCATCAAGAAAAACCATTAAAGTCACTTACTTGAATGGAGAAGAGTTTACTGAAATTTTGAGCTTTCAAAACCCCTAATTTGCTTGCTATTTTCGGTGGAGGAAGATGGAGAGAAAAGATGATATCTTTTCTTTCTATATTTTATTAATACAAGTAAATTTTTGTCACCAACTTTTACCAACTTTGACCAATTTGTCAATTGTTGTCTCCTATGGCCGGACACCCTTTCCTTAGGGGTCTAATTACCCTTTAAAGACCTAAAATTAATATTCTATGGCTATTAGGTACCTTTAGCTTATAAAATAGAACTTTCACACTTTATGCGATTTAGTCCTTTTTCGCGATTAAGCAAGAAATCGCTAAAATTAAGGCACCAAAATTTTCATGCACACATATAAACATGCTCTAGCTCATAAAATATCATAAAAGTAATTTTCTCTAACCTCGGATTAGTGGTTCCGAACCACTATTCCAACTAGCCCATAAATCGGGCTATTACAGTTATATGGAGTATTCAGAATATTTCTATAAAGTGCTCAATAAAATCAGTATGATATAAGGTATCTATTAACTATATGGAAAGAACTATACAAGATTAAGATATGATTGAAGATAATGAATTGATGAGATATAGAGAGGTGATGGGTTAGTATTGAATAGATGTTTTGAACAAAAGTTTGAATATGAAGGTTGTAAGAAGTTATCCGCCAATTCTATTTGTATTAAGACAATATAATTAGGTAATAGTGTGGGGCTAGATTGTTATTGATTGGGTAAACTGTGATAATATAGATTGTATTGTGATTTCGCCAATTAGGTATGTGTTCACCTAAGAATTTGTCTATGAATAATAGTTCTGGGTTATGAATACGTGTGAGATGATAATCGATATGTACTGGCCTTTGAATTAGATTCAAACAGATTTATAAATAATGTGAGTCAAAGAAATATTTGAGGATTGAGGTTGATAGAGAACATAAATGGGAACAGATCAAGGTAGGGTAGTTAACGCGCATATAAAGGAATGAGTTCAAGGAACGTATTTGTTAGAAGCAAAACCACGTGACAGAGGACAAGAAGATCGCCATGGCTAACTAGCAATTATCATATATATATGAGTACCAATTAAGGTAAACGATGTCATTTCTCACTAAGTTCTTTGGAACTTATCCATTTCTATCTTTGTGTTTCATGTATTTGATGTTGGGTACGTGCCTAATGGGACGATGCCAGGAGTACGCCGAAAATGGGATGTATTAGAATATTATGCATACAATGTTGTTGATTTGGTGTTATAAAGAAGGAGTTAAATTATTGAGTTATAAATGTCAAATAGTTGTGTCAAACTCGATTAATTTTGTATAATTATAAGTTTAAATACTCTATTTGTTCTGTTGAAATTTGTCCTAGATTGTAATTTCAAACTAGGTTTGTTTTTAAATTGTGATTGTCTATTTGAGTATTGTATATTTGGTTATGTGTTTTTCGGTAACATCCAAGATCCGGATTTGGCAAATCAGATCGGGTTGAGGGCGTTATAGAAAAGGCATTTCTATTGAAAGTTGAGAATAATTCAAATTTGTCTCGCACAAAGCACAGGTACCTTTCGGTAAAAGTTTATTGCTATAAATATCATAAACCAACTCGAGTTAGAAATTTTTTAAACTTTCCTGGTTACAATGAACCATTTTCTTAACCAGATGTTTTCAATTGGTATCAAAGCCAGGTTGTGCTATATTTATAGTATAAACCGATACCGAATTTATTCTCTTTGTCATGTTTGGTTAATTTTGATAAGATGTGGCACTCTTGTAATTATATGCATGTTTTGGGTTATGTATGATATGCAACACCCCATCCTCGACCCGATTGTCGAGCCCAAGGTATTGAATGTTACATTCATTACTGGAGCAACTACGATCAAAAGCAAATCAATCAAACAATTAATATAGACCATTAAGTTCGAAACATCGTTACTGCATGATTTACAAACATATACGAGCTTACGGAAGTTCATTAGTTAGCTCGAAGTCGAATAAGGGGCAAATTGTAGGATTTTCAAACTGTCGAGTTGGTGTCGCAACTTCGAGAGTTCTAGGTCACGATGTAACCCACTAACTTGACCTCATTATGACGTTGAGAGCCTGACGTCGCAACATCACTCACTGTTTCCAAAAGGTCCATTTGGTACCTATTCACAATGGCCTAGCAAAATGGCCAAATTCATTTCCAACCTGTTTGAACATATACATATACTTACAATACTCAAAAGCTACTATAGATGATTCATCATTATCATTTTACTCAAGTTAACCATTCAAAACGCAAGACCAACCATAATATACAAAATAATTTCACCTTTGCACCATTTTAACTATAAACCATATATGCATGTCAATTTAACATTTCATAACATAAAATACAATTGACATATGCCAACTCAATGTCCTAAAGACCATATACATTACAAGACAGACTCGATTATAGGTAATTGCCATATATTGAAAAATATAAGAAACTATATGAACTTTGCTTAGTCAAAGGTTGTGGATTTGATGTTGAATTACTTCTCAGGACTTTGAGACCCACCTATACCTACACATGGAATAAACAAACCGTACTTTGAGCGATAAAGCTCAGTGGTACTTTCTTGATTCAAGATAATATCACATTAACATAAGCAATTGATCATAATAATTACAAACACAACATCTACCCAAATTATATCCTATGATCCCAAGAAATTGCATTATCATTTACATATCGGAGTATTCATATGGTAATTAGCAAATCAATCCATTCAACATTGCAATAGAATTGACCAATTCATACTAGTTGTCAAATGCCTAACTTTATATCATTTAAACATGTTATACCATTTATGAAACAAACATATATACCTTTAACATTAAGCCATCCAATACCATGATCAATTAACATCATTTAACCGTTTAACTTACCAATCGCATATGTTCTTGGAGTCAATTAACTCTTTCATACATGTTTTGGTCCCCAGGCCTCGATTCTAATAGGTTCATGTAGTCATTTATATGCTTTGTTTTTCGAGTATTATAGATATGTATATATAAAATTCCATATCATCAAATCATTTTATGATTTAATAAATAATTATAAAAGAATAATAACAATATTAAAAACAAATACTATAAAAAATAATGAAAAATATTTAATGCACTGTTAGTGTATAAATCTCATACACCATCGATGAATAATAACATGACACTTAATCATTAAATAAAATAAAAAATAGTGGAAGACTTGTAGATAAATATATTTATTTAAACATAATTAAATAATAATTAATTATAAATAAATACTAAAACCCTAAACCCAATACCCTAAACTTGAGACCCTAACCCCTAAACCCTTAAACCCATGATCTTAAATATGAGAGTTATTAATATTTATTTATAATAGCTATGCCTACTATTTAATTAAGTTAAAAAAATTATTAATATTTATTTATAAGTCTTTCATATTTTTTGTTTAAAATTTAATGCTGATATATCATTTTATTATTCATCGATAGTACATGTGACTTATGCACCGATGGACATTCACTGTCGGCACATCAAATATTATTCCAAAAAAAAATTATGAATATATTAGATTTGTAAAAATGTAAAAATATTTTTAATAATATAAAGTAAAAAAATATGCATTATATAAATGATAGTTTGAAGTTTCAAATTTTTTTACTTTTATAGGGAACGGTGTATATTATTCTAAAAATCAAAATATAATTTCCTTACAAATTTTAAATTTGTATATTTTCTTTGCTAAAATAAGTATTTTTTTTTAATTCTAAAAATCTTAACAAAAATAACATTTTTCTCCAAATCCCTTGTTCAAACGCACACTTAATAAATCACAGATGAAAAACCAATTTTATATAAAAAAATAATAAAAGAAAAAAAGTTAAGAATTTAATGAATTTGAAGCCTCAAATTTAAATCACATGTTATATTTTGAGTTTAAATTATTTATTTATACATTTTATATAAAAGTTTAAAAGAAAAAAAACACTTTATAAAAATAGTTATTAATTATTTTAAAATTTTATTTTTTTTTAGTACTTAAATAAAGTGAAGATTCCATATAAATTTGTTTAAATGTTGTGATTCTCGTGTTCAATTTCATCTAAATTACAGTGCATTATTTTCAATCAGTGTCCGTCAGCAGAATTCATCCTTCTGGTTAAAGATTGATTTGCAGTGCCAAAACTTTAGAGTAACAAGTAAAGCTCCTGTCTCCCACTTAGACGACACAAATAAAAGAAATTGATTTGCAGTTCATGCATTTATCATTTGTTTTAACTAATTTTATATTTACGATTGAGAAAGTCCCAAATTCATCATTAAGACCATAAGCAATGTGAAAACGGCAAAGTTTGGCTTCCGAAAGAGAAACACTGCATAATTCACAATTCAACAGACCATATTACAAGGCCTGAAGATTTCTAAGACCTTGTAGTACATTTACTTACAATATCAACATTAGATTTAACATCCCCTTTCAATGAGCTGTATGGAGAATACTGTTTAGTGTGCGGTGTGATTGCACCGCACAAGCGCAATGCACGGACGTTAAGTTCAAGCAGCCGCTCATGACGAGGGAATGCCTTCCAGAGCAGGTGTGAAGAGCAGGGAAAGTATCACATAATGCCTGAACAGCTGAAGGAGTCAGTGCAGTACACTGGCTTATATTCAGACTTCTAAGCCCTTCCTCATCATATCTACCCTTCATGGACTGCCAGATTGAAGCCTTGTTCTTCACTCGGCTGTGAGCCAGTGAGTACATTGCCCTGTCTGTGATATTCCGGCAATAGTACAGACCAAGCGACCTCAAATGGAGACACCCATTCGCCAAAGCAATCACGCTATCATCTGCAATACAATGTAAAAGCTGATCAGTCTTCATCTTCAAAGCATGCAATGTTTGCCTTCCGTTCTTGAAAGTGAAAATGGTAAACAAGCTAAGTTATTCGAAGACTGAACATCAACCTGCTTCAGAAGCTAGAAATGACGGTAAAAGTTTCTTGATATTGTAGTCCACTCTCATGCAAACTTCACATATGTTTTAAACTGGATTATAGGGAAGCCAATTTAAAGTCAATAAATAGATGGTATCCACATTTGAGAATACGAATGCATAATTTTAAATTATGTCTACCGACAACCATTAGCACTAGGTGCTGCCAGACTTCACTAGATATACGTGGAAGCAAAATGCCATGTCAAATTTCAAAGGGAGATGAATTAGGCTAGAGTGTTGGAATTTGGAACTGAAACAATATGTTGAATTTCAATGTCAGCAGTAAGTTATACTACATTGCAAATACCTATTATGAACCCAATGAAAGCAATACCTGTTATGCGGACACAGCCACACAAGTCAAGGCATCTGAGATCAGGGCATCCATATGCTAGACTCATAACTCCTAGATCACCAACGTTGTCACACCATCCCAGATTTAAAGATTGCAACATATTGCAGTTCTGCCCAATAGCCTATACCAATATTTCTGACTCAAGTAAGTCAATTTTCTAATCAGCAAGTAAATAATAACCAGTCAGAGTATTGTTCATACCTGCAATGCGCAGTCAGTTGCAGCTTTAACACATCCACAGAGATTTAATATTTTTAGTTTTCGACAAAATTTAGTCAAATATTCAAGACCTTCATCACTGAATGATGTGCAGCCACTGATGTTAAGTTTTGTAAGATTAGGGCAACCATGGGCCAAAGCATACAATGAGCGATCACCAAGCTTGAAACTTTTGCTGAGGTCCAGATCCTGCAGATCATGACAGAATTTCGCAATCGTCTCAACAGCAGTGTCCTCAAGCTGCGGATTTTCTTGGCGTAGTACGAGAGTTAGCAATTTCGTAAATTTAGGAGCAAGGGATAGAACCAAGTTGTTCATGTTCTTCCTGCACCTGCAGCAAGATACCACACAACCCAATTTTAGCGAGGAAGTAAACTACCACAAATAAATTGACAAATCTAAATGCAGCCAAGCATAATATGAAAAAGTTTCCAACCAATAAGGTAGATATAAGATATTTCAAGATCTCCACATCAAACAAGCTTTAACCATTACTACTAAGATTAAATGTTAAGCAAGTTAATAAGCATCAGGTGGGGCACAAAAATACTACCATAACCACCAATATACATTGATAAATATATTTAAGAATTGATAAACCCGAGTAGGAGAGTGTTTTCAAGTCATGCATTATTTTATCCTACCTATCAGAAACTAACGTACTAGGTGCTACAAACTTGGAGAACACTGAATACATCTTCCTAAATCAACCAAATACTTTCTTCAAGATTCATAAAAGGGAACAATGGCCATATATTGTTTGTAAACTCGTATCATTTATGAAGGTTCAAAAATCAAAAGCATAGCCAAATGAATGGTACTTCAACAAAAAATCATGCAAGTTTGCTGGTTAATTATAGTTAAAACAGAAAGTGACACGGGCAATTGTAAAGGCGACAATCAAGGGCTAACTGAAAATGGAACTTTATGAGGTTAACCCAGACACTTAATGAGAAAACGGTTTAGGCCTCCTGCTACCAACCAGTTGGAGAAAAACTAGCAACTCAGTTCAAAATTCAGATTTCCCAAGCTGGGATTGATTTATATGAACTGTAGCTGGAATTGATATTATTCATAGAGAGCAGCACCAAGGATATAGCATCAAGAAGGACTTTATAAAAGCGCTAGTACTAAAAAGATCTAACCTCCTTGAAGCTATAAAAGAACAGCAATATTCATATCTTAGAAGGCCAGGCAAATGAATCTATGGGCTGCTATGCATCCAAAACTACTAAAAGGTTTGCCTTAGAGCTAGAGACAAGCAAACAAAGAACAGGAAATGAATTACAAATTATTGCTTTATATTAGAGTAAATCCTGGTTCTGTTCAGAACTCTAGAGGTAATAATAGCTAACCTGCAAAACAAGCACATAAACATCAAACAATTGTTGACGGAAACAAGGAAAAACACAAATACTGGTACTTTTGAACATTGGAAAAAACAGATACCATGAGAGACAGAGATGGGTAAGGCCCAAGCAAATAGCATCCCTCCACCCACTACAAACACCAGAAGCAACAATAGCAGTTCGATCATCGACAAGGGAAACAATTCTCAACAACAGCTCCATAGGAATATCTTTCCACTCAGTGATCACCGCACCTTTCCTCTTAACTCCTTCACCACTATTTCCAGCAGCAACCATCATCAGCTTCTCAAAGCACAAGTTCAAGTCTTCACTTCGCACCTTTTCTTCACCTATCATTTCACTTTCCTTTCTACTCACCACCGCCTTTTACTCAAGCTTATAAATTCCCTTGGTCCTAGAACCCAAAAGACTAAAAAAAATAAAGTTAGAATGATAAAAACCAAAAAAGGACATTGAATTCAGTGAACACAGTCTAGTAAGGCGACAAGTGTCTAGAAAGCACAACAGAAACCATGTGTCACAATCTTAAGAAACTTTGCAGATATTTTACAGAAGACCACAAAAAACAATCAAGTTTCTAGAATTTTCGCAATTTCTAAGTATACCCTAAACTAAAATTTTAACTTTCTTAGTAGTTTTGTTAACTCTTCTTGGCATATACCAAACAGGTTGTTCGAAAGAGAAACAAAAAGAGGCCTTTTTTGTTAACTCTTCTTGGCATATACCATAGTTCAACAAATTGGATATCAGAGGGATGGACATGCAAAAACTAATAGAAATGATCACTGGAAAAGGAAACAAAAACAACCCCATTTCTTTAATGCAACAACCTCATTTCTTTGATTGCAAAACTTAACATTTCCAGCTGAAAGCTAAAATTATGAATTTTCATGTAAAATATTAAAATTTAACCCGCTTCAAAAGCAGCAGCTCAGTTTATAAAACAAAAAGAAAAGCGGATGAAACAAACAAAAATAAACAAGAGACAATCACCAAATAACAAATTTTAAGAAATTAAGAAGGAAACAATGGAAGATTAAGATTATGATCATACCTTTTTACTGGGTTTCTTTGTTTTCCTGCTTCGTTTTGCTCCAAGTTTATATGGATTTTGTTACCCAAAAAATACTGAACGAACAGGAGTTTACTTATTAAAACAACAGAGAAGTAATAAAAAGAAGAGAAATATACAGGGAACCAATTAGCGACGTCCAAGGTGACAGGTGTCGGAAATCGACGGTGATGTGATATTAAACGTAGTGGGACCTACTTTCTAATCACAAAAACTTTAGTCATCAATATAGCGATTAGTAACGAAAGGAATCAGGTCCAAAACTTGGAATGAAACATTAAACAAGTAAATGCATGTTGGAGTCATTATAAGTATGAACCTATGTATATAATCTCGAATCTAAATACTTAACATCAAGACTTTTATCTTTAGTGCTTTGAATTTTCTTAAATGAGAGAAAATTTGAGGTTAACTAAATAATTTAAAAAGTCTTCATTTATTTATTTATTTTGTTTTGTTTAAAACCGAAGCCGCGCGGAAAAGCAAACAACAAGAAATTATGTTTTTGTGTATTTTTATTATTACTTGGTGTTTAGATGTGGAGAATAAAATATATAATTAATAAGATTTATATTTAAAAAGTAAGGAATTTGTACAGCCTTGCGCACTAGCAATAGAAAATTAAACGAGTATCTAAATATATATACACTACATAAAAGTAGGGTTAATTAGGTAATTAGGCCGTTTTTCCCCAAAGTTGAGAACATAGGTCGATTTTAGAGAGTTGGAAGCGTTTTCAGTTGAGGTAGCAGTCAAGGGGTTGACAAGTGCTTCCTATAGGAAACGTTTTTGTCCAATGGTCAATTTTTTTTCGATAGTTAAAATTTCAAATAGCTAATTACATTTTTGCCTCCCAACGGCTATTTCATTTTCTATATAAACATACTTGTTTTCTTTTTTCTTCATTCAATCTTATTCTCTCAATTCTCTCTACTATTTTATTCTCAATTTTTTCATTCAATTTCTCTCAAATTATTCTTGTCTTAATTTTATATATAATAATTTTTTTGATTTCTTTGATTTTTATAATTTTAAAAATATCAACGCCTCTTATTCGTTTGGATGTCAAACACATTTTCGACATCCAATTACAAATAGTAAGAAAATATTATCAATTTTTTTATTTTAATTAATATAATTATTATGTTAACATTATTAATTTTTTAAATTTTTTATATTTATATAATCAGACCGAAGATCGGATAATTGAGACGTATATACACAATTTAAGTTGAAGGGCGCCACGTGTAATTGAACAATAATTGCAAGATGCGGGATTCTTGCATGTGTCTCGTATGCTCGGGGGGACTAAATTGGAGCTCGAACTTATCAACGCTTTGCTGGAAAGATGGAGACCTGAGACACATATTTTATATTACACTTGAGGATGTAGCATTATAGCTCGGTTTATTGGTTGATGGGGCAGTTGTTACAGGGGTAGTAAGCATTGGCGATTGAAGCGCAATTTGCAACCAACTAATTCTTTTATTGTAGCCAGATAGAGATGAAATGGTTAGAAGTCAATTGTTCATATATCAACAACTCCGCTAGTATCGTTGGAAGACAACAATACGTGCGAGCATTCATATTGAGGTTAATCGGGGGGTCTTCTAATGCAAGATAAATCTCGAAATCTGGTATATTTAAGGTGGCTCCTACAATTAATCGACTTAAAAGAAGTGACGCGACTCAGTAGGGGATCAACTATATGGTGACATTATACCAAGAGATTTGCGGGCAACAAAAACTTGCGTGGGTAGTATTTCGCTTTCATGACTTGCGCGAGTAAACTTGTGGGTTGGTAATTAGCTTCCACCCTTGCTTTGCCAACAAGGTTTTTTTAAATGACAATAAATCTTTAAACCCAATCCCCCATTGTGCCTTGGGGATACATAATGACGCCCAATGACACCAATGAATACCTTTTTTTGTTTTTACATTTTTCCACCAGAATTTACACATAATATTCTTAAAATCTCGGCATAATGAAATTGGTAATCTGAAACATTGCATAGCATAGATTGGGATGGCTTGTAAAACTGATTTGATAAACACCGCTTTCCTTCTAATGGACAAATTACGAATACTCCAATTTTTCACTTTTGTAAAAAAAATTCCTTGCATTCTACAAAAGCATTTCTCTTTCTCCTTCCCACCATCATTGGTAATCCAAGATATTTTTCGGGATTATTGGATATACGAATCCCCAGATCACTCCCTATTTGATGCTTGACCGCCTCGCTAACGTTATTACTGAAGTAAATCAATGATTTTTCAAAATTCATCAATTGTCCTCAAATCTTTTCATACTAATTGACTACTGATTTTTAGCTAAAGCTCCTTCCGTTGTTGCTTTTCCAAATAAAATACTATCATCAGCGAAAAATAAATGGGTTATTGACAACCCTCCTCTCCTCACTTTTGCCTATTCAATTTTTCCTTCCCTTTTTGCAATGTTAAGGAGTCATGAAAAACCTTCAGCACAAATGATGAATAGATATGGGCTTAAGGGATCTCCTTGCTTTATTCCTTTAGTGGGGTTGAACTCATCCCTTTTCCCTCCATTAAGTACAACTAAATATGAAACGCTTTTGATGCATCGCATAATCAATGATACCCACTTGTCACAGAATCCAAGATTTCTCATCATATTTTCTATGAAATTCTATTCTGACCTGTCGTATGCTTTGCTCATGTCTAATTTTAAGGCAAAAGACCCTAGACCATATCTTTTCTTCTTGAAGGAATGCAATAATTCATATGCCACTAGAATGTTGTCAGTAATCTGTCTACCTGGCACAAAAGCAAATTGTGTTTCCTCAATGCAATAACTAAGGGCCTTTTTAAATCTGTTAACTATAGCTTTTGAAATTAATTTTATATACTACATTCCAAAGGCTAATTGGTCTAAATTGACCAATATTTTTTGGTGTTTGAATTTTAGGAATAAGTACGATATTAGTTCTGTTAATAGCACCTAATTCTCCTTGATTATTTAAGATTTGTAAGCAAAATCTAGTTATATCATTCCCTATAATATGCCAATATTTTTGAAAGAAGAGAGTAGGGAATCCATCCATACCTGAAGCCTTTAGAGGAGCCATTGATTTTAGTGCTTCCCGCAACTCTTCTTCTTTAAAATTAGCTAATAGTTCCTCATTAAGGTGTCCAGGAATGCAAGACTGAACTTCTATCCATAAATTCTCACAATCTTGCAAGGGTTTTAAGGAGAAAAGATCGTTGATGTAACACTCCTTACCCGTATTCAACGCCGGAACAAGGTAAGAGGCATTACCGAACTTACAACACGAACATTCATACAATTCCGAGTCATAAATTTGCGTCCAAATTAAAACCATTTGTATTCGATCATAAAGTCCCTAATACGAGCCTACGAGGCCCAAAACATGCTTTAGAAGTGGTTCGGGACTAAACCGAGAACTTTAGAAATTTTAAAAAAAACTTAGAATTTCTGCTATAAGCAGGGCTCACACGCCCATGTGGTACAAGGGACACGCCCGTGTGTGTAACAGCCCGTTTTTGAGTCAAATCGGAACAGTGGTTTCGGAACCACAAATCTGAAGTTAAAATATTTATTTTATTATAGTTTACAACATGATAGAATTATTATTTGAAAGTTTCGTAAAGGAATTTTACTGTTTGAATGCTTAATTCGGTAAAAAGGACTAAATCGCGTAAAGCATAAATTTTGAGTTCTAATAGTTAAAAGTATTAAATAGCTATGAAATTAAATTTTTAGAGTCCTTATGTTGATATTAGACCATGATTAAGGTTAGTGGACATTTATGTCCATGGTTTATATGTTATATTAAAGTTTTATTAAAGGTTAATTTGGTAATTATAACAATTAAGGTTAAAAATGATAAAAACAATTAGCCATCATCTTCCTTAAGTTTGTTCCACCGAAAATAGAAAAGAAAATAAGGGTTTGAAGCTTCCATGGTTTCGGCACACTCCTAGCTTGATTAAGGTACGGTTTTAGCTCGATTTTTTATGATTTCTATGTTTTGTGATCGTTGCTTCGTATTCTAGCTAGCCCGTACCTTAGATTTTGAATTTGTTAAAGATTTGTCATGTTGTCGTTGTTGAATGTTTGAGTAATTGGATGGTTGATGATGGATTTTGATTAATTGTTGTTAGTTAAACTAGTTTTGTAAGGTTATTTTTGACAAAAAAGTAAAATAGGGATTAAATTGTGAAATTGTAAAATGTGGTGGTTAAAAGTGTGAAATAATGAAAGATATGGGCTGCTAGGAGTCCTTATGAAATTCGGATAGGCATGGGCTGGTACCAAATTGCATGAATTTGCAATTTTATGTGATAAGGACTAAATTGTAAATGATATGAAAGTATAGGGGCAAATGTGTAAATTTGCCAAAAGATGAATTGTGGACTAAATTGAATAGATTGAGTGTTGAATGTATTGAATTTGATAATTTATAGATCAAGAAAAGTCGAGATCAAATTTAGATTGGGGAAAAGGGAAGATTGACGAATAGACGATAGTTTTTATCCGAGCAATACGAGGTAAGTTCGTATAATTAGAATCGAACTTTATATACTTGTGTTTATTTGAAATGTATGTATATGGTTGAGTATTTGATATACTTGTAATACAAATTCTTAATTGATTAAGATTGATTATTACCAAGCCCCGTTTGCACCGTATGAATTCGTAGGATACGAGTGACATGTCACTAGGATTACCGTTTTGGTCGAGCTCCTGCATTTGTTGCGGACTCACCACAGCTCATATGAGCTTCCTGATATATCAGATCACAAGAGCTTACTGTTTTCAGCTCGTCAGAGCTTACCGTTTCAGCTCAATAGAGCTTACTATCCATCAGCTCAGGAGGAGCTTACTGTTCATAGCTCGAAAGAGTGGTAAATGATAAGGAATTGACAGAATACTGATGTATATCACCCGAGAATCCTTTGAAATTATAATGGGTTTAACGGGTATAAATTCTGTTTATACGGATGAATATTGTTACTGAATGAAGTATTGATTATATGATTGGGAATGAAATGTTGAATACAAGATATATTGAGTATTGAATTGTGATAATGGATGATTTAATGTATTAATATGACTAACCTATGGATGAATGTTTGTGTTAGGCATTTGGAAATTGTATAGAGTTTACCTTAATTATTTGTATTGATTTGGTATAAATGATAAGTTTAATTCTAAATTATACGGGCTTACTAAGCTATAAAGCTTACTCTGTTCCTTTTTTCTTTGTTTTATAGAGGTTCGTTAGCTCGCTCGTTTCGAACAAGTCAAAGTTACATATCACACTATCTAGTTGCCGATTGGTACTTATGAACTTGTGAATATATGTAAATATGGCATGTATAGGCCAGGTGTAATGATGATAGAGATGGTTATTTGAGATTGTAGTTTTGGCACATTTTGTGTATAGGTTAAGCCATGCAAATTGGCAAAACTTGGCATTATGTTTTGGTAGTTATGGGCAAATGGTTGATGAATGGAAATATGCAAATGTTATATTGTAATGTGGTTAGTATGTGAATGGACAATGCATGTTATTTATTAGGCATTTGAATACTATGTTAAATTGGTGTAAAATGTGTATGAAATGTCATGGATTGGCTGCCAATTGAGTTGTGAAATGTTGCAATTTATGCTTGTATAGGTATGTGCAAATTGGGTGGCAAATTGGCCTTGCAAATGACCTATTTTTGTCCACACGGGTAGAGACACAGGCGTGTGTCTCAGCCGTGTGCGACACACGGTCATGTTACACGGCCGTGTGTCCCCTGGTGTGGAAATTAAATTGAAGTCAGTATGCTTCACACGGTCTCACACACGGGCGTGTGACTGGCCGTGTGGTACAAGTCAGTATACCCCCTAAAAGGCACACGGCCTAGCATACGGGCGTGTGACTTGGCCGTGTTGAATAAGTCAGTATACCCTACAGTTTTGGCACAGCCTAGTACACGGTCTAACACACTGGTGTGTATGGCCACTTCGAAGGGCACATGGGCTAGACACACGGGCGTGTGGTCGGCCGTGTGACCCAAGTCAATATGTATACCCTGTTTTCACACGGCCTGGGACACGGGCGTGCCTAGAGCCGTGTGGGTGATAAACCATAAATGTAACATATTTTAATTCCATGCTTGGCATATTTTTGGATGATTTATGATGAGAATTAGTGAATTTGATGCTCCTAATCCCTTAAATTCATGTTTTTATACTTAGGAGAGCATTTGGGAGCAAAAGGAGCAAAAAAGGGGCCAAAATCGGAGTTTTCAGGATGCACACGGGCTGCGCACACGCCCATGTGAGCCACACGGGCTGGCCACACGCCCATGTGCCAGCTCGTGTCGATTTCGTACCCTGCTTCCCTATTACATGAAAAAACCCAATTTTTAGGGTTTCTGAGCATTCTAAAGTCTATAAATACACACTAGAAGAGGACCTAAAGGAGGACAGAGAGCACGCAGAGTAGAACGAAGAAATTACTCGAAGGAAGCCGTCGGAATCATCTCGGAAGCAGATCCACTCCAAGATTGAAGATCTCCATCAGGTTCCGTAGAAGTTTTTGGGTTCTTTATGTCTTGTTGTTTTCTTGATTCTAAGATGTTTTCCTTTTACGTTATGAACTAAACTCCCTAAATACCTAGGGAGGATGAAACCTATGATGAATCTTATTATTTAATTATCTGAATTACATGATAAATACTTGTTCTTGTTCTTAATTATGTGTTCTTAACCCTTGATTTAGTATTTTCAAGATATTAATTCAAGTTTGATGTGCTTATTCAGTGGAGCAAAAGTCCCTGTTTAAGAGTAGATCTAGCATAATTAAGCGGAGTTGATTGCAACCCTAGAAATAGGATGACATAAATCTGCCGGATTAGAGTCAAATCTAATAAGAGAATCCATAGATCGAGTTAATACGACGATAGGGGTTTTAATTAGAAAGAGATTTCAATTAATCAACCTAGAGTCAGTTGTTCTTAGTCTCGAAAGAGATATTAACATAATTTAGGGATTTCTACGGATCAAGGCAAGTGAATAAATCGTTTAATTGCAGTCGAATAATAAGTGAAGTCTAGGTGGATTCTTCCTTGGGTATTGTCTTTATCATTGGTTTATTCGATTATTTCCTTCACTCTCTGTCACGTTCATAGTTAATTAGTTAGTTAAAATTTAGATTAAAATAAATCCCCTTAATTATTAGGCTAAATAATAGAAAGATAGTTATTACTAGTACTTTTAGTCCTTGTGGATACGATACTCCGGACTAACCATAGCTATACTACTGTTCGATAGGTGCGCTTGCCTTTGTCGAATTTTTAGTTAGTTTTGAGACCATCAAGTTTTTGGCGCTGTTGCCGGGGACTAAAATATTAAGAACACTTAATTTTTATTACTTTAGCCATTTTCTTTATTTATTTTATTTTTATTGCAATTTATTTTTGTTTTTAGTTTAATTTTCTAATTCTTCTTTTATTTGTTTCTGGCAGGTATCTCTAGTTTATGACTAGAAGAAACCCGTCATGACCTTTATTGTTATAGCGAGATCAAGAGCACAGCTCGCAAAAATCGTAGAGAAGCGAGGCGAAGTCTACAGTATATAGAGGAAGAGCAAGAGGACGATACTAATCTTACCAAGGAGATGGCTAAAAATCAGAACAATCAGCTACCTCCTGTGGTTGCCGCGAATCCTGTGAATCAAAATCCTGCACCTCTTACTATGTACGATTATGCCAAGCCCAATTTAACTGGGGCTGAATCGAGTATTGTTAGACCTGCTATTGCTGCAAATAATTTTGAACTGAAACCTAACACTATTCAAATGATTCAACAGTTTGTTCAGTTTGATGGTTTGCAGGACGAAGACCCAAATACTCATTTGGCTAATTTCTTAGAATTTTGCGACACTTTTAAAATTAATGGCGTTTCTGATGATGCCATTCGCCTTCGGTTATTTCCTTTTTCATTGAGGAATAAAGCTAAACAGTGGTTGAACTCGTTACCACGAGGTTCCATCACTACTTGGGAACAAATGACCTTTCTATTAAAATATTTTCCGCCAGATAAAACGACAAAGTTGAGGAATGATATCTCTTCTTTTGTGCAGATGGATTTAGAAACCCTTTACGATGCATGGGAGAGGTATAAGGACATATTGAGAAGGTGCCCTCACCATGGGTTACCTCTATGGCTACAAGTTCAAACCTTCTACAACGGTTTGAACCCCTCAACTAGGTAACTGATTGATGCAGCCGCCGGTGGGACTCTGAATAACAAAACACTTGAAGCGGCTTACGAATTTATCGAAGAGATGTCACTGAATAATTATCAGTGACAAGTCATGAGGACAAAGCCTAATAAAGCAGCCGGTGTTTTCAACCTTGACGCGGTCACCATGTTATCTAACCAGGTAGAGCTTTTAAATAAAAAAATTGATGGTTTGTATGGTTCTATGCAGGTACATCCGATGATGCAGTACGATACAAATGGAAGAGGGGTGAACAACACAGAATATCTATCCTACAACCCTAGCACAGAGAACGAAGAAGTCAACTATATGGGTAACAATTCTAGACCTCAAAATAATCCCTATAGTAACACTTATAATGCAGGTTGGAGGAACCATCCCAACTTCTCTTGGGGTGGACAAGGAAATCAAAGACCGCAACCCCCTCCAGGCTTTCAACAACCACCTTACCAGCAGAAAAAGAAGCCGAACCTTGAAGAGATGTTGACGAAGTTTATTTCGGTGTCAGAAACTCGCTTCCAAAACACCGAAACAACACAAAAAAATCAACAAGCGTCGATTCAAGGGCTTGAAAATCAAATCGGTCAATTGGCAAAGATGATTTAAGAACGACCACAAGGTAGCTTGCCAAGTAATACTGAAACTAACCCAAGGGAGCAGCTTCATGCGATCACTGTTCGAGATGAAGAAGGGTTAGTTGAACCTGAAACAGAACCGAGGCAAGAAATTATGGTAAGTAAAGGTAAGGTTGAGGTGAGCCACAGTGCACAGAAACCGGTAAGTAACGAATATAAACCTCGTGTGCCATACCCCAACGCGACGAAGAAAGACCATACCAATGAGCAATTTGGTAAATTTCTTAAACTCTTAAAAAAGTTACGTATTAACTTACCATTTATTGAAGCTCTTTCGCAGATGCCTAACTCAGTTAAATTTTTAAAGGAGCTTTTAACAAAAAAACGGAAGTTAGATGATGCGTCCCACGTGGAGCTAAATGCAGTCTGCTTAGCCATTTTACAAAATAAACTACCCACCAAATTGAAAGATCCAGGGAGTTTTACTATTCCTTGTTTAATTGGTAGTTTAAATGTTAACCATGCTTTGGCTGATTTAGGGGCAAGTATTAATGTCATGCCCTATAAAATGTTTAAACAACTAGGTCTTGGGAAACCCAAACAAACTAGGATGAGCATTCAATTGGCAGATAAAACTATTAGATTTCCTAGGGGTATTATTGAGGATGTGCTTGTAAAAATTGATAAATTTATATTCCCAGTTGACTTTGTTGTTCTAGACATGGATGGGGATAGTGACGTACCTTTAATTTTAGGACGACCCTTTTTAGCAACTGCTAGAACTATTATAGATGTTGGCACAGGTGAATTGATACTTCGTGTAGGTGATGACACGATTAAACTCCAAGCTCGTGATTCTGTTAGGATATCTAGTAATCGAGATGATATTGCAAGTTCTTTTGATGTGAGTAACCTCGCGGCTCAACCTTCTTTGCAGGAAATTCCTCGGAAAAAGGTGATAGAGCCATAGTCCAGCTCAACTAACAAAAATAGAATAACTCATGAAGAACGAAGGCTTCAGATCGATGAACTAGACGAATGGCGGACACATGTCAGGGAGAGACAAAAAATACACGATACAAAACCGAAACAAAGCCATGACAAACATAAGGATGGAACGAGTCAATTTAAGATTGGGGACCAGGTTTTATTAGACGAAAAGGACCCTCGAATTGCCACTTCAGAGCTTATTCCAAACAGAGCAACTCTTCTTACGGTACTGAATGTTTTCCCATACGGTACAGTCGAGGTAAATCATTCTAAATTTGGCACTTTTAAAGTAAATATTACTCGGCTCAAACCGTATGTTGATAATAGAATTGATAGCGAGAAAGAGGAGTCTCGACTCCACGAACCACCATAACCGAGCAAAAATGAGGTAAGTCGAGTTAGACTCTAAACAAGCGCTTCTCGGGAGGCAACCCGAGCACTAACCCTACTAATTAGTTTATTTTTACTTCTTTTCATGTTTAAATGCAGGTTTTTGACCCACACGGCCTGGACACACGGGCGTGTCCTTGGCCGTATGGAAACAGGGCTAAAATTTTTCCAAAAATCGACAAAGACACGGCCTTAAATTAAACCACACGGGCGTGGTCCACACGGCCTCGACACACAGGTGTGTCCTAGGCCGTGTGAAACCTGGAGCAAATTTTTTTTGAATTTTAAAACAAGTCAGAGAGTTACACGGGCAAGGCACACGGCCGTGTGTGAGACACGGCCTAGCCACACGGGCGTGTGGGAGGTCACACGGGCATGGGAGAAGCGAAGGACGATATACATGGCCGTACGACTCGGCCGTGTGGACTATACGGCCTGGACACACGGGCATGTTCGAGGCTGTGTGAAGACTGGGCTATTTTTTTCCCTCGACAAACACGGGTTGAAAACAAGCCACACGGGTGTGTGACACGCCCGTATGGCTCAACAGGGACCCTCACAAAACCGTGTCACCCCATAAAAACCCTAACCCCTTTTCTCTTTTCTTATTTTTTCTTCTTGTTTTATCTTATTTCTATTTCTATTTTTATTTTTATTTGTCTTTTATGTTTCTTATTATCTTTTAAAGACTTGTCTATTATATTTTGAACTTTATTTTAGTTATTATGGTTGTTCCTAATCGAGTAATCCTTTAATCTTCTCCACCAGTTGTGTTTATTTTCTTAATAGCTTGCTCAAAATCATGCACTACATTTAGCCTTCTCTACAATTCCGCTAGTCACTAATTTGAGGACTTCATCCAAAATTCAGGGCAGTTTCACTTCTCTCCCTCTCTTATGATATTCTACTTATACTGTCATTATATATATTCATACATTGAGGACAATGTACATCTTAAGTATGGGGAGGTTATTTATATGATTATTAGAAAATCCCTGAATTATGTCTTGTATTCAAGTAATTTTCTCATTTTACTATTAGAATGAATTCTTATCGATTTTTTATTTTTATTGATATGTTTTAGATTAAATTCATAGGTAATTGTGCAATGATTTTTTAAACTTTAAGACATTAGAGAATCAAGCATGATAAGTCTATTTTCAGAATAAATAAAAAATTGCTAGGTTGTTTCCCTAAATTTAAATATTACCTTGAAGTTTGAGATTTACGAGATTGACATCAAAAATCGTAATTTTTGTGAGATTTTGAGCCTTTAGAGCATACACTTTTCTTGCTCACTTTATTTATGGTTATGAGTGTGTCAATATTGATTTGTTATTCTAAAACTTGCTTCGATTATACATATTGAGACCACACCTTTGATTTGATATACTGAGATGATAAAGGCACCTAGGTTTTAACCCACTTATCCCAAAAAGCCTACCTTCATAATTAACCCTTAGTGAACCCCTTTGAGCCTAATAAACCATTTCTTGATCTACCCTTAATATTAACCCATAACACATTCTTTTTGATTCATTGAGAATTTTTCCTATTGTATTGACCCCCTTTTTGTCGAGATTTGATTTGGTCAGTTGCCTAACTATGTTCTTTTGTTCCAGTTGTTAAATTATCTCTTTTATCCTTCACGAAAAAAAAAGTGAAAAAAAAGTGAAAAATAAAGTACATTTATTTTAATTATTACTAGTTCTATGTTATTTGAGCTTAAACGGTTAATTTCACATTTGGAGAAGAAGCTCGTGTTATTATTGATAAGTTTTCAATTGATGTAATTATTCAGTATTGGTTTATTTTTCTAGTTAGGTAAATTGTCAATTCGATCTCGATTTTAACCTTCTTTTTCAGCCTTTATCCACACCTTTAACCCAAGCCCCATTACAACCCTTTAAAGACCTTTTGATTTGTGTATCATCTCATTTTATAGTGGTGGAGATTTGATTTTCATGCAAGCCTATGGTAATAACTTTTCATTGTTTGACTTTTGAGCTCTTAATTTTTGAACTTTGAACACTTTGAGTGATTTGAGCGAATCTTTAGTGAGGATGTCGAATCTTGTCTGTTTTGAATTAAAGGTAATTATTTAGATAAGGGGAAACACCTATGTTTTCATGCTATAAAAATGTGTGACTTGGATTGTTTGAATCTTTAGTGCTCTTTTAGTTAAACTATCAATGTCTGATTATTTATGAATTATGATAAAACATTATTGATGAGAATTATGAATTGAGAAAGCTTAATTTTATTTGTGAGTTGAGGATTTTGCTTGAGGACAAGCAAATGCTTAAGTGTGGGGATATTTGATAAACCATAAATGTAACATATTTTAATTCCATGCTTGGCATATTTTTGGATGATTTATGATGAGAATTAGTGAATTTGATGCTCCTAATCCCTTAAATTCATGTTTCTATACTTAGAAGAGCATTTGGGAGTAAAAAGAGCGAAAAAGGGGCCAAAATCGGAGTTTTCAGGATCCACACGGGCTAGGCACACGCCCATGTGAGCCACACGGGCTGGCCACATGCCCATGTGCCAGCCCGTGTCGATTTCGCACCATGCTTCCCTGTTACGTGGAAAAACCCAATTTTTAGGGTTTTTGAGCATTCTAAAGTCTATAAATACACACCAGAATAGGACCTAAAGAAGGACTGAGAGCACACAGAGTAGAATGAAGAAATTACTCGAAGGAAGCCGTCAGAATCATCTCGGAAGTAGATCCACTCCAAGATTGAAGATCTCCATCAAGTTCTTTAGAAGTTTTTGGGTTCTTTATGTCTTGTTGTTTTCTTGATTCTAAGATGTTTTCCTTTTACGTTATGAACTAAACTCCCAAAATACCTAGGGAGGATGAAACCTATGATGAATCTTATTATTTAATTATCTGAATTACATGATAAATACTTGTTCTTGTTCTTAATTATGTGTTCTTAACCCTTGCTTTAGTATTTTCAGGATATTAATTCAAGTTTGATGTGCTTATTCAGTGGAGCAAAAGTCCCTATTTAAGAGTAGATCTAGCATAATTAAGCGGAGTTAATTGCAACCCTAGAAATAGGATGACATAAATCTGCCGGATTAGAGTCAACTCTAATAAGGGAATCCATAGATCGAGTTAATGCGACGATAGGGGTTTTAATTAGAAAGAGATTTCAATTAATCAACCTAGAGTCAGTTGTTCTTAGTCTCGAAAGAGATATTAACATAATTTAGGGATTTCTACGGATCAAGGCAAGTGAATAAATCGTTTAATTCAGAGTCAGAATAATAAGTGAAGTCTAGGTGGATTCTTCCTTGGGTATTGTCTTTATCATTGGTTTATTCGATTATTTCCTTCACTCTTTGTCGCGTTCATAGTTAATTAGTTAGTTAAAATTTAGATTAAAATAAATCCTCTTAATTATTAGGCTAAATAATAGAAAGATAGTTATTACTAGTACTTTTAGTCTTTGTGGATACGATATTCCGGACTCACCATAGCTATACTACTGTTCGATAGGTGTGTGATCGCTGTGGATCAGAGCTTTAAAATTTATAAAAAGAATGATCGAACCTGAAAACTAACTCTGACAACGATTGAGGTAAGTGCACCTATCGAACAGTAGTATAGCTTAGGCAAGACCGAATTATTGAACCCAATGGAACTAAAAGTACTAATACTAACTTTCTTTTTATTATCTAGCCTAAAATAAGTGAAGTTGTTTATTAATCTAAATTAATTAACTACTAAACTAAAGACTCTAAGACAAAGAAGAATGAATTTGGAAAATAACTTGGGAAAAACTCAGTTGATTAGGAGATACCCTAGGAAGAATCCACCTAGACTTCACTTGTTATCTAACACTGAACCATACGATTTATTCACTTAGTTTGATCCGTAAGACTCCCTAACGTATATTAAACCCTCTCTCGAGGCGAATAACGTCTAACCCTAGGTTAATTAGTGGAACTCTCGTTCTCTTATAATAACCCCTAGAATAGCGAAGAAATCGATCTATGGATTCCCATATTAGGTTTCACCTAATCCAAAGCAAAAATCTCGTCACCCTATCTCTAGGCGTGCGATCAACTCCGCTTAATTATGTTGGATCTACTCTTAGGCGGTGGTCTATTCCTCCTCCACCTAAGCACATTAAATTTGGATTAAGCTCACATAATTAAGAACAAACTAAGTATTTATCATATAATTGAGAAAACAATAACAAGATTCATCATAGGTTTCATCTCTTCGGGTATTTGAAAGGTTTAGTTCATAACAATAAAGGAAAACATCTCAAGAGAAAAGATAAAACAAAACATAAGAAATCTCTAAAACCCCCTGAAGGAATTGAAGAGGAGATCCTCCGTCTTGAGTATAATTCCGGCTTCTTGAGATGGATCAACTGGCTATCCCCGAGTGAATCCCCACAAATCGCGCTCTTCTCCGGCTTAGCACGACGCCCCTAGGCGATGGCTTTAGGCTCCCCGATGCAGAGGTTTCTGTCGAACTCCCGATTAAGTTGCCCCCTAGGGTATTTATATAGGCTTTGAGATGTGTTACTTGGCCTCCAAGTATCCTAATTTGAGTGCAACTCCTAATTGGGGGTTTAATTAGACTTTGGAGTGTGTTTCTTTGCCTCCAAGCATCCAAATCCGAGTGAAATTGCTCTTTCCAGCGACAGGGTTAGACCGTGTTCTAGATGATTGACTTCGCACGGCCGTGTGGATCCAAGTCCAGGCCGTGTTGATTTTCTCTTTGGCCCGTTTGGGTCCGTTTTGAGCCCGTTTCTCGTTCTTTTTATCCTTGGGTGCTTTCCTGAGTATAAGACATGAAAAGAAAGGATTAAGAGCACCTTTTTACATAAATCAAAGGATAATTCATCCAAAAGCATACTAAATGTGGGATTAAAATATGTTACTATTTCGGTTTATCAAATACCCCCACACTTAAGCTTTTGCTTGTCCTCAAGCAAAATTCTCAACTTACAATTAAAACGAACTTCCCTCAATTTATAATAGTCATTAATAGTGTCTCATCATAATTCAGAGATAATTTATACATGGATAATTCAACTCAAAGAGTCCTAAAAATTCAAACAATCTAAGTCATAGATTTTGTAGCACAAAACATATGTGTCTCCCCTTATCTAGATAATTACCTTTAATTTGAAATCGACAAGGATTGACATCCTCACCAAAGATTCACTCAAATCACTCAAAGTGTTTAAGGTTCAGAATTTAGGCACTCAAAAGTCAAACATGAAGAGTTAATCCCATAGGCTTGCATGAAAAATCAAATCTCCACCACTAAAATATGAGATGAAACACAAATCAAAAGGTCTTTGTTAGGGTTGTAATGGGGCTAGGGTTAAGGTGTGGAGTAAGGCTAAATTAGAGGGTTAGAATCGAGATTGAATTGACAAATTACCTAACTAAGAACTAATGAACTAATAATAATTACATCAATTGAAAACTAAGAATACTAATAATACGAGCTTCTTCTTCGATACTTGGAATTTAAATGTATAAGCTCGTTTAATCTCATAACTAATAATGAATATACTTCGTTTTTTTTCTTTTTTTTAAGAACAAACTAAAAACATAATAAGAGATAAATTACTAAAATTCATAATTAGGTAACTAATCAAATCAAATCTCGATATAAGGGTAGTCAAAAGGAATGGTGATAACAAAAACAAAGGGTTTCTGGGTTAATATTAGCAGTTATGTCAATAAAAAGGGTTGTTAGGATTAAAATGGGTTCACTAGGGGTAAATTTGTAAAGGTAGGCTTTTATGGAGTAAGTGGGTTAAATCCTAGGTGCCTTTATCATCTCTGTATATCAAATCAAAAAATGTGGTCTCGACATGTATAATCGATGCAAGTTCTAGAATAACAAATCAGTGTTGACATACTCATAATCAATAAAGTGAGCAAGAAAAAGAATTTATGCTCTATAAGGCTCAAAATCTCACAAAAATTATGGGTATTATGATGCCAACCTCGTAAATTTCAAACTTCAAAGTAATATTTAAACTCAGTTCGACAACCTAGAAAATTTTTAATTCAGAAAAATAGACTTACCATGCTTGATTCTCTAGTATTCTTAGAATTTAATTATCAATGCACAATTATCAATGACTTAATCTAAAACATATCAATAAAAATCATAATTCAAGGCAAATTTCATTCTAATCATCATATGAGAAACTTACTTTAGGATAAGGCATAATTCAGGGATTTTCAAATAATACTATAGTTAACCCCCCCACACTTAAGATGTACATTGTCCTCAATGTACAAAGATAGATAAAATGGCAATATAGTGAGAAATTCAAAAGATAGGGAGAGAAGTGAAACTTCCTGAATTTTGGATGAAGTTAATGAAAATAAACCGGATTGGATTGGAGGTGAATGTGGGGAAGCGCCTTGAACCGTTTGAATTTGAATCCTCGAAGTAGCCGGCTTGATTTTATTGTATCCTAAGCTAAATCTAAATGGTACGAAAAATAAGAAGAAAATAATAAAGAAAATAAAAATAAAAATGAAAAATAAATGAAAATAAATAAAAAATGAAAATAAAAATAAAAATAAAAATAAAAATGAAAATAAAAAAAGATAAAAGTAAATTGTGATACGGACCACGCCAATGTGCCTCACCCGTGGTGTCCACATCGGCCCAGCCCAAGTGTGTGCAAGGCCGTGTGGTATGGGAATCTAGTTTCACTTATTCGGTTAGTTTGTAGTTAGATCTTTGAAAGTAAAAAATAAAAATATGAAAGTAAAAATAAAATATGAAAATTAAATGAGGTTAGTGCTCGGGTTGCCTCCCGAGAAGCGCTCGTTTATAGTCTTAAGCTAGACTTTACCTTTCATTCGTATGGTCGTGGTGGTTTGAGGAGGTGAAAATCCTTTCTCATGCGACCAACTCGATTTTTGATATAAAATTTAAGTCGAGTAGTGTTTACCTCAAAAGTACTGAATTTAGGATTGCTTACCTCGACTGGCCCGTATAGGAAGACATTAAGTGCCTAAAAAGTGATTTCTTCGTTTGTCTTGAGGTCTGAATTGGCGATTCGAGGGTCTTCCTTATTCAACAATACCTGATCCCCTATTTTGAAGTGATTTGTTGTTCCTATCAGCTCGTCTGGGGTTGCCGTCGGTTTTACTTCGTGTATTCCTAGTTTCTCTTTAAAATGTGTTTTCCACTCGTCTAGTTCATCGACCTGAAGCCTTAGTTCTTCATGAATTATTTCTTTATGGGTAAGAGGTCTAAGATCTAGCACAGCTAGGTGATTTCGTGATGCTTCCTGTAAAGAAGGTTGAACCAAATGGTTATCAATAAAATTAACGTTCGTACCTTTATTACTCGATGTCCTGGCTGAGTCAAGAGCTTGAAGAGTGATTGTTTCGTCGTCTACACGAAGTGTGAGTTCACCGACTTCTTCCTCTGTGTGGTCTTTCTTTGTTGCATCAGGATATGGCACACGAGGTTGGTACTCTGTAATTGTCGGTTTTGGTATATCATGGTACACTTAAACCTTACCTTCACTTACCACAGGTTCTTCCCTTGAGTTTGGTTCGTCTAACCCTTCACTATCGTAAATGGCTTGATTTTGCTCACTCGGGTTAGTTTCGGTGATTGCTTGGCAAGCTTCCTTGTGGTAGTTCTCGAGATCGACTTAGCAAGTTGTATAACCGACTTAGTAAGTTCCCCAACCGACTCAAGAAGTTCCCCAACTTGGCTCTCGATCCCTTTGATCGATGCTTGTTAGTCATTAAGTGTTGTCTCATTTTTTTGGAGACGGTTATCTGTAGCTGCCATGAATTTTGTCAGCATCTCTTCAAGGTTCGACTCGTCTTCCTGTTGGTGAGGTGGTTGTTGAAAATTTAAAGGAAGTTCCTGTCTTTGGCTACTTTGATCATCCCACGAGAAATTAGGATGGTACCTCCAAGCTGCATTATAAGTGTCACTATAAAGTTATTTTGAGGTTTAGAATAGTTACTCATATAGTGGACTTGTTCGCTTTCCATGCCATGTCCGTAGGGTGGGTACTCAGGATTCGCCACGCCTCCGCTTGTTTCACACTGCATAACTGGATGTACCTACGAGGAATCGTATAAACCATTAAATTTTTATGTAACATCTCTAATCGGTTTGATAGCACAGTTCTTGGGTCGAGGTCGTAGATATCGGCCGCTTTTGTTGGCTTTGTCTCGTAATTTGCCAGCGATAGTTATTGAGTGCCATCTCCTCTATCTGTCAAAATCAAATAAAATAAAATTTAGCAAAGTAATAATAATAAAAAAATAATAAAATAAATTACAGAAAATAAAAAATGGCTAAAGTAATAAAAATAGAGCTTTCTTAATATTTTAGTTCCCAAGAACGCGCAAAAAAACTTGATCATTTGTGAATCGAGCTTTAAAATTTATAAAAGAATGATCGAACACAAAACTAACTCGACAACGATTGAGGCAAGTGCACCTATCGAACAGTAGTATAGCTTAGGCAAGACCGGATTATCGTACCCAAAGGGACTAAAAGTACTAATACTAACTTTCTTTTTATTATCTAGCCTAAAATAAGTGAAGTTGTTTATTAATCTAAATTAATTAACTACTAAACTAAAGACTCTAAGACAAAGAAGAATGAATTTGGAAAATAACTTGGGAAAAACTCAGTTGATTAGGAGATACCCTAGGAAGAATCCACCTAGACTTCACTTGTTATCTAACACTGAACCATACGATTTATTCACTTAGTTTGATCTGTAAGACTCCCTAACGTATATTAAACCCTCTCTCGAGGCGAATAACGTCTAACCCTAGGTTAATTAGTGGAACTCTCGTTCTCTTATAATAACCCCTAGAATAGCGAAAGAAATCGATCTATGGATTCCCATATTAGGTTTCACCCTAATCCGGAAAAATCTCGTCACCCTATCTCTAGGCGTGCGATCAACTCTGCTTAATTATGTTGGATCTACTCTTAGGCAGGATCTATTCCTCCTCCACCTAAGCACATTAAATTTGGATTAAGCTCACATAATTAAGAACAAACTAAGTATTTATCATAAAATTCAGAAAACAATAACAAGATTCATCATAGGTTTCATCCCCTTCGGGTATCCGAAGGGTTTAGTTCATAACAATAAAGGAAAACATCTCAAGAGAAAAGATAAAACAAAACATAAGAAATCCCTAAAACCCCCTGAAAGAATTGAAGAGGAGATCCTCCGTCTTGTGTATAATTCCGGCTTCTTGAGATGGATCAACTGGCTATCCCCGAGTGAATCCCCACAAATCTGCCTTCTCTGGCTTAGCACGACGCCCCTAGACGATGGCTTTAGGCTCCCCTCGACAGAGGGTTTCTGTCGAACTCCCTAATTAAGTTGCCCCCTAGGGTGTTTATATAGGCTTTGAGATGTGTTACTTGGCCTCCAAGTATCCTAATTTGAGTGCAACTCCTAATTGGGGGTTTAATTAGACTCTGGAGTGTGTTTCTTTGCCTCCAAGCATCCAAATCCGAGTGAAATTTCTCTTTCCAGCGACAGGGACACGGCCATGGCACACGCCCGTGTGGATCGTGGCCAGGCCGTGCTCAGACTTCTTTAATGAGGCACGGCCGTGTGAATCGGGGTTAGACCGTGTTCTAGATGATTGACTTGGCACGGCCGTGTGGATCCAAGTCCAGGCCGTGTCGATTATCTCTTTGGCCCGTTTGGGTCCGTTTTGAGCCCGTTTCTCGTTCTTTTTATCCTTGGGTGCTTTCCTGAGTATAAGACATGAAAAGAAAGGATTAAGAGCACCTTTTTACATAAATCAAGGGATAATTCATCCAAAAGCATACTAAATGTGGGATTAAAATATGTTACTATTTCGGTTTATCAAATACCCCACACTTAAGCTTTTGCCTGTCCTCAAGCAAAATTCTCAACTTACAATTAAAACGAACTTCCCTCAATTTATAATAGTCATTAATAGTGTCTCATCATAATTCAGAGATAATTTATACATGGATAATTCAACTCAAAGAGTCCTAAAAATTCAAACAATCTAGGTCATAGATTTTGTAGCACAAAACATAGGTGTCTCCCCTTATCTAGATAATTACCTTTAATTTGAAATCGACAAGGATTGACATCCTCACAAAAGATTCACTCAAATCACTCAAAGTGTTTAAGGTTTAGAATTTAGGCACTCAAAAGTCAAACATGAAGAGTTAATCCCATAGGCTTGCATGAAAAATCAAATCTCCACCACTGAAATATGAGATGAAACACAAATCAAAAGGTCTTTGTTAGGGTTGTAACGGGGCTAGGGTTAAGGTGTGGAGTAAGGCTAAATTAGAGGGTTAGAATCGAGATTGAATTGACAAATTACCTAACTAAGAACTAATGAACTAATAATAATTACATCAATTGAAAACTAAGAATACTAATAATACGAGCTTCTTCTTCGATACTTGGAATTTAAATGTATAAGCTCGTTTAATCTCATAACTAATAATGAATATACTTCGTTTTTTTTCTTTTTTTTAAGAACAAACTAAATACATAATAAGGGATAAATTACTAAAATTCATAATTAGGCAACTAATCAAATCAAATCTCGATATAAGGGTAGTCAAAAGGAATGGTATAACAAAAACAAAGGGTTTCTGGGTTAATATTAGCGGTTATGTCAATAAAAAGGGTTGTTAGGACTAAAAGGGGTTCACTAGGGGTTGATTTGTAAAAGGTAGGCTTTTATGGAGTAAGTGGGTTAAATCCTAGGTGCCTTTATCATCTCTGTATATCAAATCAAAAAATGTGGTCTCGACATGTATAATCGATGCAAGTTCTAGAATAACAAATCAGTGTTGACATACTCATAATCAATAAAGTGAGCAAGAAAAAGAATTTATGCTCTATAAGGCTCAAAATCTCACAAAAATTATGGGTATTATGATGCCAACCTCGTAAATTTCAAACTTCAAAGTATTATTTAAACTCAGTTCGACAACCTAGAAAATTTTTAATTCAGAAAAATAGACTTACCATGCTTGATTCTCTAGTATTCTTAGAATTTAATTATCAATGCACAATTATCAATGACTTAATCTAAAACATATCAATAAAAATCATAATTCAAGGCAAATTTCATTCTAATCATCATATGAGAAACTTACTTTAGGATAAGGCATAATTCAGGGATTTTCAAATAATACTATAGTTAACCCCCCCACACTTAAGATGTACATTGCCCTCAATGTACAAAGATAGATAAAATGGCAATATAGTGAGAAATTCAAAAGATAGGGAGAGAAGTGAAACTTCCTGAATTTTGGATGAAGTTAATGAAAATAAATCGGATCGGATTGGAGGTGAATGTGGGGAAGCGCCTTGAACCGTTTGAATTTGAATCCTCGAAGTAGCCGGCTTGATTTTATTGTATCCTAAGCTAAATCTAAATGGTACGAAAAATAAGAAGAAAATAATAAAGAAAAAAAATGAAAATGAAAAATAAATGAAAATAAATAAAAAATGAAAATAAAAATAAAAATAAAAATAAAAATAAAAATGAAAATAAAAAAAAGATAAAAGTAAATTGTGATACGGTCCACGCCAATGTGCCTACCCGTGGTGTCCACACGGCCACGGCCACGGCATTGTGCAAGGCCGTGTGGTATGGGAATCGTGTTTCACTTATTCGGTTAGTTTGTAGTTAGATGCTGAAAGTAAAAAAATAAAAATATGAAAGTAAAAAATAAAATATGAAAATTAAATGAGGTTAGTGCTCGGGTTGCCTCCCGAGAAGCGCTCGTTTATAGTCTTAAGCTAGACTTTACCTTTCATTCGTATGGTCGTGGTGGTTTGAGGAGGTGAAAATCCTTCCTCATGCGACCAAACTCGGTTTTTGATATAAAATTTAAGTCGAGTAGTGTTTACCTCAAAAGTCTTCGAATTTAGGATTGCTTACCTCGATCGCCCGTATAGGAAGACATTAAGTACCTCAAAAGTGATTTCTTCGTTTGTCTTGAGGTCCGAATTGGAGATTCGAGGGTCGTCCTTATTCAACAATACCGATTCCCTATTTTGAAGTGATTTGTTGTTCCTATCACCGTCTGGGTTGCCGTCGGTTTTACTTCGTGTATTCCTAGTTTCTCTTTAAAGTGTGTTTTCCAATCGTCTAGTTCATCGACACAAGCCTTAGTTCTTCATGAATTATTTCTTTATGGGTACGAGGTCTAAGATCTAGCTCACTAGGTGATTTCGTGATGCTTCTCTGTAAAGAAGGTTGAACCAAATGGTTATCAATAAAATTAACGCTCGTACCTTTATTACTCGATGTCCCGGGCCGAGTCAAGAGCTTGAAGAGTGATTGTTTCGCTGCGTCTACATGAAGTGTGAGTTCACCGACTTCTTCCTCGTGGTGGTCTTTCTTTGTTGTATCGGGATATGGCACACGAGGTTGGTACTCTGTAATTGCTTAGGTTTTGGTATATCATGGTACACTTAAACCTTACCTTCACTTACCACAGAGTTCTTCCCTTGAGTTTGGTTCGTCTAACCCTTCACTATCGTAAATGGCTTGATTTTGCTCACTCGGGTTAGTTTCAGTGATTGCTTGGCAAGCTTCCTTGTGGTAGTTCTAAGATCGACTTAGCAAGTTGTATAACCGACTTAGTAAGTTCCCAACCGACTCAAGAAGTTCCCCAACTTGGCTCTCGATCCCTTTGATCGATGCTTGTTGGTCATTAAGTGTTGTCTCATTTTTTTGGAGACGGTTATCTGTAGTCGCCATGAATTTTGTCAAGATCTCTTCAAGGTTCGACTCGCCTTCTGTTGGTGAGGTGGTTGTTGAAAATTTAAAGGAAGTTCTGTCTTTGGCTACTTTGATCATCCCACGAGAAATTAGGATGGTACCTCCAACCTGCATTATAAGTGTCACTATAAAAGTTATTTTGAGGTTTAGAATAGTTACTCATATAGTGGACTTGTTCGCTTTCCATGCCATGTCCGTAGGGTGGGTACTCAGGATTCGCCACGCCTCCGCTTGTTTCACACTGCATAACTGGATGTACCTGCGAGGAACCGTATAAACCATTAAATTTTTTATGTAACATCTCTAATCGGTTTGATAGCTCGTCTTCGGGTCGAGGTCGTAGATATCAATTTGCTTTTGTTGGCTTTGTCCTCGTAACTTGCCACTGATAGTTATTCAGTGCCATCTCCTCTATCTGCCAAAATCAAATAAAAGAAAATTTAGCAAAGTAATAAAAAAAATAAATTGCAGAAAATAAAAAAAAATGGCTAAAGTAATAAAAATAGAGCTTTCTTAATATTTTAGTTCCCCGGCAACGGCGCCGAAAACTTGATCGCTGTGAATCAGAGCTTTAAAATTTATAAAAAGAATGATCGAACCTGAAAACTAACTCTGACAACGATTGAGGCAAGTGCACCTATCGAACAGTAGTATAGCTTAGGAAAGACCGGATTATCGAACCCAAAGGAACTAAAAGTACTAATACTAACTTTCTTTTTATTATCTAGCCTAAAATAAGTGAAGTTGTTTATTAATCTAAATTAATTAACTACTAAACTGAAGACTCTAAGACAAAGAAGAATGAATTTGGAAAATAACTTGGGAAAAACTCAGTTGATTAGGAGATACCCTAGGAAGAATCCACCTAGACTTCACTTGTTATCTAACACTGAACCATACGATTTATTCACTTAGTTTTATCCGTAAGACTCCCTAACGTATATTAAACCCTCTCTCGAGGCGAATAACGTCTAACCCTAGGTTAATTAGTGGAACTCTCGTTCTCTTATAATAACCCCTAGAATAGCGAAGAATCGATCTATGGATTCCCATATTAGGTTTCACCCTAATCCGGCAAAATCTCGTCACCCTATCTCTAGGCGTATGATCAACTCTGCTTAATTATGTTGGATCTACTCTTAGGCAGGGTCTATTCCTCCTCCACCTAAGCACATTAAATTTGGATTAAGCTCACATAATTAAGAACAAACTAAGTATTTATCATAAAATTCAGAAAACAATAACAAGATTCATCATAGGTTTCATCCCTCTTCTGTATCCGAAGGGTTTAGTTCATAACAATAAAGGAAAACATCTCAAGAGAAAAGATAAAACAAAACATAAGAAATCCCTAAAACCCCCTGAAGGAATTGAAGAGGAGATCCTCCGTCTTGAGTATAATTCCGGCTTCTTGAGATGGATCAACTGGCTATCCCCGAGTGAATCCCCACAAATCTGCCTTCTCTGGCTTAGCACGACGCCCCTAGACGATGGCTTTGGGCTCCCCTCGACAGAGGGTTTCTGTCGAACTCCCCGATTAAGTTGCCCCCTAGGGTGTTTATATAGGCTTTGAGATGTGTTACTTGGCCTCCAAGTATCCTAATTTGAGTGCAATTCCTAATTGGGGGTTTAATTAGACTTTGCAGTGTGTTTCTTTGCCTCCAAGCATCCAAACCGAGTGAAATTGCTCTTTCCAATGACAGGACACGGCCATGGCACACGCGCCGTGTGGATCGTGGCGTGCCATGCTCGGACTTCTTTAATGAGGCACGCACCGTGTGAATCGTGGTTAGACCGTGTTCTAGATGATTGACTTGGCACACTAGTGTGGATCCAAGTCCAGTCAGAATGCATCGAATTTGACCCTAATTGGAGCGGTGGTTTCGGGACCATGAATCGAGCTCGAGAAATTTTTAAATATTATATTTTGTGTTTATTATATGTGAATTAATGAGTGTGAAAGTTTCAGAGAAAAATTTAATTGTTTATGTGTTTAATTTAGAAAAAGGACTTAATCGCGTAAAAGGTAAAAGTCCCAAACTATAGTGAAAATGCACTAAATTGATTGTGGCTTTCTAATTTGGAGTATTAAAAGGGAAATTAACCCATTTTATGAGTTAGTGGGCAGCAAAGGTCAAGTATGACCTTATGTTATAAGTTGTTAATATTATTAATTAAAGGATAAATAAGTAAGTTAGTAAATACTATAATATATGTTAATTAAAAACATGAATTAAAGGTTGTCTTCATCCTTTGGCTACCGAAATAACAAAAGAAAAGCTTGGTTTAAAAGCTTAAGCATTCGGTCATGGTGTTAGCTTGAATTAAAGGTTAGTTTTTAATCAGTTTTCGATAATTTTTACGTTTTTGAGATCGTTGCTTCGAACAGTAGCTGACCCATGTTAGAATTTTAAAATTTGAACATGTTTGATATTTGGCCATGGCTAAATGTTGATGTTTTATGATGTTTGATGGAAAAATATTAAAGTTATGTTAGAAATCTACAAGTTTTGAAATGGAAATTTTAGTAAATTTGAGTGTTTTGGGCTAAATTGCAAAAATGAATTTTTGAGGGGGCTAAAATGCAAAATAAATGAAAGAAATGGATTAGTATGGTCCTTGTGAACATTCGGCCCTAAGGTGTTGTAGTGAAATTTTGTATATTTTGTGTTTTGTGCAAATAGGACTAAATTGTAAAAAAATGTGAAACCCTAGGGGTAAAATGGTAATTTGCCCATTTATGTGTTTTGGGACTAAATTGAAATGAAATGTACTTGAATGAGCTGAATTTTAATGTGTTTAGATCAAGAACAAAGAAAAACGGATTTGGATCGGGGAAAGACGAAGGTTATCGAATAGCCGGTCTACGCGGTCCGTTGACGGTCGAGGTAAGTTCTTAAGCAAATGTATGTTAAAGAATTAATTATGAGTATAGAGTATGATAATTTGGAAATTTAAAGTACTAAAATATGTGTTGGCCGAATATGGGGTATAATATCGTATTGAATTTATTTTTGTTAAATATGATGTGAATGAGTATGTTCGGTTGAATATGTGAAAGTAATATGTTGTATATGTGATGGTTGTGATCTTAGTACTAAGTAAATTGTGTTGAAATGTTGAAATGTTGAAATTTGGGCTTCAAGCCTAGCGAGCCCTAATGCCTAGGTGATTTAATTCGGGCTTCGAGCCCAGCGTGCCTTGTTGGTGATCTATTTCGTGCTTGATCCCTAGCGTGCCTTGTGCGGTGAATGTATCGGGCTTAATTCTAGCAAAGCTAAATGCGGTGATGTATTATGAGTAGAGAATTCATGAATCATTTACGAGGTGGAATGTAATTACTTCAATAAACAAAATGCTAGGGTAAGTATAAATATTTATAGATGCAAGGAACGAGGTAAGTTATTATCTTTCCTTCCGAATTAGATAAGTTGTGAAATGGTCAAGGTTGTCGAGAATGAATTTATATGATATGAGCAATTGATCTATTCATTTATGAGTATGATATGTATATTGAAATATAAGCTTGGTAATATCTTGAGATTCGGTCATTTGTGCAAATGTCAAAGGTGAAAATCATCAAAGATGCTTACATATTTGTATGTCTAATTGCATGTGATTGGGATATATTTTACATTTATTAGTTAAGGAATATGCGAATGTTTAAGGCTTTTAAGTGCTTTGGAGAGTTGTATGCCTTTGATAAGAAAATAATGGATGCTAAGTTAAAGAGATGGCAATTCGGCTATAATGGAACTATGGGTTAAATTATTGTATTTAATGTCATAGACAAATTGATATATATATATATGTGTTTATTATGTTTGAATGCTTAATTACTGAATTGTAAATGCTTAAGACTTACTAAGCTAGTGAGCTTACTTGTGTGATATGTTTTCCTTTGTTTTATAGATTTCGTTCAAGCTACGGGCTCAAAGGATCGTCAGAAGAATCATCCACACTATCAACTCCTTTTTGGTACTTATATATGTGGTTTTTGAATCAAAAAGGCATGTATAGGTTAGACTAAGTTGTTAAATCAATGAACTTTGGTTTTGTTTATAAGCATAACTTAGCCTTGCGAAAAAGGCTTATTCCTTTTGATTAATTTTAGTTATTGTGCTCTTTGATATATTAGTTGGATATATGTATGAATGGTTGTATGCTTGATGTGTTCGGTGCTTGGCAAACTTATTCTTGGCTTGTTATATGCTAATCTAGGTCGTTGTATGATATATAGAGAGTATGTTTGCGGTTAAAATGATTTCATGTTCTTTAAGTCCTATATGTTTATAAATGGATATTAAGTTTGGTCATATGTATTATAGTCATATGAACATGGCTTTTATTTTGTGTTATAATGAGGATATATATATGATTTTCTTTTTAATGGTTAGATGATGCGTATGGTTATGTCATTGTGATGCAAAAGTAGTAAGGATTTGCTTACTTTATATTCGGCCATGGTTTAGGTGTTTGTAATAGATACAATTTGGTCTTGCGAGTAATGACACCATAGGTTGATATTAATTCTTATTCATATGAAATTAGTCAAGGGATATAAGGATGATATGTTTGTTATGTTTATGATTGGTATTCAAGTATGTTTAATGAGGTTTTAATCTCACTTTGGTAAAAATGTGCAATAACATTTGAAATTGGTAAATGTGGAACTTTTGGTTTAGATTTATATATAGGAAATTTGTATGATTAAATTTGGTTAGAAATAATGAAGGTAACCGAATAGGTAGTTATTTATTAGTTCAATGTATGAATTTTAACTATTCTATTTGGTCATTCGAATTATGTGTATTTGTATTTGTTACTTATGTTCAAAATGCTTAAAATGATTATAGACTATATGATAATCTGGTAATGAAATAAAATGGTATATGTATGATGATTTGTTTTTAAAGCAAACGAAATTAGTATGTTAAAAACTGTTCTTTTTGATCACAAATGTAATTTATGATCATATAGGTATGCGATGTATGTACTGTATAAACATCTTAGATTCATTTATATGCATGCAAATGAATTCATGTGAACTTTGAGTTGAGTGATTATTTAATTTAATCTGAATTTTTGGTATGAATTATTAGTTGGATATTGAGAAGTTGAGTATGCGATTTTGGGATCTGATAAATGTATGAATTGCTATAAATGCCTATGATGATCTGAGTCTAGTTCGGTAATGCCTCATAACTCTAGTCCGGCGACGGATACGGGTTAGGGGTGTTACACAGGCCGTGTCGATTTTCTCTTTGGCCCGTTTGGGTCCGTTTTGAGCCCGTTTCTCTTTCTTTTTATCCTTGGGTGCTTTCCTGAGTATAAGACATGAAAAGAAAGGATTAAGAGCACATTTTTACATAAATCAAGGGATAATTCATCCAAAAGCATACTAAATGTGGGATTAAAATATGTTACTATTTCGGTTTATCAGCGTGCTTGCCTTTGTCAAATTTTTAGTTAGTTTTGAGACCATCAGTGGGGCACACGGCCTGTCCACACGGGCGTGTGACCCTTGAAATGTTGAAATTTTTCTAAGTTTCCAAAATTTTCATATGTTATCGGTTTAGTCCCGAACCACTTCTAATGCATGTTTAAGGCATCGTAGGCCTTTATAAGGGACAATGTGTTTGTGATGGAATAGTGTTAGAATATGAATGCATAAATGTATGAGTTTTATTTGTTAAGTGATGTGTATTGATCGGTAATACCTCGTAACCCTATTTCAGTGACGGATACGGGTTAGGGTGTTAGATTTATTGTTATCGGAGCTACAGTTTAGTCGATTCTAGGACTAATGTAGCGTATGTGAGTCTAGCTATACATGCTATATATAAAACTGTGATAGTGTTATGACTCTTGATGTTTTCAAATGTGTTTTATATAGTAAATGGATCCTGAACGAGCCGTAGTTGATGAGTTCGAGAGTAACGCGCCTGCTCCCGCGCAAGGGACAGCGCCATCTGACTCTAGACCCGTAACGGGTAGCCAGGGAGGAGAGGCTAAAGAAGCCTTCTTTCGAATGATGAAAGAATGGTTCATACAATACATTCGTACGAACTTGGCTGCTCAACAATCTCCACCCCCACCTGTTCCCCAACCGATCCCTGTAGTTCCTCAAGGTATTGATCCTCTGCGATTGAATAAACCACCTATTGACAAGATACGAAAACATGGGGCCGAAGACTTTAGAGCCACTGTTAACGATGACCCTGAGAGAGCCGAGTTTTGGCTCGAGAACACGATTCGGGTATTTGATGAACTGTTCTGCACACCTGAAGAATGTTTAAAATGTGCTATATCACTGTTACGAGATACTGCTTATCGTGGTGGAATACCTTGATATCCGTAGTTCGACGAGAAAGGGTTACTTGGGAGTTCTTTCAAGTTGATTTCAGAAAGAAATATATCAGCCAAAGGTTCATCGATCAGAAAAGAAAGGAGTTTCTTGAATTAAAACAAGGTCATATGTCAGTCACAGAATATGAAAGAGAGTTTGTACGACTCAGCAAATATGCTCGTGAATGCATTTCTTCTGAAGCTATAATGTGTAAAAGATTTGAGGATGGATTGAATGAAGAAATCAGACTTTTAGTTGGAATTCTTGAGCTGAAAGAGTTTGTTGTTCTGTTTGATAGAGATTGTAAAGCTGAAGAGCTTTGCAAAGAGAAAAGAAAAGCTGATTCTGAGGCTACCGATTCTAGAAAGAGATTTGCGAGTAAACCACATCAGTCAGCATCAGAGAAATCTAGAGAATATCATCCTCGTTCTATGGCTTCTACGGGAATTTCAATCAGAGATAGAGATACGAGATATTTAAGTTCTAAACTTCAGGCGACATCTGTTGCTAGTGTGGGAAGTGTTAGAAATGCTGGACCTGAATGTAAACACTGCAATAAGAGACATTACGGTGAATGTAGATTATTGAGTGGAGCTTGCTTTAAATGTGGATCTCTTGATCATTATCTCCGGGATTGTCCAGAAAAGTCTATAGCTGAAAGAGATCAACCAGCGAAAGTGAGTAATACGGCTACTAGAGGGATACCACCCTGAAACACTAAAAATACGAGTGGTAACCGAGGTGCTATGAGATATTCTACTGTGAGATCTGAGGCACGAGCACCTTCCCGAGCTTATGCTATTCGTGCACGGGAGGAGGCATCATCGCCAGACGTTATTTTCGGTACTTTTTTTCTTTTTAATAGTGATATAGTTGCGTTGATAGATCCTGGATCAACCCATTCATATATCTGTATGAACTTAGTATTTAAAAAGAGTTTACATGTTGATTCTACAGAGTTTGTAATTAAAGTATCGAACCCCTTAGGCAAGTCTGTTTTAGTTGATAAAATTGGTAAGAATTGTCCTTTGATGACTTGGGGTTACTGTTTTCGGGCTGACTTGATGCTTCTACCGTTTGATGAGTTTGATGTGATTCTGGGTATGGATTGGCTGACCATGCATGATGCAGTTGTGAATTGTAGACGAAAGACTATCGAATTGAAATGTCAAAATGGTGAAATTCTTTGGATTGAGTCTGATGATTCGAGTGAATTATTTACTGTGATATCGTCTATGTTAGCTCAAAAATGTATGAAAAAGGGCTGTGATGCATATCTTGCATATGTATTAGATACTAAGGTATCTGAATCAAAGATTGAATATGTACCTGTTGTTTGTGAGTTTTCAGATGTATTTGCAGAAGGATTACCGGGGTTGCCACCGATTCGAGAAGTCGAATTTGGTATTGAATTAGTACTGGGAACAACACCGATATCAATAGCTCCATACAGAATGGCTCCAACAGAATTAAAAGAGTTGAAAGCTCAGTTGCAAGAATTAACAGACAGAGGTTTTGCAAGGCCGAGTTATTCTCCTTGGGGTGCACCGGTATTGTTCGTGAAAAAGAAAGATGGCGCGATTAAAATGTGTATCGAATATATACTATTGACTAAAGTGACTATAAAGAATAAATATCCTCTACCGCAGATTGATGATTTATTTGATCAGATGAAAGGGGCTACGGTATTTTCAAAGATTGATTTGAGATCAGGTTATTATCAGTTACAAGTTAAAGAATTGGATGTGCTGAAAATTGCGTTCAGAACGAGGTATGGACATTATGAATTCCTTGTTATGCCTTTCGGATTAACTAACACTCTTGCAGTTTTTATGGATTTGATGAACCGAATATTCAGACCGTATTTAGACAGATTTGTTGTCGTATTCATTGATGATATTCTGATCTATTCGCGAGATGAATCTGAACATACCGAGCACTTGAGAGTTGTGTTACAAACTCTATGTGATAAGCAATTATTTGCAAAGTTCAGTAAATGCGAGTTTTGGCTCCGAGAGGTTGGATTTCTGGGGCATATTGTTTCAGCCGATGGTATTAGAGTTGACCCGAGTAAAATTTCTGCTATTGTTGATTGGAAATCTCCGAGGAATGTGTCTGAAGTCCGTAGTTTTCTGGGTTTAGCGGGCTATTACCGAAGATTCATGAAAGGATTCTCGATGATTGCGACACCTATGACACGATTGCCTAAAAAAGATGTGTAATAGACCGTTTTTGAGTCAAATTAGTATAGTGGTTTCGAGATCACAAATCTGAAGTCAAAATATTTATTTTATTATTTTATTAAAATTTACAACATGATAAAATTATAATGTGAAAGTTTCATAAAGAAATTTTACTGTTTGAATGCTTAATTTGGTAAAAAGGACTTAATCGCGTAAAATGCAAAAGTTGCATTCCATTGTTAAAAGTGTTTAATTGCTATGAATTATTAAATGAATGGTCCTTATAATGTTATTAGACCATTGATAGTGGAATTTGACATAGATGGCCTTATATTAGATGTTTTGAATGATTTTTCATTAAGGCTAAAATAGTAATTAGCATAATTATTATATGTTAAATAAAACAAAAGCCAAATTAGCCTTATATTCATCTTATTCAACCAAAAGTTATGGCTAAGGGAAGCTATTTCTCTTCTTTTCATTCGGCTAAGCCAAATTTGTCAATTAAGGTACGATTTTTGATGATTTTTACGTTTTTGAGATCGTTGCTTTGTGTTCTAGCTAGCCCGTACCTAAATGTTTGAAACTGTTAAAGAATTGTCATGTTGCCATTGTTGAATACTTGAGTATTTTGATGATTGATGATATATTATGAAAGTTTGTTGATAGTTAAACTAGTTTTGTAAAGTGATTTTTGACAAAAAGTCAAAAAGGGGTTTAATTGAGAAATAATAAAAATGTTGTTATTAAAAGTGTGAAAATAGTAAAAATATGGGCTTCTAGTATTGTATAATAAATTCGGCTAGGCTTGGATTTTATGAAAATTGAATGAATTTCATTTTTACGAGCTTAGGGACTAAATTGTGAAAAATGTAAAACATTAGGGGCAACTGTGTAATTTGCCAAAATTAGGAAATATGGGCTATATTGAATTGAATAACTATTGAATGGGTTAAATTTGATATATTATAGATCAAGATAAGGGAATTCCAGAACTAGATCGGGGAAAAAGAAAGGTTGGAGAATAGACGATAATTTCCATCCGAGCAACTCTAGGTAAGTTCGTATAATTAGAATAAAACTTTTAAATACATGTAATTATTTGAAATGAATGTTTATAATTGAGTAATTGATATACTTGGAATATGAATGCTTTAATGATATAGATTGATGGTTATCGAGCCCCGTTTGAACCGTATGAATTCGTAGGATACAAGTGACATGTCACTAGGGTTACCGTTTTGGTTGAGCTCCTGCATTTGTTGCGGACTAACCACAGCTTGTATGAGCTTACCGATATATTAGCTCGTAAGAGCTTACTGTTCTTAGCTCGTATGAGCTTACTGTTTCAGCTCAATAAAACTTACTGTTCATCAGCTCAGGAGGAGCTTACCGATCATGCTCGAATGAGCTGAAATGATAATGAATTGACGGATTACTGATGTATATCACCCGAGTATCCTTTGAAGTTCTAATGGGTTCAATGGGCATAAATATTGTTTATACTGATAAGTACTGTTATTGAATGAATTATTGATTATATGAATTTGGTATGATGTATATATTGAGTATTGAATTGAGTTAATGGATGGTTTCATGTATTTTAGATGACTAACATGTGATGAATGATGGTGTTTAGGCATTTGGAAATTGAATTGTTTACACCTTGATTATTGCTTTGATTATGTATAAATGGTAAGTTTAATTCTAAATTATACGGGTTTACTAAGCTATAAAGTTTACTCTGTTCCTTTTTCTTTGTTTTATAGAGGTTCGTTAGCTCGCTCGTTTCGGACAAGTCGGAGTTACATATCACACTATCCAGTTGCCAATTGGTACTTATGAACTTGTGAATATAAGTAAATATGGCATGTATAGGCTAGGTGTAAAGATGATAGAGATGGTTATTTAAGATTATAGTTTTGGCACATTTTGTGTATAGGTTAAGCCATGCGAATTGGCTAAACTTGATATTATGTTTTGGTAGTTTTGGGCAAATGGTTGATGAATGGAAATATGCAAATGTTATATTGAAATGTGGTTAGTATGTGAATGGACAATGCATGTTATTTATTAGGCATTTGAATACTATGTTAAATTGGTGTAAAATGTGTATGTAATGTCATGGATTGGCTCCCTATTGAGTTGTGAAATGTTGCAATTTATTCTTGTATAGGTATGTGCGAATTGGGTGGCAAATTGGCCTTGCAAATGACCTATTTTTGTCCATACGGGTAGAGACACAGGCGTGTGTCTCAGCCGTGTTCGACACACGGTCATGTTACACGGCCGTGTGTCCCCTAGTGTGGAAATTAAATTGAAGTCAGTATGCTTCACATGGTCTCACACACGGGCGTGTGACTAGCCGTGTGGTACAAGTCAGTTTACCCCCTAAATGGCACACGGCCTAGCACATGGGCGTGTGACTCGGCCGTGTTGCATAAGTTAGTATACCCTACAGTTTTGGCACGGCCTAGTACACGGTCTAACACACGGGCGTGTGTGGCCACTTCGAATGTGTTTCTGATGGAATGGTGTTAGAATATGAATGCATAAATATATGATTTTTGTTTGTTAAGTGATGTGTATTGATCGTTAATACCTCGTAACCCTATTTCAGCGACGGATATGAGTTAAGGGTGTTACATTTATTGGTATCAGAGCTACGGTTTAGTCGATTCTAGGACTAATGTAGCGTATGTGAGTCTAGCTACACATGCCATATATAAAACTGTGATTGTGTGATGACTCCTGATGTTTTCAAATGTGTTTTCATATAGCAATGGTGTAACAGCCCGACTTAGGGGCTAGTCGGAACAGTGATCTCGGGATCACTAATCTGAAGTTAGAGAAAAAAAAATTCATGTTATTTTATGTGTTATAACATGTTTATAAGGATGCATGGAAATTTTGGTGCCTTAATTTTAACGATTTCATGCCTAATCGCGAAATAAGACTAAATCGCATAAAGTGCGAAAGTTCTATTTTATTTGATAGAGGTGCCAAATAGCTATAGAATGTAAATTGGAGGTCTTTAAAGTTCAATTACACCTTCCTAAGAGAGATGGACGGTCAAGGGGACAAGGAATTAAAAATTTGACAAGAGTTGGTGACTTTTGTTGACTAAATGAATAAAATAAGATAAAATAAGCAAAAGGCTATCATCTTTTTATTTTCTTCTCTTCTCCCACCAAAAATACAAGCAAGAATGGGGGTTCTTGAAGCTTAAAATTTCAGCAACTCATCTTCTCTACAAGTAAGTGATTTTGATGGTTTTAGTTGATAATTTTTGTAATTTTGGAGTCCCCAAAGCTTAAGCTAGCTAATGAATAGACTAATTTGCAATATGGTTGAGAGCCTAGGGACTTGCCATGAGAGAGTTTATGTTGGTTGCTAAGTTTTTATGGAATAAAATGATTGTTAGGAAGATGAGAAACAACTTTTGTTAAAGGTGTTGTCATGAGAACACCTAATTTGGACCAAGATGCAAATGTTGTAGTTTGTTCATTAATTCATGAAATAGTTGGAATTGTGGATAGTTGTAAGAGGGTTAAATGTTCAGCTAGGCTTGTTTAATAAGAAAATGTGATGAAAAGTGATTTACGAGCCTAGGGGCAAAATTGTAATTTTGCCAAAGTATAAGAGCAAAATAGTCATTTTTGTCTAAGTGTAGTTTATGATGTATAAAGTGATTGGATGAGTAAATTTTATTGTTCTAGATCAAAGAAAACGAAATTCGGACCTAGAACGGGAGAAAAGAGAAATGTGGGCAAATAGGTCCCTTTCTACCCTTTTTGACATTGAGGTAAGTTCATGTGCTAAATTATGCAACTCTAAATGAAATATTTAATATTTCGATGTTGTATGGATTGTTTATTTCTCTATATATACGTTAAATATGTTTGACGTGATGTCAAGAAATGAAAGTCTTAACTTAGAGTAAGAATAGTGGAAAATGCAAATAGTATGATATGATGTTAATTAAGGTTCCGTGTAAGACCATATGGAAATATGGCCTCGGTGTGAGATGTTGTATAAGACCATGTCAAGGACATGGCATCGGTATGATGTCAATGTGAACTTACGTGTATGAGACTCACGAATATTATTTAGCATTTTGAGTGATTCAACAGGTATGTTGAAAATGAGAATGAATGTGGTTGTACCACGAGAGGTACAGGTATGTGTAAGAACTGATTAGAGATGAATTCGATATATGATGAACCCATAGTGGATATGTGTAAATGATACACCTTGGTTGCATAAGTTATAATTATTAATGCATAGCGTGAATGCGAACGATTATTATGGAAATCTCATTAATAATGATGATGTGTGAGGACATTCCCGGATGAACATTTGAATTAGACAAATGTATGTGGGTAAATATCCGTGAATGTATAATAATGGTGGGCTATGTGCGTTACCACCTTATAAATTATTAAATGATGGGCTGTGTGCAATACCATCGATTATATTATCATTTGGTGGGTTAAGTGCGATACCACCGTAATTATTCTTGTTGGTGGGCTAAGTGCGATACCACCGTAACTATAAATGATTGGTGGGCTTGGTGCGAAACCACCGAGTGATTGGTAGTATGAGTGGCTTATTGAAAATGTTTGATGTGTTGTTTTATGTGATCATGTGGTGACAACTGCAGGGATGTATGCTAATTAACATGAGCATTGGGTTGTGGCATGGTTAGAATGTGGTAAGAGACAAAATGAGTAAGTTTCAAGAATGATTGAGTAGGTAACCTTGAGTTTAAGAGTAAAACTCATTATAATACCTTGTGGTTGAGTATAATCAATGAATATCAATAGTTTATTGTTATATGTATATGAACTTACTAAGCATCCTTGCTTACTCCTCTTCCTTTCTCATCTCTTATAGGTTAATTTAGCAAGCTCGGGTTGGAGACCGCCGGAGATGGTTTACACTATCGAGCAGACACTTGGTATGAGGTTTTAAGTGCTTATGTGTTATGGAATGTATAGGGATCTTTTTAAAGTTGATTAAGTCCTAATTGATGTAGCCAAATTGTGTTGGCCTAAGAGAGTTTATGGTTTGGTTGTGTATAGCCATAGATGATGGCCTAAGTCGATTGTAATTATACCAGAAATAGTTCTCCCTCGTTTATGGGATGAAGATTTCGTTTTATGGTTTAAATGTGATAATTTTAGAGTTATAATTAATTATTTGCAAAGTGTATGTGATGGTGTATGAATGTATGCAAGTGAGGGTGGCTAAATGGCTTGGAAAATAGCCTTGAATTGTCCACACGAGTAGACACACGGGCGTGTGTCTAGGCCGTGTGTGACACACGGTCTGCTTTATGGGCTTGTGGATCGATCGTGTGTCCCATTACATGTTGGGTTTGCAAGTCAGTATGCTCCACGGGGCAGAGACACGGCCGTGTGTCTCAGCTGTGTGGGAGACACGGCCTAAGGACATGGGCGTGTGCCCAGGCCGTGTGAAGTCTGCACCTTAATTGTGGAATTTAATTTGACACACGGGATAAGGAAACAGATGTGTGCCTTGGCCGTGTGACCTTAGTGAAATGATGATGTCATAGTCAGGATCGACCATGGGTAGAAGACACGGGCGTGTCTTAGGGGAACACGGACGTGTGCCTAGACCCACACGGGCGTGTGGCCCTTTTTTTTTGAAAAGTTTCTCGAGTTCGTAAAAGTTCCTGGAATAGTTCTGATACCTCTCGAAGGTATGTTTAGGACCTTTTAGGCCGATTATGTGCAAGTGATGGGTTTAAACAAAATTTTATAACCCTATTCGAGACGTTTAAGCAAGATTAGTTAGGTAATGCCCCAAACCCAATTTCGGCTCGACTACGGGTAAGAGGTGTTACATTTAGTGGTATCAGAGCTATAGTTTAGTCGGTTCTCGGACTAACCTAGCTTGATTAAGAGTCTAGCTATACATGCCATAGGTGGACCATGATAGTGTGATATCTCCCGGCTCTAACGAAATTGTTTTGTTAAGACAGAGATGATTCCCAACCGAGCTAAATCCAATAATGTTGTAAGTGATAATGAGGTAATTGAAATGTGCTTATGCATTGTTGAAACTCAGAGAGGTATGAATAGAAGTTTATGACATGTGTGTGATTAGGTATGAAATGAGATAATTCTAAGTTAAGGATTGAAATGAGAGTTATAAAGTGATAAGCTTATCTATATTGGTTGATATGCATATGGTGTTATATACTCAACCTATTGGGTTAGGAGCATATAGTGAGTAAATTTACCCAGAGAACGGGATATGTGTGTATGTACAACTATTAGAATGATGTATGATCAATATGTCCACATAGTTGAATCTCTTGTGCGCTGTTAAAGTAGAGGATGTATAATGTTTTATTTCGTGACTCTGTATGAAGCCACACATATTATAGTGTGGGAGTCAAATTGGGAAGTTTGATTAAGTAGAATGCAGGAGATGAGTACAGTCGTTCAATGACAAATTGATGAATAAGACCATGGTAGGACCATGGAAACACATGTGATCCCATATAAGACCATGTCTGGGACATGGCATTGGCAACAATACATGATCCCATATAAGACCATGTCTGGGACCTGGCCTCGGTATGGAATCGTGTAAGACCATGACTGGAGCATGGCATCGACGTACGATCTCGTGTAAAACCATATCTAGGATATGGCATCGGCATTGACATGAGTTTCCATGTAAGACCGTATTTGGAATATGGCATTGGTGGTGATACGAAATTTCGTGTAAGACCATAGCAAGGCTATGGCATCGTGATGACATGTAAGATTATAGTTGGGCTAAAATGTTGTGATACGAGTAAGACCGTAGCTGGACTATGGCAATCAAGTAGACGACGTACTCAAACCCGTAAGACATTCCCTAAATTGATAAGTGATGGTAAGAGAAATTAGAGTTAAATGTTGGGTACTCGAGTAGACATTAATGTGGAACTTGAGTAAGTGAAGTCACTGTTCGAAATTATGGGTTATAGAAACAATTGTAGCATGAGTAAACGTGAAAACTCGCTTGAAGCGAGTTGTGTGACTACGATGATATTTCATTAGTGATGAATGTTAAATCATATGTATGTAGTCACGAGAGTCAAGTTCGGGGCTCTACGACCTCACCCCCTTACCATTGTTGAATCATGATGAGATGTTTATGAGAGTCAAGTTGACTAAGTTTGTATGTGATTAATGCAACATTTATGTTAGCATAATTGAGAATGCTTGGTATCATAATGATGTATGATACTCTATTAAATTGAGAAATTGATGTTGAATGTGATGTTGAAGTCCTAGTGGACTATAATGAATATGAAAAGGTTATCATCGAGATATGAAATTGATAAGGTCCCGTATAAGACCATGTCCGGGACATGGCCTCGACACCAAGTTGAGATCCCGTATAAGACCATATCCGGGATATGGCTTCGGTAATGAATATGAGAATCGTATAAGACCATATTTGGGGTGTGGCATCGATACTTGATGTGAAAGTCCATATAAGACCTTATTCGGGGTATGACATTGGCATTTAGAGGTGATTCCATGTAAGACCACCTCGGGGATGTGGCATTGGCTGTGTACCTACAATAATGACGATGAATATACGTCTTTGACTATCCCTAGCGGTTAATGGGATAAGTAGATGAGTTCAAAAGTAGAAATGAGAATTGTACTAAAGTCATGTGAATGAGTGAACACAGGTACTCGTGAATGAGTCACAAAGAAATGAGTACGATATGTGGCACAGTATGTGCTAAATAAGGGCAAGTGTGAGTAAGTTTGGCAAGAAACCTATGACTTGTGTATGGTTAATTAATGCCATGAATAGATTATAATGATCTCCTTGAGTATTATGTATTAATATTTGTTGCCTTTCAGGGGTGATGTAGTTGTTCTTTTCATGAATCATGATCATGTGAGAATGTTAGCTAATTGTAAAATCAGACAAAACGGTTGTCGATTTGGTTAATTGAAATTGACCTTCCTTTATCTCTTTGTAACCTTATTCTGGTACTTTGAGGAGGAAGTTGGTGATGAAAATTTATGTGAGATTCCTCTTATATTTCCACTGATCATGGTTATCTTTAAAGTGTGTGTATTCTTTGAGTTGTGATAGTCATATCTACTATGATTGCGCTTTTGATTTGATCATAGAAAGGTGATAATTCTAGTATAAGAAGTGAAATCACAAGTTTCACGTTGTGCGATGGGTTTTCGGGCAAGCCGAATAGAGTTAATGCACTCGATTGAGATGTCCCTGCTATCGTGAGATGTAACGATAGCAAAGGTTTTAGATTAGCATATCAAGAGAAACTCAGATGAGAGTGTGTTCGAAATATATTCTCAGTGTGGAGAAAAGAGTAGATTGATGTATTGAGATATGATTCGAGTTCTGTGTATATTTACGCATGAATCAATAAGGAGAATGAAATTTTATGCGTACATGAGTAGGGAGCATGATATAGAGGCATGCTCATTGAAATATTTTAACCGTGATGATTAATTTGAAAGCCATTAAATGTATTATTAACTGAAAGTTTTAGTACTGAGTTCAGTATGAATTGAGAAAAAGAGTTTGTAAATTCGTATGGTGTACTAATGAAATTGAAAGGTGTTTTAATACCCGAGTGTAAAGAGGTAGTTTACATCTTTAAATGGTTAGAATTCCGTCGAAAGAGATTGTTAGATTGGTGATCCTGAGGCAATCACTTTTGTGACTGAGTTATGAAATAGAGGTTATAATATAAATTGTGGGAAAATGTCATGTGTTTTCTGAATCCTAATGAGATAGAGTTTCTAATGCTGCAAAAAATTTGAATGTGAGTTAATGAAAATGGCTTGAACTATTTCAATGGTGCGCATAGTTATTGAAATACTTCCCAGATAGTATACATAGTACAACTGTCTGGATGGAAGATCCTTGTTAAGCGATGCGAGTTAGTCAATCGATTGACCTTAGTTGGTAATATCCTGGTTCCAGCAAGGTAAATGACTAGACCGAGTTTTCCTTTCAAGACAAAGGAGTTCAGAAGTGAAATAATGGATGGTATTTTAATTAAGCTCTGAATGAGTTTGACTAAGATGTCAAAGTTCAGGTCGAATAAGATTTCCATTGTTGATGTTACCTTGAGGTAGAAATTGTATGTTGATGAATTCAGAACTTGTACATAAGGTTTTGGTATGAGACTTTGTAATAGCATGTCTACTCATGCAAGACTAAGAAAAAGTGCAGTTATACGCATAAATGTTTTGACAATTGAGTACATCTCACGAGATGATTGAGTTTATGATCAAAATTAGTCGACCACTAAAAGCTGAATTTTCAAAGTGTGCAAGTCAGGATTATTACAGTCGGTGAGTATCCTAGTGATAAAGTGAGATAAAATACAATAAATTTCAAAATTGAAGTGACTTGATTTCCAAGGAGGGGGATGTCATCCAATTTTTTTTGTAAAGTATGTGATAAATATCCGAATGATCATTTTAGCATGTGCCGAGTTCACAGTTGTAAGATTACTAAGTATATGTGCCCGGGAGGAAGAGTAATCTGGGTCTCAAGTTATGCTTCAACCTTGTGTACTACAGCTTAAAGGTTGTTGGCGAGAGAAACTTGAGGATAAGTCAATTTGTAAATTTGAAGAGTTGGTGGAAACGTTTCAGGAATGTTAAGAGCAACTTCTCCTGGTAAGATTTTCGGGACGAAAATCCCTAAGGGGGGAGAATTGTAAGGGCCCAATTTAGGGGCTAGTCGGAACAGTGATTTCGGGATCACTAATCCGAGGTTAGAGAAAATAATTTTCATGTTATTTTATGTGTTATAACATGTTTATAAGGATGCATGGAAATTTTGGTGCCTTAATTTTAACGATTTCATGCCTAATCGCGAAATAGGACTAAATCGCATAAAGTGCAAAAGTTCTATTTTATTTGCTAGAGGTGCCAAATAGCTATAGAATGTAAATTGGAGGTCTTTAAAGTGCAATTACACCTTCCTAAGAGAGATGGACGGTCAAGGGGACAAGGAATTAAAAATTTGACAAGAGTTGGTGACTTTTGTTGACTAAATGAATAAAATAAGATGAAATAAGCAAAAGGCTATCATCTTTTTATTTTCTTCTCTTCTCCCACCGAAAATACAAGCAAGATTGGGGGTTCCTGAAGCTCAAAATTTAAGCAACTCATCTTCTCTACAAGTGATTTTGATGGTTTTAGTTGATAATTTTTGTACTTTTGGAGTCCCCAAAGCTTAAGCTAGCTAATGAGGGGACTAATTTGCAATATGGTTGAGAGTGTAGGGACTTGCCATGAGAGAGTTTATGTTGGTTGCTGAGTTTTTATGGAAGAAAATTATTGTTAGGAAGATGAGAAACAACTTTTGTGAAAGGTGTTGTCATGAAAACACCTAATTTGGACCAAGATGCAAATGTTGTAGTTTGTTCATTAATGCATGAAATAGTTGGAATTGTGGATAGTTGTAAGAGGGTTAAATGTTCAGCTAGGCTTGTTTAATAAGAAAATGTGATGAAAAGTGATTTACGAGCCTAGGGGCAAAATTGTAATTTTGCCAAAGTATAAGAGCAAAATAGTCATTTTTGTCTAAGTGTAGTTTATGATGTATAAAGTGATTGGATGAGTAAATTTTATTGTTCTAGATCAAAGAAAACGAAATTAGGACCTAGAACGGGAGAAAAGAGAAATGTGGGCAAATAGGTCCCTTTCTACACTTTTTGACATCGAGGTAAGTTCATGCGCTAAATTATGCAACTCTAAATGAAATATTTAATATTTCGATGTTGTATGGATTTTTTATTGCTCTATGTATACGTTAAATATATTTTGACGTGATGTCAAGAAATGAAAGTCTTAACTTAGACTAAGCATAGTGAAACATGCAAATAGTATGATATGATGTTAATTAAGGTTCCGTGTAAGACCATATGGGAATATGGCCTTGGTGTGAGATGTTGTATAAGACCATGTCAAGGACATGGCATCGGTATGATGTCAATGTGATCTTATGTGTATGATACTCACGAATATTATTTAGCATTTTGAGTGATTCAACAGGTATGTTGAAAATGAGAATGAATGTGGTTGTACCACGAGAGGTACATGTATGTGTTAGAACTGATTAGAGATGAATTCGGCATATGATGAACCCATAGTGGTTATGTGTAAATGATGCACCTTGGTTGCATAAGTTATAATTATTAATGTATAGCGTGAATGCGAACGATTATTGTGGAAAGCTCATTAATAATGATGATGTGTGAGGACATTCCCAGATGAATATTTGAATTAGACAAATGTATGTGGATAAATATCCGTGAATTTATAATAATGGTGGGCTATGTGCGATACCACCTTAAATTGTAAATGGTGGGCTATGTGCTTTACCACCTTATAAATTATTAAATGATGGGCTGTGTGTGATACCATCGCTTATATTATCATTTGGTGGGTTAAGTGCGATACCACCGTAATTATTCTTGTTGGTGGGCTAAGTGCGATACCACCGTAATTATAAATGATTGGTGGGCTAGGTACGAAACCACTGAGTGATTGGTAGTATGAGTGGCTTATTGAAAATGTTTGATGTGTTGTTTTATGTGATCATGTGGTGACAAGTGCAGGGATGTATGCTAATTAACATGAGCATTTGGCTTGTGACATGGTTAGAATGTGGTAAGAGACAAAATGAGTAAGTTTCAAGAATGATTGAGTAGGTAACCTTGAGTTTAAGAGTAAAACTCATTATAATACCTTGTGGTTGAGTATAATCAATGAATATCAATAGTTGATTGTTATATGTATATGAACTTACTAAGCATCCTTGCTTACTCCTCTTCCTTTCTCATCTCTTATAGGTTAATTTAGCTAGCTCGGGTTGGAGACCACCGGAGATGGTTTACACTATCAAGCAGACACTTGGTATGAGGTTTTAAGTTCTTATGAGTTATGGCATGTATAGGGATCTTTTTAAAGTTGATTAAGTCCTAATTGATGTAGCCAAATTGTGTTGGCCTAAGAGAGTTTATGGTTTGGTTGTGTATAGCCATAGATGATGGCTTAAGTCGATTGTAATTATACCAAAAATAATTCTCCCTCGTGTATGGGATGAAGATTTCGTTTTATGGTTTAAATGTGATAATTTAAGGGTTATAATTGATGATATGCGAATTGTATGTGATGGTGTATGAATGATGCAAGTGAGGGTGGCTAAATGGCTTGGAAAATAGCCTTGAATTGTCCACACGGGTAGACACACGGGCGTGTGTCTAGGCCATGTGTGACACACGGTCAGCCCTATGGGCGTGTGGATCGATCGTGTGTCCCGTTACATGTTGGGTTTGCAAGTCAGTATGCTCCACGGGGCAGAGACACGGCCGTGTGTCTCAGTCGTGTGGGAGACACGGCTTAAGGACATGGGCGTGTGCCCAGGCCGTGTAAAGTCTGCACCTTAATTGTAGAATTTAATTCGACACACGGGATAAGGACACGGGCGTGTGCCTTGGCCGTATGACCTCAGTGAAATGATGACGTCATAGTCAGGATCGACCACGGGTGGAAGACACGTGCATGTCTTAGGGGAACACGGGCGTGTCCCTAGACCCACACGGGCGTTTGGCCCCTGTTTTGTTGAAAAGTTTCTCGAGTTTGTAAAAGTTCTCGGAATAGTTCCGATACCTCTCGGAGGTATGTTTAGGGCCTCTTAGGCCGAGTATGTGTAAGTGATGGGTGTGAACGAAATTTTATAACCCTATTCGAGACGTTTAAGCAAGATTAGTTAGGTAATGCCTCAAACCCAGTTTCGGCTCGAATACGGGTAAGGGGTGTTACAAATGGATCCCGAACGAGCTGTAGCGGATGATGTAGAGAGTAACGCACCAGTTCCCGCTCAAGAGACTGGGCCTACTGAATCTAGACCCGTGTCTAGTAGTCACAGGGGTGAGACTAAAGACGCCTTCATTCAGATAATGAACGAGTGGTTCACACAGTACATTCGTACGAACCCGACTGTTCAGCAACCTCCACCCCCACCTGTTCCCCAACCGATCCCTGTAGTTCCTCAAGGTATTGGTCCTCTGCGATTGAATAAACCACCTATTGACAAGATACAGAAACACGGGGCCGAAGACTTCAGAGCCACTGTTAACGATGACCCCGAGAGAGCCGAGTTTTGGCTCAAGAACACGATTCGGGTATTTGATGAACTGTCATGCACACCTAAAGAATGTTTAAAATGTGCTGTATCACTGTTATGGGATACCACGTATCAGTGGTGAATACCTTGATATCTGTAGTTCCACGAGAAAGGGTTACTTGGGAGTTCTTTCAAGTTGAATTCAGAAAGAAATATATGAGCCAAAGGTTCATCGATCAGAAAAGAAATGAGTTTCTTAAATTAAAACAGGGTCGTATGTCAGTCACAGAATATGAAAGAGAGTTTGTATGACTCAGCAAATATGCTCGTGAATGCATTTCTTCTGAAGCTATAATGTGTAAATGATTTGAGGATGGATTGAATGAAGAAATCAGACTTTTAGTTGGAATTCTTGAGCTGAAAGAGTTTGTCATTCTGTTTGACAGAGCTTGTAAAGCCGAAGAGCTTTGCAAAGAGAAATGAAAAGCCGATTCTGAGGCTAAGGATTCTAGAAAGAGATTTGCGGGTAAATCACATCAGTCAGCATCAAAGAAATCTAAAGAATATCATCCTCGTTCTGCGGCTTCTGCGGGAATTTCAATTAGAGACAGAGATACGAGACATTTAAGTTCTAAACTTCAGGCGACATCCGTTGCTAGTGTAGGAAGTGTTAGAAGTGCCGGACCTGAATGTATATTAGTTAGCGGAGCTTGCTTTAAATGTGGATCTCTTGATCATTAACTCCGGGATTGTCCATAAAAGTTTACAGCTGAAAGAGATCAATCAGCGAAAGTAAGTAACACGGTTACTAGAAGTGTAACGCCCCAAAAATTTAGGGTCATTGTTTTTGCAAGCTTGGATGTATATATCATGGTTGCTTGTGGGTCAGGTAACCTGGGCATGTTTTGGGGATTTTAAGAAGCCTGGGTGCAAGTCTGGCCTTTGGAAAAATTTTGAGTTTTGCTCTTTTGGAAACCTGGATGGTAACTTAAAGGGCATATATATTAAGTGTGCTTGTTTTGTGACACAATAGATCTTGTGTTGTGGTGGCAAGTGGCATGTTGGGGCATGTGAGAGGGAGTGCGTTCGAATCCCATGGCATGCAAAAATGGGGGGTTTATTTTATATCTCTGTGGCGTGAGAGGTAGAGTTTGATTCAAACTCTGCAGATGTGGTTAGAGACTTGGTCATCAAATTTGAATGGATTTGAATGGGGGGTTTGGAGTGAATCAAGGAGAAATCGCTGGAGATTTTTAAGGGATTTGGAGGAGAGGAGTGTTGTAGCCGAATTGTGCAACTTCTATGTGCAAATTCGGCTAGGGGAGACAATTTGGTGCATTTTCGGCAAGGTGAGAGTGTAGAAGCCGAATTCCTTCTTTGCTGTTTTGGGATTTTCTTCTTTTCGTTTCGGGTATTTCTCTCTTTGTGGCATCTCGTGCAGCACTTTTGACCATTCGGGTCTTTCCCTTTTTAGTTCATTTTTTCCGAAACTCAAGTGGGCAAATGCCAAATACTCTTAAAAGCCTTCTTTTCTTATTCCCTTAATTTCTGCTTTGGCCGAATCTGTTTCAACTTCTTTGCTTACACCGAATCCTTTCTCCTCTTTCCTTGTATTATTCTGTCAATTCATTTTCAATAGCCGAATTTTCCCTTATTCACCTCCTTCTCCATTTGGTTTTCTCCTTTGGCCGAACATAATTCCCTTGTCTCACTTGAATCCCTAAGCTGATTATTTTTTATTCACCAAATAGCTTAACCGTGTAGTGAAGGGTGGTTTGGTCAAATTTTGCTATTGGTGATTGTCTCCGTCTCATTTCCTTGTGACGCCAACCTCTGTCAACTGGCCGAATACTCAAGCTTTCGACTTTACTCTTTTCTTTTCCACTATTCGATTTTGGATTTCGAAGGGGGAGGCTTCTCTGGTATCGCAGGGCATCTGTAGCGATTACGTGGGGGTAAGTGTTTTGGCCGAATGTTTCTTTGGTATTGGTAGGGATTCTAAACCTTAGGTTTTAACCAATCATAATTATGGGAATCTGTGGTAGTGCAGATTCACGACTCTGACAAGTGATTAGTTCAGATCGGTGACTTTGGAGGATTAGTGATCCACTTGTGTTGCAGAGGCTTTGGGCGTGAGCAGTTACTCGGTTTTGCAAGTAAGGTGTGTAATCATACACCCAGTATTGCTACTGTCAAAAACGATGGACAATGGTGTGTATTCACACCTTTGAGTCACGGTGAATCGGCAAAAGCTGAAAAGCCGAAACTCCGGCATCTGAGGGCTCACGAGCGTGCGAACGCTCGTATGGTAAACCAAGCCCAGAAATCGTCAGCGACAGACTGTAGAGGCCACCACGAGCGTTCTCGTGGGCTTAGGTCGAGATGGGCCACGTTGGGCCGAGATGGGCCATGTGGGCCCAATGGGCTCATGGGCCCCACATGGGTAAAATCCACGGTAAGTGAATAATAATGGATTGGGCGATATCGTTCGCATAGCCGTGACTGAATATGGGCTAAATGGGCCACACGAGTGTGTAGGCCCACTTGGGCCGAATATTGGGCTTTGGGGCATTTACACCGTTTTGACCACGTATGTTGTCTGAGTCGCTCGTGGCGACTGTAGACTTTCGGGAAGGTTGTAAAATGACCGAAATACCCTTGTATGGTAGAATTATCGAAATACCCTTGTAAGGTTGAAATTACCGTTTTACCCCTAACCGACAAAATGACCATTATACCCCTAGTGGTAGTTTAGTTGATGTGTGTATGATATCTATATGATTTGTTATGAATATGACATACTGCATACATGTAATATTTATGACACGACATTCTGCATTGGGGTTGGGATTCTGGTTTGGAGGAAGTACTGTACTAGTGGCTCTACCATGTTTTTACTGTTCTAGTGGCTTCGCCACGTATTCTGATTTTTGTGGCTGGGCCACGTTTACTGTTGCTAGCAGCTTTGCTGTGTTACTATTAGCAGCTAGGCTACGATATTGGTGTGTTGGCTGGGTGGGTCGACTTAGTCCCCACATGGTGTGTTTGTTGGTACGGGTGGTGTGTTGGCTGGATTGGGCTGGGTTGCATCTCTGTTCTATATTGTTATTATTTTGGGCTTAGGCCCCACATCATATCTTGATAGGGCCAAAGCCCGTGATCGATTCTATATCAGATAGGGCTTAGGCCTAGTCTGTTTCTACTTGCACTGATTATTATTTGATGGGTAGGAGATTACACACTGAGTATTCGCAAACTCACCCTTTCTTTAACTGTACAGGTAATCCCCAGCCTTAATCGATTTGGAGCCGCGAGGGACTTGGAGGTGGCCACGTGAACACTGATTATCTGCTTGAGACTTAAATATTTAATTTATATTTGGGTTTGATTATGTAATAAGGCCATTTGAGGTTTAACTTTTATTTGGTTTTAACTTCTTATTTCTACCTGCTAGATTAGGAAGAAAAAACTGGTTTTTCAAAATAATAACTGTTTCCAAAGAAAATCACGCATTTCAAACTTTAAAGTTTACCATTAGAAAAGCTTTCGCGATTTTTAATTCAGATTAATAAACTTGTAATAAACAATATGACCAATAAGTGGTTAACAAGTTTTGACTTTGCAACCCCAACGTTTTCAATAGCACTTAGTTTTAAAAAGGATTTAAAACTTTAGTCACAAATTTTCATCGACAAGACCAATTTTCAAATCAACACTTCGATGTGACAGGTCAGATCCGGTCGTAACGTCTAGGCCGTGTTTGGGGTGTTACAAGAAGGAGAGCACCCCAAAACACTAGAAATGCGAGTGGTAACCGAGGTGCTACGAGAGATTCTACTGTGAGATCTAAGGCACGAGCACCTGCTCGAGCTTATGCTATCCGTGCACGGAAGGAGGCATCATTGCCAGACATTATTACCGGTACTTTTTCTCTTTTTGATACTGATATAGTTGCGTTGATAGATCCTGGATCAACCTATTCATATATCTATATGAATTTAGTATTTAAAAAGAGTTTACATGTCGAGTCTACAAAGTTTGTAATTAAAGTATCGAACCCCTTAGGCAAGTCTGTTTTAGTTGATAAAATTTCTAAGAATTGTCCTTAAATGACTCGGGGTTACTATTTTCGAGCTGACTTGATCGTTCTACCGTTTGATGAGTTTGATGTGATTCTAGGTGTGGATTGGCTGACAATGCATGATGCAGTTGTGAATTGTAGACGAAAGACTATCGAATTGAAATGTCAAAACGGTGAAATACTTCGGATTGAGTCTGGTGATTCGAGTGAATTATTTACTGTGATATCGTCTATGTTAGCTAAGAAATGTATGAAGAAGGGCTGTAATGCATATCTTGAATATGTATTAGATACTAAGGTATCTGAATCAAAGATTGAATCTGTACCTGTTGTTTTTGAGTTTTCGGATGTATTTCTAGAAGAATTATCGGGGTTGCCACCGATCCGAAAAGTCAAATTTGGTATTGAATTAGTACCGGGAACAACACCGATATCGATAGCTCCATACAGAATGGCTCCAACAGAATTAAAAGAGTTGAAAGCTCAGTTGCAAGAATTGATAGATAGAGGTTTTACAAGGCCGAGTTATTCTCCCTGGGGTGCACCGGTATTGTTCATGAAAAAGAAAGATGGCACGATGAGAATGTGCATCGATTATAGACAGTTGAATAAAGTGACTATAAAGAATAAATATCCTCTACTGCGGATTGATGATTTATTTGATCAGTTAAAAGGGGCTACAGTATTTTCAAAGATTGATTTGAGATCAGGTTATTATCAGTTGCGAGTTAAAGAGTCGGATGTGCCGAAAATCGCGTTCCGAACAAGGTATGGACATTATGAATTCCTCGTTATGCCTTTCGATTTAATAATGCTCCTGCAATTTTTATGGACTTGATGAACCATATATTCAGACCTTATTTAGACAGATTTGTTGTTGTATTCATTGACGACATTCTTATCTATTCGCGAGATAAATCTGAACATACCGAGCACTTAAGAGTTGTGTTACAAAATCTACGTGACAAGCAATTATTTGCAAAGTTCAGCAAATGCGAGTTTTGGCTCCAAGAGGTTTGATTTCTAGGGCATATTGTTTCAACCGATGGTATTAGAGTTGACCTGAGTAAAATTTCTGCTATTATTGATTGGAAACCTCCGAGGAATGTGTCTGAAGTCCGTAGTTTTCTGGGCTTAGCGGGCTACTATCGAAGATTTGTGAAAATATTCTCGATGATTGTGACACCTATGAAACGACTGCTTCAAAAAGATGTGAAGTTTGAATGGTCGAAAAAATGTCAGCAGAGTTTCGAACAGTTGAAAGTACTATTAACTGAAGCACCAGTTTTGGTTCAACCAGAATCGGGAAAGGAATTTGTGATTTATAGCGACGCATCATTAAATGGTCTGGGATGTGTTCTGATGCAAGAAGTAAAGGTTAAGCTTATGCTTCCCGACAATTGAAACCGCATGAAAGGAATTATCCGACGCACGACCTTGAGTTGGCTGCAATTGTGTTCGCATTGAAAATTTGGCGACACTACTTATACGGCGAAAAATGCCACATTTACACGGATCACAAGAGCTTGAAATATCTGATGTCACAGAAAGATTGGAATCTGTGACAACAAAGATGGCTCGAGTTGTTGAAAGACTATGAATTTGTGATTGATTATCACCCGGGAAAAGCTAATGTTGTTGCTGATGCTCTGAGCCGAAAATCTTTGTTTGCATTACGAGCAATGAATACCCAATTGATGATTTGTGATGATGGGTCTATTTTAGCTGAATTAAAAGCTAAACCGGCATTTCTTCAACAAATCTGTTAAGCTCAGAAAGATGATCGTGAATTGCAAGTTAAACGAATTCAATGTGAGAATATCCCGGACTCAAAGTTTCAGATTGGAACTGATGATTGTTTAAGGTTCTGGAATAGAATTTGCATACCGAGAAATTCAGAACTCATTCAAAAGATTTTGCACGAAGCGCACCATAACTGTTTATCTGTTCATCCTGGAAGTACCAAAATGTACAACGATTTGAAACAGTTTTGCTGGTGGCAAGGCATGAAACGGGATATCTCAGAATTTGTTTCTAAATGTTTAATTTGTCAACAAGTCAAAGCTGAACATCAAGTACCATCTGGTTTACTGCGGCCTGTGATGATTCCCAAGTGGAAATGGGATAGAGTTACAATGGATTTTGTATCGGGATTGCCCTTAACTCCGAAAAAGAAAGACGCTATCTGGGTTGTCATTGATCGACTAACAAAATCTGCTCATTTCATACTGGTACGTACAAATTACTCACTTGACAGATTAGCTGAATTGTACATTTCTGAAATTGTTCGGTTACACGGAGTGCCACTATCTATTATTTCTGATAGAGAACCGAGATTTACGTCGCGATTCTGGAAGAAAATTCAAGAAGCCCTAGGTACAAAGTTAAATTTCAGTACTGCTTTTCATCCTCAGACTGATGGTCAGCCCGAGAGAGTTATTCAGGTTCTTGAAGACATGTTGAGATTTTATATTTTAGAGTTTGAGGGTAGTTGGGAAAAATACTTACCGTTGATTGAATTCGTGTATAACAACAGTTTCCAAACGAGTATAAAGATTGCATCGTACGAAGCTTTATATGGTCGCAAATGTCAAACTCCACTATACTGGACTGAACTAAGTGAGAAAAAGATTCACGGGGTTGAATTGATCAGAGAAACTGAAGAAAAAGTGAAAACGATTCGTGATAGTATAAAAGCAGCTTCAGATCGACAGAAATCCTACGCAGATTTGAAACGTAGAGAAATTGAGTTTCAAGTCGGGGACCGAGTATTTCTCAAGTTGTCACCATGGAAAAAGGTTCTTCGATTCGGCTGTAAAAGAATGTTGAGTCAGCGTTTCATCGGGCCGTATGAGATTATTGAACGAATAGGGCCAGTGGCGCATCGACTAGCTTTACCGTCAGAACTTGAAAAGATTCATAGTGTCTTTCACGTTTCTATGCTACGTCGATACAAATCATATCCGTCACATGTGATTTCTCCGGTAGATGTTGAGATACAGGCTGATTTGACATATAACGAAGAACCGATCAAGATTTTGGCACGTGAAATCAAAGAATTAGGAAATAAGCGCATAGCCCTAGTAAAAGTTCTTTGGCATAAACATGGGATTGAGGAAGCTACGTGGGAACCCGAGAAAGCTATACGAAAACAATACCCTAACCTATTTACTGGTAATATTTTCGGGGACGAAAATCCCTAAGGGGGGAGAGTTGTAACATCCCGTTTTTGAGTCAAATCAGAATAGTGGTTTTGAGACCACAAATCTGAAGTTAAAATATTTATTTTATTATTTTATTAAAATTTAAAGCATGATAAAATTATTATGTGAAAGTTTCGTAAAGAAATTTTACTGTTTGAATGCTTAATTCGATAAAAAGGACTTAATCGTGTAAAATGCAAAAGTTGCATTCCATTGTTAAAAGTGTTTAACTGCTATGAATTATTAAATGAAAGGTCCTTATAATGTTATTAGACCATTGATAGTGGAATTTTACATAGATGGCATTATATTAGATGTTTTGAATGATTTTTCATTAAGGCTAAAATAGTAATTAGCATAATTATTATATGTTAAATAAAACAAAAGCCAAATTAGCCTTCTATTCATCTTGTTCAACCAAAAGTTAGGGCTAAGGGAAGCTATTTCTCTTCTTTTCATTTGGCTAAGCCATATTTGTCAATTAAGGTACGGTTTTTGATCCGTTTTTGATGATTTTTACGTTTTTGAGATCGTTGCTTTGTGTTCTAGCTAGCCCGAACCTTAATTTTTGGAACTGTTAAAGAATTGTCATGTTTCCATGGTTGAATACTTGAGTATTTTGATGATTGATGATAGATTATGAAAGTTTGTTGATAGTTAAACTAGTTTTGTAAAGTGATTTTTGACGAAAATGTCAAAAAGGGGTTTAATTGAGAAATAGTAAAAATGTTGTCGTTAAAAGTGTGAAAATAGTAAAAATATGGGCTGCTAGTATTGTATAATAAATTCAGATAGGCTTGGGTTTTATGAAAATTGAATGAATTCCATTTTTACGAGCTTAGGGACTAAATTGTGAAAAATGTAAAACATTGGGGGCAAATGTGTAATTTTCCAAAATTAGGAAATATGGGCTTAATTGAATTGAATAACTATTGAATGGGTTAAATTTGATATATTATAGATCAAGATAAGCAAATACCGAGACTAGATCGGGGAAAAAGAAAGGTTGGTGAATAGACGATAATTACCATCTGAGCAACTCCAGGTAAGTTCGTATAATTAGAATCGAACTTTTAAATACATGTAATTATTTGAAATGAATGTTTATAATTGAGTAATTGATATACTTGGAATATGAATGCTTTAATGATATAGATTGATGGTTATCGAGCCCTGTTTGAACCGTATGAATTCGTAGGATACAAGTGACATGTCACTAGGGTTACAGTTTTGGTCGAGCTCCTGCATTTGTTGCGGACTCACCATAGCTCGTATGAGCTTACCGATATATCAGCTCGTAAGAGCTTACTGTTCTCAACTCGTATTAGCTTACTATTTCAGCTCAATAGAGCTTACTGTCCATCAGCTCAGGAGGAGCTTACCGATCACGCGAAAGAGCGGAAATGATAATGAATTGACGGATTACTGATGTATATCACCCGAGTATCCTTTGAAGTTCTAATGGGTTCAACGGGCATAAATATTATTTATACTGATAAGTACTATTTTGAATGAATTATTGATTATATGAATTATGTATGATGTATATATTGAGTATTGAATTGAGTTAATGGATGGTTTCATGTATTTTAGATGACTAACATGTGATGAATGATGGTGTTTAGGCATTTGGTAATTGAATTGTTTACACCTTGATTATTGCTTTGATTATGCATAAATGGTAAGTTTAATCCTACATTATACGGGCTTACTAAGCTATAAAGCTTTCTCTGTTCTTTTTTCTATGTTTTATAGAGGTTCGTTAGCTCGCTCGTTTCGGACAAGTCGGAGTTACATATCACACTATCTAGTTGTCGATTGGTACTTATGAACTTGTGAATATATGTAAATATGGCATGTATGGGCTAGGTGTAAAGATGATAGAGATGGTTATTTGAGATTATAGCTTTGGTACATTTTGTGTATAGGTTAAGCCATGCGAATTGGCTAAACTTGATATTATGTTTTGGTAGTTTTGGGCAAATGGTTGATGAACGGAAATATGCAAATGTTATATTGAAATGTGGTTAGGATGTGAATGGACAATGCATGTTATTTATTAGGCATTTGAATACTATGTTAAATTGGTGTGAAATGTGTATGAAATGTCATGGATTGGCTGCCTATTAAGTTGTGAAATGTTGTAATTTTTGCTTGTATAGGTATGTGTAAATTGGGTGGCAAATTGACCTTGCAAATGGCCTATTTTTGTCCACACAGGTAGAGACACAGGCGTGTGTCTCAGCCGTGTGTGACACATGGTCATGTTACACAGCCGTGTGTCCCCTGGTGTGGAAATTAAATTAAAGTCAATATGCTCCACATGGTCTCACACACGGGAGTGTGACTGGCCGTGTGGTACAAGTCTGTATACCCCCTATATGGCACACGGCCTAGCACATGGGCGTGTGACTCGGCCGTGTTGTATAAGTCAGTATAGCCTACAGTTTTGGCACGACCTAGTACATGGTCTATCACACGGGCAGGTGTGGCCACTTCGAAGGGCACATGGGCTAGACACTCGGGCGTGTGGTCGGTCGTGTGACCCAATTCAGTATGTATACCCTGTTTTCACACAGCCTGTGTAACACCCCAAACCCGGACAAGACACCACGTCCGAATCTGGTATGCTACGGGGAAAACGTTTTGGGAAAACTAGATTTTTCGTTTAAAAGTGGAGTGAAAACACAGTGTGTTTGAAACAAATTTGAGTAGTCTTGTTTGGAAAACAGTTGATGTATTTGAAACCCGGAGATTTTGAAAACTTAGCTAGAATTTGTAGTTAAAACAAGTTAAAACCATTTAAAACCTCCTTAGTTTCTTAGTGATACATAAAACGCTTCTAGACTTAAATGAACTACAAGTTTGGTTTGGGAACCAGCTTGTATTTGTTTGTCAAAAGACTTAGTGTGATACCCGATGGTATAGTTTAAAAACACGTCGCGTTATAATTTTGAAAACATTATCTTTCCAGTTTTAGTAAAATTTATTCCGGCTTATTTTGTTAAGGCATATTAAAATCACTTAAAATATAAACAACATAAAACATAACTTTAAAGGCCTTTTACAAACCGAATAATAAAAAAACCACAAATAAAAGTAAATAACCAAAGTACCCAAAATATAGAGTCCGAGTAAAGACTTTATTCAAAGATGGCATAAGCACCTCGAGTCCATCCCGGCCCAAGTCCGCGCTCTACGAGTCACCCGAAATGTCAAAGGAGAGGGTGAGTCGAGTGACTCAAAGGTGTAAATCCCGCCCCAACGAATCAACATGCTAACACACATCATACATAGCAACATGATTAATGCAACCCAACCTAACCATCCATATCGCTTTTCTACCCCGTGGTACCAAAACCACTGGTGGTGCTAAACCACCGTGACATATAGTCACAAGGTGCTACTAAAGCACTCGGTGTCCCAAAGACACAATATCCGCCAATGTGCTACCAAAGCATCGTGTCCTAAAGACACGCTTGTGCTACTAAAGCACCGTGACCAAGTCACAAATCCAATGATGATGGGGCCAACCCATCGTGGTGTTACCAAAACACTAGCAGACGATCCCATAACTCAAGTGGGGCCAACCCACGGTGGTTAAACCACGTGGACAAGTCGCAATGAGGTGCCAAACCTCCGTGTCCCCAAAGACACAATGTGCTACTAAAGCACCGTGACCGTAGTCACAACCGTGATGGGGCCAACCCATCGTGGTGTTACCAAAACATCGGGCGCCAATCCCAGATAATCATCTGTGGGGCCAACCCATCGTGGTACTCGAGCCACTCGACGAGACGCTGAGGTACCAAACCTCGAGGTGCTAAACCTCCGTGACCTAAAGTCACAAAGTGTGCTACCAAAGCACCGGTGTGCTCGCAAGACAATACATCACCGCCCTCCTCTCAGATCACCCATCAACATGCCAAACTCATGTAATCATGAATATCATGCTATCATGCATATCATACTATCATGCATATCATGCCAATATGGCTAATCTCATACCCCATGTCACATATCCATAACCATGGTATCATACAGATCATCAATAACTCATAATAATAGCATCGACTTACCCGAGTCCAAACTCGCACTCCATGAGGGTATCATAATAGTCACCACTGTTTCATTAGTCATTGCATGTGTTATTAACGATATTACTAAATATAAGTGTGTTAGTATACACACTGATAGCTACGAGTCTAAAATCCCAACGAACGATCTATGACCTCGATTGCTAACTCCTACAATCGCCAAACATAGGGTTAGGCACTAAGACCATTCGCCAAAAGGCATCTAAACCCAAGGGGTTAGTTCCAATCCTTTACCTTGAAGGTGATTTGGTTTCCTACCAACCGAGCCCACCTGTTCCTCTTGTGACAATCGCCACCCCTAAAATAATAAAAATCCCACCTTAATAATTTGGCTTAACAAGACCAAAGAGAATGGACTAATAGTAGCCATTACCATCACTTACCAAACAGTCAATCAAGAAAGGAAGGCTTCACTTGTCTCCTCTAATAATCCCGATGTCCTATAATGAAAACGATTTACACAAAAGATTAGCACTCAACAACCAATAACGGAATCGGTCCTTACTCACCACCATACAAAAAGACGAGAGAAAGGCAGAATGGCCATTCGGCCAAGCCCTTACCCGATTCCAAGCGATTGAAACCAAAGACCCAACCAACCACCAATGTTCGCCAACAAAACAAGGGGAGGGAAATCGGCAAAGACCTTGAACCACAAGGGAGAAAAAAAGAGATTCGGTATTGATGTTTAACACCCACCTATGTACGGCTTTCAAAGGTGAGAAAAGGAGTGTAAACAAGAGAAGAATTAGAGATTACTGCAAATGTGTTTTGAGGAGAACAAAAGAAAGCTTGGCAAGTTGATATGGGTTCGGCACACAAAAAGATGGACAAGAAGAATGGAGAAATCGGTTGGGAGAGGAATGGTAAGTTTCTGCACTAGTGTTTTTCAAGAAGAGAGAAGAAAATGAAAAGAGTTTTGGAGGATGGATTTCGCTACCAAGGTTTCAAACACAAGAAAAGAAAGTTGAGAGGAATAAACAATTTTGGTCAAAGAGAAAAATGAGAGAAAAGCTTAGAGTTTCGGTTTGTTTTGACAAAAGAAAGAAAACAAAAGTGTGTGGCCTTACCAATTGTTTCATTGCCGAAAATCACCCAAAGTGCCAAGGTACATTCGGCACTACTCCACAACACACTACCTAGCCGCCCACCTTCCCCAAACCTCTCCAAAAATCGGCCAAATCCCACAAACAACTCCCATCCACTCTTTGAATTGAGTGGACCAAGTCACACTCCTAAATTCACTCCCTACCTTTCATTTGAAAGGTAAGACTTGGTCCAAGGTAGTGTTTGATTTGGCTTCTACCACTCCACCATGCCGTCCCAAAAACAACCCAAAATGGGGAATCCTCACGTCGAACACCTGGACCTCCACCCTTGGTGTTGACGCCATACCAAGCTCCATGTGGCGCATGCTCGCCACTGGCCACCCTTCTTTTTGTGCTACGAAATACCAAAAATAACTTAAAAACCCCAGCTTCCTCAACCCCTACACTTAATACCCAAAACCAAAATTCTTCCATTACCTCGTGCATACACCTAGGCTATAATTAAGTCCCTAAAACATATAAATAGCCACATAGCACACTACAAACATGCAATATCATGCAACACCAAAATAGCCCCTAACCCGGGATATTACGCTCTATCCCCTTAAAAATAATTTCGCCCGAAATTACCCGATCAAAAGAGTTGCGGGTATTGTTGCCTCATCGTATCCTCGGGTTCCCACGCCGCTTCCTCTACGCCATGATTCCGCCAAAGCACCTTAACCAACGGCATGCACTTTCCACGAGAACCTTTACATCTCGATCAAGAATGCATGTGTTCTTCTTCCATAGTCAAGTCCGGATTCACCTCGATCTCTTCCATCGCTACCACATGCGACTTGATCCGAACGATACCTCCAAGCATTGAAACGTGAAAGACGCCATGAATCGACTAAGCTCACGGGCAACTCAAGCCGATACGCTACCGTCCAACCCCGCCTCAAAACCTTATACGCCCAATAAACCCTGACTAAGCTTGCCTTTCTTCCAACCTCGTAACTTTCTTCCAAGGCGAGACCTTCGTAAACACTCGATCCCCAACAAAGAAACTCTATACCTCTTCGCTTAAGATCGCATAAGACTTCGCACGGTCCAAGCTTCCTTCAATCGAGCCCGAATCAACTTAACCTTGTCCTCGCCTCAGCCTACTACCAACTCGGGTCCCAACAAATCGACGCTCACCTAACTCCGCCCAACACGTAGGTGAGCGACACTTCCTACCATACAACGCCTCATACGGTGCCATCTTGATGCTCGCTTGGTAATCGTTGTTGTAGGCAAACTCAGCTAATGGTAGAAACTCCTCCCAACTACCTCTCAAATCCGTGACACAACCCCTCAAAGATGTCTTCTAAGATCCGAATAACCCTTTCGATTGACCGCCGATCGCGGGTGAAAAGTCGTGCTAAAATCCAAACGAAAGTACCCAGAGCTCGATGCAATGCCTTCCGTAACCTCGGCAAGTAAACTCGGGATCCCTATCCGAGATTATCGAACCGCACACCGCAACCTCACTATCTCTCGACACATACAGCTTTGCTAGCTTCAAGTGAGTAGTCAACCTCACCGGAATAAAGTGAGCTGATTTAGTCGACGATCCACCACTACCCAAATCGAATCCTTCTTGCTTGGCGAAGCGGTAACCCACCGACAAAATCCATGGTTATCCTTTCCCACTTCCATCGAGGAATCTTTACAGTGAAGCAAACCCGACGGCAATCGATGCTCGCCTTTGACTGGCCGACAAGTCGACATTTTCCAACAAACTCGCCACCTCTTTCTTCGCACTCTGTGCCACCAAAATCGCTTCTCTCAGATCCTTGTACATTTTGCTACTCTCCAGATGCATAGCATGAGGATCGCTATGTAAAGGCCCCAAGAATCTTCGCCTCACCAACATCTTTAGGCATACAAGCCTTACCTCGAAAACACGTAACCTCGCTCACTAGACAAGTCAGAACCCTCCAAACCATCATTCTCGCACTTGCAACCTTCGTGCACCTAACCTCATCCTCTAATCTGCTTTCTCGACCGCCAACCCAAGTAGGCTTAACTTGCAGCGCTCCGCCAAAATACTCCCGCTGCCGTGACAAGCTCAAATGGGCAAACAACGCCTTAAGTCCGGAACAACCTTACGGCTCAACGCGCACCGCCACCACGTTAGCCTTGCCCGGATGATACTCAATAGAACAGTCGTAATCTTTCAAAGAACTCAACCCATCTACGCCGCTCAAATTCAAATCCTTCCGAGTCAAGAGATACTTCAAGCTTATGATGATCCGTAGACTATTGATCTCTCTCCATATAAGTAGTGCCTCCAAATCTTTAAGGCGAAAACTACGGCCGCTAGCTCCAGATCATGCGCCGGATAGTTGACCTCATGTGGCCTCACCGCCTAGAAGCGTAAGCCACTACCTTACCTTCCCGCATCAAAGACACAACCCAATCCCGTATGTGATGCATCGCAATAGACTGTACTTCTTACAAATTACCTCAAAGTTGAATCGTAACCGAGCTCTCACCAAGATCTTCTTTAACTTATCGAAGCTTTCTGTTGTTTCTCACCCAAACAAACGGAACCTCTTTCCTTAACAACTTAGTCATCTACACTGCTATCAACGAGAAACCTCGACAAACCTTCGGTAGTATCCTCGCCAAACCCGTAAAACTACTTAATCTCTCACCCATCGACCTAGGTGGCTTCCAATCCAAAACAAATTTCAATCTTACGAGGATCTACTCGAATACCCTCTCACGACACTACATGACCCAAGAACGCCACTTCCTAAGCCGTAACTCACACTTACCGAATTTAGCATAGAGTTGCTTTTCCTCGTAATCTGCAAGCACCACCCTCGATGCGCATCATGCTCTTCCTCCGACCTTGAGTATACTAAGATGTCGCCTATAAAAACCACCACGAACCGATCCAGACATCGCTGAAACACCCTATTCATCATATCCATAACGCCGGCGGCGTTAGTCAACCCAATGGCATTACCAGAATTCGTGAGTGCCCATACCGAGTCCGAAACGCTGCTTTTATGGATATCACCTCCTTAACCTTTAGCTGATGGTACCCGGATCTCAAGTCGATCTTCGAGAATACCGCAGACTTCTTCAACCGATCAAACAAGTCATCTATCCGTGGCAACGGATACTTGTTTTTAATCGCCGCCTTGTTCAATTGGCGTAGTCTATGCACATCCGCATCGTGCCATCTTTCTTCTTAACAAAGAGTACCGTGCACCCCTACGCGCAAACACTTGGCCCGATAAAACCTCGATCCAATAACTCCCGGATCTCGAGCCTTAAGCTCCACCAATTCCTTTGGTGCCATCCTATACGGAGCGATAGACACCGCGCGCAGCCCCTGCAATGATCAATCCCGAACTCTACCTCTCGACCGCGGCAAACCCTAAGCTCCTCAGAAAACATCGCAAATTCCTTAATAAAGACATTTAACCTTCTCAACAGCAGACTCTTTAGCCTCCAAGGCATACACATGAACCACATACGCATCACAAATTTCTTCCCGACCATCTTCTCCGCTTTCAGAGCAGATATCACATTTGATAAGTAATCCTCCTATTACCTATCATAGCCACCTCATCACCGCCAACCGCCTTAAGAACCATGCGCTGGTCGCGCAATCCAACTTCGCCCGGTACTTAGCCAACCAATCCATCCCAAGAATCGATCGAACTCCCCAAACGGCAGTTCCATCAGATCAAGAAAGAAACACTACCCTTGGAGTTCTAGGGGTACCTCTCTAAACAGCTTTATCTACTACTACAGAGTGACCTGCAGGACTAATCACAGTCATCCGCCTAGAAGATATCTCGTAGTCTAAGTCCATTGTCTCTACTATACTATCGGCAACATAAGAGCGCGTGAGAACCCACATCGACAAAGCAAAGATAAGGAGTACCAAAAATCAAAAACGCACGGTTATGAGGACGTCCGTGCGCCGCTCCTCCTCTCGGCGCCTCGCAAAGATACACCAATCCAGCCGCTCGCCTCGTAACTACTTCGCACCTGCCGGTGCTCCACGGCCCCGACTGCATCCATAACCACCTCTCGCCATTACCACGCCCTCCGCAGTGGCGGTCCATTACCCTCGAATCGACACGGCCCCGACTTCGATCAATCCTCGCCATCCACGCGGACAATCCCTAATGCGATGCTCCAGAGAACCACACTGAAGCAACCTTTACCTCCACCCAAAGAACCACCCCAATGAGATTTCCCACATCGACACATCGGCGGTCCCTGCCTAGCAAAGAATAAAACCTAGCAGATCGATTCGCCGCCCACTCGGCCTAGCCCTCTCTCGCATGGATTGCCGACGAACCGTAAGACCCAAAGCTCCTCTTAAGCCTACTCCCGTCCATGCTCGCCTCACCGACTTCTTAACACCCTCTCCCCACCTTAGCCTTCTCAACTAAGACAAAGAAACTCAAGCGCCTCGCCGAGGAGCAATCAGCAACCTCAACTCGCCTCTCGCACCATCCTCGAAACGAACACACCTCTCATGCTCGGTGGCACACAATGCCCTCGGCATACCTACTCACCAGAACTCACCAGACTCCGCAAATGATTTACTCCCCGAACAAGCCTCGTAAATGCCTTTCTCGGGAGTCGATATAACTAGCCCCGATGTACTTCTTTTGATATGCACCGAAATAATCCCATGTCAAATCCTCACCGCCACACTCGTCCCGCATCGTGAGCCACCACCGATATGACTCATCCCCGAGAAGCGATACGATACCCTTCGCCTTCTCTTCTCGTCGCCAAGTCCAGATCATCCATGATCCGCCTCGCTTGCTCTCCAACCAATATTCAAAGCAGTTGCTAGGAGCAACACCGTAAACACTCGGAAGAATTCGGCCCGTTAGCCCGAGTCGCTTAGGAACCGATTTCCTAACTCCGCACCACCACTAGCCCCAGCTACCCTTTCCAACACTCGCAAAGACGCTCGTGACATCGCTGGGCCGCCTCCCCGCTCGATCTTGGAACTCACCACCTCCACCTGGTGGCGAACCCAGATCTCATTTTTCTCAACCCCGCCCAGATCCTACGGGCTCGAAACCGTCATTCTACCCCTACCTCTACCACGAGTGTTACGACCACGCCCGCTCGAGTGCTCATGCTAAATCTTTCTACGATTCGATTAAAGAATTTTATGCATCAAGATTTATTCCACTTGTTTAAAAAGCAAGTCTTATGAATATTAAAGAGGATTTGTTCTCGCAAGTTTCACAAAATCCTATCAGTTTCAATCTCTAAAGTAGTATACTATCGCTACTCATCGATCATATAACATCCAATCAAATCACAAAGAATAGTCCGGTACTTACCAGGCGAACCCTAAGGTCGAGACTCGGTGCCATGCCTTTCAAACCATTTGTATTTAAACCCAAAACACTTAAGACATCTTTTGAGTACATTTTGGGCTTCAGCCCACAAATGAGCCTTTGAACCTGGCTCGATACTCAAAAATGTAACACCCCAAACCCGGACAAGACACCACGTCCGAACTGTATGCTACTTGGGAAAACGCTTTGGGAAAACTAGATTTTTCGCTTAAAAGTGGAGTGAAAACACAGTGTGTTTGAAACAAATTTGAGTAGTCTTGTTTGGAAAACAATTGATGTATTTGAAACCCGAGATTTTGAAAACTTAGCTAGAATTTGTAGTTAAAACAAGTTAAAACCATTTAAAACCTCCTTAGTTTCTTAGTGATACATAAAACGCTTTCTAGACTTAAATGAACTACAAGTTTGGTTTGGGAACCAGCTTGTATTTGTTTGTCAAAAAGACTTAGTGTGATACCCGATGGTATAGTTTAAAAACACGTCGCGTTATAATTTTGAAAACATTATCTTTCCGTGTTTTAGTAAAATTTATTCCGCTTATTTTGTTAAGGCATATTAAAATCACTTAAAATATAAACAACATAAAACATAACTTTAAAGGCCTTTTACAAACCGAATAATAAAAAAACCACAAATAAAAGTAAATAACCAAAGTACCCAAAATATAGAGTCCGAGTAAAGACTTTATTCAAGATGGCATAAGCACTCGAGTCCATCCCGGCCCAAGTCCGCGCTTCACGAGTCACCCGAAATGTCAAAGGAGAGGGTGAGTCGAGTGACTCAAATGTGTAAATCCCGCTCCCAACGAATCAACATGCTAACACACATCATACATAGCAACATGATTAATGCAACCCAACCTAACCATCCATATCGCTTTTCTACCCCCGTGGTACCAAACCACTGGTGGTGCTAAACCACCGTGACATATAGTCACAAGGTGCTACTAAAGCAACGGTGTCCCAAAGACACAATATCCGTCAATGTGCTACCAAAGCACCGTGTCCCAAAGACACAGCTTGTGCTACCAAAGCACCGTGACCAAGTCACAAATCCAATGATGATGGGGCCAACCCATCGTGGTGTTACCAAAACACTAGCAGACGATCCCATAACTCAAGTGGGGCCAACCCACGGTGGTTAAACCACGTGGACAAGTCGCAATGAGGTGCCAAACCTCCGTGTCCCAAAGACACAATGTGCTACCAAAGCACCGTGACCGTAGTCACAACCGTGATGGGGCCAACCCATCGTGTGTTACCAAAACATCGGGCGCCAATCCCGTATAATCATCTGTGGGGCCAACCCATCGCGTGGTACTGAGCCACGGGACGAGACGCTGAGGTACCAAACCTCTCCGAGGTGCTAAACCTCCGTGACCTAAAGTCACAAAGTGTGCTACCAAAGCACCGGTGCTCACAAGACAATACATCACTGCTCCCTCCTCTCGTATCACCCATCAACATGCCAAACTCATGTAATCATGAATATCATGCTATCATGCATATCATACTATCATGCATATCATGCCAATATGGCTAATCTCATACCCCATGTCACATATCCATAACCATGGTATCACATGATCATCAATAACTCATAATAATAGCAATCGACTTACTCGAGTCCAAACTCGCACTCCATGAGGGTATCATAATAGTCACCATCGCTTTCATTAGTCATTGCACAGGTTATTAACGATATTACTAAATATAAGTGTGTTAGTATACACACCTGATAGCTACGAGTCTAAAATCCCAACGAACGATCTATGACCCTCGATTGCTAACTCCTACAATCGGCCAAACATAGGGGTTAGGCACTAAGACCATTCGCCAAAAGGCATCTAAACCCAAGGGGTTAGTTCCAATCCTTTACCTTGAAGGTGATTTGGTTTCCTACCAAACCGAGCCCACCTGTTCCTCTTGTGACAATCGGCCACCCCTAAAATAATAAAAATCCCACCTTAATAATTTGGCTTAACAAGACCAAAGAGAATGGACTAATAGTAGCCATTACCATCACTTACCAAACAAATAATCGAAGAAAGGAAGGCTTCACTTGTCTCCTCTAATAATCCCGATGTCCTATAATGAAAACGATTTACACAAAAGATTAGCACTCAACAACCAATAACGGAATCGGTCCTTACTCACCACCATACAAAAAGACGAGAGAAAGGCAGAATGGCCATTCGGCCAAGCCCTTACCCGATTCCAAGCGATTGGAAACCAAAGACCCAACCAACCACCAATGTTCGCCAACAAAACAAGGGGAGGGAAATCGGCAAAGACCTTGAACCACAAGGAGAAAAAAAGAGATTCGGTATTGATGTTTAACACCCACCTATGTACGGCTTTCAAAGGTGAGAAAAGGAGTGTAAACAAGAGAAGAATTAGAGATTACGCAAATGTGAGTTTTGAGGAGAACAAAAGAAAGCTTGGCAAGTTGATATGGGTTCTGCACACAAAAAGATGGACAAGAAGAATGGAGAAATCGGTTGGGAGAGGAATGGTAAGTTTTTGCACTAGTGTTTTTCAAGAAGAGAGAAGAAAATGAAAAGAGTTTTGGAGGATGGATTTCGCTACCAAGGTTTCAAACACAAGAAAAGAAAGTTGAGAGGAATAAACAATTTCTGGTCAAAGAGAAAATGAGAGAAAAGCTTAGAGTTTCGGTTTGTTTTGACAAAAGAAAGAAAACAAAAGTGTGTGGCCTTACCAATTGTTTCATTGCCGAAAATCACCCAAAGTGCCAAGGTACATTCGGCACTACTCCACAACACACTACCTAGCCGCCCACCTTCCCCAAACCTCTCCAAAAATCGGCCAAATCCCACAAACAACTCCCATCCACTCCTTTGAATTGAGTGGACCAAGTCACACTCCTAAATTCACTCCCTACCTTTCATTTGAAAGGTAAGACTTGGTCCAAGGTAGTGTTTGATTTGGCTTCTACCACTCCACCATGCCGTCCCAAAAACAACCCAAAATGGGAATCTGCTGCTCGAACACTGGACCTCCACCCCTTGGTGTTGACGCCATACCAAGCTCCATGTGGCGCATGCTCGCCACTCGCCACCCTTCTTTTTGTGCTACTAAATACCAAAAATAACTTAAAAACCCAACTTCCTCAACCCCTACACTTAATACCCAAAACCAAAATTCTTCCATTACCTCGTGCATACACCTAGGCTATAATTAAGTCCCTAAAACATATAAATAGCCACATAGCACACTACAAACATGCAATATCATGCAACACCAAAATAGCCCCCTAACCCGGGATATTACAGCCTGGGACACGGGCGTGTCTGGAGCGGTGTGAGGCACACGGCCTGCCCACACGGGCGTGTGACACTTAAAATGTTAAAATTTTTCTAAGTTTCCAAAATTTTCGTATGTTATCGGTTTCCCGAACAACTTCTATTGCACGTTTAAGGCCTCGTAGGCCCTTATAAAGGACAATGTGTTTGTGATGGAATGGTGTTAGAATATGAATGCATAAATGTATGAGTTTTGTTTGTTAAGTGATGTGTATTGATTGGTAATGTCTCGTGACCCTATTTCGGTGACGGAACGGGTTAAGGGTGTTACAAGATGTGAAGTTTGAAAGGTCAGAAAAATGTCAGCAGAGTTTCGAACAGTTGAAAGTACTGTTAACTAAAGCACCAGTTTTGGTACAACCGGAATTGGGGAAAGAATTTGTGATTTATAGCGATGCATCATTAAACGGTCTGGGATGTTTTCTGATGTAAGAAGGAAAATTTATAGCTTATGCTTCTCGATAATTGAAACCACGTGAAAAGAACTATCGGACACATGACTTAGAGTTGGCTGCAATTATATTTACGTTCAAAATTTGGCGACACTACTTATACGGTGAAAAATGCCACATTTATACGGATCACAAAAGCTTAAAATATCTGATGTCACAGAAGGATTTGTATTTGCGACAACGAAGATCGCTTGAGTTATTGAAAGATTATGAATTTGTGATAGACTATCACCCGGGAAAAGCTAATGTTTTTGCTGATGCCCTGTGCTGAAAATCTTTGTTTGCATTACGAGCAATGAATACCCAGTTGATGATTTGTGATGATGGGTCTATTTTAGTTGAATTAAAAGCTAAACCGGTATTTCTTCAACAAATCTGTGAAGCTTAGAAAGATGACCGTGAATTGCAAGTTAAACGAATTCAATGTGAGAACATCCCAGATTCAGAGTTTCAGATTGGAACTGATGATTGTTTAAGGTTCCGTAATAGAATTTGCATATCGAGAAATTCAGAACTCATTCAAAAGATTTTTCATGAAGCGCACCATAACTGTTTATCTGTTCATCCTGGAAGTACCAAAATGTACAACGATTTGAAACAATTTTACTGGTGGCAAGGCATGAAACGAGATATCTCGGAATTTATTTCTAAATGTTTGATTTGTCAGCAAGTCAAAGCTGAACATCAAGTACCATCTAGTTTACTGCAGCCTGTGATGATTCCCGAGTGGAAATGGGATAGAGTTACAATGGATTTTGTATCGGGATTGCCCTTAACTCTTAAAAAGAAAGACACTATATGGGTTGTCGTTGATCGACTAACGAAATCTGCTCATTTCATACCGTTACGTACAGATTACTCACTTGATAAATTAGCTGAGTTGTACATTTCTGAAATTGTTCGGTTACATGGAGTGCCACTATCTATTATTTCTGATAAAGATCCGAGATTTACGTCGCGATTTTGAAAGAAACTGCAAGAAGCTTTGGGAACAAATTTGAATTTCAGTACTGCTTTTCATCCTCAGACTGATGGTCAGACTGAGAGAGTTATTCAAATTCTTGAAGACATGTTGAGATGTTGTATTTTAGAGTTTGAGGGTAGTTGGGAAAAATACTTACCGCTGATTGAGTTCGCGTATAATAACTGTTTTCAAAGGAGTATAAAGATGGCACCGTATGAAGCTTTATACGGCCGCAAATGTCGAACTCCGCTATACTGGACTGAATTGAGTGAGAAAAAGATTTACGGGGTTGAATTGATCAGAGAAACTGAAGAAAAAGTGAAAACGATTCGCAACAGTTTAAAAGCAACTTCAGATCGACAAAAATCCTACGCAGATTTGAAACGTAAAGAAATTGAGTTTCAAGTAGGAGACTGAGTGTTCCTAAAGGTTTCATCTTTGATAAAGGTTCTTCGATTTGGACGTAAAGGAAAATTGAGTCCGCGTTTCATCATGCCGTATAAGATTATTCAACGAATAGGACCAGTGGCGTATCGACTAGCTTTATCGTCAGAACTTGATAAGATTCATGATGTTTTTCACGTTTCTATGCTACGTCGATACAGATCCAATCCGTTGTATGTGATTTCTCTGATAGATGTTGAGATACAGGCTAATTTGACATATAGTGAAGAACCGATCAGGATTTTAGCTCGTGAAATCAAAGAATTGAGAAATAAGCGCATAGCCCTAGTAAAGGTTCTTTGGCATAAACATGGGATTGAGTAAGCTACATGGGAAATCGAGGAAGCAATGCAAAAACAATACCCTAACCTGTTTACTGGTAAGATTTTCAGGGACGAAAATCCCTAAGGGGAGAGAGTTGTAACAGCCTGTTTTTGAGTCAAATCAGAACAATGGTTTTGAAACCACAAATCCGAAGTTAAACTATTTATTTTATTATTTTATTATAGTTTAGAGCATGATAGAATTATTATATGAAAGTTTCGTAAAGAAATTTTACTGTTTGAATGCTTAATTCGGTAAAAAGGACTAAATCGCGTAAAGCGTAAATTTTGAGTTCTAATAGTTAAAAGTATTAAATAGCTATGAAATTAAATTGTGAGAGTCCTTATGTTGATATTAGACCATGATTAAGGTTAGTGGACATTTATGTCCATGGTTTATATGTTATATTAAAGTTTTATTAAAGGTTAATTTGGTAATTATAATAATTAAGGTTAAAAATGATAAAAAACAATTAGCCATCATCTTCCTTAAGTTTGTTCCACCGAAAATAGAAAAGAAAATAAGGGTTTGAAGCTTCCATGGTTTCGGCACACTCCTAGCTTGATTAAGGTACGGTTTTAGCTCAGTTTTTGATGATTTCTATGTTTTTGTGATCGTTGCTTCGTATTCTAGCTAGCTCGTACCTTAGATTTTGAATTTGTTAAAGATTTTTCATGTTGCCATTGTTGAATGTTTGATTAATTGGATGGTTGATGATGGATTTGATTAATTGTTGTTAGTTAAACTAGTTTTGTAAGGTGATTTTTGACAAAAATGCAAAATAGGGATTAAATTATAAAATTGTAAAATGTGGTGGTTAAAAGTGTGAAATAATGAAAGATATGGGCTACTAGGAGTCCCTATGATATTTGGCTAGGTATGGGCTGGTACCAAATTGCATGAATTTGCAATTTTATGTGATAAGGACTAAATTGTAAATGATATGAAAGAATAGGGGCAAATGTGTAAATTTGGCAAAAGATGAATTGTGGACTAAATTGAATAGATTGAGTGCTAAATGTATTGAATTTGGTAATTTATAGATCAAGAAAAGCCGAGATCAAGTTTAGATCGGGGAAAAGGAAAGATTGACGAATAGCTGATAGTTTTTATCCGAGCAATACGAGGTAAGTTCGTATAATTAGAATCGAACTTTAAATACTTGTGTTTATTTGAAATGTATGTATATGATTGAGTATTTGATATACGTGTAATACAAATGCTTAATTGATTAAGATTGATTAGTACCGAGCCCTGTTTGCACCGTATGAATTCGTATGATACGAGTGACATGTCACTAGGGTTACCGTTTTGGTCGAGCTCCTGTATTTGTTGCGGACTCACCACAGCTCGTATAAGCTTCCCAATATATCAGCTCGTAAGAGCTATCATTTCAACTCGCCGAGCTACCGCTTAAGCTCAATACACCATCGCCCATCACTCGGGAGGAGCTTATCGCTCATAGCTCAAAAGAGCGGTAAATGAAAGGAATTGACGGAATATTGATGTATATCACCCGAGTATCCTTTAAAATTCTAATGGGTTCAACGGGCATAAATTCTGTTTATACAGATGAATACTGTTACTGAATGAAGTATTGATTATGTTATTGAGAATGAAATGTTGAATACAAGATATATTGAGTATTGAAATGTGATAATGGATGATTTAATGTATTAATATGACTAACCTATGGATGAATGTTTGTGTTAGGCATTTGGAAATTGTATGGAGTTTACCTTAATTATTTGTATTGATTTGGTATAAATGGTAAGTTTAATTCTAAATTATACGGGCTTACTAAGCTATAAAGCTTACTCTATTCCTTTTTCTATGTTTTATAGAGGTTCGTTAGCTCGCTCGTTTTGGACAAGTTGGAGTTACATATCACACTATCCAGTTGCCGATTGGTACTTATGAACTTGTGAATATATGTAAATATGGCATGTATAGGCTAGGTGTAATGATGATAGAGATGGTTCTTTGAGATTGTAGCTTTGGCACATTTTGTGTATAGGTTAAGCCATGTGAATTGGCTAAACTTGATATTATGTTTTGGTAGTTTTGGGCAAATGGTTGATGAATGGAAATATGCAAATGTTATATTGAAATGTGGTTAGTATGTGAATGGACAATGCATGTTATTTATTAGGCATTTGAATACTATGTTAAATTGTTTTAAAATGTGTATGAAATGTCATGGATTGACTGCCAATTGAGTTCTGATATGTTGCAATTTATGCTTGTATAGGTATGTGCAAATTGGGTGGCAAATTGGCCATGCAAATGGCCTATTTTTGTCCACACGGGTAGAGACACGGGCGTGTCTCTCAGCCGTGTGCGACACACGGTCATGTTACACGGCCGCGTGTCCCATGGTGTGGAAATTAAATTGAAGTCAGTATGCTCCACATGGTCTCACACACGGGTGTTTGACTGGCCGTGTGGTACAAGTCAGTATACCCCCCTAAATGGCACACGGCCTAGCACACGGGTGTGTGACTTGGCCGTGTTGCATAAGTCAATATACCCTACAGTTTTGGCACGGCCTAGTACACGGGCGTGTGTGGCCACTTCGAAGGGCACATGGGCTAGACACACGGGCGTGTGATCGGCCGTGTGACCCAAGTCAGTATCTATGTCCTGTTTTCACACGGCCTGGACACGGGCGTGTCTGGAGCTGTGTGAGGCACATGGCCTATCCACACGGGCGTGTGACCCTTGAAATGTTGAAATTTTTCTATGTTTCAAAATTTTCATATTCGGTTTAGTCCCGAACCACTTCTAATGCACGTTTAAGGCCTCGTAGGCCCTTATAAGGGACAATATGTTTGTGATGGAATGGTGTTAGAATATGAATGCATAAATGTATGGGTTTTTTTTTAAGTGATGTGCATTGATCGGTAATAACTCGTAACCCTATTCCGGCGACAGATACGGGTTAGGGGTGTTACAATGTGACCTTGGGGCACGCCCGTGCTTCAGACCGTGTTCGATTTAGGGTGCTCTCTGACTTGTGCCACACGGTCATGCCACACGCCCGTGTGCTAGGCCGTGTGGTTAATTAATTTAATTTTGAATTAGGTGCAGGTTTTACATGGCCAATACACACGCCCGTGTTCTAGGCTGTGTAGCACACATGGCTGGGACACACGCCCATGTCTCTGCCCGTGTGCTATATTATGGACATTCTGTTTTTCAAAATTAAGGTGCAGGGGACACACAGCCGAAACACACACCCATGAGGCAGACCGTGTGTCACACACGGCCTAGACACACGCCCGTGTGTCTACCTGTGTGGACAAAAATAAAGCTATTTACCAAGCCATTTGCCACCCTCATTTACACCTACACTTACACAAATTCAATGGCACAATTCATGGCATACTTAGGAAACCAAAACAATCACAACCAAGGTATTAACATCACATCCACATACTAACATCTAACATGCTTTAACATCATAATTTATCAACACAACTCATGCAAGTTTCCATATTCATGAATGGTATCAACATATAAATATACTCATAACCAACATTAGCCAACTTACATGGCCATATACAAAATGAAATCATTAACCATTATAAGCCAATACATTTGGCCACATTTCCAATGACACATATAACAAAATGACCAAGTCTCTATACATGCCATAACTCAAAATATTGACATTTCAATGGTACCCAAAATAATGGTTGATAGTGTGAGTGGATCTCCGACGATCTCCGATCCCGAGCTAGCTTGGTGACACTATAAGACAAGGGAAGGAAAATGGGAGTAAGCTATATATCTTAGTAAGTTCATATGAAAATAATAAACAAAATTAATTATATATTTTTCATATAAATAACTTAACATATACTAACATAAATGTCATTAAAATTTCATGAGCATAACTTACTCAATCACATTCCTACCAATAGTTCATCATATACCGAATCCATTTCCATTGAGTTTTTTGTACATACCTGTACCAACTCGTAACATAATCACATACTTTCTCATCTTTGACATACCCGTTGAACCACTTGGAATACTATAGGATACACGAAATTCTTGCACATAAGTGCCACATAAGTAGCCAATGCTACCACAAATCTCATAACACATATAGGCTCGCTCTTGAGCTATCATTGGGCCTGCTCAGACAAGCTGCCAGTCAAGACGTAGCTACTTGGTGCTGCTCATACAAGCTGTCAAGTATCTGAAACATATTTTGGTATGCCCAGCCACCGGTAGGACGTACTAGACCAGCACTCGAGACACACAAATCACATATTCACATATTCACATAGGTTCTTAGTGACATGTCACTTGTATCCTAATCTATTCCTAAGGTTCAACCGGGATTTTCTCGCTTGTCGAAACTCCATTAATTACATCCATAGAGTCAATCATACAATTCATGCAATATCAAAACATATTAAATACAATTGTAACGTTGCATTATTAACATACGAACTTACCTCGGTACAAAAAATAGTAGAAATAGACCTAATCGTCAAACACCTTGTTTTTCCCCCGATCTAGGTCCGAACCTCGTTTTTCTTGATCTATAATAGTAAATTTAACTCATTTAATAATCACATTATTCAATTTAGCCCAAAAATCACATTATGGAAAATTACATTTTTGCCCCTAACTTTTCAACTTTTTACATTTTAGTCCCTAGGCTCGTAAAATGATTTTCTTTCAATTTCTTCTCATCCCAAGCCTAGCCGACTTTTATCTATGCTTAAAACAGCCACCATTTTTCATTTATTCACATTTTTACACACATTTTACAACTTTTACAAATAGGTCCTTTTTAGGCATTTTCATCAAAAATCACTTGGTAAATGTTGTTTATGTAACATCAAATTTGCATAATCTACCATTAAACATCAAAATACACATATATTCAACATGGGTAAAATTTTAGACTTTGACATCTCTTCAAATTAGTCCTTGAAATAGCTAGATTAGGTTGAGACAACTTCAAAAACATAAAAATCTTGAAAAATTGGGCAAGAACAGACTTACAATCGAGCTTGAAAGATGGCCAAACCCTAGCTATGGACTCCTTCTTCAAATTTGGCTATGGGGGGACTAATTTGAGAAGATGACATCTTTTTATTAGTTTTATTTGTCTTTATTTACCAAATGACCAAAATGCCCTTAATTCATAACTTTGAAATTTCACCTAACCATGTCCATTTTTGTCCATACTAAAGTATAATGGTCTAATTACCATCTAAGGACCTCCAATGTAAGATCTCATAACAATTGGACACCTTTAACATGTAGAAATCAAATTTTACACTTTTTGCAATTTAGTCCCTTTAACTAAATTGAGTGCTCAAACATCAAAGTTTTCGAACAAAATTTTCATGAAATCATTCCATAAAACTGTAGACCATAAAAATATAGTAAAAATAAATTTTACAGCATCGAATTTGTGGTCCCGAAACCACTGTTCCTACTAGACCCAAAATCGGGCTGTTACAGTTGAAATATTTTGTCGTTAAACCAAGCAAATCTTTATCCCCTTCAATCCACCTGCCACTTTTGTCTTCAAGCCCCTTTGCGGTGTTTCGTTTCTTGCGATAAGACACAAATTTATGAAAGAAAGATGTATTACGATCACCTATTCTAAGCCAGTTTTCCCTTGCTTGTTGCTCTAAAAAAATTTCTTCCTTATCTGCTTCCATATTCAACGCTAACTTGACTTCTATTATTTATGCTAGCCGCTCTTCATTAGGATCATCATTATTAAGCTCAGCGAGCTTTTGGTTTAATTCCTCTTTTCTTCTGTGTCGATTTCCTTTATTGATTTTGGCCTATTCCTTTAATGAGTTGCCCAAAATTGCAAGTTTTCTTGGGAGTTCCCTGTTAATTGAATCAAATATTCTCTTCACTTGTTCTTAAAAATCCTCTTGAAGTACCCATTATGCGTTGAAACAAAAAGGGGAATCTCTCCTTACTGCTATACCGCTTCAGTGCCCCAAGGTATCTTATAGTAATGGGCAGTGGTCCGAGAAATTATGTGTTAAATGGCGTAGAGAATAACCAGGGAAACGAATCCACCATTCCAGGTTTGCCACTCCTCTATCCAATCTTTCCCTCTATTATTTTCTTCTAATCTTCCTCTTTCCTAAGTAAACCATTGTCTTGAAAAGCCAAGATCGCTTAAGTCACAATCTTCCAAAACTTCCCTGAATGCTGCCATTTGTCTTTCTTCTCTCAACCTCCCCCCTTTTTCTCGAATGAATACATTATTTTATTGAAATCACCCATAATTAACCATGGAAGTTGACAATCCTCATTTAATTGTCCCAGCTTATTCCATGAGTCCCTTCTTAGATGCTCTGCTGGGGATCCATAAAAACATGTAAATCTCCACTTGGCCTCTCCGCTTTCTTCTTTGACATTCACATCCACATCAATATGAGAACTAGAAATTTTTTTTTAGATCAATTGATAAACTTTCTTTCCACCCTAAAGAGAGGCCCCCTCTAGATCCCTCCGCACCTATATCAATCCTGTTTACATATCCACACTATTTCCATATTTATTGTGCTAAATTTTGTTTCTATAATAAACAAAAGCTGGGGTTGATACTGTCTTAAGATACTTTTGAGACGTCTTCTTGTCCACTGCTGCCTTAAACAGTGGACATTCCAGCTTAGGGTTTTCATTGTGACCGGGTGTGCTACTTATTAGCTGCTTTCGATAAATTGTTGTCGAGATCAGTTTCTATACAAGTTGTGAGTGTATCTTCTAGATGATTCATCCTTTGTCATTTCTTCCCTTCAATGATGTCGATTGGATCCTCTTCGTGTTCCTTGTCCATCTTCTTTAGAGTGTTATGCTCTAACCTATCCTCGAAATCATATCCGTCGGCCTCTCTTCGGTAGTCTTCAAAGATGCCTTTACCTCTCATCCTGGATGATTAAGCTTCCAATGTACTAACCATTAGATCTCTTCCCCTTTGCTCCTCAATACTAATTCCACTTTTGAACACATTCCTTGGTTCCTCTCGCAACCATCTGCTCTCAATCTACACATTCCTTTTCGGTGGGGCCCTTAAAGAAAGATCTCATCCCAGGTTTGTCTCTTGTATCCCTATAGTTAATCGTAAAGGGCAAAAATTCTCTCCATGTCCTAACCTTCCACGTAAAAGAAATAACGATAACTTTTTGTATTGGAAAGTTGCATAGGTGGTTTTGTCCTGTCCATATATTATACACTTTCTCGTTTTCAAAGGACTTCGTACATCCAAGAATACTTTAACCCGCAATTATTTCTTCACACCTTTTGTTATTATTTTTGCATCGTATTCTAAGTAACGTTCGATGAAATTACCTAATTGTCTTACCATCTCTTCTGACAAAGAATCGATAGGCAGATTGTGAATTTGTACCCAAAAGTTTGAGTATATCAAAGGAACTTGAACATGATCTTTTCCTCTCTCCAATCGGTGGAAAAGAATTAGATGTCTGTTGGAAAACCACAGTATGCCATCCGTTACCCTGCTTAGGTCCAACTCGTTATAAAAACGAAAAATGATTCTTTTATCTTCAATTTATGTTATTGAAACTCCTTCAATTGGATGCCATAATTCAACAAGAACAGTCATCATATATGGGAAGTGGACTGCACTATTTGTTAGAACCTTTCCTACCAAACACAAATTAAATTAATCATCACTATCCTCATCGTCTTCTTAATCACGAATAGGGTCCTCTTCTTCATTGGCTATGTTTCAATTTGCCAATTCTTCCTCTAATGCCTAGTTTGTTAGGCCATCGTTCTTAAACTATTTTGCTTTTTCTTTGAACCACAAACCTGGAAGTAACAAGATCGGATAACAGACCCTAAGATTGCTTCTCGTTAGGCCACCGTCTTCAATGTTTTTGCTTTTTCTTTGTTCGAAACCTTAAAATTAAAGAAATCAAGAATAATCCCTATGACTGCTACAATCGACAAACTAAAGAAAAACAATAACAGCCTAACCTGCTACTATCAACAGACCTCTCATTATATTTAAGTTAATGTTAAATTAATGCTAATGAAAATTATCCTCAATAGTCATTATTAAACATAAATATTTTATAAAATTTATATTTAAAAAGTAAATAGTTTGTACAGCATTGCAGACTAATAAAAGAAAATTAAACGAGTATCTAAATATATATACACAATATAAAAGTAGTACTATATAAAAGTAGGGGTTAATTAGGTAAAAATGTCACTTTTAAAAATTAATTAGGGAATTAGGCCATTTTTTCCCAAAGTTAAGGATATAGGTTGATTTTGGAGAGTGAGAAGTGTTTTCAGTTGAGGTGGCAATCAAGGGGTTGAAAGTGCTTCCTATAGGAAACATTTTCATCCAATGGTCAATTTTTTTTTCGACGGTTAAAATTTCAAATAGCTAATTACATTTTTGCCTCCGAATGGTTATTTCATTTTCTATTTAAACCCTACCTATTTTCTTTTTTCTTCATTCAATACTATTATCTCATTTGCCTCTACTATTTTATTCTCAATTTTTTCATTCAATATCTCTCAAATTTTTCTTGTCTTAATTTTATATTTCGTAATTTCTTTGATTTATTTGATTTTTATAATTTTAAAAATGTCAGTGCCTCTTATTCATTTAGATGACAAACACATTTTCGGTATCCAATTACAAATAGTAAGAAATTATTATCAATTTTTTATTTTAATTAATATAATTATTATGTTAACATTATTAATTTTTTTAAAATTTTTTATATTTAAATAATCAGATCGAAGATAGAATAATTGAGAAGTATATACACAATTTAAGTGGAAGGGTACTGCGTGTAATTGAACAATAATTACAAGATATGGGATGCATGCGTCAAGTATGCTCGGGGGGGACTAAATTGGAGCCCGAACTTATCAACACTTTGGTGGAAAGATGGAGACCCGAGACACACATTTTATCTTTCGTACGGTGAGTATACAATTGCACTTGAGGATGTAGCATTCCAACTTGGTTTATTAGTTGACGGGGCAGTTGTTACGGGGGTAGTAAGCGTTGGCGATTGAAGCGTAATTTTCAACCAACTAATAGGCAAGGTGTTGGGTAAGTTTAGTGGTAGCCGGATAGAGATGAAATGGTTAGAAGACAATTTTTTATATATCAACAACTCCGCTAGTACAATTGAAAGACAACAATACGTGCGAGCATTCATATTGAGGTTAATCGGGGGTCTTCTAATGCAAGTAGGGGTGAGTATTCGATAAAGTCAAGTCGAATCGAGTAAAAAAAATTTGAGTTAGTCAAGTTGACGAATCCTATTTTAGCTACCGAACTCAATTTGATTTTTTTTCGAATCGGATCGAATCAAATCAAAAAATTCGAGTCAGTTTGAGTCGAGTTAACGAATCCCATTATTTATACTCAATGTTGCGTTTACATGAACCAATTATTTAACTAGTAAATGAAGTATAAAATTATTTAACTACATAAACAATATAATGGTTTTGCCTTTTAACTTAACGAGTAAACATTTATCAAAACAACGTAGTTTTGCCTTTTAACTTTAGAAAAGGTAAACATTTATCAAAATGGCATAGTTTTTCCTTTTCTTATTCGGATTTTCGAATAACTCGAATTGTGTAATTCATATTCGAGTTAAACCAAAAAACTTAATTTTTTATTCGAGTTGATCCAAATAACTTGATTAACTCAAATAACTCAAACTATTTAATTCAAAAATTGAAAATTTTATCGAGTTTTTCGAATCGAATCGGATTTTGCTCACCCCTAAATGCAAGATAAATCTCAAGATCTAGTACATTTAAGGTGGCTCCTACAAGTAGTCCACTTAAAAGAAGTGACGCGACTCAGTTGGGGATCAGTTGTGTTGGTGACATTGTACTGAGAGATTTACGGGCAACGAAAACACAAAAAAATAAAACTAGTTGTTGCATACTCCTTTAGTCATAGGCATGGTACCGCTTACAATTTTTACGTCCTCGAGTAAATGCCCCGTATGAATTCTTGTTCGTAGTAAGGTAAAATTCATTTAATAATATAGCTATCATAATGTTTTTTTCATTATTATATTTTTGAAACAACATATTGTTTGAATAGGTGGTACAATAACGCGAGTCATGTAGGTATATCAAACGATCTCAAAGATATCCAACTATTGTTAGATCAACGATCATAAGATGAGATTAGTTTTTGAATTTTTCAATTTATATAATATTTATGTAAGGATTTGAAATTTAATATCAGGTACGTAATAAAATTTATAATTTCATACCGTAGTTTGAATAGGTGCCATACTCTGATCGAGAATTCAAGAATGCATCATGGTCGAATTTTTGGCGAATCGCAATATCTGGCACGTAAAAGTACTATTGATAGTTTTTGCAACGGTTGAGATGCACAAATTTGATCGAGTGATGCGCCAGTTTAGGTTTATGTAAAGTATTCCGCCATCATCTCAGGAGCACAATGAACTTCACAACTCGACTTTAGGGGGAGAACAGATGAATATTGGCCTAAATTCGTTACCTAATATATCTACATCTAGGAACATAGGTACCACTTCATACCTATGCACGAACTAATTATCCAAACAAATTTGGCGACCTCTTCGAATTAAATGACATGGTTTAGACTTCATGGTAAGCCATATCTATTGCTGGAGGAGGAAAGAAGTAGGCAATGTCGTTGTTGAAGGCCAAGGCAACCCCACATGAGGACGCGATCGGGAGAACATGCGTCAAGTTCTTTATCACCAACTTCAACCCCAAATACAATACCAATGGATGCACCACCTCCCAGTCAGTATGGTTAATGTTTTTCTAGTGCTTTCACTAACCCCATTTTTTTACACAAGCACCACATTATGCACCATCATACCATGTATCAACACCTTCTCTAGGAATATTTTTTTGCACTACCTCCATCCCCAAGACCATATTACACGACACTGCCGACAACAACACCAATGTATTTGCCATCATCTACAATCCCAACATTCTATCCATAACTGAGTTATTCAACACCATATACTTCTTCATCGATAATATTGCAAACACCCCCAACATCATTGTGTTGGATCTTGTGCCCTAAGTGTAGTATTTTCGTCAATATACACTTGAAATTTTTTCAAACAGATTGGTTAATAAAATAAATTTATTGATTACATTAATATACTTTGTATAATTTTCCTTACATGGTTTTTGCATGCAAAAACAAAATAGAAGCAAATGTTGCTCATTAGTTGTCTAAATGTTTAACTAATGCTAAGCGATATTACATGGTCGGACCGTAGTATGGAAAGACAACTTGTATTAGTATACAAACCTAAACATGTCCTTAGTCTAATAGGAAATGAGCAAACTGATTGAAAGACAAATATGTCGTCTATCAAGTCCAATTGGGGACATGCCTTGTCTTGAGCATCAGAGCGGATGACTCCTAGAAGATAGAGACATAGATGTAATTGATTGGATTGATAATACATCGGACAAGACTCAAGCAGAATAGATCTTGAATCCGTTTATGGGTTTATTCACTTGAGATGTTCATAGTGTGACATACCTAAATCTTGAGTGGATGGCGGACTATGTATGCATGACTCATACGCTTTGATGTAAGTAAAAGCCTGAGTTCAAAAAGATAAGGAACCGAATACAAGTGAGTTGGGTGTGTAACTTCTGTAGTATGTAGCGTCATTCAAAATAGTGGCATTCATATCCCAAAACATGGGTAAATGATATCCTCTCGTTGGCATTACATGGTTGATGAAAAGTAAACGTGGCCACGGGTCGTCCGTCTTTGTGATGTATGACTTGATCACTATTTGATAGTGATTGACTTTTCATGAAGGAAGATGTAATGGTTATCATAAGATAAAATAGGATCATATTGGGAGAGCGGATATTATCCAAAAGTTCAACAATATCCTATGAGGGTAACACACTTATGACAAGGTCATTAGACGAGCACTGAATAGTTGCTTTCGTAATGGTATGTCTTTGGGGAGAGCTTAGTCATGATGCTATATTGGAATGACTTCGTGACTGAATGAGTTTATAATCAATAGGGAAAAATCTAGAACTTAATTATAAATCATTTGAATCTCAACTACATATGTCCAATCAGTCCCTCTGCTAGCTCGTTGAAACCAGAAATGAATTGCATGTTTGAATAGAAATGAACGAAATGAAAAGAAAAAGAGAAATAAGGAAAATTTAGGAATGATTATGGTTTTCTCCAAAATGGATAAATGGAATCATTTGGAAATGAATGTAGGTTTCCAAAAATTTAAGAACAAGTTTATGTTTTTGGACTGTTCTGAAGCCCGAAAATGAAAATAAACCATTTGGACATAGTGAACATGTTGAGTTGTGACATATTGAATGAATTTTCTTGAAATTTTATCGGGGGTAAAATTGTCAAAATTTTACAGGGATAAAATTGGGATGAGAAAATTATTTAATATGTAAATATTAAATTTTATTTTGGAAAAATAGAAAAAATAAATCGGGTTGGATCATATTACAAAGTACTGGGTTAAAAAGGCCTAGGAAATATTCCTAATTGGACTTGATGTGAGAGAGGCCCAAAACCCCTCATATAACATGAAGGGGGCGACAACCCTAGTAGAAATACAAAGGTGAGTCGTTCACCCCTCTCCTACTCTAACTAGGACATTGTTTTCTATTAAAAATAAACTTCTACAACTTTATAAGGGTTCTACCTTCTCTTTCTATAAATAGATGGCACTAGTAGAGCTATTTACAAAACTTTTGAGAGATTGTTTTTTTGTCAAAAAATAGAGAGTTTATTCTCAACTTTTAAATATATTTTTCCAGAATAACAAAATTACCAGTTTGTATTAAAGAAGAGAGAATTTTTGTTTTCACTCCAAAAGAAGAGAAAACTTTTTCTAGTTCTGTGTTTCGATTCAATTGGTTCGAGCCTACACTCGGAGCAATTCGTTTGGTTAAAGGTCGGGAACAACGAACGTTCGCTAAGCCAGAAACACAGGTACAAATTCAGTTAAGGTTTATTGCTATAAATATCAAAAACCGGGTTGGTTTTTAAAATTTTAATTTTCCGCTGTGCAAGAAAACCATTTTCAAACTGGGATTTTTTCCAACACATTGTTCTTAAAGGTGGGTCATCTTCGCAACCACCTATTAATATCACGAACGATATATGATGGGAACCTAGTACACAAATGCCAACTACCACGGAGGAACGAAATGAAGATGAAGATCAAAATGGAGGTGGAGGTGGAGGTGAAGATGAAGATGATGAGGAGTCGAAACCCCATCTACGGCAAAATCCTCCCTGTAACTGACACCCCAGGGTTGTGGCACACATTCAAGCCAACGACGCCGATGAATTTTTTATTTAAAATTTTCTCACGTAAATCATTATTTAGTTTGTTAACTTTTAATTTGTATTGTATTAAAAATTTCAATCCATAATGTACTTATTCCAATTTTATCAAAAAAGTTTTTTGATTGTATTTTACATCAATAATATACTTATTTACAATCTACAAAAAAATTTAAAAATTGTTTGTATTGCATTCTATTGTATTTTATATCAATAATATATACTTATTTACAATCTACAAAAAAAATTAATAAATGTTTGTATTGTATTCTATCGTATACTTTTTAAATAATATACTTATTTACAATCTACAAGAAATGAAAAAATTGTTTATATTGTATTATACTATATTTTACATCAATAATATGTATATTTATTTACAATTTACCAAAAAATGAGAAGCAATAAAAAAATGAAAAAAAATGAACAAATTGTTTGTTTGTTTGTTTTTTGTATGTTTATAAGAAAAATGAATAAATATTTTAATTAGGTATTTCCTCAATGTTGCCCCCAAGTGTGGACATGTTGGCTTACTATGCTTTGGGTTCCTATAATAACTACATAACCTTGGTTGGTCTATCTTCTCCTGAATATCCATATTTTTGTGTATTTGACTAGAATTTGATCGACCTTTTGGCTTGCAAAGCAACATAATATCCGGTAGCAACTCGAATGGAGCACTTAAGACAAGCAGCTATGTACTCTTATTTAGGACTAGTCGGAATTAAGATTTTCATACTTAATATACGTTTTAGTTTGCAAGCTTCATCAACATAGCTCATGCAATCCAGACGTGTCGAGACACATGCAACAATTGCATGTGTGCATGAAAAACAAAGTGCTTGAGATCTCCCACAATCGCAGGTCCTTCGTTTCAAGTATACGATCACCTAATAATACCTTCGTCGGGTCTATGGAACTTTGTAAACTGAAATATTTGATTTGAACGTGAGTGACACACTGCAGACATAGAGTTCGCTCTTTCTGTATTTTCTCTAATATCTTTCACCACCTCCTCGCACCAAATGTGACCGCCCTTTATCTGTCCAACATATTTTTCCACTCGCTTTGGAAATAAGGTTGCTAAGTGGAAATATGTTTCTTTGACCATCGAAGTTATCAAAAAATGACGTGTCCCCTTTAATAAAGAATTTATGCATTCCGCTAGGCTCATTTTCATTTTCCCATATCATACCATTGAGGTATTTCGCACCGACTTTGTTTATAACCCGCAAGTTCTCCAACATTTCATAGAATCAATGTAGGACGAGCTCTTACCCTGTCGAAGAATATAAAATGTATATCCATGAATGCAAACAATGTATATATTAAAGAATGATATATAAAATAATATTTACTACGTATGCATGTTAATAACATGTTGCCACTTAGCATCTTTATGAAATCGGCCCATGTAATTTGACCTTTTATGACGTATACAATACCTATGGTGTGCATGATCCTAAAGGCTTCCACGTCAATCAATTATAGCTTGTATTTTGTGTCCCCTATGAAAAATGATGCATATATCAGGTTATGGAACAATATGACTTCTCAAGTTAGTCAAGAAGAAGTCCTAAGCATTAGCGATTTCTTGTTCAACAATTGCAAAAACTATTGGCAAGATTTGTCGATTACCATCCTATGCAATAGCCAACAACAAACGATGCTCATATATCCCATACATGAATGTGTCAACAATTTGGAATAATTGTAACACCCTCAACCCGTTCTAATCAACCAGATTCGAATCTTGGGTATTACCACACTAATACAGATAAACACTTGATCTATTATACAATTTACCATCAATTACAAATTACCAAATTACAAAACTTTAAACTAAAATACATAATTAGACATACAGTAAGTAAATAGAACTACAACACGTGGTAATAGGTTATAATGATATCTAAATAGAAATCCTAATCCATTATAGATACCCCGAGGTAGGGATTTCTAAGTAACAATTCAGACATTGAACATGCCGCCAAACTCACTCTGTATGCGTAATAACCTGATACACCACTTCTTGGCATAGTACTATCATCCCTCTTGGCGTAGACCCACATCAACTCGCCTGTAACATAACACACATAGATAAGTTCATAAGAACTAAGTGTGGAAAACATCATTTACTTGAGTCATATTTGCATATAGCATCTGATAATTTAGATTGACAATTTCATCGTTCTCAACCTTCAACTTTTTCTCTGGTGAATACTTCCTCAAGCTCTACTCTTTTATACTCGTTCATTACTATAACTTCCTCTGAAACTATTTCCTGTTCTTCAATTTCTTTGATACATCTCTTACATCCTTCACACTTTGAGCCATCACCTTATCACTAATCAAGAAGGAACACATACACAGATGAAAGATTCTTCCTTCGAACATTCAAATTTACATCTTTATTCTAAATTGATCCATAGTCTTAGGTGATACTTTACAATATAATTAATAGATGACTTATGCCTTGCTGATTGTCTTCTAATAAATTAAAAAGCCAGACTGAATTTGCCAACTAGCTTCCTTCAAAACTCATAAAAAAGGTCATCCTTTAAAGTTATTATCTGATAACCTTATTAAGACACACCACAAGGGTAGTCCATTCGTAAGACGCCACAAAGGCTATCCTTGTAGGGTTCACCACATAGGCTTTTCTTTCATGATTCACCATAAAGGCTTTTCTTTCATGGTTCGCCATAAAGGTTTTTCTTTCATGATTCACTACAAAGGCTTTTCTTTCATGACATGTTTACGATATGGATTTGCCTAAACTCACATTATGTGAGGTTTTCCCATCATCGTCCTAGGACACACAAAGAACCCCATTAGGTAATCACTGTCCTTTAGTTCCTTTCAAAAGGTGCCATGGCCATGGTTTTTCCTTTCAAAGTTCGTGTTTAAAGTCCCGATGGACCCCATTTGAAAACACCGCGAAGACATGCACAGACTCTTAATAGAACATACTACATAGCATACATTTGAGATACACATACATGATCATAGTTCCCATCATATTACTTGAACTCATCAGATCTATACCAAATGTACATGCCATCCTCAACAAAAATACAATCATATATATCCTTAAATAATCTCTTATGTAGTCGTAAACATATCAAACTACAACTTTTACGATCTCAACTTCACCCTTTTAACTAGTTTTCTGTAGATCTTCTGGTATGAACAATACACATAGAAGAGTCAGTATAGAGACTCACCTGACAACCACAGACAATAGCTTTAACATCAGATCCAGTAAGAAACTACAGTAATCATTGCTTATAAAATAGAAAAATACCATTAAAAATCATTCGTAACCTTTACCATCATCTCACACCCAAATAACCCTCATATAAAGCTTTACTTCTTCATTTTACTATTCATGTACTTATTCAGACTTAATCTTTCATAAGTTTAATATGTAGAGTCACAATACTTACCTTGATATGGAGTAATCACTAACAAAGATTCAAATTTACAACTCCATCTTAAAGGAAAAAGAAATACTTTTGGTTCCTCCAGCTTCAGATAATAATACTTTAGAAGAAAGAAGAAAAACTCTCCCTTTCTCTACCCTTAATATCCACATTTTTAGCCTAAGTCCTTATTGGAACTTGACACGTGTCACAACGTTTTGAACTTCATTTATAAATGGTTTACAGATATGAAAATCCAATATTTTATATGTATTTGGTTCATCCCTTTGTTTCATTCCTAACTTCCTCGTTAGAACGTAAGTGGCACAGTAATCCAACTAACTTGGCGTACAATACCTTTAGCGATAACCCCAATTTACCCAAACATCCTCAATACTCTCACCAATATATTCTTTGATACAACTTAACACATCCTGAGATCAATCCTTACAATATATTCTAACATCTGCTATGCGCCCGACCTATACATCAAAACAACAATTAGGTGAATAGAACTACGTCTCACAGATTACTCCTAGACTACTCATCAGAACTTAGGACCCACCAAAACTAGGTGTTACACTAATGGCTTACAGTACCAAAATACTTTGATGCGTAACTTGAATGTCCAAAAAATACTATTGAAAACTCTTTTCCCTTCGACCATTCGATCACCATAATATGCAGGTTTCGTTTGCTGACCAATGACAGTACCTAGAATGTATTGATTCAGTACCTTACACCATTGCTGCAAATCATTGTATGATTTATCCCAACCGTTATGCATCTTATCCATAGCATTGTGTTTTGCAAACCATGGTTTATAGTATGACACGATGTAATCATATTGACTACAGATATTAGCAATCAAAACCGGCACCAAAATCCTAGTACTTGCTTTCACCATAGGTAAGATAATATTAGAGATCAGGTCAGGATCCAATTTCAGATAATCTTATGGCATACTGCAACCACACAAGTATGTGGAGCATTATATTTCTTAATTGTCCAGAACCCCTGTCTTCTTTTTCACAGATGCCATGATTTTGTCACATCCAAAAAATTGGGTTAGTAGTATCGGGTTAGGGGACCGAATATCTAATATGGATACCGGAACTAGGTTCATAGTAATAATTAAAATTTTTTATAAAATAATAGCCGGGACTAAAATTTAGGTTAGAAATTATAATTAGGTCTCCGGGAATTAATTTTTTTAGGCCATATCATAATGGCAATGACACATACATGCATATATAAATATATTTACATCCAAATAATCATTATGAGCCATATCTCATGGCCTTATACAAAATGAATCAAATATCATCCTAAGCCAACACATTTGGCTAAACCAATATGACATATAACCAAAAAGATCAAGTCCCTATACATGCCATAACTTAATGTAAATCTCAATATACCAAAATGTGTAGATAGTGTGGGTGATCCTCCGACGGTCTCCGTATCCCGAGCTGGCCTTTTAACACTATAAAAAAAGGGAAAAGAGAAGGGAGTAAGCTTTAAGCTTAGTAAGTCTATATGTAAACAATGAACATCATACCACATACTTATCAATCAAGAACATTACATACTAATCAAGAACAATTTAGATCCTCGCAGTTGTACTTACTCATTTCAAATCTTACCACATTCCAAATACATATCATAAACATTTACATATCATAAACACTTTCTATCAAGAACATTACATACTAATCAAGAACACATAATGCATTAATATGTAAAAACATAAGTAAAAAGAATGTATCATTTACATATAAACTTACCTCAATACAAAATATGTCAATTTGAAGTTTAGTCTGAAACCTTGCCTTTTCCTCGGTAAAGGTTGATTCCACGTTCTTCTTGATTTATAACGACATATTTAGCTTATTAAATAACATATTAATCAAATCACTTCAAAAATTCCTATTTTGGCAAAATAACCATTTTGCCCCTAGACTTTCACAAAAATTACGATTTTACCCTTAGGCTCGTAAAATGAAATGTGTACATTTTTTTCACACCCAAGCCTAGCCGATTCATATTCTCTCTTATAGCAACTCACAATTCCAATTATTTCACATATTTACTACCTATTTTACAACCTTTACAAAAAGGTCCAATTTAGGTGTTTTCATGGAAACTCCTTTCACAAAAGTTGTTTATTTAACAACCAAGTTTCATTTTCTTCCATAAAAATTCAGCAATCAACACTAATGTTCTCAAGGCATGTAACACCCCAAACCCGGCCTAGAAGTTAGGCCCGAATCTGGCGTGTCACATTGAAGGAAGTTAAAAAGCTAAGCAATTGTTTAGAAAAGTTTTATCGGATTTTTGAACTCCGAGTTCGTTGTTTGTTTGAGAAAAATGCGATATGCTAAATGACCGTTTAAAATTTATTATTATTTTGAAAAACTGTTTTGTTATGAAAGTTGAACTTGCATCATTGTGTAAACATGATATTTTAGAAAACGATTGCTAATGTTTTAAGAAAACCCCGTATTTATAAGTTTAACAGTTATAAATGAAAACTTAGAAAAACTAAACCAATGGCCTTATTACAAAAAATTAACCCAAAATAAATAATCTTAAAATAAGGTAAAAATCGAAATTACTAAATTTCACGAGTAGTATCTCCGATGTATAGCCACCCCCGAGTCCTCCACGGCTCCTAATCCTCTATCACTGGGAATTACCTGAAACATTTAATAAAAAGAGGGGGTGAGTTTACGAAAACTCAATGTGTAATTCCCCTTACGAACAAAATCTGTAAGAACATGCATCAAAATAATTCGGGCCCAAGCCCATTAAAGTAACGGTAGCAATTGGGCATTTGCCCAAAATAGCCTCGGTTGGGCCTTAACCCAAGTCAAATGTCACATGTCATACGTATAAATCGGGGCCTAAGCCCATCTCAGTAATATAATCTAGATATACAATGTGTTAATGCCCATACCAACCCTGCACTCCATCTCATGTCCAACCCTACACTCTTGTGGGAATTTAATCGACCCACCCATCCCTACACTCCTTATGTAGCACCGGTTGCGGTACTAACTTATCGGTGCTGGCAAGATAGCCGCTTTCGGTGGCTAAAAAGCCTTGGTAGCGGTATTACAATTGGCACAAAGCCATCGGTGATCGTATTATATTTGGCACATAGCCATCGCCAAGCGGTAATATAATCGGCAGACACGACCTTGGGTAAATATGATCGACACGAGTCATCGATATATAAGTTAGGCACATAGCCACGGTAAATACGATTGGCACAAAGCCATAATATCGACCAGAGCCTTCGGTGATTGGCACAAAGCCCATAATTACGCGACGAAGCCATATTAATGGCACCATGACCCTCGATAACATTATCGATTGTAGCATGGCCGCTCGGTGGCTAAAAAACTGCGGTGGCTATAAAGCCGGTGGATCCACGATCGTGAAGCAACCATGCGATCCTATTAGCACTTCCTCCGTATTAATAATCCCAACCCCATGCAATATGTCGTGTATGTCATGCTCAATCATTACACGTGTATGCAAAATGGCCATGCTCAGTAACAATTATTTAAACATGTAATAAAAGCATATCGGTCATACAACCACAGCCAAATTAGTCCACTCATTGCACAAGTCGATCATTTACCTACAAGGGCAAATCAGTCATTTTATCCTATAACAGTATTTCGGTAATTTCGTGAACCAGGGGTATTTCGGTAATTTTGTAAACCGGGGGTATTTCAGTAATTTCGCAAACCAGGGGTGTTTCAATAATTTTACAAACCAGGGGTATTTCGATAATTTTACAAATTGGGGGTATTTTAGTAATTTCACAAATTGAGGGTATTTCTGTAATTTTGCAAATCGGGGGTATTTCGGTAATTTTGCAAATCGAGGGTATTTCTGTAATTTCACAAACTGGGGGTATTTCGGTAATTTTACAAACTGGGGGTATTTCGGTAATTTTGTAAACCAAGGGTATTTCAGTAATTTTGTAAACTAAGGATATTTTAGTAATTTTGTAAACCAAGGGTATTTTAGTAATTTTGTAAACCAAAGGTATTTCAGTAATTTCTCACCTGCAATGGCCTTTTCAAAGGCCTAATGTCGCCTCGAGCGAGTCAACTACCATTTCCAGTCGTACCGGACTATTGAGCCTAAAACCCGATTTCGGCCCATTCGGGCCCACACGCTCGTGTGGCCCACCTAACACAAATCTAGCCACGTATATGAGATTCACCTAGTCTAGTTCACTATATACTACACCATCATACATTTTATTCAATTGGGCCCACTTCGGCCCATCGTGGCCCAAGCAGCCTCAACCCACAAGAATATTACTGATGGCCTCAACTATCACGTCGAAGCCCCACACGTGCGTTCGCACGCTCGTGTGGCTACTATTGCCGTGACCGGCACTTCGGCATTTGCCGCTATACAACTAGAGTAGAGAGAGTTACACACACGATAGGAATCGCGGTGCTAATCCGCGCCTCCGACCACTCCTGTGCCCAAACGCCCTCCAAGGTATCCTTCCTCCTATCATAGAATGGCTTTATATATAGCTAGCTTCTCACCTTCCTTCTTTGTATCTTTCCGATGTGGGATCCCTTCGTCGGTAGAGTTTAAATCCAACTCAAACTCTTGCCGTCCAATTCGCAAAATAAATACTCCCTTACTTTTCATGAGATTCGAACCCAGACTCCCTTCAATAGTTCAACACGCCACTTGCCACCAAGCCACAAGCTCCTCTTATTTCCTAAACCATGCGTAACTAAATATAAATCTATAGCCAAATTCTAAAGTCCATTTAAAAACAAAACCAAAATGCAAGAGCCAAGACTTGAACCTTGGACCTCCTTCCTTCCCTGTGGCGTCACTCCCTTGCCTCTAAGTGGCGTCACTTTGCCACTACACCACACCTCCACTTGTGACATTTTTCTCCACATTTTATTCTTAAAGCCTACCTACCAACTCCCAGGGTTTTTTTCACCTAAAACCAAAATTTTCCTAAAGCTCAAGTTTAATCCCGGGACTTCATAGAAGCCCCCTAACCTTCCAAAATCACTCACCTAATAGGTCCAACAAGCCGTTCTCTTGTTCTAAAAAATTTTAAGCGCTACTACGCCCAAGGCCCATTGGGCCCAATTCTCCTAGGCCCAACTTTGGGATGTTACAAATCTACCATCCTTAAAGAAATTTCGTTCTCGAAATTTCTAGGTATAGAAACAGTCGCACATCCTAACCTACAACACTACACTCACGCTGCACACTCTGATTCTAAAACAGTAATACACTTTCTAACTTAAGCTTGCAACCTCTTCACACAACCAAATATCTAATCTGAAGCAAGCAGATATTTAACATTCATACATAAAAAAATTCATTCAAACATCACATCCAAAACATACAGAATAAATACAATCATTATAGCATATAATAAGTAAGGGACTTACTTGATTTGGTGCTAGGAGACTCGGGTGCCATACTTCCAATAAAGATACGTTTTTTTAAACCAAATTTCAAATAACTCAAAAAAAAACATTTTCGAACCCATTCCACAGCCGAGTTTTGCAACCCAGGCTCTGATACCATAATTGTAACACCCCAAACCCGGCATAGAAGTTAGGCCCGAATCTGGCGTGTCACATTGAAGGAAGTTGAAAAGCTAAACAATTGTTTAGAAAAGTTTTATCGGATTTTTGAACTCCGAGTTTGTTGTTTGTTTGAGAAAAATGCGATTTGCTAAATGACCGTTTAAAAGTTGTTATTATTTTGAAAAACTGTTTTGTTATGATAGTTGAACTTGCATCGTTGTGTAAACATGATATTTTAGAAAACGATTGCTAATGTTTTAAGAAAACCCCGTATTTATAAGTTTAACAGTTAGAAATGAAAACTTAGAAAAAATAAACCAATGGCCTTATTACAAAATATTAACCCAAAATAAATAATCTTAAAATAAGGTAAAAATCGAAATTACTAAATTTCACGAGTAGTATCTCCGATGTATAGCCACCCCCAAGTCCTCCACGGCTCCTAATCCTCTATCGCTGGGAATTACCTGAAACATTTAATAAAAAGAGGGGGTGAGTTTACGAAAACTCAGTGTGTAATTCCCCTTACGAACAAAATCTGTAAGAACATGCATCAAAACAATTCGGGCCCAAGCCCATTAAAGTAACGGTGGCAATTGGGCATTAGCCCAAAATAGCCTCGGTTGGGCCTTAACCCAAGTCAAATGTCACATGTCATACATATAAATGGGGCCTAAGCCCATCTCGATAATATAATCTAGATATGCAATGCGTTAATGCCCATACCAACCCCGCACTCCGTCTCTGTCCAACCCTACACTCTCGTGGGGATTTAATCGACCCACTCATCCCTACACTCCTTATGTAGCACCGGATTATGCACTAACTTATCGGGCAAACATAGCTACTCGGTGGCTAAAATGCTTTTTGTAGCGGTAATACAATTGGCACAAAGCCATCAATGATCTGTATTATATTTGGCACATAGCCATCGGGCGACGGTAATATAATCAAAGACACTGACCTTGGTAAATATGATCGACACGAGTCATCGATATATAAGTTAGGCACATAGCCACGATAAATACGATTGGCACAAAGCCATAATATCGGCACAGAGCCTTCGGTATTGGCACAAAGCCCATAATTACGGCACGAAGACATATTAATGGCACACAGCCCTCGATAACATTATCGGTGCAAAGATGGGCTGCTTTCGGTGGCTAAAAACCTGCGGTGGCTATAAAGCCGCCGGTGGATCCACAGTCGTGAAGCAACCATGCGATCCTATTAGCACTTCCTCCGTATTAATAATCCCAACCCCATGCAATATGTCGTGTATGTCATGCTCAATCATTACACGTGTATGCAAAATGGCCATGCTCAGTAACAATTATTTAAACATGTAATAAAAGCATATCAGTCATACAACCACAACCAAATTAGTCCACTCATTGCACAAGTCGATCATTTACCTACAAGGGCAAATCAGTCATTTTATCCTATAAGGGTATTTCAGTAATTTTATGAATCAGGGGTATTTCGATAATTTTGCAAATCGGGGGTATTTCGGTAATTTTGCAAACCGAGGGTATTTCGGTAATTTTACAAACCAGGGGTATTTCGATAATTTTGCAAACCGGGGGTATTTCAGTAATTTCACAAATCGAGGGTATTTCAATAATTTTGCAAATCGAGGGTATTTCGGTAATTTTGCAAATCGAGGGTATTTTGGTAATTTTACAAACCGAGGGTATTTCGGTAATTTTACAAATCGGGGATATTTCGGTAATTTTACAAATCAGGGGTATTTTGGTAATTTTGTAAACCAAGGGTATTTTAGTAATTTTATAAACCAAGGGTATTTTAGTAATTTTGTAAACCGAAGGTATTTCAGTAATTTCTCACCTGCAATGGCCTTTTCAAAGGCCTAATGTCGCCTCGAGCGAGTCAACTAGCATTTCCAGTCGTACCGGACTATTGGGCCTAAAACCCGATTTTGGCCCATTCGGGCCCAGACGCTCGTGTGGCCCACCTAACACAAATCTAGCCACGTATATGAGATTCACCTAGTCTAGTTCACTATATACTACACCATCATACATTTTATTCAATTGGGCCCACGGGCCCATTGGGCCCACTTCGGCCCATCGTGGCCCAAGCAGCCTCAACCCACAAGAATACTACTGATGGCCTCAACTATCACGTCGAAGCCCCACACGCGCGCGTTAAATGCGCTCGTGTGGCTACTATTGCCGTGGACCGCACTTCGGCATTTGCCGCTCGACAACTAGAGTAGAGAGAGTTACACACCTGATAGGAATCTGGTGCTAATCCGTGCACCGACCACTCCTGTGCCCAAACGCCCTCCAAGGTATCCTTCCTCCTATCATAGAATGGCTTTATATATAGCTAGCTTCTCACCTTCCTTCTTTATATCTTTCCGATGTGGGATCCCTTCGTCGGTAGAGTTTAAATCCAACTCAAACTCTTGCCGTCCAATTCGCAAAGTAAATACTCCCTTGCTTTTCATGAGATTCGAACCCAGGCTCCCTTCAATAGTTCAACACGCCACTTGCCACCAAGCCACAGCTCCTCTTGTGTCCTAAACCATGCGCAACTAAATATAAATCTATAGCCAAATTCTAAAGTCCATTTAAAAAGAAAACCAAAATGCAAGAGCCAAGACTTGAACCTTGGACCTCCTTCCTTCCCTGTGGCGTCACTCCCTTACCTCTAAGTGGCGTCACTTTGCCACTACACCACACCTCCACTTGTGACATTTTTCTCCACATTTTATTCTTAAAGCCTACCTACCAACTCCCAGGGTTTTTTTCACCTAAAACCAAAATTTTCCTAAAGCTCAAGTTTAATCCCGGGACTTCATAGAAGCCCCCTAACCTTCCAAAATCACTCACCTAATAGGTCCAACAAGCCGTTCTCTTGTTCTCAAAAATTTTAAACGCTACTACGCCCAAGGCCCATTGGGCCCAATTCTCCTAGGCCCAACTTTGGGATGTTACAAATCTACCCTCCTTAAAGAAATTTCGTTCTCGAAATTTCCATCTATAGAAACAGTCACACATCCTAACCTACAACACTACACTCACGCTGCACACTCTGATTCTAAAACAGTAATACACTTTCTAACTTAGGCTTGCAACCTCTTCATACAACCAAATATCTAATACAGAAGCAAACAGATATTTAACACTCATACATAAAAAAAATTCATTCAAACACCATATCCAAAACATACACAGAATAAATACAGTCATTATAGCATATAATAAGTAAGGGGACTTACTTGATTTGGTCTTAGGAGACTCGGGTGCCATACTTCCAATAAAGATACTTTTTTTTAAACCAAATTTCAAATAACTCTAAAAAAAACATTTTCGAACCCATTCCACAGCCGAGTTTTGCAACCCAGGCTCTGATACCATAATTGTAACACCCCAAACCCGGCCTAGAAGTTAGGCCCGAATCTGGCGTGTCACATTGAAGGAAGTTGAAAAGCTAAGCAATTGTTTAGAAAAGTTTTATCGGATTTTTGAACTCCGAGTTCATTGTTTGTTTGAGAAAAATGTGATTTTCTAAATGACCGTTTAAAAGTTGTTATTATTTTGAAAACCTGTTTTGTTATGAAAGTTGAACTTGCATCATTGTGTAAACATGATATTTTAGAAAACGATTGCTAATGTTTTAAGAAAACCCCGTATTTATAAGTTTAACAGTTATAAATGAAAACTTAGAAAAAATAAACCAATGGCCTTATTACAAAATATTAACCCAAAATAAATAATCTTAAAATAAGGTAAAAATCGAAATTACTAAATTTCACGAGTAGTATCTCCGATGTATAGCCACCCCCCGAGTCCTCCACGGCTCCTAATCCTCTATCGCTGGGAATTACCTGAAACATTTAATAAAAAGAAGGGTGAGTTTACTTAAAACTCGAGTGTGTAATTCCTTACGAACAAAATCTGTAAGAACATGCATCAAAACAATTCGCCCAAGCCCATTAAAGTAACGGTGGCAATTGGGCATTAGCCCAAAATAGCCTCGATTGGGCCTTAACCCAAGTCAAATGTCACATGTCATACATATAAATCGGGGGCCTAAGCCCATCTCGAGTAATATAATCTAGATATGCAATGCGTTAATGCCCATACCAACCCCGCACTCCGTCTCTGTCCAACCCTACACTCGTGGGGATTTAATCGACCCACCCATCCCTACACTCCTTATGTAGCACCGGTTATGCACTAACTTATCGAAGGCAAAGATAGCTACTTGGTGGCTAAAAAGCTTTTGGTAGCGGTATTACAATTGGCACAAAGCCATCGTTGGATTGTATTATATTTGGTACATAACCGTCAATGACGGTAATATAATCGACACACGACCTTGGGTAAATATGATCGATACGAGTCATCGATATATAAGTTAGGCACATAGCCACGATTAATACGATTGGCACAAAGCCATAATATCGGCACAGAGCCTTCGGTATTGGCACAAAGCCCATAATTACGGCACGAAGCCATATTAATGGCACACAGCCCTCAGTAACATTATCGGTGCAGCATGGGCCGCTCGATGGCTAAAACACCTGCGGTGGCTATAAAGCCTTCGGTGGATCCACAGTCGTCAAGCAACCATGCGATCCTATTAGCACTTCCTCCGTATTAATAATCCCAACCCCATGCAATATGTCGTGTATGTCATGCTCAATCATTACACGTGTATGCAAAATGGGCATGCTCATTAACAATTATTTAAACATGTAATAAAAGCATATCACCATACAACCCAAACCAAATTAGTCCACTCATTGCACAAGTCGATCATTTACCTACAAGGGCAAATCAGTCATTTTATCCTATATAGGTATTTCGATAATTTTGCAAACCAGGGGTATTTCGGTAATTTTGCAAATCGGGGGTATTTCGGTAATTTTGCAAACCGAGGGTATTTCGATAATTTTACAAACCAGGGGTATTTCGATAATTTTGCAAACTGGGGGTATTTCAATAATTTCACAAATCGAGGGTATTTCCGTAATTTTGCAAATCGAGGGTATTTCGGTAATTTTGCAAACCGAGGGTATTTTGGTAATTTTGCAAACCGAGGGTATTTCGGTAATTTTACAAACTGGGGGTATTTCAGTAATTTTACAAACTGGGGGTATTTCGGTAATTTTGTAAACCAATGGTATTTTAGTAATTTCTCACCTACAATGGCCTTTTCAAAGGCCTAATGTCGCCTCGAGTGAGTCAACTACCATTTCCGGTCGTATCGGACTATTGGGCCTAAAACCCGATTTCGGCCCATTTAGGCCCACACGCTCGTGTGGCCCACCTAACACAAATCTAGCCATGTATATGAGATTCACCTAGTCTAGTTCACTATATACTACACCATCATACATTTTATTCAATTGGGCCCACTTCGGCCCATCGTGGCCCAAGCAGCCTCAACCCACAAGAATACTACTGATGGCCTCAACTATCGCGTCGAAGCCCCACACGTTCGTTCGCACGCTCGTGTGGCTACTATTGCCATGACCGGCACTTCGGCATTTACCGCTCTATAACTAGAGTAGAGAGAGTTACAGACCTAATAGGAATCTGGTGCTAATCCGCGCTCCGACCACTCCTGTGCCCAAACGCCCTCCAAGGTATCCTTCCTCCTATCATAGAATGCTTTATATATAGCTAGCTTCTCACCTTCCTTCTTTGTATCTTTCCGATGTGGGATCCCTTCGTCAGTAGAGTTTAAATCCAACTCAAACTCTTGCCAGTCCAATTCGCAAAATAAATACTCCTTGCTTTTCATGAGATTCGAACCTGTGCTCCCTTCAATAGTTCAACACGCCACTTGCCACCAAGCCACAAGCTCCTCTTGTGTCCTAAACCATGTGCAACTAAATATAAATCTATAGCCAAATTCTAAAGTCCATTTAAAAAGAAAACCAAAATGCAAGAGCCAAGACTTGAACCTTGGACCTTCTTCCTTCCCTGTGGCGTCACTCCCTTGCCTCTAAGTGGCGTCACTTTGCCACTACACCACACCTCGACTTGTGACATTTTTCTCCACATTTTATTCTTAAAGCCTACCTACCAACTCCCAGGGTTTTTTTCACCTAAAACCAAAATTTTCCTAAAGCTCAAGTTTAATCTCGGGACTTCATAGAAGCCCCCTAACCTTCCAAAATCACTCACCTAATAGGTCCAACAAGCCGTTCTCTTGTTCTCAAAAATTTTAAATGCTACTACGCCCAAGGTCCATTGGGCCCAATTCTCCTAGGCCCAACTTTGGGATGTTACATGGCAAAACCCTAGACTCTCAACCATTTTGCAAAATAGTCCCCTCATTAGCTAGCTTAAGCTACAAGGGTTCCAAAAGTACAAAAATTATAAAAAATGACCATAAAAAACACTTACTTGCAAGGATTAAAAGTTGCTGAAATTTTCAAGCTTCCATGGCCCTTTCTTGAGTGAAAAATCGGTGGAGAAGAGAAAATGAAAAAGATGATATCCTTTTTCTCTTTATTTTATGTTATTTACCAATTAAGTCACCAAATACTACACCTAACCATTGACTATGTCATTTCTTTGTCCCTATGGCCGGCCATCACCCTAAATAAGGCTTATTTGAACATTAAGGACCTCTAATTTAAGGTTCTCTAGCTATATGACACCTCAAATTAGTAGAACACAAATTTCGCCTTTTATGCGATTTAGTCATTTTTCAAAATTAAGTAAGTTATCACTACAATTAATTCACCAAAATTTTCATGCACTCATATATTCATGATATAACACATAAAATAATATTTAAAATAATTTCTCTGGCCTCGGATTAGTGGTTCTGAAACCACTGTTCTGACTAGCCCCAAAATCAGGCTGTTACAACTCTTCCCCCTTTATGGATTTTCGTCCCCGAAAATCTTACCGATAAAGAGGTTTGGTTACTGCTCTCTCATGGCTTCTTTCGATTCCCACGTAGCCTCTTCTACCCCATGTTTTTGCCACAACACTTTCACTAAGGTTATACTTTTATTCCTCAACTGTTTAACCTCTCGAGCCAAAATCTTAATTGGTTCCTCATCATAGGTCATATCTGGTCGTATCTCAATTTTTGTAGGAGGAATTACATGTGAAGGATCGGAACGATATCGTGGCAACATCGACACATGGAACACATTATGTATTCTCTCTAATTCCATCGGCAAAGCTAACCGGTAAGCTACTGGTCCAATTCTTTTAATAATCTCATATGGCCCAATGAAACGTGGACTCAATTTGCCCTTTCTACCAAATCTCAATATTTTCTTCCACGGGGATACTTTCAGAAACACTTTATCACCCACTTGAAACTCAATTTCCTTCCTTTTCAAATCTGCGTATGACTTTTGTCGGTCTGAAGCAGCTTTCAGACTATCACGGATCACTTCCACTTTCTCTTCGGTTTCTCTAACTAAATCAACCCCGTGAATTTGCTTCTCACTTAGCTCGGTCCAATACAAGGGAGTTCGACACTTGCGACCATATAATGCTTCGTACGGTGCGATCTGTATACTCAACTGATAACTGTTGTTGTAGGCAAATTCGACCAAAGGTAGATATTTTTCCCAACTACCTTCGAACTCTAAAACACAGCATCGGAGCATGTCTTCGAGAACTTGAATCACTCTTTCGAATTGACCATCAGTTTGCGATGGAACGCGGTACAAAAATTCAATTTCGTACCCAAGGCTTCTTGTAACTTTTCCCAAAACCTCGAAGTAAACCTCGGATCTCTATCCGAAATAATGGACATAGGCACCCCATGCAATCTCACAATTTTGGCAATATGCAGCTCAGCCAACTTGTCAAGTGCGTAATCAGCACCTACTGGTATATAGTGAGCCGATTTCGTTAGTCTATCAACGATAACCCACACGGCATCTTTCTTTTTCGGAGTAATGGGTAACCTTGTTAGAAAATCCATCGTGATTCGGTCCCATTTCAACTCGGGAACCATCACTGGCTGAAGTAAACCCGAAGGTACCTGATGCTCAGCTTTCACTTGTTGTCAGATCAAACACTTTGTCACCAACTCAGAGATGTCTCTTTTCATACCCGGCCACCAATACAACTTCTTCAAATCATTATACATTTTTGTACTGCCTGGATGTACTGACAAACAACCATTGTGTGCCTCCTGTAAAATTTTCTGAATTAACTCATCATCTTTCGGTACACATACCCTATCATGGAACATCAAGCAATCATTTGGTCCGATTCGAAAATCTAAATAACTACCCGATTCACACTGAACTCTTTTAAATTGCAATTCCTTGTCTTTCTTTTGAGCTTCAAAAATTTGCTGATGAAACAACGGTCTAGCCCTTAACTCGGTCAAAGTCGAACCATCGTCAGACAAAGCTAAACTCGTACTCATAGCTCTCAAAGCATACAAGGATTTTCTGCTCAAGGCATCTGCGACTACATTCGCTTTCCCTGGATGATAATCAATCACTAGCTCATAATCTTTCAAAAATTCGAGCCACCTCCGTTGTTGTAAATTCAAGTCCTTTTGGTTTATCAGGTACTTCAAACTTTTTTGATCAGTAAAGATTCGGCATTTCTCACAATACAAATAATGACGCCAAATCTTCAAAGCAAAGACGATGGTGGCCAATTCAAAATCGTGCGTCGGATAATTCTTTTCATGTGGTTTTAGCTGTCTCGAGGCATAAGCTACTACTTTTCCTCTTGCATCAACACACAACCAAGACCATTCATTGACGCATCACTATAGATCACAAACTCCTTTCCCGACTCAGGTTGTACCAAAACTGGTGCTTCAGTTAATCGTGCCTTCAACTTCTCGAAACTTTGTTGACATCTATCGGTCCATTCAAACTTAACATTCTTTTGCAACAACTTAGTCATAGGAGAAGCAATCATTAAAAATCCCTCGACAAAACATCGATAATACCCGGCTAAGTCCAAAATGCTTCTAACCTCGGATATATTCTTTGGCGGTTTCCAATCAATAATCGCCGAAATTTTGCTCGGATAAACCCGAATACCATCACCTGAAACTATATGTCCCAAAAATTTGACTTCACGAAGTCAAAACTCACTTTTACTGAACTTAGCAAACAATTTCTCCTCTCGTAGAATCTGTAATACCGTTCTTATGTAATAGTTCGGTTTAGACCCTAGTCAGAATAGTGGTTTTGGGACAACAAATCTGAGTCAAAAAAAATATTTTAATATTATTTTCTGTGCTTACAATATGAGAATTGATATGTGTGAAATTTCTGTGAATTAATTTTATTTTTTGTGTGCTTAATTTGAGAAAAGGGCTAAATTGCATAAAAGGTAAAAGTGACAATCTATATGTTAATATGTCCAAATTGAGTTGGCTTGTGAATATTGTGGCCTTATGAGGAAATTAACCCATTTTGTTTGATAATGGACATTAATGACCTTAAAATATATATGTTTTATTTGTTAATTAAAAGGTTAAATGTGTAAATTGATTAATAAGTTTATATTAAATAAAATAAAAGCATAAAATAAGCCATTATCACCTTGTTCTTGCCGAAATTAAAAGAAAAAGAAATAGAAAAAGGATAGCTAGGGCTCGGCCAATTATAAGCAAAATTATGGTATGTTTTTGTTTCGGTTTTTGATAAATTCTACGTTTTTGAGATCGTTGCTTTGAGTACTACAAAGCCCATGTCTTAATTTTTGAATTTGATGATGATTTTGTATTTTGCCATTGATGATAGCTTGTGATTTTTGTTGTTTGATGATAGAAAATAAAAGATATGTGATAGATTATAATGTTTTGTCTTTGGATTTTTGATGAATTTGAGTAATTTGGGCTAAATTGTGAAAATAATATTTTGAGGGACTAAAATGTGAAATAAATGAAATGTATGGACTTGTATGAGCATGAGGAAGATTCGGCCTAAGCATGAAATAGTGAAATTATATGTATTTTGTGTTTTGTGCAATAAGGACTAAATTGTGAAAAATGTAAATTTTAGGGGCTTAAGTGTAAAAAGGCCTAAATATGTGTTTGTGGATTAAATTGAATGAATGTGTGATTAAATTAGTTAAATTTGAATTTATTTAGATCAAGAACGAAAGAAATCGGAATTAGATCGGGGGAAGTCGAAAGTAGTCGAGTAGTCGATTTCATCCGTCGTTATCCTAGGTAAGTTCATAAGTAAATAAATGCTATTAAATTATATTGTATCTATTTTATTAATGTCGAATTGAATTTTTATTTATGTTAATGAATACTCTGAAATGAATTGAGCATGGGAGCAATATTTACGAGCCTGAAATGATCGAGTAAAGACGTCTGAAAGCCCCGTACGAACCTTAGGAATAGTTAGGATACATATGTCATGACATAAAATTTTGATATGTGATTTCGTGTAAAACCAGGTCTGGGACGTTGGCATCGACTTGTGTTTACGTGTAAGACCATGTCTGGGACATTGGCATCGTATTTGATTCGTGTAAGACCTTGTCTGGGATAGTGGTATCGATATGTGATTACATGTAAGACCACGTCTGGGACGTTGGCTTTGTACGAGCTTTCCGACTATCCGAGTATCCTTATTAATTCTGAATGGTTCAACGGGTATTATCGATATGAGATCAGATGTGAAAACAAACATAAAATATTCAGGTATGTGCTTTGTGATTTATATAAGAAAACAAGGTAAGTATATGTTTATAATGAATACTTCAATTCGATATGGTAAAAGATAAATTCATATGTGCTATTGAATATATGTGAATTTGAACATTGATGTTATATTGCTATTGTAAATGTGATAGTAGTTGAGTTGCAAGCATATTGAATGGATAATTGGTTAATGTTTATTTGATTTTGATTAGTTGATTTAAATGAAAATGTTTAATGTTCATTATTTGCTTATGACTTACTAAGCTATGATAGCTTACTTTGTGTGTATGTTTTCTCATTGTTTTATAGATTGTTAAAGCTACGGGAAGCTCGGGGATCATCGAGGATCATCACCACACTATCGAACTAACTTTTGGTACCTTTTGAAGTTGTACATATTGAAGTATGGCATGTATAGACTAGAGTATTTGGATGGTGTTTTGAGTTGTGTAAATATAGCCATGTGATATGGCTTGGTAATTAATATGTTTATGAATGAGTAGTTCAAGCTATATGATGCATGATTTGGTATGGTTTTATGTGCATAATGTTAGATTAATGAAATGATACATAAATAGGTGAGTTCATTGTTAGTTTAGATAAAGTATTAGTAATATGTTTGAAAGAAAGTTGATGTTTTGAATTGGTATATTTGAGTAGGAATTGTATATGCAAATGTATGATGTGATTATGGGTCAAATTTTGCATGTTTTGATATGTTTTGAATACTTTTGAAGTATGAATTTGGAATGGTTTAATGCTTGTAGGTGTGACCCAAAGTGTAGGTGGCAAATTGGTCTTGCAAATGGCCTATATTTTCCCACACAGTTGAGCACACGGGCGTGTGGCTCGACCGTGTCTTCTAAGTTTGCAAATTAACACAAGTTAGACTCGCACACGGGCGTGTGACTGGCCATGTGAAATAAGTCAGTGTCGACCACGGGTGAAGCACATGGGCGTGTCCTCGGCCGTTTGGACAAGTCAGTATGTATGCCCTTTTTTGACACGGCTTGGACACACGGGTGTGTCTAAGGCCGTGTGAAGCACACGGCCTACCCACACGGGCGTGTGACCTCTGTAACTTTGAAAAATGTTTGATTTTTAGAAAAGTTTTGTATGTGCTCGATTTAGTCCTGATCCTTTCCCAATGCTTATTTAAGGTTTCGTAGACCTATTTTAGGGACACTATGATTATGATTTTCTATGTTATGATGATGATGTATCTTATGTTTGAAGTGATTGTAAAAGTTTCGAAATGTCTGGTAACGCCTTTTAACCATGTGGACACCACGAATACGCACATCGGTATGGAAGAGACCGTGCGAACCAAGGACGACAATTTTCCCAAAATACGGGCTGCGATAAAATGCCACGGCCGTGCGATACGGTCGTGGTCGACACTGAGAAAGTAACACGGGTGTGCGACACGCCCATGTCCGTAGGCCGTGGTCGACACTGATTAATCAACATGGTCATGGAAACATCTACATAGGCGTGGAAGAAACGAATGAGGCACCACACGGCCATGCGATATGGCCGTGTGACCTACCACGCCCAGGGCACACGGGCGTGGGAAGCAACTAGATGCCCCAAATTCCATTTAAACCCTCTTTTTCTACTCACTTTCTTCCCCATATCCCTTCCTCCCCAACCCTAGCCACCACAGCTTTTCTCCCTTTTCGCCACCCCTTTCCCTTACACCATGACTAATACTAGCGACAAGACCAAAGTCACCATCTCCGTGTCTAAAAAGTGAAAGGCTCCTAGCACGGTACTCTACATAAGTTCATGCCGATCGCTTCATTTACTCGACAAGACAAGGACCTTTGAGTCCATTTATTTTTTCTTTTTCTTTTATTTTCATTTTTCAATTCTTTCCTTTTATCTTTCTTGTCTTTCAGTTATTTTATTACATTTTGATTTCTTTAATTTAGGTTCAAGGGGCTATTAAGGAACGACCACACCACCACCGGAGTATCCACCACCCCTGCCCAACCTTACACCGTTTCTTTTCTTTGACTCCATCCGAAATTCAGGAAGTTTCACTTCTCTCCCTCTCTTATGATTTTCTTACTATGTTGTCATTATTTATCTTTGTACATTGAGGACAATGTACATCTTAAGTCTGGGGAGGTGTCAACAATACTGAATTATGCCTTGTTCTTAAGTAATTTTCTCATATTACTATTAGAATGAAACTTCTATTGATTTATGATTGTCATTGATATGTTTCGGATTAAGTCATAGGTAATTGTGCATTGTTGGTTTAAACTTTAAGACATTAGAGAATCAAGCATGATAAGTCTATTTTTCGTAATTAATTTTTTTTTAGGTTGTTTCCCCAAATTTAAATATTACTTTGAAGTCTGAAATGTGCAAGGTTGACATCAAAAACCATAAATTTTGTAAGTCTTTGAGCCTTTTAGAGCATATATCTTTTCTTGCTCACTTTATTGATTATGAGTGTGTCAATATTGATTTGTTATTCTAGAACTTGCCTTGATTATACATGTCGAGACCACACCCTTGATTTGATATACTGAGATGATAAAGGCACCTAGGTTTTAACCTACTTATTCCACACAAAAAACCTACCCTCATAATTAACCCCTAGTGAACCCTTTTTAGCCTAATTAACCATTTCTTGACTCACCCATTAATATTAACCCAAAACCAAATTTTTACTTCTCCTCCTTTGACCCCCCTTATGTCAAGATTTGATTTGATCAGTTGCCTAACAATTTTTTTTTATTTCAGTTGTTAAATTCTATCTTATTATTGTATGTACTTATTGTAAACAAAAAGAGTGGAAATTTATTCATTATTAGTGTTATGAGCTTAAACTATTAATTTCATATCTTTAGAAGAAACTCGTGCTATTAGTGATAAATTTTCAATCGACGTAATTATTCAGTATTAGGTCATCTTTGCTAGTTAGGAAATTTGTCAATTCAATCTCGATTTTAACCTTTCTTTTCAGCCTTTATCCACACCTTTAACCCAAGCCCTATTACAACCCTTTTTAAAGACCTTTTGATTTGTGTATCATCTCATTTTACAGTGGTGGAGATTTGATTTTCATGCAAGCCTATGGTAATAACTCTTCATGTTTGACTTTTGAGTGCTTAAATTGAACCTTAAACACTTTGAGTGATTTGAGTGAATCTTTAGTGAGGATGTCAATACTTGTCGGTTTTGAATCAAAGGTAATTATTTAGGTAAGGGGAAACACCTATGTTTTCATGCTATAAAAATCTATGACTTAGATTGTTTGAATCTCTAGGACTTTTCTAGTTAAATTATAAATGTATGAATTATCTGTGAATTATGATGAGACATTATTGATGAGAGTTATGAATTAAGGAAGTTAATTCTTATCGTGAGTTGAGGATTTTGCTTGAGGACAAGCAAACGCTTAAGTGTGGGGATATTTGATAAACCTTAATATATACATATTTTAACCCCATGCTTGGCTTATTTTTGGATGAATTCTCATTAGATTTGATGAATTCGATGCTCTAATCTCTTAATTTCATGTTTTACATTCAGGAGAGCTCAGTGAGTCAAAAAGAATAAGAAATGAGCCAAAAAGGGACAAAATGGGCCTACATTAGAATCAAACACGGCCTGGATCAACGTACACGGGAAGACCACACGGCCGTGTGTGGCGAGCAGAAGCGAGCATGGCCCAAGACTATCGAACACGGGCGTGTCACACGGGCCTGTCCCTGACGTATCAAAGATTGATTCTATCCAAAAAAGGTTACTTGTGGGCAAAGAAAGACATTCCAAAGCCTATATAAACACCCTAGGGGGTGACCCAAAAGAGGACGCAGAGTAGAACGCAGAAAATACTCGAAGACAACCATTGGAAGCAGCTCGAAGGAAGGATCTCCATCAAGACTGAAGATCTCCCATCAAGTTATTTAGAAGTTTTTGGGTTTTCCTATGTTTTTTTGTTTTCTTTATTTTGAGATGTTTCCTTCTATCAGTATGAACTAAATCCCTTAAATACCTAAGGGGATGAAACCTATGACAGATCTTATTATTATTTGATTTATGAGATAAATACTTGTTCTTATTCTTAATTGTGAGTTCTTATTCTTGTTTTGATAATTCAGGTTATTGATTCAAGTCGAATGTGCTTATTCAGAGGAGCAAATGACCCTGTTTAAGAGTAGATCAATACAATTAAGCGGAGTTGATTGCAACCCTAGAAATAGGGCGACGAAAATCTTCTAGATTAGAGTCAAATCTAATAAGGGAATCCATAAATCGAGTTAATACGACAATAGGGGTTATAATTAGAAAGAGATTTCAATTAATCAACCTAGAGTCAGTTGTTTTTAGTCTCGAGAGAGATATTAACATAAATCAGGGATTTCTACGGATTAAGTCAAGTGAATAAATCATATGAATCAAAAGTAATAAGTGAAGTCTAGGTGGATTCTTCCTTAGGTATTGCCTCCATCACATAAGTTGTCTAAAAGTATTTTCCTAATTCATTATTTGTCGTGTTTTAATTAATTAGTTTTAGTTTAAAAAGAAATCACTCTAATTTTTAGGCTAGATAATAAAAGGATAGTAATTACTAGTACTCTTGGTCCTTGTGGATACGATATTTCCGGTCTTACCATAACTATACTATTAAACAATAGGTGCGCTTGCCTTTATTGTGGTCATAGTTAGTTAGAGACACATCAAAAGTTTTTTTACGCAATAATTTTGTGTTAGTTGACCTATTAGGACAATACGGGCCTTAGGTAGTTTTAATGAGCTTAATTGAGTATGCAAGATACCTATTTTTAGGCCTAAAAGCATTAGGAATGACAATCAGGTCATAACACAAGCTTCTAGGGTCACAACATAGCAGAAGGACTCCCAGAATTTAGGTTCGAAGTTGTGTGTCATGAGATGCATATCCTGTGTCGCGACACAACATTGACGAGGGACAAAAATTAATTAAAGGTATTTTGTCTGCACAATCAATATTTATCAGTTTTAAGGCTTATATTTGACCTTATTTGGGTAGCTAATTATTCATATAAATAGCAAGACTTAGGCTGAGCTATGGGAGGCGAGTCAGGAGGCCGTTAGTTAGGTTTAGACTTATATTTAGTTTTTAATTAGGTTTTTATTTCAGTTTTAAAAACAACTTATTTTCTTGTTTCTAACTTGGATTCAATTTAAGTCCAAGTCTTTGTTATTATTATTTAGTATTTTTCTATTACTTTTCTCTTGCAATCGTCTATATCTCGCCAGCTGTTAAAGGAATTTTTGCAACTAAGCCCATCCAACATCTCAATTGGATCGATTTCTATTCTCCTCTCGTTTTAGTTTAATTTGTGTGTTTTGCATGATTAAATTATTTTTAGGGAAAATGATATTTAGATTCATGAGTAGCGTATTACTTTAGGGAGATTAATGAGCAGATGTGTGAGTATTTAACGAAAAAACAAGGGTTTATCTTAGAATTTGTTGGCTTAAATTGTGCATGCTTTAACCCTAAGATTGAGGACCATAGGAAGTACTCTATGTAGATAGGCCGAAAGGATAAGTCTACTGAGCACATCATAATTTATCCCAGTTTTAAACTGCAAGGTCGAAAGGTAAGTGAATTTTTACCTATTAACTAATTAGATGAAGGTCAAAAGGTAATAACTAGTTAGTTATTAGCTAATTCACCGAAACCCAAGTTTTGAAGTTAATTACAAGCACTGAAGTGAGTTGATCTTCTTCTTGTTATTCGAAATTTCGTTGATTGTTAATTTCTTTTCAGTAATTTTAGTTTATTTTGTGATCTTAAATTTAATTGTTATTTGTCATAATATAATTTTTAGCTATTACTATTTAAATCTATTACTGTAGAAAATAATATTAAGTTTAATCCATCCTCCCTTGGGTACGATCCTCAGAATACTTACCAAGTGTTTCGTTGTAAACAAACTATATTACAGTTTGACTCGTATATTTGCGAACACCATTGCTTTATTATATATATCTTTTGCTGCAGTGTTTTTAGTCCAAACGTTCACATGTTTAGTGGTGGCCACTTATGTAGCTGGGAACTAAGTGAATGGTTGCAAAAATTATATGGATAAATAGAAAGCGATGTGATCAACTAGGTTGGGAGAGACATGATCGGGATGCTAAAGTGATTCTTATAATGTTTGAATAGAAAGTAGAAATTGAATAACCCAGATTTGGAAAAAGTATAGTAAGTATATATATATCTATGAAGATGAAAGAAATTAAGTAAATGATATAAGTTAGGTATAGACATAAATATAGAAATGACTTTGTAATAGGGATAAGAATAAGGAAAAACATTGTAATGAAAAAGAAGTGAAGATGTAAATAGAACAACAGTTTAATAAGGATTTAAATGCATTAGAATTTGACCTGATTTTATGAAAACAATGACAAAGGTAAAGTTTAGGTAAGGTTGATATAGACTTATGACATTGAAAGTAATATTATGCGTGATTACTAAATAAGCAATTTGATACGAACCTTGATCGTGGAAAGTCATCAAGGAAAGAAATCTTCATATATGCTATAATTAAATGATGAATGAAGCCTAAGCAATTATGACTTATGGATATAGTAATGTTAAGGATTTTTTAGATGTATATAGAATAATCGAGTATCTCAATGAGTTGTTGGATTGAAGTTATGTTTGAATGTGTGTGTAACTTTGTGGAGAATTCTATTATAATACGATAGTGGAAACTTAATACCGAAAAGAAAAGTGTCTATAAGATCCTAAGTATTATGATTAGCTTAGCAAGTGTGATGGTAGTCATATTTAAATGATGGATGAAAAAGGCGATTAGTATTGAAGACTTGAGAAAATAACCTTATACAAATCTATAAGTCAAAATTCATGATATTTATGTCGATTGAGTCTTAGCTCAGTTGGCGTCAACATTATTGCCAGTGTCGGAGGATATGATTTCAAGAGTACTAAAGCATGTCTTTTATACTATTTAAAGGTTGGGGAGGGAGTTATGGATAATTTTATACATTGTATAAAAAAATCATGAGATTTATTGTAACAACCTGATTTTGGGGCTAGTCGGAACAGTGGTTTCGGGGCCACTAATCCGAGGTTGAAGAAAAATATTTTTAATATTATTTTATGTGTTATAGCATGATTATAAGGATGCATGAAAATTTTGGTACTTTAATTTTAGCGATTGTATGCTTAATTGTGAAAAAGGACTAAATCGCATAAAGTGCAAAAGTTCTATTTTACAAGCTAAAGGTGTCTAATAGTTGTAGAATATTAATTGGAAGCCCTAAATATGCAATTAGACCCTTAGAAGATGAGTGGCCGGCCATAGGGGACAAGAAATGTCAAAATTTGGTCAAAGTGGGTGTATTAGGTGACTAAATTGAAGGAAATAAATAAAATAAAGAAAAGATGATATCACCCTATTTATTCATCTTCTCCCACCGAAAATATCAGCTAAGGAAGGGTTTTGGAAGCCAAAAAATTTCAACAACTTTTCACCTTTGAAAGTAAGTGATTTTAGAGGTCTTTCTTGATAATTTTTGTACTTTTGGAACCCCCAAAGCTTAAGCTAGCTAATGAGGGGACTATCTTCCAAAATGATTGAAAGTTTAGGGACTTTCCATGAGAGTGTCTATGTTGTTTGCTGAGTTTTTATGGAAGAAAATGAATGTTAGTGGGTTAAGGGATAACATTTGTGAAAGGTGTTACCATGAAAACACCTAAATGGGACTTATTTGTAAAGATTTCAATTGAGTAATAAATGCATGAGATAATTGGTTTTGTGAATTGTTGTAAGAGAAATAAATGTTCAGCTAGGCTTGTTTAATGTGAAGATGTGATGAAAAATGATTTACGAGCCTAGGGGCAAAATCATAATTTTACCAAAGTAGAAGGCAAAATGGTCATTTTTGCCTAAGTAGAAAATTTGATGTATCATGAGTTATGTAGTGATGAAATGAGTGAATTTTATTATTATAGATCAATAAGAGCACGGGAACATCCTTGACCGAGGAAAATGCAAGGTTACGGATTAAACCGTCGATTAAAATATTTTGCACCGAGGTAAGTTTATGTGTAAAGGATATGTCTTCAATACATATGTTGTTACCTATTGATACATTGTATAAATGAGATCAATTATTAGTGAGATTGATTGAAATTGATAAATAATGAGTAATTCTTGTATGAACCTCAAAATAGAAATGTAAGTACGGACAAATATCCGTAATTATTATTGGTGGGCTGTGTGCGATACAACCGTAATTATCACTTTTGGTGGGCTGAGTGCGTTACCACCTTATCATTTATTCACGATGGGCTGTGTGCGATACCATCATTTATGTTATCATTTGGTGGGCTATGTGCGATACCACCCTAATATTGATTAATGGTAGGCTGTGTGCGAAACCACCGGGTACTAGTGCTATTCCGAAGAGTTCATCGGAAAACTTTGTTAAGTAAATATTTTATGTGACTTGTGCTGATGAGTGCAGGGTATATGTGCAAGTAAATGTGAGCAATATATATGTTATATGGTTTGAATGTGGTAAGGGATGAGTAAGCGTGATTAAGAAAATGTGAATTGTTCTTACATAATATATAATGTTTGTGGTTGCTTTGCATATGGTATGATGCTTATTGTTTACATGTAAACTTACTAAGCTTAAAGCTTACTCCCTTTCTTTTCCCTTATTTTATAGTGTCAAAGAGCCAGCTCGGGATACGAAGATAATCAGAAGATCACCTACACTATCTGCACACCTTGGTATTTTAGACTTAACATTTTGAGTATGGCATGTATAGGGTCTAGACTTAGCGTAATGTCTTGTTGTTTTGGCCAAGTGTGTTGGCTCTTTTAAAGATGAACTTTTTGTAAATAACCATAGTTGATGGCTCATTATTATTAATATATGAAACGATGAGGTTATTCATGAATGTGTTTGAGGCATGATTGGGTTGCTTGGTTGATTGTTGAATGTGATTATGTTGGTATGAGTTAGGGTGATAAGAAGAGCTTGGAAAATAGCCTTGTTCTTGTCCACACGGGTAGACACACGGGCGTGTGTCTAGGCCGTGTGTGACACACGGTCGGCCTCATGGGCGTGTGGTTAGGCCGTGTGTCCCCTTGCATGCTAGGTTTGCAAGTCAGAATGCTCAGTAGTAAACACACGGGCGGAGACACGGCCGTGTGTCTCAACCTTGTGGAAGGCACGGCCATGGACATGGGTGTGTGCCCAGGCCGTGTGAAGTCTGCACTTGAAATTGGAATTTAATTTGCCACACGGTCGAGGGACACAGGCGTGTGCCTAGGCTGTGTGACATTTTTGAGTTGATGACGTCAGAAATAGAATGCCAAGGTTTTGGCACACGGGCTAAGACACGGGCGTGTCGAGGCCGTGTGAGGGACACGGGCCAGGAACACGGGCGTGTGTCCGGCCGTGTGAAAACCCCTGTAGGTTCAAATTGAAAAATAATTCCACACGGGTGTGGAACACGGGCATGTGATATGACGCATGGGCGTGTCCCTTACTCCACACGGTCGTGTGGACTATTTAGTGAAAATTTTCTAAGGTTTTCTAGAGGGCTTCAGAAGGGTTCGATTTGGTCCCGACCAATTCCTAAAGGAAGGACTTAGGCCATATAGGCTTGTTTAAGAGACATTATGAAAAGTTTCAAATCGGGGGTAGAAAGTCAAGTCTCGTAGTTGTATGATCGATCGCGTGTAAGTCTAGTAATGCCTCGTACCCTGTTCCGGCCTTGAATACGGGTAAGGGGTGTTACATTTTGTGGTATCAGAGCTTTGGTTTAGTCGGTTCTCAGACTACCGTAGCGTGTGTAAGAGTCTAGCTATACATGCCATGAACTTATATTGACAGTATGGTGACTCCTGACCGTATTAAACTATGTTTTCATATAGTAAATTGATCCCGACTGAGCTGCTGCTGATGACGCTGCTAGTAATGCGCCGGCTCCCGCGTAAGGGACCGTGCTTGTAGAAAGTAGACCCGAGACTTTGGGTCAGGGAGAAGAGGCTCAGAAAGCCTTTCTCCACATGATGAGTAATTGGTACACGGAGTATGTACGAGCGAACCCTAATGCTCAACCTCCTCTACCCCATCCTATACCTTAGCCAGTTCCCGTGGCTCCTCAAGGTATAGATTTGGTGAGAATGACCAAACCCTCGGTCGATAATTCGGAAACAAGGGGTCGAGGAATTCAGAGCTAATATAGATGATGATCCCGAGAGGGCGGAGTTCTGGCTTGAGAACTCAATGCGGGTATTTGATGAACTCTCCTGTACACCTGAGGAGAGCTTGAAATGTGTCGTATCATTGCTGAAGGACTCGGAATATCGTTGGTGGAAAACATTGACATCGGTAGTTCCAAGGGAGAGAGTGACATGAAACTTCTTCCTAAAAGAGTTCCGAAAGAAGTATATAAGTCAGCGATTTGTTGACCAGAAACGGAAGGAGTTCCTTGAATTAAAGCAAGGCAAGATGACTATGGTAGAGTATGAGCGCGAGTTTGTTAGGCTCAGCAAGTATGCACAAGAGTGTGTGTCTACGGAAGCTATTTTATGTAAGAGGTTCGAAGATGGGCTGAATGAGGATATCAGGCTGCTAGTTGGGATCTTAGAATTGAAAGAATTTGTGGTGTTGGTCGATAGAGCTTGCAAGGCTGAGGAGTTGAATAAGGAAAAGAGAAAAGCCATGATAGAGGCCCGAGATGCAAGGAAGAGGCTGATGAGTAAATCGTTCTAAACCCAATCAAAGAGGTCCAAGGAAATGAACCCTCGGATGACTGCTTCAGTTGGGTATTCACACCGCGATGAAGGTAATACGAATACGGGCCTGAGAGTTCAAGCCACCTCAATGGCAAGTGTGGGCAATACATAGTTAAATAAATTGGAGTGTCCAAATTATGGTATACAACATACTGGGGAGTGTTGGGAAACACTCAAGCTTGCTACAAGTGTGGTTCACCAGACCACTTCATTCGGGACTGTCCAGAGAGGGATGAGAAAAATAGAAAACAAGAAGTAAGAGCGAGCAATGTACCTTCGAGAGGTAGACCACAAAGGAACCCAAGGAGCGGGACTAATAGTAGAGGTGCACCCAGAGATTCCGCTGTGAGATCAGAGGGTAGAGCACCTGCAAGGACTTATGCCATTCGCGCTCGCGAAGAGGCATCATCTCCAGATGTGATAACGGGTACTTTTTCTCTTCATGATATCTCTGTTGTTGCTTTGATTGATCCGGGGTCCACCCATTCTTACATTTGCATGAAATTGGAATCTAGCATGAGTATGATTGTTGAGTCTACAGAATTTTTAGTAAAAGTGTCAAACCCGTTAGGCAAACATATGCTAGTTGATAAGGTGTGTAGGAATTGTCCTTTGACAATTAGAGGTCATTTTTTTCCGGCAAATCTCATGTTGTTTCCGTTTGATGAGTTTGATCTGATTCTTGGCATGGATTGGCTGACTGCTCATAATGTTTTAGTAAATTGTGGTAGTAAGTTCATTGAATTGAGATGTGTAAATGGAGATGTCATTCGGGTTGAATCAGGAAAATCAGATAGTTTGGCTGTAGTGATTTCGTCTATGGTAGCTGAGAAATATTTGAGAAAAGGGTATGAGTCATATCTCGCCTTCGTGTTGAATACTCAAGAATCAGAAGTAAAGATTGAATCAGTGCCTGTGGTGTGCGAGTATCCGGATGTATTTCTGAAAGAGTTACCTGGATTACCTCCAATTAGAGAGGTCGAGTTTGGCATTGAGTTAACTCTGGGTACAGCACCTATTTCGGTTGCTCCGTATAGGATGGCACCATTGGAGTTGAAAGAATTGAAGGTTCAATTGCAAGAGTTAATGGACAAGGGTTTTGCAAGACCGAGCTATTCACCGTGGGGTGCTCCGGTACTTTTTGTCAAGAAGAAAGACGGGTCAATGAGGTTATGTATAGATTACAGACAACTCAACAAGGTGACAGTAAATAATAAGTATCCTTTGCCAAGGATAGATGATTTATTTGACCAATTGAAGGGAGCTACGGTGTTCTCTAAGATAGACCTAAGGTCTGGCTATTACCAGTTGAGGGTTAAGGAGCAAGATGTGCCGAAAACTGCATTTCAGACGAGGTATGGCCATTATGAGTTTCTTGTCATGCCATGTAGCTTAACGAATACTCCTGCGATTTTTATGGATCTAATGAACTGCATCTTCCGACCGTATTTGGATAAGTTTGTGGTTGTTTTTATCAACGACATATTAATTTATTCCCAGGATGAGAGTGAGCATGCAGAACACCTGAGAATTGTTTTGCAGACTTTAAGAGACAAGTAGTTATATGCTAAATTCAACAAGAGTGAGTTTTGGCTCTGAGAAGTCTAATTCTTAGGACACATTGTGTCGGGTGATGGCATTAGAGTCGATCCAAATAATATCTCGGCTATTGTGGAGTGGAAACCATCGAGAAATGTGTCAGAGACTAGAAGCTTTTTGGGTTTAGCTGGGTACTACAGACGGTTCGTAAAAGGGTTCTCCATGATTGCTACTCTGATGACGAAACTATTGCATAAAGATGTTAAGTTTGAATGGACTGAGAAATGCCAACAAAGTTTCGAGAGATTGAAAGCATTATTGACTAAGGCGTCGGTTTTAGTACAACCTGAGTCGGGGAAAGAGTTTGTGGTCTACAGTGATACGTCATTAAATGGTCTTGGCTGTGTGTTGATGCAAGAGGGTAAAGTAGTAGCTTACACTTCGAAACAGCTAAAACCACATGAGAAGAATTATTCGACTCACGATTTGGAGTTGGTTGCAATCATTTTCGCTTTGAAGATTTGGCGTCATTATTTATATGGTTAGAAGTGCCGAATCTTCACCAATCACAAGAGTTTGAAGTACTTGATGGACCAAAAAGATTTGAATTTGCGACAACGGTGGTGGCTCGAATTATTGAAGGATTATGAGTTAGTAATTGATTACTGATCGCTGTAAATCAGAGCTTTAAAATTTATAAAAAGTATGATCGAACCTGGAAACTAACTCTGATAACGATTGAGGCAAGTGCACCTATCGAACAGTAGTATAGCTTAGGCAAGACCGGATTATCGAACCCAAAGAAACTAAAAGTACTAATACTAACTTTCTTTTTATTATTTAACCTAAAATAAGTGAAGTTGCTTTTAATCCAAAATTAACGAACTACTAAGCTAAGGTACTAAGCTAAGGACACAAAGACGAAAAAAAGACTAAAATTAGGGAGATAACTTTCATAAAAACTCAGTTGATTTAGACGATACCCTCAGGAAGAATCCACCTAAACTTCACTTGTTATCTATCACTGAACCATATGATTTTATTTACTTAGTTTGATCCGTAAGACTCCCTAACGTATATTAAACCCTCTCTCGAGGTGAATAACATCTAACCCTAGGTTAATTAGTGGAACTCTCGTTCTCTTATAATAACCACCTAGAATAGCAGTAAATCGATCTATGGATTCCCATATTAGGTTTCACCCTAATCCGACAAAATCTCGTCACCCTATCTCTAGGTTTGCGATTAACTCCGCTTAATTATGTTGGATCTACTCTTAGGCAGGGTCTATTCCTCCTCCACCTAAGCACATCAAATTTGGATTAAACTTACATAATTAAGAACAAACTAAGTATTTATCATATAATTCAGAAAATAATAACAAGATCCATCATAAGTTTCATCCCCTTCGGGTATCCGAAGGGTTTAGTTCATAACAATAAAGAAAAACATCTCAAAAGAAAAGATAAAACAAAACATAAGAAATCCCTAAAACCCCCAGAAGGAATTGAAGGAGAATTCTACCGTCTTGAGTAGAATTCCGGCTTTCTGAGATGGATCAACTGGCTATCTTCGAGTCATTCCCACAATTCTGATCTTTTTGGCTCGGCTCCTTGGCCTTGCTAACGCCCCTACAAAAGCCCTGGCAGAAGGCTTCTGCCGAACTCCCCGGTTAAGTTGCCCCCTAGGGTGTTTATATAGGCTTTGAGATATGTTACTTGGCCTCCAAGTATCCTAATTTGAGCACAATTCCTAATTGGTGGTTTAATTAGACTTTGGAGTGTGTTTCTTTGCCTCCAAGCATCCAAATCCGAGTAAAACTCCTCTTGGCCGCGGCAGGGGCACGGCCATGGCACACGTCCGTGTGAATCGTGGTCAGGCCGTGTGGACTTCGTTGATGAGGCACGGCCGTGTAAATCGTGGTCCAGGCCGTGTTCAAGATCTTTAAGGAGGCACAGCCGTGTGATCTTTGGTCCAGGCCGTGTCGATTTCATACTTTGGCCCATTTGTCCCGTTTTAAGCCCGTTTTGCGTTCTTTTCATCCCCTGGTGTTTTTTTGAGTATATATCATGAAAAGAAAGGATTAAGAACACCTTTTTACATAAAATAAGGGATAATTCATCCAGAAGCATACTAAATATGGGATTAAAATATGTTACTTTTACGATTTATCAAATACCCCCACACTTAAGCTTTTGCTTGTCCTCAAGCAAAATTCTCAACTCATAATTAAAACGAACTTCCGTCAATTCATAATAGTCCTTGATAGTGTTTCATCATAATTCAGAGATAATTTATACATGGATAATTCAACTCAAAGAGTCCTAAAGGTTCAAACAGTCTAAGTCATACATTTGTAGCACAAAACATAGGTGTTTCCCTTCATCTAAACAATTACCTCTGATTTAAAATCGACAAGGATTGACATCCTCACTTAAAGATTCACTCAAATCACTCAAAGTGTTTAAGGTTCAAAATTAGGCACTCAAAAGTCAAACATGAAGAGTTAATCCCATAGGCTTGCATGAGAATCAAATCTCCACCACTAAAATATGAGATGAAACACAAATCAAAAGGTCTTTGAAAGGGTTGTAACGGGGCTTGGGTTAAAGGTGTGGAATAAGGCTAAAATAGAGGGTTAGAATCGAGACTGAATTGACAAATTACCTAACTAGAAAAAATGAACTGATAAATAAATAATTACATGAATTGAAACTTTGAAACTAATAATACGAGCTTCTTCTTCAATATTTGGAATTCAAACGTATAAGCTCACTTAATCACATAACTAATAAAAACTAATAATGAATATACTTCTTTTTTTTTAGAACAAGTAATAATAAAGAACTTTAACAACTGAAATATAGAACATAGTTAGGCAACTGCTCAAAATCAAATCTCGAAAAAAAGGGAGTCAAGGAATGGTGATAACAAATATACAAAGGGTTTTGGGTTAATATTAGTGGGTGAGTCAATAAAAAGGGTTGTTAGGATCAAAGGGGTTCACTAGGGGTTAATTATGAATGTGGGTTTTTAGTGGAGTAAGTGGGTTAAATCCTAGGTGCCTTTATCATTTCTGTATATCAAATCAAAGATGTGGTCTCGACATGTATAATCGATGCAAGTTCTAGAATAACAAATCAATGTTGACACACTCATAATCAATAAAGTGAGCAAGAAAAAGAATGTATGCTCTATAAGGCTCAAAATCTCACAAAAATTATGGGTATTTTGATGTCAACCTCGTAAATTTCAAACTTCAAAGTAATATTTGAATTCAGGTAGACATCCTAAAAAAATTTTAATTCTTGAAAAATAGACTTATCATGCCTGATTCCCTAGTATTCTTAAAATTTAATTATCAATGCACAATTATCAATGACTTAATCTAAAACATATCAATAAAAATCATAAATCAAAGGAAATTTCATTCTAATCATAATATGAGAAACTTACTTTAGAAACAAGATATAATTCAGGGATTTTCAAATAATACTATAGATAACCCCCCCCACACTTAAGATGTACATTGCCCTCAATGTACAAAGATAGATAATAGAAAAATAATCATAAAATCATAAGATAGGGAGGGAAGTGAAACTTCCTGAATTTTGGATGAAGTCAATGAAAAGAAACCGGATAGGACTAGAGGTGAACGTGGGAAAGCGTCTCGAACCGTTTGAGTCCTCGAAGCAGCCATCCTAATTTTATTGTATCCTAAGCTAAATCTAAATGGAATGAATAGTAAGAAGAAAATAATAAATAAAATAAAATAAAAATAAAAATAAATAAAAATAAAATAAAAATAAAAGTAAATAATGGAAAATGAAAAAAAAAGAAAAACAACTGGAAAAGAAAAAGGAAGAAGGGGGTTAAATAAGAATTATGGATCCGTGGTGCCCGCCTTCGCCTTGTACTCTCTGTGGTGGTGGCACACTGGCCACGCCACGGCCGTGTGTAAGGTCGTGTGGTCCGGAAATCTGCACTTTGGTTAGTTTATAGTTAGGTGCTAAAAAGGGAAAATAAAAGTAAAAGAAGAAAAAAAATGTAAAAATTAATGGGGTTAGTGCTCGGGTTGCCTCCCGAGAAGCACTCGTTTATAGTCTTAAGCTAGACTTTACCTCTCATTCGTATGGTCAAGGTGGTTTGAGGAGGTGAAAATCCTTTCTCATGCGATCAATTCAGTTGTGGATATAAAGTTTAAGTCGAGTAATGTTTACCTTAAAAGTGTTGAATTTAGGATTGCTTACCTCGACTGTGCCGTATAGGAAGACATTAAGTACCTCAAAAGTGATTTCTTCGTTTGTCTTGAGGTCTGAATTGGTGATTCGAGGGTCTTCCTTATTCAACAATACCTGATCCCCTATTTTGAAGTGATTTGTTATTCCTATCAGCTCGTCTGGGATTTCCTTCGGTTTCACTTCGTGTATTCCTAGTTTCTCTTTAAAGTGTGTTTTTCGCTTGTCTAGTTCGTCGACCTTAAGGCTTCGTTCCTCATATAGTTCTTATTTATTGGCACAAGGTCTATGATCTGGCTCCGGTTTGTAGCTTTGTGGTGTTTCCTGCAATAAAGGTTGAACAAGTTGGTTATCAACTAAATTTACTTTCTCACCTTTATCACTTGATGTTCTGGCCGAATCAAGAGCTTGACGAGTGACTATCTCGTTGCCTACACGAAGTATGAGTTCACCTGCATAGATATCAATTTTAGCTCTGGCAGTTGCTAAAAAGGGTCTTCTTAAAATTAAAGGAATATTATTGTCCTCATCCATGTCTAAAACGACAAAGTCTACTGGGAATACGAATTTATCAATTTTGATTAGAACATTTTCTATTATACCCCTAGAAATTCTGATAGTTTTATCAGTTAATTGGATGCTCATCCTAGTTTGTTTGGGTTTCCCTAGACCTAGTTGTTTAAATAGTTTATAAGGCATAACATTTATGCTTGCCCCTAAATCGGCTAATGTATTTTCTATAGATAAACTATCAATTATGCATGGAATTGTAAAACTCCCTGGATCTTTTAATTTCTGTGGTAGTTTATTTTTTAGAATTGCCGAGCACTTTGCATTGAGTTCCACATGTGATTCCTCGTCGATCCTTCGCTTTTTAGTTAATGACTCCTTAAAAATTTTCTAGAGTTCAGTATCTCATGAAAGAGCTTCGAGTAGAGGTAAGTTAATATGTAATTTCTTTAAAAGTTTAAGAAACTTACCGAACTGTTCCTCTGTATCATCTCTCTTTAATGCTTGGGGGTAAGGTATGCGAGGTTGGTACTCTTTGATTACGGTTTTGGCTTTTCTCGTGTTACCTCTACTTTACCTTCTTCTACCTCGTGTTCTTGTATTGAGTTGGGTTCATCTAACCCTTTACTATCGAGGAGTCTGTGATGGTTTGAATTTGCTCTTTTGGGTTAGTTTTCGGTGTTGCTTGGCAAGCTTTCTTGTAGTTGTTACGAGATCGGCTTCGCAAGTTGTCCAACCCGACTTAGTAAGTTCCCCAACTTGTTTCTCGATCCCTTTAATTGATGCCTCTTGATCTTCGAGTGCTGTTTTGGTGTTTTGGAGACGAGTTTCTGTGGCTGCCATGAATTTTGTCATCATCTCTTCAATGTTCGACTCATCTTCCTGTTGGTGAGGTGGTTGTTGAAAATCTGGAGGAAGTTCCGATCCTTGGCTATTTTGATCATCCCATGAGAAATTGGGATGGTACCTCCAACCTGCATTATAAGTGTCATTATAAAAATTATTTTGTGGTCTAGAATAGTTACCCGTATAGTGAGCTTGCTCATTTTCCAAGCCATATCCGTAGGGTGGGTACTCAGGATTTGCCACGCCTCCTAGATTCGAGTCATATTTCATCACGTCGAGGTTGAAGACACTGGCGGCTTTTCTTGGCGTTGTCCTCATAACTTGCCACTAATAGTTATTTAGTGCCATCTCCTCTATAAACTAAAATTACCTGTCAAAGCAAATAAAATAAAAATTAGTAAAGTAAAAAAAATGAAACTAATAATAATAAAAAATTGCAATAAAAAAAATTGGCTAAAGTAATAAAAATTAAGCTTTCTTAATATTTTAGTTCCTCGGCAACGGCGCCAAAAACTTGATCGCTGTGAATCAGAGCTTTAAAATTTATCAAAAGAATGATCGAACCTGGAAACTAACTCTGACAACGATTTAGGCAAGTGCACCTATCGAACAGTAGTATACCTTAGGCAAGACCGGATTATCGAACCCAAAGGAACTAAAAGTACTAATACTAACTTTCTTTTTATTATTTAACCTAAAATAAGTGAAGTTGCTTTTAATCCAAAATTAACGAACTACTAAGCTAAGGTACTAAGCTAAGGACACAAAGACGAAAAAAAGACTAAAATTGGGGAGATAACTTTCAGAAAAACTCAGTTGATTTAGACGATACCCTCGGAAGAATCCACCTAAACTTCACTTGTTATCTAATCACTGAACCATATGATTTTATTTACTTAGTTTGATCCGTAAGACTCCCTAACGTATATTAAACCCTCTCTCAAGGCGAATAGCGTCTAACCCTAGGTTAATTAGTGGAACTCTCGTTCTCTTATAATAACCACCTAGAATAGCAGTAAATCGATCTATGGATTCCCATATTAGGTTTCACCCTAATCTGGAAAAATCTCGTCACCCTATCTCTAGGCGTGCGATCAACTCCGCTTAATTATGTTGGATCTACTCTTAGGCAGGGTCTATTCCTCCTCCACCTAATAACATCAAATTTGGATTAAACTCACATAATTAAGAATAAACTAAGTATTTATCATATAATTCATAAAACAATAACAAGATCCATCATAGGTTTCATCCCCTTCGGGTATCCGAAGGGTTTAGTTTATAACAATAAAGAAAAACATCTCAAAAGAAAAGATAAAACAAAACATAAGAAATCCCTAAAACCCCCAGAAGGAATTGAAGGAGAATTTCGCCGTCTTGAGTAGAATTTCAGCTTTATGAGATGGATCAACTGGCTATCTTCGAGTTATTCCCACAATTCTGATCTTTTTGGCTCGGCTCCTTGGCCTTGCTAATGCCCCTACAAAAGCCCTGGCAGAAGGCTTCTGCCGAACTCCCCGGTTAAGTTGCCCCCTAGGGTGTTTATATAGGCTTTGAGATGTGTTACTTGGCCTCCAAGTATCCTAATTTGAGTGAAATTCCTAATTGGGGGTTTAATTAGACTTTGGAGTGTGTTTCTTTGCCTCCAAGCATCCAAATCTGAGTAAAACTCCTCTTGGCATGGCGCAGGGGCACCGCCATGGCACACGCCCGTGTGAATCGTGGTCGGCCGTGTGGACTTCGTTGATGAGGCACGGCAGTAGTGTAAATCGTGGTCCAGGCCGTGTTCGAGATCTTTAAGGAGGCACGACCGTGTGATCTTTGGTCCAGGCCGTGTCGATTTCATGCTTTGGCCCATTTGTCCCGTTTTGCGTTCTTTTCATCCCCTAGTGTTTTTCTGAGTATATATCATGAAAAGAAAGGATTAGGAGCACCTTTTTACATAAAATAAGGGATAATTCATCGAAAAGCATACTAAATATGGGATTAAAATATGTTACTTTTACGGTTTATCAATTACCATCCGGGGAAAGCGAATGTGGTTGCGGATGCCTTGAGCAGAAAATCCCTGTATGCTTTGAGAGCTATGAGTACGAGTTTAGCGTTGTCTGATGATGTTGCTATATTGGCCGAGTTGAGGGCTAGACCATTATTTATTCAGCAGATACGTGAAGCTCAAAAGAATGTGTAACATCCTGAATTAGGGGTTGTCTAAAATTTAATTAATTTCCCATGTGTGCGCTTGAAGAATTAAATACTAGGATCATTTGGCATGTTTTAGGGTCTAGAAATAACCCGAGAGCTAGGCCTCGACTTAGAACTAAAAATTTCTTTCTAAGTGTTTTAAAGAAGGGAGCTAGGTGAGTTAGGGGTTAAGTAAAATTTAGGGAGAAGCATGACACAAAGAATTAATTGGCTAAGTGGCTACCGTGCGCCACTTAGGAGTTGGAGGTGAAGATGGGCGTAGGTTCAAAAGGCTGGAGCAGCGTTTTGCGTTTTATTTTTATATATGCGGTGATAGGCTTAAGTAGGAAGGCTTTAAAATTAAATGATGGGGTTTTATGACATGAAAGTCAATTGGGAAGAGTGGCAGGGGGCATTTAAGAGGGCTGCGGTAGTTTGCCTCCACCAGGTTCTGTGTTCGAACCAAATATACAGCAGCAGTTGGTTTTATTTTTTTATGCAAGCTGGCGTTAGGGGAGGGGAGTAATGGCGTGATTTTAGACTCTCAAGGTGATAAGGATAAACATTGTTTTTCCCTTTAATTTTCTTTGGAAGTGTTGTGATGTGGTCATATTATATTTTGTATTTGAAGAGGTGATAAAGGTAAGGATAGGAGATAAATGTTATTTTTGAGTGATAATTAAAAGTGGAAATTATCACAAAAAGAGGGTGAGAGTTGGCCGAATGAAGGATTCATTGGGGCCATTCACATTCGGTTTTATCACCTAGAGAGAGGGGTAGAAATTCATAAAAAAATTGCATTCTTTTCTCTTCTTGTTCTTTGCCGAATTCTTCCCAACCACAATTGCTAAAGTTCTTCAAAAATTCTCTTCTTCTTTTCTTCTACTTAGCCGAACCTACCCCCTCTCGTTTGCTAAAAAAATTGCACCTTCCATTTGTGTTGCTAGCCGAATATCTCTTCCATAAAGGGCTTAGGCCGAATCCTCCTAGTAAGGTGCTATCGATTTCCAAAGGGGGATAACGTTAAGGTATATTGAGGGAAGCTTTCAGGATTTGTTTTCCTAAGGGATCTCAACAGGACAAGTGACAAATTCGGGATTTCGGTGAGTTTGGGTCAAGGATCTAGCGTCGTAGATCAGATCTTCGGGATCTAGGAATTTCGGTAGAAACAGGTGTGTACACACATACTTTATAACCAATTAATGTGCTAAGTATTTTGTGTATGCTAAATCTGATTTGTGTAGATATGGGATTTAATACCATAAAAGGTATGAGCAAGGATCCAGGTAAGTCCTTGTTGTTATGATGCTTTTGGGAAGCATGACATATTTGGTATATGTGGTTATGGCTAATGGTAAACTCTATGTATGTTGCTAAATGAACATGTTGGCATGATTTACGCATATCATTGATTGATGTGGGTTAAGCGAGTGGAGAGGCGATATTCGTGTCGACGGACACGGTGGTTTGGTACCACATTTCGTGACTCACGGTCACGAGAGGTTTGGCACCTCGGAGGTTTGGCACCTCATAGCGTCTCGCCCCAGTGGCTTAGCACCCACGGTGGGTTGGCCCCACGGTTTATATTATGGGATTGGCGCCGGTGATTTGGTATCACACGATGGGTTGGCCCCATCATTTGATTTGTGACTTCGGGTCACCAATGGTTTGGCACCACCAAAGTGGTTTGGTACCCCAAGTATTGACGGATATCGTGACTTTAAGTCACGGTGGTTTGGCACCACCCGGTGGTTTGGTACCACACGGGGTAGAAAGGTGTTTGGATGGCTAGGTTGGGTGCATGGTTTAGTGCATGTTAATTTGTTATAAATTGTGTATGTTGTTGCACTAAATCGGGGAAGGGTTACACATTGAGTCTTGGTGACTCACCTTCTCCTTTAACATTTTTCAGGTGACTCGTAGATCGCGGATGAGGAGCCGGATGGACTCGAGGAGGCCATGCAGTGGAAATATTGGTTTAAATGGACTTGAATTATTTTTACTTATTCCTGGTTTCATTTGCTCAAGTTGTAATAAGGCCTCCTAAGATTATTTTTATTACTTTGCATGTTTTGGCTAATTTGTTTAAATTACTTAGTGACTTTAAAATGGTTATACATGTTTTCTTAAATTCAAACGTAAATGGTTTTTTTCTATGCCATCGGGTATGTCCGAAATCGGTAACAACTTTGATTTAATATAATTTTTAAACAACTAAGTTAAGTTTTGTTTCTTCATACACACAAATGTTTTATTTAACGAGATAATTGAAAATAAGATGTTTTCATCAAAACTCAAATCGGCTAAAGGGATTTTCAAAATGGTTTTCTCTGTGACATACCAAATTCGGTCATAATGTTTGGGCCGGGTTTGGGGTGTTACAGAATGATAGTGAGATGCAAGCTAAGAGAGCTCAGTGCGAATCGGGAAATGACTCTGATTTTTGGGTTAGTTCAGAGGATTGCTTGATGTTTCATGATAGAATTTGTGTACCAAAGGATGATGAGTTGATCCGTAAAATTTTACATGAAGCACACAGTGGTTGTTTGTCAGTACACCCGGGCAGCACAAAAATGTACAATAATTTGAAGAAGTTGTATTGGTGGCCGGGTATGAAAAGAGACATCTCCGAGTTTGTTACAAAATGTTCAATTTGTCAACAAGTGAAAGCCGAGCATCAAGTACCCTCGGGATTACTTCAGCCGGTGATGGTTCCAGAGTGGAAGTGGGATCGAATCACAATGGATTTCGTAACGGGGTTAACAATGACTCCGAAAAAGAAAAATGATGTGTGGGTGATTGTAGACAGATTAACGAAATCGGCTCACTTTATACCGGTGCATGTGGATTACTCACTTGACAGACTGGCTGAACTGTATGTTGCTGAGGTGGTGAGATTACATGGGGTGTCTACGTCTATTATCTCAGATAGAGATCCAAGATTTATTTCGAGGTTTTGGAAAAAGTTCAGGAAGCCTTGGGTACAAAATTGAATTTTAGTACCGCGTTCCATCCTTAAACCGATGGCCAATCTGAAAGAGTAATTCAAGTTCTCAAAGATATGCTCTGATGTTGTGTTTTAGAGTTCGAAGGTAGTTGGGAAAAATATCTACCTTTGGTTGAGTTTGCCTACAACAACACCTATCAGTCGAGTATACGGATGGCACCGTACGAAGCTTTATATGGTCGCAAATGTCAGACTCCCTTGTATTGGACCGAGCTTAGTGAGAAGCAAATTCACGGGGTTGATTTAGTTAAAAAAACCGAGGAGAAGGTGAAAGTGATCCGTGATAGCTTGAAAGCTGCTTCAGATCGACAAAATTCATACGCGGATTTAAAAAGGAAAGGAATCGAGTTTCAAGTGGGTGACAAGGTATTTTTGAAAGTATCTCTGTGGAAGAAAATATTGAGATTTGGTTGAAAGGGCAAATTGAGTCCACGATTCATAGGGCCGAATGAGGTTATTGAAAGGATTGGGCCAGTAGCTTACCGGTTGGCTTTACCGATAGAGTTGGAGAAAATACACAACGTGTTTCATGTGTCGATGTTGCGGTGATATCGTTCTGATCCTTCGCATGTGATTCCTCTGACCGAAGTTGAGATACAACTAGACATGACTTATGAAGAGGAACCAATTAAGATATTGGCTCGAGAGGTTAAACAGTTGAGGAATAAGAGCATAGCCTTAGTAAAAGTGTTATGGAAAAAACACGGTGTGGAAGAGGCTACGTGGGAACCGGAAGAAGCCATGAGGGAACAATACCCAAACCTTTTTACCGGTAAGATTTTTGGGGACGAAAATCTCTAAAGGGGGAGAGTTGTAACAACCCGATTTTGGGGCTAGTCGAAATAGTGGTTTCGAGGCCACTAATCTGAGGTTGAAGAAAATATTTTTAATATTATTTTATGTGTTATAGCATGATTATAAGGATGCATGAAAATTTTGGTGCTTTATTTTTAGCGATTGTATGCTTAATTGTGAAAAAGGACTAAATCGCACAAAGTGTGAAAGTTCTATTTTACAAGATAAAGGTGTCTAATAGTTGTAGAATATTAATTAGAAGCCCTAAATGTGCAATTATACCCTTAGAAGATGAGTGGCCGGCCATAGGGGACAAGAAATGTCAAAATTTGGTCAAAGTGGGTGTATTAGGTGACTAAATTGAAGGAAATAAATAAAATAAAGAAAATATGATATCACCCTATTCATTCATCTTCTCCCACCAAAAATATCAGCTAAGGAAGGGTTTTGGAAGCCAAAAATTTTCAGCAACTTCTCACCTTTGAAAGTAAGTGATTTTAGAGGTCTTTCTTGATAATTTTTGTACTTTTGGAACCCCCAAAGCTTAAGCTAGCTAATGAGGGGACTATCTTGCAAAATGGTTGAAAGTTTAGGGACTTGCTATGAGAGTGTCTATGTTGTTTTCTGAGTTTTTATGGAAGAAAATGAATGTTAGTGGGTTAAAGGATAACATTTGTGAAAGGTGTTACCATGAAAACACCTAAATGGGACTTATTTGTAAAGATTTCAATTGAGTAATAAATGCATGAGATAATTGGTTTTGTTAATTGTTGTAAGAGAAATAAATGTTCAGCTAGGCTTGTTTAATGTGAAAATGTGATGAAAAACGATTTACGAGCCTAGGGGCAAAATCGTAATTTTGCCAAAGTAGAAGGGCAAAATGGTCATTTTTGCCTAAGTAGAAATTTTGATGTATCATGAGTTATGTAGTGATGAAATGAGTGAATTTTATCATTATAGATCAAGTAGAGCGCGGGGACATCCTTGACCGAGGAAAAGGCAAGGTTACGGATTAAACCGTCGATTAATACATTTTGCACCGAGGTAAGTTTATGTGTAAATGATACGTCTTTAATACATATGTTGTTATCTATTGATACATTGTATAAATGAGATCAATTATTAGTGAGATTGATTGAAATTGATAAATAATGAGTAATTCTTGTATGAACCTCAAAATAGAAATGTAAGTACGGACAAATATCCGTAATTATTATTGGTGGGTTGTGTGCGATACCACCGTAATTATCACTGTTGGTGGGCTGAGTGCATTACCACCTTATCATTTATTCACGATGGGCTGTGTGCGATACCATCATTTATGTTATCATTTGGTGGGCTATGTGCGATACCACCCTAATATTTATTAATGGTGGGCTATGTGCGAAACCACCGGGTACTAGTGCTATTCCGAAGAGTTCATCAGAAAACTTGGTTAAGTAAATATTTTATGTGACTTGTGGTGATGAGTGCAGGGTATATGTGCAAGTAAATGTGAGCAATATATATGTTATATGGTTGGAATGTGGTAAGAGATGAGTAAGCATGATTAAGAAAATGTGAATTGTTCTTACATAATATATAATGTTTGTGGTTGCTTTGCATATGGTATGATGCTTATTGTTTACATGTAAACTTACTAAGCTTAAAGCTTACTCCCTTTCTTTTCCCTTGTTTTATAGTGTCAAAGAGCCAGCTCGGGATACGAAGATAATCAGAAGATCACCTACAATATCAGCACACCTTGGTATTTTAGACTTAACATTTTGAGTATGGCATGTATAGGGTCTAGACTTAGCGTAATGTCTTGTTGTTTTGGCCAAGTGTGTTGGCTCTTTTAAAAATGAACTTTTTGTAAATAGCCATAGTTGATGGCTAATTATTATTAATATATGAAAAGATGAGGTTATTCATGAATGTGTATGAGGCATGATTGGGTTACTTGGTTGATGGTTGAATGTGATTATATTGGTATGAGTTAGGGTGATAAGAAGAGCTTGGCAAATAGCCTTGTTCTTGTCCACATGGGTAGTAGACACACGGGCGTGTGTCTAGGCCGTGTGTGACACACGATCGGCCTCATGGGCGTGTGGTTAGGCCGTGTGTCCCCTTGCATGCTAGGTTTGCAAGTCAGAATGCTCAGTAGTAAACACACGGGCGGAGACACGGCTGTGTGTCTTTGCCATGTAGAAGGCACGGCCATGGACATGGGCGTGTGCCTAGGCCGTGTGAAGTTTGCACTTGAAATTGGAATTTAATTCGCCACACGGTCGAGGGACACGGGCGTATGCCTAGGTCGTGTGACATTTTTGAGTTGATGACGTCAGAAATAGAATGCCAAGGTTTTGGCACACAGGCTAAGACACGGGCGTGTCGAGGCCGTGTGAGGGACACGGGCTAGGAACACGGGCTTGTGTCCGGTCGTGTGAAAACCCCTGTAGGTTCGAATTGTAAAATAATTCCACACGGGTGTGGAACACGGGCATGTGACATGACACACGGGCGTGTCCCTTACTCCACACGGGCGTGTGGACTGTTTAGTGAAAATTTTCTAAGGTTTTCTAGAGGGCTTCAGAAGGGTTCGATTTGGTCCCGACCCATTCCTAAAGGGAGGACTTAGGCCATATAAGCTTGTTTAAGAGACATTATGAAATTTCTTAAATCGGGAGTAGAAAGTCAAGCCTCATAGTTGTATGATCGATCGCGTGTAAGTCTAGTAATACCTCGTACCCTGTTCCGGCATTGAATACGGGTAAGGGCTGTTACATTTATCCTTTTTCCTTATGAAATAAAAGTCTTACAAAAAGGTTTAGAAACTGTTGGAATTTTGATATTAAGAAAGAAAGAATTGCAAAGAAGAAACGAGATATTTAGTAACAAAATTGGCTGCTAAGGTTTTTATTGTTTTTCACTCATATATTTTTAACAATGTAATAAGGGTATTTATAATGAGAAAAACGCCTAAATATGGAAAGAAATAAGAAATATTTTTATACTAGTAAATGTCAAATATATTATGCTAATAAATGCTAAATATATTATACAAATAATTAATAAATCTTCTAGAAAGAAAATATATTTTGTTTAACTTGACTTGTAAGCAATCTCTTGAAATCCAATTCATATTTTTAGTTTGCCAAACTAACGAGCTCGCCAATTTCTGTGAGTCCGTCAATATTAGAGGATTCGCCAACTTTGCATGCTGCATGAACAGTCATCTCGCAACACTCCTCCTTGGTCTTCATGCTGCGAACACCAATTTTATCCCTCAACTCTTCAAACCTCATCTTCCTAGATGGTTTTGTTAGAATGTCTACAAGTTTGCATCTTGCCCTATTCGCAAGGCTGTACTTTGATGAGCTCACAATTTGGTGTCCTCACACTTTTGTAGCACGTATTTTATTTAGTTTGAAGCTTTGCACTTTACATAGCTCGCACATTTTTCAACTCGCACTTTTTTGAGTTCGCAACTTGCATTTTGGTAAGCTCACAAGCGCATTCTTCATCCTTCTGCTTGCTACTGCATAAATGGCCAATTAGCAACACTCTTTCTTGACCATCTTGCAGCAAACTCCAATGTTGTTTTTTCGTGCAACTTCTTCAAAAATTGTATGCTCCAATACTGTTAAGTCACATATGTGATAAGTTTTAACAATAGGCCTGATGCTTTTAACATAAAGATCATCAAAACTTCATCTTCATCTTTATCTTCAACTTTAGTCATCTTCTCAACTAATTTTGACTTGCACTGTAACAACCCATTTTTCAGTAGTGTCGAAAATAGTGGTTTTGGGGCCACAAATCCAAAGAGTAAGTTTGTAAATATTATTATTTAATATTTACAAGTCAATTATGATTTTACAAAGGTTTTTGATATGATAATTTATTTTATATGAATTATTAATTAAGTTCAAGTGGTAAGACCCTAAAGTCAAGTGGTTTTAGAAATTGAGGTATCAAGACCTTGTTTCTATAAACCGAGCCGTAAATACTGTGTGTTATTAAGGTTGTATTAAAGTTTCATTAAGAAATTTTAATGTTTGGATACTTAATTAAGTAAAAAAAGACTAAATCGTAAAAAGTGTGAAAGTTGAATTCTACTAACAAAAGGTGTTTAATAGCTATGAAAAAACTAAATTCATGGACTAATATGGTAAATATACCATATTATTTATGAGTAGGTGGTTGGTGATTATTCTTTTGTTAGTTTATATGATATAATTTAATATTAATAAATTAAATAATATGTAATAACTAAAATAAAAGAAAGGAAAAACATATTTTTTTATGTTCTTCTTCTTGGACGAGAGAAACTCCATTTTTGGAGCATGGGAGGTTCGACCAAACAAAATTTGATGCATGTGGGAGATTTTGAGGTCTGTTTCTAATAATTTTTATGTTTTTGAGATCGTTGCAACTAGGTCCAGTTAGTTGTACCTTCGTTTTTGAAATAGTTAAAGATTTTGAATGTTGTCATTGATGAATATTTATGATTTAGATGTTAAATGATGAATTTGAAGTGTTGGTTGGTATTTAAAAGTATTTTGTTAAATGTTTTTGATGAATTTTCCGAATATGGACTAAATTGTTGAAATAGTAATAGTTCAAGGACTTGATGTGAAATTGTTGCAAAAATGGGATGAAATGGATGCTATTAACATTCGGTTGGCATGTTTTTTTCAATAAAAATGGTTAATTTTCATGTTTTAGGCTCAGGGACTAAATTGAATAAAAGTAAAATGTTAGGGGTATGTAACACCCCCAAACCCGGCCTAGACGTTACGGCCGAATCTGGCGTGTCACATTGTAGTGTTTTTCAAAAACCATGTTTTCATTTAAAACCCTTCTTGAAATTTAAAACTTGTACAAAACCTCAGTTTGCGTTTGTTATTTTAAATCGTGGTTTATTAAAAAGTTATTCCCTTTTAAAACATTATTACCTTCAAAACCTTATTGGTGCGGGAGCTTAATTTAAAACAAATTATTTACGAAAACGTGATATTTAAAAATTGAGTTGCAAAAACGTAGTGTTAGAAAATGTTATTGTTTTGGAAAACCGTGTTCTACTTCTAGCGGATATAATTCACAATCAATAAAATCTCAAATTTAAAATCTAGAAATTATAGAGGCCTTATTACATCCCGAGTCAAAATCAAAGTGCTTAAGTAAATGAGCAAAACAGAATAAAACATGTCCAGTTTTGTGGCCCTCTCCGAGTCCCTCGTAGCTCCGAACCGTCTAACGCTGGGGATTACCTGAAAGGTTAAAAACGGGGTAAGTTACGAAAACTCAGTGTGTAATCCCCTATCAGTCAATCAGTAACAATATATGCGTGATGATGCAGGCACGAGCCCTATTCGAGAATAAATGCGGTGTGGGCCTTAGCCTATTACAGTAATCAATGTGGGCCTAAGCCCAATACAGTATCAGTATGGTGCAAATATGCTGTAACACCCCTAACCCGTAACCGTTGCCGGCCTAGGGTTAAAAGGCATTAACGTATCATCAAAACATTCACAAATCATTTCACGACACAAAGTCAATCATAAATCATGCATACTCAAATTCGAACATGCAGTCCCTCAATTAGGTCTACAAGACCTTAAACACGTTTAGAAAAGGGTCGGGACTAAACTGAACACTAACAATAGTTCTCAAAATTTCATATATTCTTCAACACTGTTAAGGTCACACGCCTGTGCAATCAGGCCGTGTGCCTCACACGATCACCAGACACACCCATGTGTCCAGGCCGTGCCAAAACAGGGCATGTATCCTGAGTTTTTCACACGGCCACCAGGCACGCCCGTGTGCTACGGCCGTGTACTCTTAGGCAATATACTGACTAATTCACACGGCTACTAGGCATGCCCGTGTGCCATAACCGTGTAGGCAAAACAGGCCATTGCAATGCCAATTTTCCACCCATACAAGGGTCTACCAACAAGGTTAATTCATGCTTTTAAATGCACTCAAACATGCCATTTCATGCACTCAATAACCATCAACATTACCATCTACTTCCATACCTAATATCATCACAACTAAGTCCATTCAAAGTGACAATTATACATCTCAAAACATATGTAATTCAAGTATTATATAATCCATACCAAAACTCATCTCTTAACCACCTCTTTCATCAACCACAAAGTCATGAAACACACCACATTCATAGCTCATTCACAAATTCAATATTATCTCACTTCCAAGCCAAATCACATGGCAAGGATTAAACATCACAAATCATACCATAACTTCTAGCCTATACATGCCATATTTAATCTATATACATCTTTCCAAAAGTACCAAAATAGATTGCCGATAGTGTGATTGATATGCTGACGATCCCCGGATCCGAGCTAACTTTACTGACACTGCAAAGCAGAGAAACAAATCACACAGTAAGCTTTCCAAAGCTTAGTAAGTTCGTAAGATAACACATTTAAATCAAACAAACCACCACATAGATTATTTCACATATACATAAATATACCATACCATCAAAAACTAATATGCTCATTTAACATTTCAAAATCTCATTCATAGATTCATCAACCACATAGGTTTCGAGCGTACCTTAGCCAACAATTAGTAATCAATTACATTTGCTACTCAATACTCACTATTCCCTTTCGATCAAATTCCGTCTCTTCTTCGATTCAATCGCACACTTAGTGCCCATATATTTAGCCGAAGCTTAATTAACATCACACACATGGTGCATTTATATCAAACCGCTCTTCAATCGGTATCGCACACACAGTGCCAACCACAAAGTCGAAGCTTTTATTATTTCGCACACACAGTGCTGACCATCTCGGTCACGTTTTCGAATACGCACACTTAGTGCCACATAACTCAAACTCTCACATATCATCCACATATCAATATCATCATGACATTCATTTCATAGAATTTAACATAACTAAATATACGTATTATGTCCGAACTTACCTCAGACGTAGAGCTATCGAAACGGTCGATCAATCGAGCAATTTATCTTTCCCTCGATCTCGATCTGAACCTCTCCTCTCTTGGTCTATACACATTCAAATTCAATCCATTCAATTACCAAATCATTCATTTTAATCCACACACACTTATTTAGAGCATTTTACATAATGGCCCTCACATTTTCACATTTCGACACTTTAGTCCTTAATTCACAAAATTATCAAATTCGCATAATTTCTTTCCACACAAGCCTAGCCAAATTTTCCTTGTGTTCATACAAGCCCACACATTTCTTTTATTTCACATTTTAATCCTTTAATTTCTCATTTTCTCAATTAAGCCTAAAAATGCTCAATTTCACTAAAAATCCCAATGCAAACTATGTTATCTCAACACCAAGTTTTCATATTTCACTATCAACTAGCACATAGCTCACATTCATCAATGGCTCATCACAAAAACATCATCAATTCACAAAATTACAACATGGGTTGCTAGAGCACGAAGCAACGATCACAAAAACATAGAAATTATCAAAAACCGATCAAAATTCATACCTTAATCAAGGATAGCAATGACCGAATATACGGAGCCCTATTTCTTTCTCTTTTTCGTCTTCAATTTTTGGCAATGGTAGTGTAAAAAGATTAACACTTCATGTTTTGTTTAATTATTTATGACTTATTTAACTAATTACCAGACTAACCCTTTTATTATTATTCCATTTCCATTATCTAAAGGTTTTTATGTCCATCCACCATCCACTAAATATATAATGGTTTAATTGCCTCATAAGGCCTCCACATTATAAAGACAACAACAATTAAACACTTAAAAATCAGCATACAGCATTTACACTTTATGTGATTAAATCCTTTTTCTTAATTCGGCACACAGTCGATAAAATTATCACACAAAATTTTCACACAGGCTATTTCACATATAATCAACACCAAAAATAATATTAAAATATTATTTTGACCTCGGATTTGTGGCCTCGAAACCACTATTCCGACTAGGGTCTAAACCAGGCTATTACAACTCTCCCCCCTTAGGGATTTTCGTCCCCGAATATCTTACCAGTGAATAGATGCGGATATTGCTCTCTCATAACGTTTTCAGACTCCCACGTAGCCTCTTCGATTCCGTGTTTGTGCCATAACACTTTCACTAAGGAAATTCTTTTGTTTCTCAACTCTTTAGTCTCTCATGCCAATATTCGAATCGGTTCCTCACTATACGACAAGTCTGACTGAATCTCAACCTCAGTAGGAGCAATCACATGAGACGGGTCAGATTTGTACTGTCGAAGCATCGACACATGAAACACGTTATGAATCTTTTCTAACTCTGGTGGCAACATCAATCTATAAGCAACTGGCCCAACTCGCTCAATAATTTCATACGGTCCGATGAATCTCGGACTCAGCTTGCCTTTCCGGCCAAATCGAAGTATTTTCTTCCACGGAGATACTTTCAAAAACACTTTATCGCCAACTTCGAATTCAATATCTTTTCGTTTCAAATCGCATAAGAATTTTGACTATCCAAGCCGCTTTCAAACCATCACACGTATCACTTTCACTTTCTCGCTCAGTCTCTTTTATAAGATCAACCCGTGAATCTTATTCTCACTTAGCTCGACCCAATACAATGGAGTTCGACATTTTCGACCGTAAAGAGCCTCATACGGTGCCATTTTAATTCTAGATTGAAAACTGTTGTTGTATGCAAACTCAATCAACGATAAATGCTTTTCCCACGTACTTTCAAACTCAAGAATACAGCATCTCAACATATCTTCAAGAATCTGAATGATTCGCTCGGACTGACCATCTGTTTGCGGATGAAACGTAGTACTGAAATGTAATTTTGTGCCTAAAGCCTCTTGCAATTTCTTCCAAAATCGTGAGGTAAATCTCGGATCTCTGTCCGACACAATAGATAGTGGTACCCCGTGCAATCTCACAATCTCAGCAATATACAATTCAGCCAATTTATCAAGTGAATAATTTGTTCTCACTGGAATGAAATGAGCTAATTTCGTCAATTTGTTAACTATCACCCAGATTGCATCTTTCTTTCCCAGAGATAAAGGTAATCCCGACACAAAGTCCATCGTAATTCTCTCCCATTTCCACTCAGGAATCATGATTGGTTGTAACAAACCGGACGGAACTTGATGTTCAGACTTAACTTGCTGAAAAATTAAACATTTCGACACAAAGTCAGAGATGTCCCGTTTCATACCTTGCCACCAATAAAATTGTTTCAAATCATTGTACATTTTCGTACTCCCCGGGTGAACAGTCAAACGACTATTATGAGATTCGTTTAAAATTAGCTGAATCAATTCTGAATTGTTCGGAACACAAATCCGATTTCTAAATCTCAAACAATCATCACTATCAACTCGAAATTCTGAATCAACATTCAATTCACACTGAGTTCGTTTAGCCATTATTTCAACATCACTTTTTTGGGCATCACAAATCTGACGTACAAACATCGACTTTACTTTTAACTCGGCCAAAACCACACTATCATCACACAGATCTATCTGAGCATTCATTGCTCGCAAAGCACATATAGACTTTCAGCTCAAAGCGTCAGCTACAATGTTAGCTTTACCCGGATGATAATCAATCACAAGTTCGTAATCTTTTAACAGTTCTAGCCATCTTCTCTATCGCAAATTCAATTCTTTCTGAGTCATCAGGTATTTCAAACTCTTATGATCGGTATAAATATGACATTTCTCACCAAATAGATAATGACGCCAAATCTTCAACACAAACACAATCGCGGCCAATTCAAGGTCATGCGTCGGATAGTTCTTTTCATGCGGCTTTAGCTGCCTCGAAGCATAAGCAATAACTTTGCCTTCTTGCATCAGCACACAGCCTAAACCATTCAACGATGCATCACTATATACTATGAATTCTTTACCCGATTCCGATTGAACTAACATTGTTGCCTTCGTTAACAACACTTTCAACTGCTCAAAACTCTGATGACACTTTTCCGACCATTCAAATTTAACATTTTTCTGTAGTAACTTCGTCAACGGAGTCACAATTATCGAGAAGCCTTTTACAAATCGTCTATAATATCCCGCTAGTCCCAGAAAACTACTAACTTCAGACACATTTCTCGGAGGCTTCCATTCTAATATAGCAGAGATTTTACTCGGATCAACTCTTATTCTCACAGCTGATACAACATGCCCCAGAAAACAAACCTCTCGTAACCAAAACTCACATTTGCTAAACTTAGCATACAATCGTTTCTCACGCAGAGTTTGTAGCACAATTCTTAAATGTTCGGCATGTTGCGTCTCATCACAGGAATAAATCAGAATATCATCAATAAACACCACAACAAAACGATCCAAATGCGGTCTGAATATCTGATTCATCAGATCCATAAACACTGTAGGAGTATTCGTTAGTCCGAAAGGCATCACTAAGAATTCATAATGTTCGTACCTCGTTCTGAAAGAAGTTTTCGGTACATCGGATTCTTTAACTCTCAACTGATAGTAGCTCGATCTCAAATCTATCTTAGAAAACACTGTAGCTCCTTTCAGCTGGTCAAACAAATCATCAATACGTGGCAAAGGATACTTATACTTTACTGTCACTTTATTCAACAGCCTGTAATTGATACACATTCTCATAGTGCCGTCTTTCTTTTTCACAAACAACACAAGAGCACCCCAGGGCGAGAAACTCGGTCGTGCAAATCCTCTGTCAGTCAACTCTTGCAACTGAGACTTCAACTCTTTCAATTCTGTTGGTGCCATTCTATATGGGGCTATCGAGATAGGAGTCGTTCCCGGAACTAATTCAATACCGAATTCAACTTCTCTAATTGGAGGTAATCCCGGTAATTCTTCAGGAAACACATCTGGAAACTCACTAACCACAGGCACAGATTCAACTTTCTTTTCTGACACTTTTGTATCAATCACATATGCTAAATAAGCTTCACAACCCTTTCTCACATAGTTCAGAGCTTTCATTGCAGATACAACAGTTGGTAACCCTTTCAAATCACTGGATTCAATTCGTATCATTTCACCCTTCTGACTTCTCAAATCAATACTCTTTCATTTACAGTTCACAATAGCATTATGCAAAGTAAGTCAATCCATACCCAGAATAATATCAAATTCGTTAAATGGTAGCAACATCAAATTAGCCGGAAAACATATATCACGAAACATAAATGGGCAATTCTTGCACACCTTATCCACCAAGACACACTTGCCTAAGGGGTTCGATACTCTAACCATAAATTCAGTAGACTCAACAGGTAGAGTCTTATTCAATACTAGATTCACACACACATAGGAATGAGTTGAACCCGGATCTATTAATGTAGGTATAGCATAAGCTCGAGCAGGTACTCTCACCTCCGATTTCACTATTGTATCAGTGGTCCCTCTCTGGCTTCCACTCGCATTCCCGGCATTTCTGAGTGGTCTACCCCTAGCCGTCACATTACCCTAATCTTACATTCTGAACATTTTCTTCCTCAACCATCTTTGGGAAGTCTCGAATGAAGTGATCTCGTGATCCACATTTATAGCAAACTCTATTATTGTACTTGCCCCAGCATTCTCCCACATGGCGTCTTCCACATTGTCTACACTCAGGTTTGTTACTTTTAGCACTATCAACACTTGATTCTATTGGAGCTTGAGTTCTCGGACCAACACTTAGTCTTGCGCGGTCTTTATTCGGATGTCCAAATGAAGTATGTGATCGGTTGCTTGTATCTCTAAATCTCTTCGTCGAAGGTTGAGAAAACCTACTCATCGATCTTTTTCTTTCATCAGGAGCTTCAAAATCAGCTTTCTTCTTTTCTTTACTGAGCTCCTCGACTTTGCATGCTCTTTCGACTAACACAACAAATTCGTTAATATCAAGTATCCTGACCAACAACTTAATATCTTCATTCAGCCCTTCTATGAAGCGTTTACACATAGTAGCTTCGGTCGAAACACATTCCCATGCATACTGGCTCAATCTCACAAATTCCAGCTCGTACTCAGTAACTGACAAACGGCCCTGTTTCAGCTCTAAAAACTCTTTACGTTTCTGATCAATAAATCGTTAACTGATATACTTCTTTCTGAACTCAGCTTGAAAGAAATCCCAAGTCATTCTCTCTCTCAGAACCACGGATATCAATGTTTTCCACAAGTTATACGCAGTATCCCTCAACAACGAAACAGCACATTTTATACATTCATCAGGAGTCAACGACATCTCTTCAAATACTCGAAGGGTATTCTCGAGCCAAAACACAGCTCTCTCGGCATCATCATCGGCTGTGGCCCTGAACTCTTCGGCCCCGTACTTTCTAATCTTATCCATATGAGGTTTATTCAATCTGATCAGATCTACTACTTGTGGCAGAACAGGTATTTGTGGGGGTAGAGGTTGTGGAACAGCAGGATTCGTTCGAACGAACTCTGAAAACCACTCACTCATCATACGGAAGAAGGCTTGCTTAGCCTCTCCTCCCTCACTACTTTCGTTTGGCCTAGATGTGGCCAGCGCTGTCCCTTGAGCGGGAGCAAGCGCGTTACTCTCTACATCGTCAGCAACTGCTCGATCGGGATCCATTTGCTATACGAAAACATATTTATAACTGTCAGGATTCATCACACTATCGCAATTTCATATATAGAATGTATAGCTAGACTCACACACGCTACGTTAGTCCGAGAATCGACTATACCATAGCTCTGATACCAATAAAATTGTAACACCCCTAACCCGTAACCGTCGCCGGCCTAGGGTTAAGAGGTATTAACGCATCATCGGAACATTCACAAATCATTTCACGACACAAAGTCAATCATAAATCATGCATACTCAAATTCAAACATGCAGCCCCTCAATTAGGTCTACGAGACCTTAAACACGTTTAGAAAAGGGTCGGGACTAAACTGAACACTAACAATAGTTCTCAAAATTTCATGTATTCTTCAACACTGTTGAAGTCACACGCCCGTGCAATTAGGCCGTGTGCCTCACACGATCACCAGACACACCCATGTGTCCAGACCGTGCCAAAACAGGGCATGTATCCTGACTTTTTCACACGGCCACCAGGCACGCCCATGTGCTAGGGCCGTGTACTCTTAGGCAATATACTGACTAGTTCACACGACTACTAGGCACGTCCGTGTACCATAACCGTGTAGGCAAAATAGGCCATTGCAATGCCAATTTTTCCACCCATACAAGGGTCTACCAACAAGGTTAATTCATGCTTTTAAATGCACTCAAACATGCCATTTCATGCACTCAATAACCATCAACATTACCATCTACTTCCATACCTAATATCATCACAACTAAGTCCATTCAAAGTGACAATTATACATCTCAAAACATATGTAATTCAAGTATTATATAATCCATACCAAAACTCATCTTTTAACCACCTCTTTCATCAACCACAAAGTCATGAAACACACCACATTCATAGCTCATTCACAAATTCAATATTATCTCACTTTCAAGCCAAATCACATGGCAAGGATTAAACATCACAAATCATACCATAACTTCTAGCCTATACATGCCATATTTAATCTATATCCATCTTTCCAAAAGTACCAAAATAGATTACCGATAGTGTGATTGATATGCTGACGATCCCTGGATCTGAGCTAACTTTATCGACACATCGCAGCAAGAGAAACAAATCACACAGTAAGCTTTCCAAAGCTTAGTAAGTTCGTAACATAACACATTTAAATCAAGCAAACCACCACATAGATTATTTCACATATACATATATATACCATACCATCAAAAACTAATATGCTCATTTAACATTTCAAAATTCCATTCATAGATTCATCAACCACATAGGTTCCGAGCGTACCTTAGCCAACAATTAGTAATCAATTACATTTGCTACTCAATACTCACTATTCCCTTTCGATCAACTTTCGTCTCTTCTTCGATTCAATCGTACACTTAGTGCCCAGATATTTAGCCGAAGCTTAATTAACATCGCACACATAGTGCATTTATATCAAACCGCTCTTCAATCGGTATCGCACACACAGTGGCAACCACAAAGTCCAAGCTTATATTATTTTGCAGACACAGTGCTGACCATCTCGGTCACGTTTCTGAATACGCACACTTAGTGCCACATAACCCAAACTCTCACATAGCATCCACATAATAATATCATCATGAAATTAATTTCATAGCATTTAACATAACTAAATATACGTATTATGTCCGAACTTACCTCTGACGTAGAGCTATCGAAACGGTCGATCAATCGAGCACTTTATCTTTACCTCGATCTCGATCCGAACCTCTCCTCTCTTGGTCTATACACATTCAAATTCAATCCATTCAATTACCAAATCATTCATTTTAATCCACACACACTTATTTAGGGAATTTTACAAAATGGCCCTCACATGTTCACATTTTGACACTTTAGTCCTTAATTCACAAAATCATCAAATTCGCATAATTTCTTTCCACATAAGCCTAGCCGAATTTTCCTTGTGTTCATACAAGCCCACACATTTCTTTTATTTCACATTTTAATCCTTTAATTTCTCATTTTCTCAATTTAGCCTAAAAATGCTCAATTTCACCAAAAATCCAAATGCAAACTATGTTATCTCAACACCAAGTTTTCAAATTATCACACAAAATTTTCACACAGGCTATTTCACATATAATAAACACCAAAAATAGTATTAAAATATTATTTTGACCTTGGATTTGTGATCTCAAAACCACTGTTCCGACTAGGGTCTAAACCAGGCTGTTACATATGCAACCCACCCTAATCCAACCAACACACCACCCGCACCAACCAGCACACCATGTGGGGATAAAATCGACCCACCTAGCCAACACACTTATATTGCAGCATAGCTTCCAGTAATAATAACGCAGCAGAGCTGCCAGTAACAGTATATGTGGCAAAGCCACCAATATGATATTGCAGCAGAGTCGCTGCGAGATCGATATTGCAAAGAAGCGCGATGCCGATATTTGTGGCAAAGCCACGATGTGATACACTTCCTGCATAACAATATCCCAACCTCATGCAGTATGCCATGTCACAAATATCTCGTGTATGCAGTATGTCCTACTCAGTACAGTCATACAATAATATGCATTCATCAGTTGACTTACCTCTAGGGTTAAAATGGTAATTTCCATCTATTAGGGGTAAAATAGTAATTTTACCCTCTAGGGGTATTTTGGTCATTTTACCTATTTTAGGGTTTCAATGCAGATAACGACCTTTTCAAAGGTCCACAGTCGCCTCGAGCGACACAGATAACCCATATGATCAAAATGATGTAAATGGGCCCAAGGTCCAGTATTCGGCCCAAGTGGGCCCACACGCTCGTGTGGCCCATTTAGCCCATATTCAGTCACGGCTATGCGAACGATATAGCCCAGTCCAGTATTTTCCACTTATCATGGATTTATTCCGTGTGGGGCCCACGAGCCTATTGGGCCCACACAGCCCATTTCAGCTAAATGATGCCCATAACGGCCCAAGAGCACGAGAACACTCGAGGTGGCCTCTACAGTCTATCGCCCATGATTGTGGGCTTGGTTTACAACACGAGCGATCGCACAATCATGAGGCCTCATATGCCGAGGTTTCAGCTTTTCGGCCTTTGCCGATTCACAGAGGAGATAGTGTGATTACACACCTGTTTGCGAAGATGTGCTAAGATCCACGAGAACTCCAAACCTAATCAACCACGATACACCATCAGTCTCTTAATCAATAGGATTTAGATAATCCCTTTCAATACCACTATCCAAAATGATTTAATACTTGCCTTGATCGACAGATGTGGCTTAGCCCACTTAGATCGCTGATTAGGATTGATCACCCGTTGCTTGCCGAATATCTGCATTACAAGTGCACTCTAATTAGACACGATTGCCTAAACCCAAAGGTTGATCATACTCACAAAAACCCTAGGTAAAGGAAAGTAATATTCGGCCACAACAAAATATACAACCAACACACTCTAGATTGAGCACAATAATAGCAAAGTGGTTACCTTGAGATTTAATGACGATAGGAACGTTTCGAAATGCTTCAGTATTTCTTGAGTACTCCTTCACTCCTCGCGAAATTCTAGAATCCGAAGAACACAATCGGCAACAAGAGAATCAAGAGGAGAAAGAAGTATTCAGCTTTCAACAGTGTAGAGAGAGATGGCTTGAAAAAGATTAATAAAAATACAAGAAAGAGTCGAGAATACTCACCGGTTGCCAGAGAATAGATGTCAAATCGAAAACTAAAATGAAGAAGTAAAGGCTGAAGAAGGAAAGAATCGGTCATGTACTAAGGCCAAAGCCGAAAGAAATGAAAAAGAAGAGGAGAGGAAATAATAGGCCAAAGCAAAGTGTTTGAGTGAGAGGGAAAAATGAAGTCACCAAAACTCGAGAGTGGGAGAGAAAAGAGGAGAGAATCGGCCCAACTAGATGCAAGGAGAGGAAGAGAATTGCCAAAATCGATCGACACTTGAAATCTCTCACAAACTTTGGTACAAAGGAAAGAGAAATCGGTTACCAAAGAATAAACAAAAAGGGTCCTAAAATGCAAAAACCCGAACGCATCTTTACCACAATCGGCCTTCAAGCAGACAAAACTGAAACCAAATAGGTAAAAATGAAAAGAGGAGACAATCATAGCCGAATTCATGAGCCTCCAATTACCCATTCAGCACAATTCTACTCCCCTTCAAACTCATCTTTTTCCTCCCTTAATCTCTCCCAACATCCCTCCACAAATCTCTCCACAAATCACTCAACCATCCAATTTTAACTTCATTCAAATTCCTCCATAATCCTCTCCACAAACTTCAACTTGAACAATTCAAATTCCAACTTTGCAGAGTTCTAGTCGACTTCTGCTTCTCACAAGGCAAGAGAGCAAAATAAATACTCTTTTTACCTTGCCATGACTTGAACCTTAGACTTCAAGAGAACTCCACACACCACCTTGCCACTACACCACAGGCTCTTTTTGTGTCATAATTACAACACAATTTCTTTTAAAGCCTACATGCTAACACCAAGGTTCACTTAAGAGAAAAACCAAAATTTTGCAAAAGCCAGGGCTGGAACCCAAAACTTCGCCTACACTCTCAGTACACTTAGCCACTCAAGCAGTCATGTATTTGTGTCCTTTCCTTGCACATCCAAATACCTACGTGCAGTCTCCTAGCTAATCCCACTCTCAAGGCCTATTTCTTCTAGGCCCAAATTCAGGGCATTACAGGGTAATTTTGTAAAAATGTCAAAAACAGACTAAATTATATAAAATAAATTGTTTTACTATCTAAATTAATAAATTGAATGAAATTATTAATTTAGATCAAGATCGAGTGTAAACGAGGAGAATGGAAAATTACCAAAAAGCCCCTATACTTTGACATTTCTGCAATTTAGCTAGGTAAGCTCGTAACTTGATTAAATCAATTAATTATGGTTTTGATTTTTTAATATCTAATTGTTTATATATGAATTGAGTTTATTGGCTTGAAGGAAAATGATTAAGACCATAGTTGAAAGACACTATGGCACCATATCAGAAACGAGTAAGACCATGACTGAAAGATGTTATGGCATCACGATTCTATCGAGTAAGACCATGACTGAAAGACGTTATGGCATCACAATTATATCTAGTAAGACCATAGCTGAAAGACGCTATGGCATCACGAATCAAACGAATAAGACCATGGTTGAAAGACACTATGGAAACGTGACGAAAAATGAATAAGACCATGGTTAAAAGACACTGTGGCATCAAGACAAGAATAAATAAGACCATGGTTGAAAGACACCATGGCACACTCCGATCATTTGATATTCAGGTAACACGTTTCAAGTGAGGTATGTACCGTAAGTATGAATACGAGTTGAATGTTTGACTAGTATAGTCTGATAATGTATGTTAATGCCTTGGTGTAATTATATATTCTTATTATGTCTATAAATACATTAAATCGTGATGTTGTAGTGTGTTTAGAGAATTAAATGGTTACTTGATTATTTGCCTAATATTCGATGTTATTTCATTTGATTCAACAAGCATGAAAAGGAAATGAACGGTAAGTATTCAAATGACTTATATCATGAAAACTATGTGTAACACCCCTAACCCATAACCATCGTCGGAATAAGGTTACGGAGCATTACCAGAATTTATAGATCGAATACAGACATTTCATATTAGAAATCAAATCGTATTCAATCATATTGACCCTTATATGAGCCCTCGAGGCCCAAAATACACATTAGAAACAATACGGGTACTCAGAGAATTTTTCGCAAAATATCAAAATTATTCCAAGGTGCAGGGGACACACGCCCGTGTGTCCAGGCCGTGTGGCTCACACGGTCAAGAGACACGCCCATGTCTTAGGCCGTGTGGGCATTCGAATTAGGGGCACACGGCCGTGTCCCAGCCTATGTCAAAATTAGGGTGCTCACTGACTTGGGTCACACGACCAAGACACATGCCCGTGTGTTAGGTCGTGTGAGCATACTGACTTACATTAAATAGGTGCAGGGGTCACACGGCCAAGTCACACGCCCATGTGGTAGGTCGTGTGAAAATTTTTGGGTATTTTGTTTTGCAATTTTAGAGATGCAGGGGACACACATCTAAACCACACGTCCGTACGTGAGGCCGTGTGTGAGACACATGCCGGTGTGGACAAAAATAAGCCATTTCCAAGGCCACATTTCTCACCCAAATTTATCTTCCACCTATATGAACACTTTAACACATTCCCAAGCCAATACAAGACATTCAAATCAATCCAAAACCAAGTTTTAAACAAGTCATATTATCACATATATCTTAGCATTCAAATTTACCTTGATGATCAAAACACATATTTGCTTACTTATACCAAATATACTATCTCCACTCATTCATCAACATGCCTATATGCTATTCATCATTCAACCATAGAAAACAAATATCAAGCATGATAAGACCAAACATATATATACATCAAAATATATCCAACACAAGCCATTCCAATGGCTAGTCACAACCAAACACATACATACCATCATTGGCCAAATTTTAGCCTATACATGCCATTATAACCCAAAATTTAGTTTGTTACATATACCGAACTGAGTTGATGGATAATGTGAGATATCTCCACCAAGCTTCCAACCCAACAAGCTTCCGAAGTACCATAAAACAGAGGAAATAAAACAGAGTAAGCATTTAATGCTTAGTAAGTTCATATAACAGAAAATTAACTTACCATTCATTTACATTTAAGGTAAGCATACAAAATATATCCAAAGGAAATTGGCTAGTAGCCTAAACACATAACTTCATCAAACATGTTAGTCATTTATTTCACATGAATATCAAGAAACATGTATGAGCTCATCCAATATCAAATTTCCATGTATTTCAAGTATAAACGGATAATGATTCATTTTGAATTCATATATTTTCTCATGTCAGGATTTTGCCCGTTGAATCATTTAAAATGTCGATGGATACATTTGTAGTACAAAAAAAGTGTACAAATCTGTAATTCATTAATTCATATTCGGGAATGCTGATACAAGCATATAAACGGGAAGCTCTTTCGAGCCATATAATGGGAAGCTCATTTGAGCCATGTAACGGGAAGCTCCAGAGAGCCATTAACGGAAAGCTCATATGAGCCAATATCGGGAAGTTCAAGTGAGACAATATCGAGAATCCCTGGAGAGCCATTAATCAGGAAGCTCATGAAAGAGCCTTTAATCGAGAAGCTCCGAATAACCATATATCGGGACGCTCATAAGAGTTGCGGTGTGTCCACAACACATGTAGGATCACAACCAATCGGGATGCTTCGAAGAGCTATTAACGGGAAGCTCGCAAGAACCATATAACGGGAAGCTCATGAGAGCTAATAACGGGACGCTCTTTCGAGCTGTGGTGTGTCCACAACACATGCAGGACCACAACCAATTCAGGAACCTTGTATCCATCGAATTTTCATTTGTACAGTCGGGACCTAATACTTGTCGAACATTGTCGGATATGTGATAAATTTTCATACATGACAACTACACAATTCACATACATAACATTCAATTCAAACATATAAATATACTAATTAGTTACACGAACTTACCTCGACAATGTTCGTGTACACAAAAGCTGCTAATCCGCTACTTTCTCTTTTCCTCGATTTAACTTCGTATTTGATCTATCTGGATCTATATGAATGGATTTAACATCAATTTTAATTCAATTTACATTCAACTCAATCCAATTCACACTTTAGGAAAAAATACCATTTTGCCCTATACTTTTAATTAATTTTGATTTCATCCCTAGGCTCAGAAAATGAAATTCATGCAATTTAATCCTTGTTCCAAGCCTAACTAATTTTTACATATAACAATAGCAGCCCATGTATTTCATAAAATTCAGAATTTTTTCATGAATTTTACATTTTTTTAATTTAGTCCCTAAATCATAATTTCATCAAACTTCACCTTACAAAAGTTGTTTATCTATCAACAACCTTTCATTTTCTACTATAAAACTTCATAACCCTGCTACATTCATCAATGGTGAAACCCTAATACTTTGATAACTTTACAAATTAATTCCCGAGATAGCTAGATTAAGCTATTACGATCTCGAAAATATAAAATTTATTAAAAACGGGACAAAGATACTTACCCAATTAAGCCAAATAAGCTAGCTACCTTCAAGTTCTTCTAACTAGGGTTTCCATGTAAAAATAATTTGGGAAAGATTATAATATGATGATATTTTCATTATTTAATCATTTATCATCTTTTTATCTTTTACTTTCCAATTTCATCCTTTTCTTTATCAATTTTTCCATTGATGACTAATCATACTTATCTACTAACTCCTCTTAATGGTCTATTTGTCATATAAGGACCTCAAAGTTTGAATTCCATAGCTATTTATCCCTTTAGCCACTAGAATTCAACTTTTGCACTTTATACAATTTGGTCCTTTTATCAATTAAACATGTAATCGGTAAAATTTTATTAACGAAATTTTTATACGATATTTCTATCATAAAGTAGACCATAAAATAATATTAAAATAAATTTTCTTCCAATCTCAAATTTGTTGTTCCGAAACCACTATTCTAATTTCACTGAAAACGGGCTGTTACACTATGTAAAGGAATGAAAAGTGTATGTTAAATGAAAGTATGCCTATATTCATGAAATTGATGAAATCAAGTGAGGTTATTCATGTTTAACGACTTATCTTATGTTAATTCAAGTGAATTATGAATTGATGCACTAACATGTATTGTTGATGATGCTTAGGCTTGTGCCAAGCTTATGATTGGATTACATCATGTTTAATCTTAATGATATACATTGAAATGGTAGGTGTCCAAATGGAAATATGCTTATGTTCATGAAAAGGTGGCATGAATCAAAAGATGTATTTTCTTATAAAATGGTTTATCATGTGGTTGACCCCAAAAGAGTTATATACATAAATGCACTAACTTGTGTATTGATGATGTTGATTAGGCTTATGTCAAGCTTGTGGTCATGGTTAATGTTTATGCTTATATCTTGTATTATGCAAATGAAACGGGTAAGAAAGGGTAATGAAACGGTAAGTTCATAATTGATATGTAATATGATGATATAAAAGGATTGATAAGTTAAATGACATATTTATATGTGAGAAATTCACTTGTGCTATGGATGAATTTACCTATGAAATGAACAAATACACTAATTTGTGAATTGATAATGTTATTTAAGCATATGTTAAGTAAATGGAATGGAAAGTAAGTAAATGGAGTGGTTTATAGTCTTATGTAAAGGTTAATGATTGTATAATATGTCTTCTATAATCTTATCATGTTAGAAATGAAAAGTATAAGTGATGGTGAAGGATTTACTCAATTGTAAGTTGATGGTTATGTAGTTTGATAAATCTTGTGGCATTGGTATAGCTTTATATTGTCATATAAAGTTCATATTTGAAATGGAATTTTATGTTTAAAGTTTATACGAGCTTACTAAGCATTCATTGCTTACGTAGTTATTTTTCCTTTACTTTACAGATTATCGGAAGCTCGATCAGTTTAGAAGCTCATCGAATATCTATCACACTATCCAGCGATTATATCAGTAGTTTTGGATGTGTTGGTCAAGGTATAATGGCATGTATAGGTGGACTTATGTTTAATGATTTAGTTGTTATGTTTGGCATGTATATATGGTATTATGGTTGGTGTGCTTTTGGCACTTTGATGTCTTGATGGTTGGTGTTTTTATGGCTAAGCTGATGCATGTTGGAATGACCAATTTGGTATGTGATGGCATTCTTATAATGTGGCTAAATTAGGTGATGCTTCGAGATGGTTATGAGCTATATGAATTGGTATGAGTATGGTCAATTATGCATATGATTAGGTATATTTGATTGTTTATGTTTGTGGTGCCTATTTGGTATATTGGTTGGATGATTAAATGGCTTATTGAATTGGTCTTATTATGCATGATTTGGGTATGTTTTAAGGTCTTGATTATGTGCAAGTTGCCTGTAGGTTCATGTTTGAATGGGTGAAAGAAATGGCTTGATTTTGGCCATTTGCTTGTCCACACAGCCTAAGACACAGGCGTGTGTCTCAACCGTGTGTGACACACGGCCTTTCGACACGGCCGTGTGTCCCCTGTAGGTTTTAAAGGTTGCTTTTCGATAGTTACGTGGCCTAGCACATGGCCTGGCACACGGGCGTATAAAGCCATTCAAGTGTTACACGGCCTGGCACACAGGCTTGTGGCTTGGTCGTGTGACCCAAGTCTTACACTGGCACGGACACGGGCTGGGACATGGCCGTGTGTCCTTATTTCGATTGTTACACGGCCTGAGACACGAGCATGTGTCTCAGCCGTGTGACCCCTAGTTTAAATTTTTTTAACTTTTTCCTCAATATTTCAAATGTTTTCGATTTAGTCCCGAATCGTTTCTAAAGTGTTTTTAGGGCCTCGATAGCTCGATTAAGGGACTATGATCATGTGAATGAATGATTTATGCTATGATTATATTAATGTTTGGAAATGTATGTTCTTATGTTACAGTTTGATGGTAATGCTCTGTAACCTTATTCCGACGATGAATACGGGTTAGGGGTGTTACATTCATATGTCCCTATCTTTTGTGTCAACTATATGATTTATCCACTCAACTAGTATAGGCTCTTGAAGCCTCAAAGTTCCAATCCAGCACAAAACTTTTATTATTCATTGAGACTATGACCACTTCCTGTCCCGATGAATCAAATATAGTGCAGCATTTATCTTTGAAAACAACTATGTATTTCTTCTCTATCAATTGACCAATGCTAAGGAGATTATGATCTATTTTAGGAACTAAAAGCACATTTGTAATTACTTTAGTACCTGTTGGAGTGCTGATTAGCACATCCCCTTTTCCTTTAGCTTCAATAAGCTGTCCATTTCCAATTCTAACTTTTGAAATGGAACTTCTATCAATCCGCTTGAAGATGCTTTAATCTGAAGTCATGTGGTTTGTGCATCCACTGTCAACGAGCCAGTTCTTTTTATTTTTTCTGAATGGTTTGCATGGTGCAACGAGTTGGGCTTCGTAGGATGCTGTGAACAACACTTCTTCTTGACTTGCTTCAGTAGTCTGAGCTTGAGTGTTTTATTATTGTGCGTGCCCCTTATTCTTGCACACCCTTTCCATATGACCGAATTATTTACAACTTCTACATTGAATATCTAGCTTGAACCAGCAATACCTCTCTGAGTGATTTGTCTTTTTGTAGTGAAAGCATGGTGGATTTTCTTCCTTGCCACTATCTCTCCATCTATCCTCTTTCTTCTCTATCCAACCTTTCTTACTCTTATGTTTCTAGGAGTTCGCATCATCAATATTCAAGGCCTGCAGTGCTTCTTTTGCGCGCTCATAATGCTTTGATGCTCTTCTTTGCTCTTGAGCATACAGGGCATTTATTAACTCTGAAAGAGAGACCGCCGAGAGATCCCTTGAGTCTTCGAGTGAGGAAATATTCGATTCATACCTATCAGGAAGTGTTGTTATGACCTTCTCAACAACCCTGCTACCTATGAACATTTCCCCTAGTAACCTGATGTTATTTACTACCACCATAATCCTGTCTGTGTACTGCTTCACTGCTTCAACCACCTTCATCTTCAAATTATCAAAATCTCTCCTGAGATTAATGAGTTGTTGCTGTCTGGTCTTATCCGAACCTTGAAACTCCTCCTTTAGCTTATCTCAAGCTTGTTTTGGGGTTTCACAGGCCATAATACGTGTGAATATGACATTCGAGATGCCATTTTGTATACAGGACACTGCCTTGTATCTTTTAGCTCGCTCTTCACTATGGTGTTTGATTTGAGTGACTGTAGCATTGTCCCTTAATGGTGCTAGCTCGACATTAGTATTTACATCCTCCCACAAGTCATAAGCTTGTAGGTAGGTCTTCATCTTAACAAACCATATATGATAGTTTTCTCCATTGAAAACAAACGGTGAAAGTGGTGAGAAACTCGTGAAAGCCATGTATAACTCAAAAAGAACAGTAACGACCCGTAAGAAGACAACTCTGATACCACTTGTTGGAATTTTGATACTAAGAAAAAAAGAATTGCATAGAAGAAACGAGAAATTTAGCAACAAAATTGTCTACTAAGGTTTTTATTGTTTTTCACTCATATATTTTGAACAATGTAACAAAGGTATTTATAATAAGAAAAACTCCTAAATATGAAAAGAAATAGCAAAGATTTTTATACTAATAAATGTAAAATATATTATGCTAATAAATGCTAAATATATTATACTAATAAATACTAAATCTTTTAGAAAGAAAATATATTTTTTTTAACTTGACTTGTAAGCAATCTCTTCAAATCCAGTTCACATTTTTAGTTCACCAAAGTAATGAGCTCGCCACTTTCTGTGAGTCCACCAATATTAGAGGATTCGCCAACTTTGCATGCTACATGAACGACCATCTCGCAACAGAAACTCCATGGTTCAAATGTGAGAAAATTAACCTGCAAATGCAAGTAAAATAGTAAGATAAAACAAAAACCAAAGCACTTTCCAAAGTAGATGACAACAGTATATATGTTATTGGTAAAAAACATATTAGAGGTTCTAAGAATTTGTTTACTAAATGGAATGACTAGAAACAGTTTGAATGTGAAATTTGTTTTTTTTTTTCAGTTTTTCGAGACTCCTGGTCTTTGTAATTGTTGTACGTACCCCGTTATGGTTGCCCCAATGTTAATGATCTCGAGCACTTCAAATAGACACTTAAGAGGATTTTTTGTGAGATTCTCTCGATTTGCAATCTACTTAACAAATAGATGCACTTATTAATCGTCACATCAAGTTTCAACTATTTCATCTTATCTGATATTACTTAGGACATATCACAGTGCCATTCTACCTAAGCTTATAGCATCAAACCACTTGCATCTAATCCGCTAATAACAACTCAACACATGACACCACGTAACAAAGGGCGAAAAATATATAAGGCTTAAAATCTAAGGAGAGACCTAAGCAACCCATATTCCCTATTATCCCAACCTATCCCAAGCCTTATTCTCTCCTCGTTACTACCAATCCGGCCACCTTACCTGGCAGATCTCCACCCAATACTAAACAAGGTGAACCACTTATCTTCACTACCTACCCATCATTGTATCATCTGTAGTCATATTAAGCTCCAATCAAATTGGAGTTGGATCCCTAAATGAGAGGTAGTGCTTTTTCTCCATCCACAAAATGCGAATCCGATATCTCATTTGGCATTGAACTTATTACCATTGGAGTCAACAAGTGTTGCAAAAAAATTGGAGTTTTCCATGCACCCTTGATTCACTACTTTCCCAACTTTTATTAGTACTGCATTGAACTTGCCTTTTGTTTGTTTTCATCAGTTGTTTGTGGCACTTTTGGGTTCTAGTTTGAAAACTTATCAAACACATTATCCTGGTATTCTAAGTCGTTCAATCACTTTCCATTGGAGTAGGATGAAAACAGGAAATAACCTCATGAATTCAAAGTAAAAAATTGATCAAGAATGAGTGGATGTGCAGGGAATGATTGTGCCATGTATTCTTTTCTCACAGGAAATAGCTGTAGAGAATCAAGCATTTATGCACTGGCTGATACTAGGACTAAATTTTGGGGCTAGTAAAATTTTCAAAATTTTATGAGTTTAATGAGAATTTCTTTTAAAAAAGAAATTGAAAGTCTAATTAAATTTTTTAAATTTTTTGTGAGATTACTGAGAATTTTTAAATATTTTAAGTGAGTTTAATTAAAATTTGAGTGGGTCTAATTAAATTCTTTTAAATATTTCAAAGGAAAAATCATAATTTTTCAAAACTTGGGGGGGGGGGGGGGGGATAGCCAAGAACACTGTTTGGTTACTGGAATTTTTATTGAATTCAGACAAAATCTTAAGAACCCTACTATCTCCATGTTCGTGGTAGTTCATGGGGTTGTGAGAGACATTTTTTAACCATACACACTGACAAAACGAAAATACATTTTTCTTTCCCCCATATCATTAATCTTTCTAATTTAGGTTGAGGCATAGTTATCAAGTCTATGCATCTGAGTGATAGAGCGATAGAGCTGCACCCATACACGCTATCATTGCAGGTAATTTGTTTCCCAAGTTCATAAGTATGCAATACAAATAATTCACAATCTATTTGGTAAACATAATAGGAACCTCTCTATCATGAAAGTTGACTATGAAAATGCATTTTTTCCCCATTTTTTACTACAACATATAATGACTAAACCTTTACAAATTATCCTTTTTTATTAGGAACTTTCAACTAAAAAAGGTGCTTCTCTCTTTGCATGGCAATCCTCTGTTCCCCTATATATGTTAAAAACTTACGAGACTAATGATTTTACATACCAAGATAAGGAAGATTTATATAAAAGAATTTAATCCAAGCTATGCAACAAAGTACTCATGTATGACTTGATTGATCAGTTGTCTGTCTCTTTCATTGAAACAAAATCCTAACAGTGAAAATTTGTAATGACTGAAGAACGCAGAGGAGAATCCAAACATTGGTTCTCTAATGCTTTTGATACTTGACTTCAAAAGTTTGGAGGAGTGCAGGTCTCCACATTACCACATCTAATGAATGAATCTAGCAAGAACTTGATCCTTATGCTTAGGATTATCATGTTGAGATGCAAATGCTTACATGATAAGTTAACTGGTGAAATCTTCTCCAAGTTATGGTCCCTTTTTATATCATTCTGCAATTAGTTTGGTCGTTCCTTCCCAGGAGTATGAGTAGTGCTCTTAGAGATTCCCTTGTTAATCAGCACGTGCACTTACTATCAGCTCAGCCTCCAAAAAAGATATGAACTACACGTTCGGGTCTTCTTCCCTCCCTCCCTCCCTATTTCTACTTTATAATTCTCGATTCTCCTGTGTTTTCTTCCTCAATAGTGCCAGAGCCAATTGCAACAGCACAATGTTTGCTTATATCTCCTTCCAAGTATTCCAAATGATGGCATTATGCAGTCTGCTCCTACAGTCTGATATGCTGCCTTGCAGCCATTATCACATGACTAAGTGATATCAAGTTTGCCACTTCACTTAGTTCAGTTCTCAAACATGGTACATTATAATCAACGGCATTCTTGCCTGAAGGCATTTCTGGAGAACATATCACCACTGTCAATAAATGCCTCCCTATCTATTTCCCTTATGTCCTTAATTTCATATCTTAAGTGTAGTATGAGGATTCAATTGGTTAAGTTGTTCAGCAGTCCATTCCCCAAACCTCACAGCACCATGCTTTTTGCATGCATCAAAGACTCTAGTCAGCATGGCAACAGTTGGCTCAAATGGCATACTCTTAATAAATTTCTCGAGCTCCTCCATGCACCCACACCTGCTATAGAGTTCAATCATACACTCATAGTGTTCCATCCGGGGTATAATGCAATAGTCATTGCTCATTGAATTAAAATACAGCTGACCCAACTCTGCTTCATGCTCACATATGCATGCAAGCAATATACCATGAAAGGTAACATGGTCTGGTTTGACTCCTTCCTCCTCCATCATGCCAATAAATTCAAGTACTTCTCTACCCCTTCCGTTGTGACAAAATCCAAAAGTCATGATGTTCCAAAGAGCAACATCACGTGAATCTGACTCTTTGAAAATCATGAAAGCATATAAAATGCAACGACATTTAGAATACATGCTAACCAAAGCTCCTCTTACTGCCATATTCAGCTCATAACCATTTCTAACCATGAATCCATGGATTTGTTTGCCATGATTAAGTGCAAATATATTTCCACAAACTGTAAGAAGGGTTCCAAAGATATTTATGCTGGGTCTGGACTCCCATTGAATCTCACTAAATAATGTAATAGCCTGTTCACCCCGCTGATGCTGCGCATAGCTAGTCAGTAAAGCATTCCAAGAAACAGTATCCCTTCCCTGACTCATTTGGTAAAACCAAACTCTGGCACTGTTCAAGGTTCCACATTTTCCGTACATGTCAAGAAGTGCATTACTTACAGATATATTGGAAAAGAACCCATGTCGGTAGATAAATCCATGAACCTTTTTCCCCATTTCAACGTCTGACAGGCCAGAACAGACATTTAAAATTAGAACAAGCGTCACATGGTCAAAATCTATAGTCATTCTCCGCATAAGAAAAATAAATTCTAAGGCATCTTCCCACTGAGACAAACGAGTATACCCTGCTAGCATTGCATTCCATGAGATTACATTCCGTTCCGGCATCATATTAAAGAGTTCCCTTGCCTCTCTAGTTCTCCCACCCATGGCATAACCTGACATGATTGCAGTCCATGAAATCAAGTCCTTGGAACCAAGTTGATCAAATACAGTACGAGCAATCTCTAGCTGCCCACATTTTACATACATATTAATGAGTGAACTAGAGACCACTTTATCCTTCTCAAAGTTAGTCTTAACCACAACTCCATGAATTTGCAACCCTTCCTTAAGTGCTGACATGCTTGAACAAGCAACAAGAGCATTAGAGAATGTAAAATTCAAAGGTCTAACATCATCTCGAAGCATCTTAAAAAACATTAATATTGCCTCCTCTCCATCCCCTACCTCAATATACTGCCGAACAATCACATTCCAGGAAATAATAGTCGGATTCTCTATCTCGTCAAACATCCGCCTTGCATCACTTATAAACCCACATTTTCCGTAAACATCAACAAGTGAGCTTCCCAATATCACATTTTTATAATGACCATACTTCACAATCATCGCGTGAACTTGCCTTGAAAGGCTAAGCTCTAAAACAACACCACAAGAGCCCAAAACACTAGCGAACGAAATCTCATTCGGCACAAGTCCTTCCTTGTTCATCTTCGAAAACAAGAACAAAGCCTTTTCTCCAAACCCATTTCGTGCATACGCCGTTATCATCGAATTCCATGAACCCCCATCCCGTTGAGGCATTTCATCAAACAGTCCCCTTGCGTCATCCAAACACCCGCATTTTCCGTACGCTTCGATGCAACGGTTCAAGAGGAACACTGGGGGAAATGGGTAGAACGTGACTAGGTGGGATTCAAGTTTCCGGGCTTCAACGATAGCTTTTTTGTCAGAACAGAGGGCAAAAAGATCGGCGTAAAGAGATTGAGGTAAGGGTTCTGGGGAAGCAAAGAGAACCGAAACGGCTTGTTGAAAACGACCTGCCTTAAGGTGGCTGAGGATTGATTTTATTATGGATTCGATGCCTTGGGGTTGCTTTTGGGGTTTATTGTTTATGTTTTGAAGAAGACGCTTCAGTATTGAGGATGCACTCACTGCCATGCAAAAAATAAATATGAAAACAGAGCCCAACACCCTCCCTGCGTTTTCAGGAGGAAAATTCTGATGCTCAACTACTTAAATGCTACGGTAAAACAAATAACCCTTATTACCTATTTTGCCCCTGTACTGTACATGAATTCTTAATTTGATACTTCAAGGGGTTTTTTTGTTCAATTTAGCCTCTGTACTTCCATTCTATCTGCTTCTTTTTTCATTCACAATTTCGGTTTAAATAATTCCTCTCAACAAATCAATTGTGATATGTAAGTCAAAAAAATTTTTAAAGATAAATTCATTAATTCATTCAATGAATAGAACTATACAATATAGGAAAAAAAAAACAAATACTCATCGTAGATGGTGAAGGACAAGCTCCATCAACACAACAAAGATTTTAGCCTCAACATTAATAGAACATTATAACAAGTTGACAAATGATTTTATAACAACTCAAGCACGACATACCTGAAGTGATTGCAAGCACTTAACACGATAAGAAAATCAGCCCCAGATGGTTCAAAGCGTCTAGCAAAAAACGATAAAAGAATCGAGCATTCACCAAACTATAGAGGACGACAACAAAATAATTCCTAAAACCACTTGTAAAACTAAGATTACATGCATAAGTAAGACTAAAAACGGTGCTACAATAGCAGACAAAAACTTCTAAAACTGAAGACTTATTAAACAATGGGAAAGCAAACAAAAAAACATATAAAACTTAAGACAACACTGGTCCAAATCGACTCATGAAATAATTTATTATTCTAAAATATTCTCAAAACTGAAACAGATTAAGAAGCTGATGAAGAGTCACTCACTTTCTAAGAAAAACTTCTGGTGGCCAGCGGAGTTTTAGCGAACGACAGGTATCGTCATTTGTCCATCACAACTTGTGAAGACAACAAAAATACCCAAAAAATAGATCTACAAATTGAAAAAGAAAGAAGACATGTAGAGTGAATGAGAAGAAGAAAGAAAGAAAGAGTTGGTGGGAGGGAGAAAAAAGCGGGCGATATGTAACACCCCTTAACCCGTATCCATCACCCGACTAGGGTTACGAGGTATTACCGGTCGAATCATAACATCTAACAACCATTACTCACACATCAGCATATCATAGTTAATCAATAACTCAAAGTCCCTTTAGAAGGTCTACGAGACCCTAAACATGCTATAGAAAAGGTTTAGGACTAAACAGATCACATACAGAAACTTTGCGGAACTTAGAAAATTTTCATTTCAAAACAGGGCAACGCCCATGTGGCTAGACCGTGTGCCTCACACGGCCATGCCTTAGACCATGTCTTACCCCGTGTACAACACTGACTAAGGTCACACTACGGCGTCACACGCCCGCAGTGTGTGTGCGGCTGTGTGCAACATCGACTTAGGTCACACTACCTGTCCTGCGCGCCCGTGTGTATCGCGGCGTGAGCAAGTTCGACTGTAAACACCCTTACTCGTATCCAACGCCGAGACAAGGTATGAGGTATTACCGGACTTATCTTGCTTTAACATACAACATCGGGCTGTAAAATTTCATTTCAACTTAAAACTTTTCATTCATATCCATAATATCCTTATCATGGGCCCAAAAGGCCCTAAACATACATACAGGACGGTTCAGAGCCAAACCGGAAACTTTTGCACACTTAGAAAATTTTTGCCTAAAATAGGGCCATACGGCCGTGTGAAATAGAACACGCCTGTGTGGGCAAGCCATGGTTCACACACGCCCATGTTCCTAGTCCGTGTAGAATTTATTTTTCATTTCGAACCTACAGGGGTTTTCATACGGCCGGACACACGCCTGTGCCAGTGGCCCGTGTCCCTCACACGGCCTAGACACGCCCGTGTCCTCACCCGTGTGTGAAAACCTGGGTATTCTGTTTATGACGTCAGCAAGCTCTTAAGGGCACACGGCCTAGGCACACGCCCGTGTGCTGGCCCGTGTGGCGAATCGAATTCTCGCAAAATTGATGCAGGGGACACACGACCTATTAACACACCCATGGGGCAGACCGTATGTCTCACACGGCATAGACACACGCCCGTGTGTCTACCCGTATGGACAATTAGAAGGCTATCTACCAAGCCAATTGCCACCCTGAAACATAAACACACATATGCCAACACAAGCAACACATAACATGGCAAATATACACTATGAAGAATCACTAATCATCATTCATACACTTCACATTTTACTCCATCAATTGCATGAACTTTCACTTCATGAAACTCATCATCATTAAAATATGAAACTTGGCATATATCGGCCAATTCCTAATGGCCATTTACAAAATGAGTATATAACATTAATAGCTAACACTTTGGCTTTCAAATATGAAAAAACACAAAATGACCAAGTTCCTATACATGCCATACTCGAAATGAATCAGTTTTACTATACCAAAAGAATAGTTGATAGTGTGATCCGAGCTCCGACGTTCTACGATCCCCGAGCTAGCTTGGCGATACTACAAGGAAAAAGGGAAAAGAGAGGGGTAAGCATATAGCTTAGTAAGATTGCATGAAATGGAATAGCAACATAAGTACTCATGGTAAAATCCATTCATCTCATAGAACAATAACAACACAAGTGCTCAAGTACTTTGACATACTTACTCATACTTACGCTTACCCATCACATATAACATTACGGTTTCATAATCCGTATCTTACTCACGGTACCTGTATCACTTCATCACATAATTTAGCACTTATGCTATCTTGAACATAAACTTAAATCATTATCATCCTTAACTTAAATGTAACTCTTTATATAACTTAGCACTTTGACACTTTTTCATACTTAGCTCTTTTGCCCGTTGAACTACTCGGAATATTGGAGGATACTTGATCTCATCAAACATGTATCTCGATGCCAATGCCATATCCCAGATATGGTCTTACATGGGATCACCTCTTGATGCTGACGCCATATCCTAGATATGGTCTTACACGGGGTCTCTTAGCTCGATGTCGATGCCATGTCCCAGACATGGTCTTATACGAGATCGTACATAGATGTCGATGCCATGTCCCAGACATGGTCTTACACGAGATCTTCCTTTGGTGCCGAGGCCATGTCCCAGACATGGTCTTATACGGGACCTTCCTTATTCGGTGCCGATGCCATGTCCCAAACATGGTCTTATACGAGACCTACATTCAGTGCCGATGCCATGTCCCAGACATGGTCTTATACGGAACCATCCTTATCTCATGTTGTGACATAGGTATCCTCGTTATTCCGAATCTTCAACTGGGACTTTATCTTAACACATTTTCATCAAATCCTCATCGAGGCATCATTAATTGATTTCATAGAAATAATATTCATTTCTCACAATATCAAGCAATAAAAAACATAAAAACATTATGTAGCTTGAATTTCACACAAACTTACCTCGGTACCAAAATGAGCGTAGATGTTCGATTTAGTCCAACACTTTGTTCTTGCCTCGATTTCGGTCTGGGCTTCCTGTTTCTTGATCTATAATAACAATTTCACTTGTTTAATACTCAAATTGACCAAATTGACTCATGAATCATACTTTGGCAAAATTACGATTTTGCCCCTAAACTTTCACATAATTACACTTTTTCCCCTAGGCTCGTAAAATGATTTTTATTCAACTTTCTTGTATTTTAAGCCTAGCCGAATCTTTTTTTCAACTACAACAACCCCTAATTTCCACTATCTCACCCATGTATGACCACTTTCATAACTTTCGCAATTTGGTCCTTTTATGCATTTTTCATGAAAATCACTTAGAAAAAGATGTTTATCATGCATCAAACTTTCATATTCTTCCATAAAACATCAAAATACATGCATGTCATACATGGGTAAATTTTTTAACATAAACCCTAGCTCAAAATATAGCTAGAAATAGCTAAATTGAGCTACGAGGATCTCAAAAATACGAAGAACATTAAAAACGGGGCTAGGAGGTACTTACAATCAAGCTTGAAAGATGACAAAACCCTAGCTATGGTGAGCATGAAATTTTCGGCCAAGGTTGAAGAAGATGGAGAAGATTTTGCTTTATTTCCCCTTTTAATTCTTTTATTAACCAAATGACAAAAATGCCCTTAAGGCCCTTTCTTTAGATTTTTCATTCCCATGTCCATTTTTGTTGTAACACCCCTTACCCAGGTTCTACGCCAGAACCGGGCCCGAGGCGTTACCAAACTCAAACCACTTGATCGCCACTTAGGCTCATCGTAACTACTCTCTGAAGTCATCACAACAACCTCATTCTCGACTTACGAGGCCTCACTCATACACACGAGGGCTCTCGAGACTAAACTGGAACTTTTTCCAATCTTAAAAATTTTCTCTTTTATACAGGTCTCACACGCCCGTGCAAGATTAGACACGCCCGTGCATGGACACACACGCCCATGTCCCCAGACCGTGCCTAAAAACCCAGTATTCTACCAATTTGCCCACGGCCAAGGCACGCCCGTGCTTGCCAACCATGGTGAATTCTGACTTCCCACACACGGCCTCAAAGCCTACTCACACGCCCGTGTGGCTAGCCCGTGGACTATCCTGATTTAAAATGTTAACATGCAGGGGACGCACGGCCACAGCACACGCCCGTGGGCTGACCGTGTGTCACACATGGCCTAGACACACGCCCATGTGTCTATCCACATGGTCAAGAATAAGGCTAAGTGCCAAGTTCTTTTCACCCCTCTAACATACACAACATATATTCAACCAACACAATCATAATCAACTCAAATTGGATTGCAATCTCACATAGACAACTATGACTTTTCATATAATATGGTAGCCAACAACTATGGCATTATACAAAATGAGCTATCATCTAAAGGCCAACACATATTAGCCATTTACAACAAAATTTACTAACTTATCTAGCCCCTATACATGCCATATACAAAACATTAAGTTTCATGTACCAAAGTGTGCTGATATGTGGGCTATCTTCTGATGATCCTCGTATCTCGATTCAACACTTTTAATCTATAAGACAAGGGAAAAGAAAGGGAGTAAGCTTTGAGCTTAATAAGTTTACACATAAACAAATAAGCATCATAGTATAAGCTAAACAACAATTAGCATTATACTACCAAAAGTAATGAACAACTATGCTTACTCTTTCTAACCCTTACCACATTTCCAACACATCATTAGTCACATACTCATAACCATCGAAATGCACCCCTGCATTCTATGTCACATTTACACAATATACAACACATCATTATTTCTCGTAATACATCCACACAGTTTATCCACACAACTTATCCACACAGCCTATCCACACATCTAGTTCATATAGCTAATCCACACAGCTAGTTCATATAGCTAATCCACACAGCTATTACACACAGCTAATACACACAGTTAATCCACACAGTTTATCCATACAACTTATCCACACAGCCTATCCACACAGCTAGTTCATATAGCTAATCCACACAGCTATTACACACAACTAATACACACAGTTAATCCACACAGCCAATATCTCAGTGGTTTCGCACTTAGCACACCACAATTGATTAATAAGGTGGTATCGCACTTAGCCTACCACAAAGGTATTCATAGTGATTCAGCACATAGCTCACCAAACGATATACCTCACGATAGCATCGGACATAACTAGCTCATCGTCAATATGAATTAGGATGGTATCGCACTTAGCCCACCATCTAGCATTATCACAACACATGCACAAGTCTACTTACTTAATCATTCTCGATAATACATTCATTCCACATTTTCTACTACATTCATCCCACATAGGTTCTCAAACATGCCACACACTAGCTAGCATTAACAAATTGTAAGTATGAATGCATTGTTTATGCATAGACTTACCTCGAAACTCAAAAGTATGGAAATATGCAATTTAGTCCACCACCTTGCCTTTGCCTCAGTTTCGATCCGGGCTTCGTCTTTCTTGATCTATAATGAATAATTCAGCTTATTCAATACACACATTGACTAAATTGACTCACATTTCATACTTTAACAAAATTACTATTTTGCCCCTAAACTTCCTCATAATTACACTTTAGCCCCAAGGCTCGTAAAGTGATTTTTATTCAACTTTCTATCCTTTCATGCTTAGCCGAACCACTTACTCAACTAAAGCATTCATCAATTCTCACTAAATCACACATGTATGATCAAACTAAAGTTTTTTCACAAATTAGTCCCTACATGCATTTTCATGGAAAATCACTTAGCAAAAGATGTTTCTACTACATCAAGCCTTCATATTCTTCCATAAAACATCAAAATACATGCATGTCATACATAGGTACATTTTTTAACATCCATAATAGCTCACCAAATAGCTAAAAATAGCTTACTCATGCTACTAGGACTTCAAAAATACGAAGAATATCAAAACTGGGCTTAGGAGCACTTACTAGCAAGCTTGAAAAGTTGAAAGAGCCCTAACAATGGCTTCTCTAATTTTCGACAGCTAATGGGGAAGAAGATGAATGAATTTGTCATCTTTTCACCTATTTTAATCACTTATTTGATAAATGACCAAAATGCCCTTTTTGATAAACTTCAAATTTTAACTCATCCATGCCCATTTTTGTCCAAAAATTAGAATTTGGGTAAATTACTATTTAAGGACCTCTAATTAATAATCTAAAGCTATTTCACACAAATAGCTTCTAGAAACACACATTTTGCAACTTTTGCAATTTAGTCCTTTTGGACAATTCAACCACAATTCCACAAAATTGCTTCATGAAACTTTCACACTAGCATGCATATAAGGCATAAACCTCAATAACTCATTTATAACCCTCGGATTTGTGGTCTCGCACCACTATTCTGACTAGGCCCTAAATCAGGATGTTACAACTCTCCCCCCTTTAGAGATTTTCGTCCTCGAAAATCTTACCAGAAAAGAGGTTTGGATGTTGCTCTCTCATAGCTTCTTCCGTTTCCCACGCAGCCTCTTCCACGCCATGTTTCTGCCATAACACTTTCACTAGTGCTATGCTCTTATTTCTCAACTATTTCACTTCTCGAGCCAAGATCTTAATCGGCTCCTCTTCATAAGACATATCCGGTCTTATCTCAATTTCCGTTGAAGGAATCACATGTGAAGGATCGGAGCGATACCGTCGCAACATGGACACATGGAACACATTATGAATCTTTTCCAACTCTACCGGTAAAGCCAACCGTAAGCTCACAGCCCAATTGCATGCTGTAATCTTATACGGCCCTATGAACCTTGGACTCAATTTTCCTTTCCGTCCAAATCTCATAATCTTCTTCCACGGTGATACTTTCAAAAATACTTTGTCGCCTACCTCAAACTCAATTTCTTTTCTTTTCAAATCTGCGTACAACTTCTGTCGATCCGAAGTAGCTTTTAGACTATTACGGATTACTTTCACTTTCTTTCCGGTCTCTTTTACTAGATCGACCCCATGGACCCGCTTCTCACTAAGCTCGGTCCAATACAAAGGAGTCCAACACTTACGGCCATACAAAGCCTCATACGGTGCCATCTGTATACTCGACTGATAACTATTATTATAGGCGAATTCGACCAAAGGTAGATATCTCTCCCAACTACCTTCGAATTCTAACACACAGCATCGACGCATATCTTCAAGAACTTGAATCACTCTTTCAGACTGACCATCGGATTGCGGATGGAACGCAGTACTGAAATTCAATCTCGTACCCATGGCCTCTTGCAACTTCTTCCAAAATCTCAAAGTAAACCTCGGATCTCTATCCGATATAATAGACACAGGTATACCATGTAATCTCACTATCTCTTCCACGTACAACTCAGCTAACTTATCCAGTGAATAATCAACACGTACTGGAATAAAGTGAGCCGACTTCGTCAATCTATCCACAACAACCCACACAGTATCTCTCTTTCTTGGAGTCATCGGCAACCCCGTTACAAAATCCATGGTAACCCGATCCCACTTCCATTCGGGTACCATTACTGGCTGAAGCAATCCCGAAGGCACTTGATGCTCAGCTTTCACTTGTTGGCAAATCAGACACCTTGCCATAAACTCTGAAATATCTCTTTTCATACCCGGCCACCAATACAACTTCCTCAAGTCGTTGTACATTTTCGTACTGCCCGAATGTACTGACAAACATCCACTGTGGGCCTCATGCAAAACTTTTCGAATCAACTCCTCATCTTTAGGAACACAAATTGTATCACGATACATCAGACAACCATTCAAATTCACTCGAAAATCAGAACCACTTTCTGATCCGTACTTAGCTATCTTAGCTTGCATCTCACTGTCATTTCTCTGAGCCTCACATATTTGTTGAAAAAATAGTGGCCTAGCTCTCAACTCCGCCAAAATAGCACCATCATCAGACAATACTAAACTCGCTCTCATAACTCTTAGAGCATACAGGGATTTCCTACTCAAGGCATCCGCAACCACATTCCCTTTTCCCGGGTGGTAATCAATGACTAAATCATAGTCTTTCAACAACTCAAGCCACCGTCTCTGTCTCAGATTCAGTAAACTCTTGTGATCCGTAAAGATTCGGCACTTTTCACCATACAAGTAATGTCGCCAAATCTTTAACGCAAAAACAAGTGCAGCCAACTCCAAATCGTGAGTCGAATAATTCTTCTCGTGCGGTTTTAACTGCCTCGAGGCGTAAGTGATTACCTTACCCTCTTGCATCAACACGCAACCGAGACCATTAAACGACGCATCACTATAAACCACAAACTCCTTCTCTGATTCTGGTTGAACCAAAATCGGTGCCTCAGTCAACATTGTTTTCAGTCTCTCGAAGCTTTGTTGACATGTCTTAGTCCATTCAAACTTGACATCTTTATGCAACAGTTTCATCATCGGGGTAGCAATCACAAAGAACCCCTTTACGAAACATCTGTAGTATCCCACTAATCCCAAGAAACTCCTGAATTCTGACACACTCCTCGGCGGTTTCCAATCCAAAACAGCCGATATCTTACTCGGGTCAACTCTGACACCATCACCTGACACCATATGTCCTAGGAATTTGACCTCGCGGAGCCAAAACTCACTCTTGCTAAACTTAGCATACAACTGCTTATCTCTCAAAGTTTGCAAGACAATTCTCAAGTGCTCTTCATGATCGTTCTCATCCCGAGAATAGATCAATATGTCGTCAATAAAGACAACCACAAACTTGTCCACATATGGTCTGAAAACACGGTTCATCAGATCCATAAAAATCACAGGTGCATTCGTCAAACCAAACGGCATAACAAAAAACTCATAATGGCCATACCTTGTCCGAAATGCAGTTTTCAACACATCTTGCTCTTTCACTCACGGTGATAATAACTGGACCTCAAGTCTATCTTGGAGAACATCTGTAGCTCCCTTCAATTGATCAAAAGATCATCAATCCTTGGTAAAGGATACTTATTCTTAACCGTCACTTTGTTAAGCTGCCTATAGTCTATACACAATCTCATAGACCCATCTTTCTTCTTCACAAATAATACCGGAGCACCCCACGGCGAGTAGCTCAGTCTTGCAAAACCCTTATCTCATCAACTCTTGCAATCTGAACCTTCATTCCTTAAACTCTCTGGTGCCATTCTCATGCGGAGCAATCAAAATAGGTGTCATTCACGAAACCAACTCAATTCCAAACTCGACCTCTCTCTCTTTGGAGGTAATCAGGGTAACTCTTCTTAGGAAATACATCAGGTACTCACATACCACCGGCCTTTGTTTTTAAACTCTACTCCAACCTCTTGAGTATTCAACACAAACGCAAGATAGGACTCACATCCTTTCCTCATACATTTCTCAGCCACTAGGGAAGAAATCATCACGGGTAGACTATCCGATCCACCTGATTCAACCCGAACCACATCTCCACTCTCACATTTCAGTTCAATAAACTTACTACCACAGTTCACTAAGACACTATGGGTAGTCAACCAATCCATGCCTAGGATTAGATCGAACTCATCAAACGGCAACAACATAAGGTTTGCCAGAAAACAATGATTCTCAATCAACAAAGGACAATTCTTACACACTTTGTCCACTAACACATGCTTTCCTAACGGGTTTAACACCTTAATCACAATGTCTGTAGACTCAATGGTCATACTCAAACTAGATGCTAATCTCATGCAAATATAAGAGTGAGTAGACCCTGGATCTATTAAAGCAATAACAAAGGTGTCAAAGAGAGAAAAAGTACCAGTTATCACATCAGGGGAGGATGCCTCTTCGTGAGCGCGAATGGCATACGTCCTCGCAGGTGCTCGACCCTCTGGTCTCACAGCAGAATCTCTGGGTGCACCTCTACCACTAGCCCCACCTCTTGGGTTCCTTGGTGGTCTACCCCTCATAGACACATCACTAGGTCTCACTTTCTACTTCTCTTCCTTATCATCCCTCTCGGGATAGTTACGGATAAAGTGGTCAGGGGAACTACATTTATAACATTTCCGATTCGCCCCAACACTCTCGGTGTGATACCTACCACAACTTGGACACTCCAGGTTTACTTTTCGTATTGCCCACACTTTCCATCGAGGGAGCTTGGACTCTCGAACCCGAACGAGTATTGCCCAAGTCTCGATGCGAATAACCCATTGGTGCTGTCGTCCGAGGATTCACTTCCTTGGATCTTTTCGACTGGGCTTGATACGACTTGCCCATCGGCCTCTTTCTCGCATCTCGGGCTTCACTCACAGCCCTTCTCTTTTCTGAACTTAATTCCTCGGCCTTACTTGCCCTCTCAACTAATACCACAAATTCTTTCAACTCCAAAATGCCCACTAGGAGTTTGATGTCCTCATTCAGCCCATCTTCGAACCTCTTACACAAGATTGTCTCAGTCGATACACATTCTTGAGCGTATTTGCTAAGCCTAAAAAACTCACGCTCATATTCCGCCACTGTCATTCTTCCTTGTTTCAACTCAAGGAATTCCTTCCATTTTTGATCAGTAAACATCTGGCTTATATACTTCTTCCGGAACTCTTCCAGAAAGAAGTCCCACGTCACCCGCTCTCTCGGGACCACTAGCGTCAACGTTTTCCACCAATGGTATGCCAAATCTCTCAGCAAGGATACAAGACACTTCAAACTCTCTTCAAAGCGTACGCATGAGAGTTCATCGAACACCCTCATAGAGTTCTCCAACCAGAACTCCGCCCTCTCTGGGTCATCATTTACCTTAGCTCTAAACTCCTCAACCCCGTGTTTCCTAATCTTATCCACCGGGGGTTTCGATATCCTCACCACATCCATACATTGGGGAGCCACAGGATTTGGCTGAGGTATAGGAGGAGGTGGAGGAGGTAGAGCATTAGGGTTCGCTCGAACATAATTCGAGTACCAATTACTCATCATTTGGAGAAAGGCTTTTCGTGCCTCTTCCCTTTGACCCCTAGCCTCGGGTCCACTTTGAACAGGCACGGTTCCTTGTGTAGGAACCGGCGCATTACTAGCTGCTTCATCAGCAGTCAATGGATCGGAATCCAAATTCTATATAAAACAAGATTTAAAATCATCAGAAACCACCACACTATCATTGTATACTTATGGCATGTATAGCTAGACTCTTACACCCACTACGGTAGTCCTAGAACCGACTAAACCATAGCTCTGATACCACTAAATTTAACACCCCTTACCCGGGTTCTACGCCGAAACTGGGCCCGAGGCGTTACCGAACTCAAACCACTTGATCGCCACTTAGGCTCGTCGTAACTACTCTCTCAAGTCATCATAACAACCTCATTCTCGACTTACGAGGCCTCACTCATACACACGAGGGCTCTCGAGACTAAACCGAAACTTTTTCCAATCTTAAAAATTTTCTCTTTTATACAGGTCTCACACGCCCGTGCAAGATTAGACACGCCCGTGCATGGACACACATGCCCATGTCCCCAGACCGTGCCTAAAAACCCAGTATTCTGCCAATTTGCCCACGGCCAAGGCACGCCCGTGCTTCCCAACCGTAGTGAATTTCGACTTCCACACACGGCCTCAAAGCCTAGTCACACGCTCGTGTGGCTAGCCCGTGGACTATCCCCGATTTAAAATGTTAACATGCAGGGGACGACGCCACAAAGACACGCCCGTGGCTGACCAGTGTGTCACACATGGCCTAGACACACGCCCGTGTGTCTATCCACATGGTCAAGAATAAGGCTAAGTGCCAAGTTCTTTTCACCCCTCTAACATACACAACATATATTCAACCAAAACAATCATAATCAACTCAAATTGGATTGCAATCTCACATAGACAACTATGACTTTTCATATAATATGGTAGCCAACAACTATGACATTATACAAAATGAGCTATCATCTAAAGGCCAACACATCTTAGCCATTTACAACAAAATTTACTAACTTATCTAGCCCCTATACATGCCATATACAAAACATTAAGTTTCATGTACCAAAGTGTGCTGATATGTGGGCTATCTTCTGATGATCCTCATATCTCGATTCAACACTTTTAATCTATAAGACAAGGGAAAAGAAAGGGAGTAAGCTTTGAGCTTAATAAGTTTACACATAAACAGATAAGCATCATAGTATAAGCTAAACAACAATTAGCATTATACTACCAAAAGTAATGAACAACTATGCTTACTCTTTCTAACCCTTACCACATTTCCAACACGTCATGAGTCACATACTCATAACCATCGAAATGCACCCCTGCATTCTATGTCACATTTACACAATATACAACACATCATTATTTCTCGTAATACATCCACACAGTTTATCCACACAGTTTATCCATATAACTTATCCACACAGCCTATCCACACAGCTAGTTCATATAGCTAATCCACACAGCTATTACACACAGCTAATACACACAGTTAATCCACACAGTTTATCCATACAGCTTATCCACACAGCCTATCCACACAGCTAGTTCATATAGCTAATCCACACAGCTATTACACACAGCTAATACACACAGTTAATCTATACAACCAATATCTCAGTGGTTTCGCACTTAGCACACCACAATTGATTAATAAGGTGGTATCGCACTTAGCCTACCACAAAGGTATTCATAGTGATTCAGCACATAGCTCACCAAACGATATACCTCAGGATAGCATCGCACATAGATAGCTCATCGTCAATATGCATTAGGATGGTATCGCACTTAGCCCACCATCTAGCATTATCACAACACATGCACAAGTCTACTTACTTAATCATTCTCGATCATACATTCATTCCACATTTTCTACTACATTCATCCCACATAGGTTCTCAAACATGCCACACACTAGCTAGCATTAACAAATTGTAAGTATGAATGCATTGTTTATGCATAGACTTACCTCGAAACTCAACAGTATGGAAATATGCAATTTAGTCCACCACCTTGCCTTTGCCTCAGTTTCGATCCGGGCTTCGTCTTTCTTGATCTATAATGAATAATTCAGCTTATTCAATACACACATTGACTAAATTGACTCACATTTCATACTTTAACAAAATTACTATTTTGCCCCTAAACTTCCTCATAATTACACTTTAGCCCCAAGGCTCGTAAAGTGATTTTTATTCAACTTTCTATCCTTTCATGCTTAGCCAAACCACTTACTCAACTAAAGCATTCATCAATTCTCACTAAATCACACATGTATGACCAAACTAAAGTTTTTTCACAAATTAGTCCCTACATGCATTTTCATGAAAAATCACTTAGCAAAAGATGTTTCTACTACATCAAGCCTTCATATTCTTCCATAAAACATCAAAATACATGCATGTCATACATAGGTACATTTTTGAACATCCATAATAGCTCACCAAATAGCTAAAAATAGCTTACTCATGCTACTAGGACTTCAAAAATACGAAGAATATCAAAACCGTGCTTAGGAGCACTTACTAGCAAGCTTGAAAAGTTGAAAGAGCCCTAACAATGGCTTCTCTAATTTTTGGCAGCTAATGGGGAAGAAGATGAATGAATTTGTCATCTTTTCACCTATTTTAATCACTTATTTGATAAATGACCAAAATGCCCTTTTTGATAAACTTCAAATTTTAACTCATGCATACCCATTTTTGTCCAAAAATTAGACTTTGGGTAAATTACTATTTAAGGACCTCTAATTAATAATATAAAGCTATTTCACACAAATAGCTTCTAGAAACACACATGTTGCAACTTTTGCAATTTAGTCCTTTTGGACAATTCAACCACAATTCCATAAAATTGCTTCATGAAACTTTCACACTAGCATGCATATAAGGCATAAACCTCAATAACTCATTTATAACCCTCGGATTTGTGGTCTCGCACCACTATTCTGACTAGGCCCTAAACTGGGATGTTACATTTGTCCATCTTAACATTTAATGGTCTAATTGCTAAATAAGGACCTCTAGTAATTTTCATAATTCTATTTCATACTTAAATCTTCTAGAATCTCATATTTTCTAATCTTTGCAATTTAGTCCTAATGGACAAATTGATCACTAATAAATGAAATTTCCTTATGAAATTTTCACACGATCATTTAACCACATCATAAGCCTCATAAAAATTCATAAAACTCATATTTCTACTTCGAATTTGTGGTCTAGCAACCACTATTCCGACTAGGCGCTAAATCGAGCTGTTACAATTCTTCCCCCTTAGGGATTTTCGTCCCCGAAAATTTGCCCGGTAAAAAGGTTTGGGTACTGGTCTCTCATAGCCTCATCGGGCTCCCATGTAGCCTCTTCTCCCCCATGTCTTTTCCATAATACTTTCACGAGAGCTATACTTTTATTCCTTAGCTGTTTAACTTCCCGTGCTATAATCTTAACCGGTTCTTTGCCATATGTCATGTCAGGTTGAATTTCTACCTCTGTCGGTGTAATCACATGCGAAGGATCTGATCGATAACGACGTAACATCGACACATGAAACACATTATGAATATTTTCCAACTCAGATGGCAAAGCCAATCGATAAGCCACCGGCCCTATTCTCTCGGTAATCTCGTATGGTCCAATAAAACGCGGACTTAATTTGCCTTTCCGGCCAAATTTGAGAACTTTCTTCCATGGTGACACTTTCAAGAATACCTTATCACCAACTTGAAACTCGATCTCTTTCTGTTTCAAGTCCGAATAAGACTTTTGTCTATTAGAAGCATCTTTTAAACAATCAAAGATTATTTTTACTTTCTCTTCGGTTTCTCTAACCAGATCGACCCCGTGAATATGATTTTCCTTGAGTTCAGTCCAATACAAAGGCGTTCGGCACTTACGCCCATACAAAGCCTTATAAGGTGCCATTTTTAAGCTCGACTGAAAACTATTATTGTATGCAAACTCTACCAACGGTAAATACTTTTCCTAGCTGCCCTGAAACTCAAGAACACAACACCGGAGCATATCCTCAAGTATCTGTATTAATCTCTCCGACTATTCGTCAGTTTGTGGGTGAAAAGCTGTACTAAAACTCAACTTTGTGCCCAAAGCTTCTTGCAACTTTTTCCAAAATCGGGATGTGAATCTCGGATCTCTGTCTGATATAATCGACAAGGGCACTCCATGAAGCCTTACAATCTCAGAAACATACAAGTCTGCCAACTTATCAAGTGAGTAATCAACACGTACCGGTATGAAGTGGGTCGACTTCGTAAGTCTATCTACCACAACCCATACGGCATCCTTCTTGCTCGGTGTCAACGGCAAACCCATCACAAAGTCCATCGTAATACGGTCCCATTTCCACCCGGGAACCATAATAGGCTGAAGTAGACCCGAAGGTACTTGGTGTTCAGCTTTCACTTCCTGACAAATCAAGCATTTCGAATAAACTCTGAAATATCTTTCTTCATACTCGGCCACCAATACCATTTCTTCAAGTCATTATACATTTTTGTGCTGCCTGGATGTACAGATAGACATCCGTTATGCGCCTCGTGTAAAATTTTCCGAATGAGCTCATCATTTCTTGGTACACAGACTCTGTCTCTAAACATTAAACATCCATCAGAATTAATCTAAAAGTCAGACTCGACACCCGACTCACACTGAACTCTTTTGGCTCGTAAGTCACTATCATCTTTCTGAGCCTCATAAATCTCTTGAAGGAACATCGGTCTAGCCCTCAACTCAGTTAGAATGGAACCACCGTCTGACAAGGTCACCCATGTATTCATAGCCCTCAATGCAAATAGGGGTTTTCTACTCAAAGCATCGGCAACTACAATCGCCTTTCCCGGGTGGTAGTTAATGACTAGCTCATAATCCTTTATCAGCTCTAACCATCTTCGCTGCCTTAAGTTCAATTCCTTTTGAGTCATCAAGTACTTTAGGCTCTTATGATCGGTGAATATCTGACATCTTTCACTATACAAATGGTGTCACCATATCTTCAAAGCAAACACAATGGCAGCCAACTCTAAATCATGTGTCTGGTAGTTCTTCTCATGCGGCTTTAACTGTCTAGAGGCATATGCTATGACCTTGCCCTCTTGCATAAGTACACAGCCCAATCCATTCAAGGATGCATCACTGTAAATCACAAATTCTTTTCCCGATTCGGGTTGCACTAGAACTGAAGCCTCAGTCAACAATGCTTTCAGTTTCTCGAAACTCTGTTGGCACTTTTCTGTCCATTCAAACTTTACATCTTTCTGTAATAGCCTCGTCATCGGAGTCGCTATCATGTAAAATCCCTTGACAAATCGTCGGTAATAGCTAGCTAGGCCCAGAAAACTTCTAACCTCTGATACATTTCTCGGCGGTTTCCAATCAACAATAGCCAAAATCTTACTTGGGTCGACTCGGATTCCATCTTCCGAGACAATGTGCCCCAAAAACCCAACTTCTTTGAGCCAAAATTCACTTTTGCTAAACTTGGCATACAACTTATTATCTCATAAAACTTGCAAAACCGTCCTCAAGTGCCCGGCATGCTCATGCTCATCACGAGAATATATCAATATGTCATCAATAAAAACCACAACAAACTTATCCAAGTATGGTCAAAATATACAGTTCATTAAATCCATAAACACGGCAGGGGCATTTGTTAAACCAAAAGGCATGACTAAAAACTCATAGTGCCCATACCTTGTCCGAAATGCAGTTTTCGGCACATCTGAGTCTTTAACCCTCAATTGGTAATAGCCGGACCTCAAGTCTATCTTGGAAAATATAGTGGCTCCCTTCAATTTATCAAACAAATCATCGATCCTTGGTAATGGGTACTTGTTCTTCACGGTTACCTTATTAAGCTGCCGATAATCTATACACAATCTCATAGATCCATCTTTCTTTTCACAAATAACACTGGAGCACCCCACGGAGAATAACTCGGTCTAGCAAAACCTTTGTCCGTCAACTCTTGCAATTGTGCCTTCAATTCCTTTAATTCAGTTGGGGCCATTCTGTATGGAGCAATCGATATAGGTGCAGTGCCAAGAACCAACTCAATGCCAAATTCGACCTCTCTAACCGGAGGCAACCCTGGCAATTCTTCCGGGAATACATCTGGGTACTCACATACTATCGACACTGATTCAATTTTTAACTCAGTCTCTTTAGCATTCATCACAAAGGTAAGATATGCTTCATATCCTTTTCTTACATATTTCTGGGTAGACATATGAGAGATCACTATAGGCGACTTGTCCTGTTCATCTGATTCAACACGAAGAGTGCCTCCATTTTCACACCTCAATTCAATGTATTTCTTTCCACAATTTACTGTCACATCATGAGCAGTTAACCAGTCCATACCAAGAATTATATCGAATTCATCAAATGGCAATAGCATGAGATTTGCCTTAAAATAATGACCTCTAATCATCAATGGGCAATCTTTACATACCTTATCAACTAATACACTTTTGCCTAAAAGATTGGACACTTTTATCACAAACTCTGTAGACTCTACCGGCATGCTAATACTAGATACTAGTTTCATGCAAATATATGTGTGGGTAGATCCCGGATCAATTAAAGTAACAACATTAGTATCATAGAGAGAAAATGTACCCGTAATTACATCTGGGGATGACACCTCTTTGTGAGCGCGAATAGCATAAGTCCTCGCAAGCGCTCTACCCTCAGATCTCGCAGCCTGCTCTCTGGGTGTACTCTTACTACTCGTTCCACTTCCCGGGTTTTTCTGTTGTTTCCCTCTAGTAGTCCTTCCCTATCTGGCATTCTGAATTTTCTCTTTTTCAACCATCTCAGGGCATTCTCTAATGAAATGATCTTGGGAACCACACTTAAAACAGGCTCTCTCGTGGGATCGGCACTCACCGAGATGTCATCGGCCACACTGTGGACATTCCGGTCTATTAGGTCGAGTGTTCCCAACACTAGCAACTGAGGTAGTCTGAGCTTTAATCCCCGAGTACTGTTTACTCTTACTGCTGTTTGAAAACCCGGCTGAGGTAGCTGATCGGGTAGGGAAGTCTCTTGACTTCTTGGATGAAGGTTAAAACGACTTCTTCATTTGTCTTTTTCTTGAGTCACGAGACTCCATCTCAGCTTTTCTTTTCTCTTTAACCAACTCCTCGGCTTTACAAGCCCTGTCCACTAGCACAACGAATTCCTTCAATTCTAGGACACCAACAAATAACCGGATATCTTCATTTAATCCGTCCTCGAACCTTTTACACATAATGGCTTCAGAGGACACACACTCCCAAACGTACTTGCTGAGCCTTATAAATTCACGCTCATATTCAGTTACTGTCATTCTACCTTGTTTCAGCTTAAGGAATTCATTGCTTTTCTGATCAATAAATCTTTGGCTAATGTACTTCTTTCGGAATTCTTCTTGGAAAAACTCCCATGTGATCTTTTCCTTTGGTACAACCGACATAAGGGTGTTCCACCACTGATAAGCAGAATCTCTCAGAAGAGACACTACATATTTCATGCACTCTTCAGGTGTGCAGGATAACTCATTGAATACCCTGATGGTATTTTCAAGCCAGAATTCTGCTCTTTCTGGATCATCATCTTTACTAGCTCGAAATTCTTTGGCTCCTTATTTCTGGATACTATCAACCGGAGGCTTTTCTCTCCTTAATACTTCTACCACTTGAGGAGCTACAGGGGTAGGCTGAGGAATAGGTGGGGGTGGAAGGGGTTGTGCATTCGGGTTCGCACGAACGAACTCCGTATACCATGCATTCATCATGTGGAGAAAGGCTTCCCTAGCCTCTTCTCCTCCTCTTTGACTTACAGTCGTAGGTCTATTCTCATTTTCATTCGGCATCGTCCCTTTAGCAGGAGCTGGCGCGTTACTTTCTACATCATTCACCACAGCTCTATCGGGATCCATTTACTATATAAAAACGTAATTTTAATCGTCAGGAGTCGTCACACTATCAAAATGTAAATACTCATGTGTATGGCATGTATAGCTAGACTCATGCTTACACTACGTTAGTCTGAGAACTGACTAAACAGTACCTCTGATACCACTAAATGTAACACCCCTTACCCGTATCCGCCACCGGGACAGGGTACGAGGTATTACCGGACTTATCTTGCTTTAACATACAACATCGGGCTGTAAAATTTCATTTCAACTTAAAACTTTTCATTCATATCCATAATATTCTTATCATGGGCCTACAAGGCCCTAAACATACATACGGGACAATTCGGAACCAAACCAGAAACTTTTGCACACTTAGAAAATTTTTGCCTAAAATAGGGCCCTACGCTCGTGTGAAATGGAACACGCCTGTGTGGGTAGGCCGTGTGGTCAGACACGCCCATGTTCCTAGTCCGTGTAGAATTTATTTTTCATTTCGAACCTACAGGAGTGATAAACTGTACTATATACATATTTTAACTCCACATTTAGCATACTTTTGGATGATTTATCCCTTGACTTGTGGAATTTGATGCTCCTAATCCTTTAATTTCATGTTTTATACTTAGGAAAGCATAGAAGGATGAAAAGAACGAGAAACGGGCTAAAAAAGGACCAAATAGGCCAAAGTAGGAAATCAACACGGCCTGGGCCCAAGCCACACGGCCGTGCCCCTTTAGCAGCTTGACCACGGCCTGGATTCGATTCACACGGGCGTGTTGCACGGGCGTGTCCCTACCGGGACAAAGAGGAATTTCACTCGGAATAGGGTACTTAGAGGCAAAGAAAGACATTCCAAAAGCCTATATAAACACCCTAAAGGCCAACCTTGAAGGGGCGTCTAGCTAGGCCAAGGATCCAAGCCAGAGATGCTAGAATTGTGGGATTTACTCGAAGAAAGCCAGTTGATTCATCTCAAGAAGCCGAAATCATACTCAAGATGGAGGATCTCTCCTTCAATTCCTTCAGGGGGTTTTAGGGTTTTCTTATGTTTTTTTTTATATTTTCTTCTGAGATGTATTCTTTTATGATTATGAACTAAACCCCTTAGATACCTGAGGGGGATGAAACCTAGGACGGATCTTGTTATTGTTTTATAAACTATATGATAAATACTTGATTTGTTATTAACTATGTGTTCTTAATTCTTGTTTTGATATTTCAGGATATTGATTCAAGTATTGATGTGCTTAGGCAGTGGAGGAATATTCCTTGTTTAAGAGTAGATCTAGCATAGTTAAGCGGAGTTGATCGCAACCCTAGAGATAGGATGATTTAAAATCACGATTAGGGTCAAACCTAATATGGGAGTCCATAGATCGAGTTAATGCAATCCTAGAGGTTTTAATTAGAAAGAGATTTCAATTAATCAACCTAGGGTTAGACGTTAGTAGCCTCGAGAGAGGTATTAATATAAATTAGGGAATCCTACGGATCAAGTCGAGTGAATAAATTGTCTGGTTCAGAGTTAAATAACGAGTGAAGTCTAGATGGATTCTTCCTTGGGTATTGTCTTAATCAATTGGTTTTTCCCACAAGTATTTTCCCAATTCATTCTCTGTGTCTTAGCATCTTTAGCTTAGTAGTTAGATAATTTTAGATTAAACAACAATTCCCTTAATTCTTAGGCTAAATAATAAAGAGAAAGTCAGTATTAGTACTTTTAGTTCCTTTGGGTTCAACATTCCGGTCTTGCCACTAAGCTATACTACTGTTCGATAGGTGCGCATGCCTCAATCGTGGTGATAGTTAGTTTCTAGGCTAGATAATTCATTATATAAATATTAAGACTCTCGACACACGATCAAGTTTTTGGCGCCGTTGCCGGGGAACTAAAATATTAAGAATGCTTAATTTTTATTACTTTAGCCATTTTTATTTTTGCGATTTACTTTTATTTTGTTTTTAACTTTGCTAATTTTTTTTCTTTTATTTGTTCCTTGCAGGTACCCCTAGTTCATGACTAGAAGGAACCCGACAGGACCCTTAATTTACGATAGTGATATTGAAGGTACCGTTTGCAGAAATCGTTGAGAAATAAGGCGAAGCTTAAATTAAATAGAAGAAGAGCAAGAAGACGAAACCAATACTATCGAAGAGATGGCTGAGAATAATCCGTTACCTCCAGAGGTGGCCGAAAATCATGATCCTCGAACTATGATGATTATGCTAAACCTAATTTAACAGGAACTGAGTCAAGTATTGTTAGACCTGCTATTGCTGCAAATAATTTTGAATTGAAACCTAACACTATACAGATGATACAACAGTTTGTTCAGTTTGATGGTTTGCAGGATGAGGATCCTAACACACACTTAGCGAATTTTCTAGAATTCTGTGATACCTTCAAAATAAATGGCATTTCTGATGATGCCATCCGTCTTCGGTTGTTTCCCTTTTCTTTGAGGAATAAAGCCAAATAGTGGTTGAATTCTCTTCCATGAGGGTCAATCACTACATGGGATCAAATGACCGAAAAATTCTTGTTAAAATATTTTCCACCGGCCAAAACGGCCAAGTTGAGGAATGATATCTCTTCCTTTGTGCAGATGGATCTAGAAACACTATATGATGCATGGGAGAGATACAAGGATTTGTTGAGAAGGTGTCCTCACCATGGGCTACCTTTGTGGCTTTAGGTTCAAACCTTCTACAATGGTGTGAACCCTTCAACAAGGCAACTAATCGATTCAGCCGCCGGCAGAACGCTGAATAACAAAACTCCTGAAGCGGCCTACGAGTTTATAGAGGAGATGTCACTAAATAACTATCAGTAGCAAGTTACAAGGACAAGGCCAACAAAAGCAGCCGGAGTTTTCAACCTCGACGCAGTAACCATGCTATCAAATCAGGTAGAGATGTTAAACAAAAAGATTGATGGTTTGTGTTCTTCGCAGGTACATCCGGTAATGCAGTGCGAAACAAGTGGAGGTGTGGCAAATCCTGAGTACCCACCCTACGGACATGGCATGGAAAACGAACAGATGAACTATATGGGTAACAATTCTAGACCCTAAAATAACCCTTATAGTAATACTTATAGTCCAGGTTGGAGGAACCACCCAAATTTCTCATGGGGTGGTCAAGGAAATCAGAGACAACAACCCCCTCCAAACTTCCAACAACAGCCCTACCTATAGGAAAAGAAGTCAAACCTTGAGCAAATGCTGACAAAATTCATAGCGGTGTCAGAAACTCGTTTCCAAAACACCGAGACAACACTTAAAAATCAACAAGCACCGATTCAAGGGATCAAGAACCAGTTAGGGCAACTTGCTAAGCTGATCTCTGAACGACCACAAGGAAGCCTACCAAGCAACACTAAGACTAACCCAAAGGAGTAAATTCAAGCCATAACAGCTCATGATAGTGTAGGGACAGATGAGCCCAATTTAAGGCAAGAGAATGTGGTAGAGGAAGGTAAGGTTGAGGTGAACCATGACAAACTAAAACCGAAAATTAAAGAGTACCAACCTCGTATACCATACCCCGATGCGATGAAAAAAGACAACATAGACGAACAATTCGGTAAATTTCTTAAACTTTTAAAGAAATTACATATTAACTTACCATTCCTTGAAGCTCTTTCGCAGATGCCAGATTCAAGGAAATTTTTAAAAGAGCTTTTGACAAACAAACGAAAGTTAGACGAAGAGTCGCATGTGGAACTAAATGCAGTGTGCTCAGCAATGTTGCAAAATAGACTACCACAAAAATTAAATGATCCAGGGAGTTTTACAATTCCATGCTTAATTGGTAGTTTACCTGTTGATAATGCTTTAGCCGATTTAGGGGCAAGTATAAATGTTATGCCTTATAAACTGCTTTTTAAATGACTAGGTCTAGGGAAACCCAAACAAACTAGGATGAGCATTCAATTAGGTGATAAAACTATTAGAATTCCTAGGGTATAATTGAAGATATACTCGTGAAAATTGATAAATTTGTATTCCCGATGAGACTTTGTCGTTTTAGACATGGATGAGGACAACACGATCCCTTTAATTTTAGGAAGACCCTTTTTAGCAACTGCTAGAACTAAAATTGATGTTGGTACAGGTGAACTCATACTCCGTGTAGGTAACGAATCAATCAGTCTTCAGACTCTTGACTCGGCTAGGACATCAAGTAATCAAGGTGAGAAAATTGATTTTATTAATGACCATTCAGTTAAACCTTCTTTTCAGGAAGCACCATAGAACCACACAACTAAGCCAGATCCTAGACATCATGACAACAAAGAAGTAATTCATGAGGATCGAAGGCTTCATATTGATGAACTAGACGAGTGGAAAACACATTTCAAGGAGAAACTAGGAACACACGAAGCAAAATCGAAGGAACCCCCAAACGAGCTTAAAGGAACAACGAATCACTTCAAAATAGGAGATCAAGTATTGTTGGATGAGAAAGACCCTCGAGTCGCTATCTCAGACCGTAATACAAACGAAGAAATCCTTTTTACGGTACTGAATGCCTTCCCATACGGAACAGTCGAGGTAACTAATCCTGAATTAAGAACTTTTAAGGTAAACACCACTCGGCTCAAACCATATATTGTTAGAATTGGTAGCAGGGAAGAGGAGTTTCAACTCCTCAAACCACCATGATCGTGCGAATGAAAGGTAAGTCTAGCTTAGGACTTTAAACAAGCGCTTCTCGGGAGGCAACCCGAGCACTAACCCCCTTTATTTTCATATCTTTGATTTTTAGTACCTAACTAAAGACTAACCAAAGTAAATAAAGCATAGGTTTCCATGCCACACGGCCTTGAACACGGGCGTGGCCGTGGCTGTGTGGGCATCACGGATTTACACACTGGCATGGCAGAGGTCGTACGAGCCAAGAACAAAAAATCCCCAGATCACAGACGGCTATAAATTGCCACAGCCGTGCGATATGACCGTGGCTGACACTGAGGAAGTCACTTCGGTATGAGACAAGCCCGTGCTTTGAGGCCGTGGCCGACACTGAGAAAGAAACATGGGCGTGGAGACCTCTACATAGGCGTGAGAGAAAAGAACGAGCCACCACACGACCGTGCGATACTCCATCTCTTTATCTCTGACTTGATACTCCATCTCTTTTCTTTTTAAGTCCGAATAGGACTTCTGTCTGTCTGATTCAGCTTTTAAACATTCTCGTATCACTTTCACTTTCTCTTCAGCTTCTCTAACCAAATCAACCCCATGAATTTGGTTTTCCTTGAGTTCAGTCCAATATAGAGGCGTTCTGCACTTTCGCCCATATAGAGCCTCATAAGGCGCCATCTTTAAACTCGACTGAAAACTATTATTGTAGGCAAACTCTACCAATGGGAGAAACTTTTCCCAACTGTCTCGGAATTCAAGAATACAACATCTGAGCATATCTTGAGTACTTGAATTAACCTCTCGAGTGACCCGTCGGTTTGAGGATGAAAAGCGGTACTAAAGTTCAACTTTGTACCCAAGGCCTCTTGTAACTTCTTCCAAAATTTGGATGTAAACCTCGGGTCTCTATCCAAGATAATTGACATCGGAACACCGTGAAGCCTTACTATTTCTGAAATGTACAAGTTTGCCAACTTGTCTAGAGAGTAATCAACTCGAATAGGTATAAAATAAGCTGACTTCGTGAGTCTATCAACTATAACCCATACGGCATCTTTCTTGCTCGAAGATAATGGTAGACCCGTTACAAAATCCATAGTAATACGGTCCCATTTCCACTCCGGAACTAAAATGGGTTGAAGCAAACCCGAAGGTACTTGGTGTTCAGCCTTTACTTGCTGACAAATCAAGCATTTGGAAACGAACTCTGAAATATCTTTCTTCATTCTCGGCCACCAATAATGTTGTTTCAAGTCATTATACATCTTGGTACTACCCGGATGTACAGACAAACATCCATTATGGGCTTCATGCAAATTTTTTTGAATAAGCTCTTCTTTTCTCGGTACACAAGCTCTATCTTTGAACATTAGAATTCCATTGGGACTAATCTGGAAGTCAGATTCAACATCTGTCTCGCACTGAGCTCTCTTGACTTGAAATTCACTATCTTCTTCTTGAGCTTCAATGATCTCTTGGAGGAAAGTTGGTCTAGCTCTCAACTCGGCTAGAATAGAACCATCGTCGGATAAAGTCATCCGTGAATTCATTGCCCTTAATCCAAATAGGGGCTTTCTACTCAAAGCGTCGGCAACCACATTCGCCTTCCCAGGATGGTAGTCAATGACCATCTCATAATCTTTTATCAACTCTAACCATCTCCGCTGTCTTAGGTTCAACTCTCTCTGCGTCATCAAGTACTTCAAACTTTTGTGATCAGTGAAAATCCGACATCTCTCACCATATAGGTGATGTCTCCATATCTTCAATGCGAAGACTATGGCAACCAACTCTAAATCATGCATCGGATAATTTTTCTCATGAGGCTTCAATCATGCCTGAGGCATAAGCAATCACTTTGCCTTCTTGCATAAGTACACATGCCTAATCCATTTAAGGATGCATCATTTGTAAATTACAAATTCTTTCCCTGTCTCAGGTTGTACTAAAACTGGGGCTTCTGTCAACATTGCCTTCAACTTCTCGAAACTTTGTTGGCATCGTTCTGTCCACTCAAACTTCACATTTTTCTGTAACAATTTAGTCACCGGGGTTGCAATCATGGAAAACCCCTTGACAAATCATCTGTAATAGCCGGCTAGGCCTAGAAAACTTCTAATCTCAGAGATATTCTTTTGTGGCTTCCAGTCCATAATAGCCAAAATCTTACTGGGGTCTACTCGAACTCCTTCTCCCGAGACAATATGTCCCAGAAATCCTACTTCCGTGAGTCAAAATTCACTTTTACTGAACTTGGCATATAATTGATTTTCTTGTAGAATCTGTAAAACTGTCCGTAGGTGCTCAGCATGCTCATTCTCATCTCGGGAATAAATCAGTATATCGTCAATGAAAATGTCAAGGTGCGGTCTAAAAATGCGGTTCATTAACTCCATGAATATCGCTGGAGCATTGGTCAAACCAAAGGGCATGACTAAAAATTCATAATGCCCATACCTTGTTCGAAAGGTTGTCTTAGACACATCTGATTCTTTTACTCTCAGCTGGTAGTACCCTGATCTCAAGTCTATTTTGGAGAACACAGTGGCTCCTTTCAATTGGTTGAATAAATCATCGATCCTTGGCAATGGGTACTTGTTCTTTACTGTCACTTTATTAAGTTGACGGTAATCTATGCACAATCTCATAGTGCCATCTTTCTTTTTCACAAATAAAACCGGAGCACCCCATGGTGAACAACTTGATCTTGCAAAGCCTTTGTCTGTCAACTCTTGCAACTGTGACTTCAGCTCCTTCAACTCCGTTGGAGCCATTCTGTAAGGAGTAATAGATATTGGTACGATCAGGGAGCTAGCTCAATCTTTGAACTCAACCTCTCTAACGGTGGTAGTCCTGGTAATTCTTCGGGAAAAACATCCACGTATTCACATACTATCGGTACTGACTCAATCTTTAACTCTATTTCTTTATCATTCATCACAAAGGCCAAATATACTTCGTACCCCTTTCTTACATATCTCTGTGTCGTCATATGAGAAATCACTGCCGGTGATTTACTTTGCTCATCTGATTCTATATGGAGAGTATCCCCATTCTCACATCTCATCTCGATATATTTCTTCCCACAATTAACTATTACATTATGGGTGGTCAACCAGTCCATACCAAGAATGATGTCAAACTCATCAAATGGTAGCAACATAAGATTTGCTTTAAAGTAATGACCTCTAATCATTAATGGACATTCTCTACATACTTCATTCACTAACACACTCTTGCCTAAAGGATTAGACACTTTAATCGCAAATTCTCTAGAATCTATAGGCATTTTCATACTGGATACTAGTTTCATACAAATGTAAGAGTGTGTGGATCCGGGATCTATTAAAGCAATAACTTTAACATTTTGAAGAGAAAAGGTACCCGTAATAACATCAGGAGAAGATGCCTCTTCGCGAGCGCGAATGGCATAAGTCCTCGCAGGGTGCCCTACCCTCGGGTCTCGCAGCCTGCTCTCTAGGGTTACCTCTTCCACTTGCCCCACTTCCTGGGTTCCTCTGCGGTCTTCCTCTGACCACACTCCCGGATCTCGGGTTCTGAGTTCTTTCTTTTTTTGTCGTCTCTGGAAAATCTTTTATGTAGTGGTCCTGGGAACCACATCTGAAACATGCATTTTCAGGTGCTCGACATTCTCCAAGATGACGTCTGCCACACTGTGGGCATTCAGGTCTGTCAAATCTAATATTCCCAACACTTACAACTGAGGTAGTCTGTGCTTTATTCTGTGAATATTGTTTACTCTTGTCTTTCCTTTAAAACCCAATGGAAGTAGCAGATCGAGTAGGGAAATCTCTTAACTTCTTGGATGAAGATTGGAATGACTTATTCCACTATCTCTTCCTAGAGTCATGAGACTCCATTTCCGACTTTCTTTTCTCTTTCACTAATTCTTGACTTTACAAGCCCTCTCTACTAGCACAACAAATTCCTTTAGTTCTAGGACAGACAACAAACGGTTTGATGTCCTCATTCAACCCAAATCTTCAAATCTTTTACTCATGATGGCCTCGGTGGTCACGCATTCGCGAGCGTATTTCATCGAGTCGTGCAAACTCACGTTCATAGTCGATCCATCGACATCTTGCCTTGCTTTGATTCTAGGAATTCCTTCCTTTTCGGTCCACAAACCTTTGGTGATATACTTTTTCTTGAATTCTTCTTGGAAAAATTCCCATATGATCCTTTCCTCGGTACCACCGACACAAGGGTGTTCCACCATTGGTAAGTAGAATCTCTTAGAAGAGAGACTACACACTTCATGCATTCCTCGGTGTGTGCACGACAACTCATTAAATACCCCGATAGTATTTTCTATCCGAACTCGGCCTTTTAGGATCATAATCTTTTCTAGGCCGGAATTCTTACCCCCCATGTTTCCGATTCTATCAACCGGAGGCTTCTCTCCTCTTACCACCTCTACTACTTGAGGGGCTCTTTGGATAGGTTGAGGAATAGGTGGGGGTGGAGGTTGCGCGATTCGGGTTGCGTGACGAACGAACTCCGTATACCATGTGTTCATCATGTGGAGGAAGGCTTCTCTAGCCTCTTCTCCTCCTTCTTGACTCACCGTAGTGGGTCTATTCCCATTCTCATTCTCGTTCGGCACCGTCCCTTCAGTGGGAGGCGACGCGTTACTTTCTACATCATCTGCCACAGCTCCATCGGGATCCATTTACTAAATGTATAAAAATAATTTAAGTCGTCAGGAGTCGTCACACTATCATTATAAAAACATTCTTACGTATGGCATGTATGGCTAGACCCATGCTCGTGCTACGTTAGTCCTAGAACCGACTAAACCGTAGCTCTGATACCACTAAATGTAACACCCCATACCCGAGTCCGAGGCTTAGACCGGATACGAGATATTACTATGCTTTAACTTGCTTAATCATGCACTTACGGGCTGTAAAATTTTCTTCCGAAATAAAAACTTCTCTTTCTCAGTCTAATCATACATTTCATAGGCCTACGAGGCCTTATACACGTATATAAAAACTTTCAGAACTTAATCTGAAACTTTTCTTTCACACGCCCATGTGGTTTGGTACACGCCCGTGCACCCCTTTACACGCCCATGTCTTCCGACCGTGGTCGACACTGACTAATTACACACGGCCTTGACACGCCCGTAGACTTAGACCGTGTACTATACCTTGATATACTTACTTATTAACACGGTCGGGGCACACGCCCATGTTCCAACCGCGTGTCATGCACGGCTTCAACACACGGCCGTGGGATTAGCCCGTGGCCTATTCTGACTTATGAGACTAAGGTGCAGGTTATGCACGGCCTAGACACACGCCCGTGTGCCTAACCGTGTGGGCACTTAGAGGCTATTTACCAAGCCAATGGCCACCCTGAAAACAAGTATCCAAACCAATATTTAATTCAACAACTCAACTACTACATCTTTCATGAATTAGAATGCATGCTTCATTGATAAATAAAAACATACATACTTAATCATTCAAGGCCAATCTCTTTGGCCATATACAAAAGAATACTAGGCTTGATAGCCAACATTTTAACTCAAAATGAAATGCTTCCTATACATGCCATACTTAATGCAAACAACTTGGCTATACCAAAATAACGATTGATAGTGTGCTCCGAGCTCCGATGAAAATGATCCACGAGATTAGCTTGGCGGAACTACATGGAAAGAAAGAGTGAAAGACGTAAGCATTTAGCTTAGTAAGTTTGCATATATTGCACATAACAACATACTTGCTTAAATTAAACCATTTGACATAAACAATGGTATCATAATTTCAGCTATAAAGCTTACTTGCTCATACTTGATTCTTACATATATCATGATACTTACTAGTCTCATACTTGTGAGGTAAACAAGGTACCTGTATCACTTGATCACATTGATCAGCATACATTTACATAATAATCATAATCTCTAATTTATCATTCATAACATGAATAATACTCGTTTTCACTTGATAATAACTTTGCTTACTTAGCTTTCTTGTTATCTCATTTGAACTTAGCTCGTTTTCCCGATGAATTTATATGAATAACCGAGGATACTAAATCTCATCTCACATAACTCAATACCAAAGCCATATCCTAGATACGGTCTTACATGGAATGTCTCATCTTGGTTTCGAGGCCATGTCTTGACATGGACTTATACGAAGTCTTTCTCATGAGTCCCTTTGGAACTTACCATTGCCATGTCGTGATATGGTCTAACTTGGTATCTTTGCTCATGAACTGGTCAATGCCGAGCCTTGGCTTGGGCTTACATGAAATCTCTTTCTCTTGATAGCTTTTAAATGCCAAGCTTGCCTTGGACTTACATGATAACTTTTCAATGCCAAGCTTGCCTTGGTCTTACATGATAACTTTTCAATGCCAAGCTTGCCTTGGACTTACATGATAACTTTGCTTGGAGACTCACCAATGCCATGCCTTGGCTTGGACTTACATGGGTCTTCATCTCATAACAACTCTTCAATGCCAAGACTTGTCTTGGTCTTACAAGATAACTTGTCTGATTGCCGATGCCATGCCTCGGCTTGGACTTATACGGACTTTCTCATTTCATGTGATAGATCGAGTATCCTAAGCTATTCATCTTCAATCAGGGCTTTCTCATGCTTGATCTCATTGATTACTTTGTTTAACATAACATTAAACATTTTCATAATAATATTGTACATTATACTAAGCAATTCAATGATATTAATCATAAAGCTTAGAAATCATACAAACTTACCTCGATATACAAAATTTATGTAGATATGTAATTTAGCCCTCGACTTTGTTCTTGCCTCGGTTTCGATCCGGGCTTCGTTTTTCTTGATTAGCAAGCTTGAAAGATGAGCAAACCCTAGCTATGGTTTCTTGGAAAATTTCGGCAATGAGGAAGAAGATGAATGAAATTTTTATCATCTTTTTCCCATTTTAATCATTTAAATGGTAAATGACTAAAATGCCCTTCTCTTTAAAAATTTCTATTTTACTAACTCATGTCCATTTTTGTCCAAAAATTATAATTTGGGCAAATTTCTATTTAAGGACTCATAATTAATATTCTAAAGCTATTTCATACAAAAAGCTTCTAGAAACTCATATTTTGCAACTTTTGCAATTTAGTCCTTTTTGATCATTCCATGTCAATTTCACAAAATTTCTACATGGAACTTTAGTACTATGATGCAAATATGTCATAAACCTTAAGAACTCAATTTTACTGACTCGGGTTTGTGGTCTCGCACCACTATTCCGACTAGGCCCTGAATCGGGATGTTAAAATGCCCATACCAACCCTGCACTCCATCTCCTGTCCAACCCTGCACTCCTGTGGGGATTTAATCGACCCACCCATCCCTACACTCCTTATGTAGCACCGATTGCGGCACTAACCAATATTGCAGTCAAGCTGCCAGTATTTATACGGCTTTAAGCCTTCAATAACGGTCTCATAAGCGGCACATGACCATCCAGAATCGTATTATGTTTGGCACATAGCCATAAGCGACGGTAAAATAATCGGCACACAGCCTCGGGTAAATATGATCGCCACAGAGTCGTCAATATATATGTTAGGCACATAGCCACGGGTAAATACGATTGGCACAAAACCATAATCAAGGTGGTACAGAGCCATGTTTAGGTTGGCACAGAGCCATAATCAGATTATGCGGCTTTAAGCCGTCCGTCGGTCCAAAGTAGTCATGCGACCCGTGCGACCTTAACATATCAATACTGGATCCACAGTCGTCATGCGACCCGTGCGACCCTAAAACCTTATTGTTGTTGCGGAAGCTTAACGTGTTATCCAAAAAATTGAGTTGCGGAAACGTAGTGTTTAGAAAATAATTATCGTTTTGGGAGAAACCGGGTTCAACTTTTAGCAGATTTAAATCATAATAAACTAAAAATCCCAAATTAAAAACCAGAATTTAAGAGAGGCCTTATTACAACCCAATAAGAAAACAGTTTAAATAAAGTAGAACAGAATACTAAACTTCAAGCTGCTCGTAGTGTGGCCACCTCCGAGTCCTCCAGTACGTCGAACCGCCTATTGAGAATTATCTAAAACATTTAAAAGAGGGGGTGAGTTTACGAAAACTCAGTGTGTACAATCCTCATCAATCATAAAGCATGCATCACACCAATTCGGGCCTAAGCCCATTACAGTAACGGTGGCAATTGGGCCTTGGCCCAAAATAGCCTCGGTTGGGCCTTAGCCCATAACAAAAGTCACAGATCACATCTATCTGGGCCTAAGCCCATCTCAACAATAGAACAAGTGAATGCAATGCATTAATGCCCATACCAACCCTGCACTCCATCTCCTGTCCAACCCTGCACTCCTTTGGGGATTTAATCGACCCACCCATCCCTACACTCCTTATGTAGCACCGATTGCGGAACTAACCAATATTGCAGTCAAGCTGCCAGTATTTATACGGCTTTAAGCCTTCAATAACGGTCTCATAACTGGCACATAGCCATCGGTAACTGTATTATGTTTGGCACATAGCCATCAGTGACGGTAAAATAATCGGCACACAGCCTCGGGTAAATATGATCGTCACATAGTCGTCAATATATATGTTAGGCACATAGCCATGGGTAAATACGATTGGCACAAAGCCATAATCAAGATGGCACAGAGCCATGTTTAGGTTGGCACAGAGCCATAATCAGATTATACGGCTTTAAGCCGTCCGCCGGTCCACAGTCATCATGCGACCCGTGCGACCTTAACATATCAATACTGGATCCACAGTCGTCATGCGACCCGTGCGACCCTATCAGAACTTCCTCCGTATCCATGTCCCAACCCCATGCAATATGTCATGTATGTCATGCTCAATCATTACACGTGTATGCAAAATGGCCATGCTCAGTAACAGTCATTTACACACATATTGAAAACATATCAGCCATATAATCCCAGTCACATCAGTTAAAACACAGTCATATATTCACAGTTAGATCAATCATAGTCCTAATCAGTTAGTTACCCGCAAGGGCAAAATAGTCATTTTACCCTATAAGGGTATTTCGATAATCCTACCCTACAGGGGTATTTCGGTAATTCTATCCTATAGGGGTATTTCAATAATTCTACCCTACAGGGGTATTTCGGTAATTTTACCCTACAGGGGTATTTCGATAATTCTACCCTATAGGGGTATTTCACAAATTAGGGGTATTTTGGTAATTTTACAAATCAAGGGTATTTCGATAATTTCACAATCTGGGGGTATTTCGGTAATTTTAAAAATCGGGGTATTTCGATAATTTTGCAAATCAGGGGTACTTTAGTAATTTTCCAAACTGAGGGTATTTCGATAATTTTGCAAATTAGGGGTACTTTGGTAATTTCTCAAACCGAGGGCATTTCGGTAATTTTGTAAATCGGGGGTATTTCGATAATTTTCCAAATTGAGGGTATTTCGATAATTTTGCATATTAGGGGTACTTTGGTAATTTTTTAACCGAGGGTATTTCGGTAATTTTGCAAATCAGGGGTATTTCAGTAATTTTCCAAACTGAGGGTATTTCAGTAATTTTGTAAACCAAGGGTATTTTAAACAGAGATAACGATGCGAATGGGACTAGGGCCCATTCTCGGCCCAAATGGGCCCGCACGCTCGTGTGGCCCATTTAGCCCAAATCTAGCCACCGATATTAGATTCACATAGTCCAGTCCAATATCTACTACACAATCATACAATATATTCATATGGGCCCACGGGCCCATTGAGCCCACATGGCCCAAACAGCCTATACCCACAAGAACACTCATGGTGGCCTCAACTATCGCGTCGAAGCTCCCACATGTACGCTCGCACGCTCGTGTGGCTACCATCACCGTGTGACCGGTATTTCGGCATTTGCCGCTCTACAGCTAGAGTAGTGCGAAATACACACCTGATAGGAAGCTGAAGTTAACCCGCGCTCTGAACACTATTCTGCGCAGAAGCCAACTATGATCGCACCCTTGACCCCCAAGATCAACGAATGACCCAACGCCTAACCCAAATGAGCACGCCACGAAGCGAAGGGATAAGCCAAGAAAGGTGTACCTACTCTCCTCATGGTTTGCTCTATTTAAAGCCAGCTTCTTGCCTATCCTCATGCTAGCTTTCCGATGTGGGATCCCTCCTTCAGCAGAGTTTAAATCCAACACAAACTCTGGCCGTCCAATCCGCAAAATAAATACTCCCTTGCTTGACATGAGATTCAAACCTTTGCCCTCTCCTATGCACCAGACGCTACATGCCACCACAACACAAGCTCCTTTTGTGTCTAAAATCATGCACAACAAAATAAGAGCCTATGGGCCAAAGTCTAAGTTCATTTAAAAGAAAAACAAAAAGAATTGCAAGCGCCAAGACTTGAACCTTGGACCCCTTGCTCCCTCTATGGCGTCACTCCCTTGCTCCCTAAGTGGCGCCACTTTGCCACTTCACCACAACTCCTCTTGTTTCATTTTTCTCCACATTTTATTCTTAAAGCCTACTTACTAACTCCCAGGGTTTTATTCACCTAAAACCAAAATTTTTTCTAAGCCCAGGTTTGATCCCGGGACTTCATGGAAGCCCCCTAACCTTCCAAAATCACTCACCTAATAGGTCAAACTTGCATTATTGTCGTTTTCTTGTTCTCAAAAATTTTAAACGCTCCTATGGCCAAGGCCCAATAGGCCCAATTCTACTAGGCCTAAATTTGGGTCGTTACAAATCTACCCCCTTAAAGAAATTTCGTCCCCAAAATTTCCAGCTAACAGGGTAGTCGTGTAACAACTACCCCACTATGCTACTGCTGCTTACTGTGATTCTAATATCCCTATCACATTTTAACTAGAATTTGGAACTCCCTACACATGCTCAAAACACCTTACCATTAAAGCAGGGAGATATCTCATACGCAACCAATTTCTATATCCAAACATCAAATCCAAACCAAACACACACAGAATAAATACAAAAAATACAATCCAGTATCTAAAGAAACCACAGTATTTCTAATTACTACTTTTCAACAACAACAGTTTCGATAACTTACGGATTCGGCACCGGAGACTCGGTGTACCACACTTTCAGAAAACAGTCAATACAACATTTCAGAACTTTAAATTTTTTTTCAAGGCTTTTTGAAACAACACTTTCAGAAATTCAATTTTGAAAACCCAATCCACAGTCGAGTTTTACAACCTGGCTCTGATACCACTAAATGTAACACCCCAAACTCGGCCTAGAAGTTAGGCCCAAATCTGGCGTGTCACATTGAAGAGTTTTTCGAAAACCATGCTTTCATTAGAAACCCTTCTTAATTTAAAACCTTCTGCCATTTAAAACCTTAGATTTCGTTTGCTTATTTTCAAAATGGGGTTTATTAATAGTCATTCTCTTGTAAAACATTATTATCTCTAAAACCTTGTTGTTGCGGAAGCTTAACGTGTTATCCAAAAAATTGAGTTGCGGAAACGTAGTGTTTAGAAAACAATTATCGTTTTGGGAGAAATCAGGTTCAAATTTTAGCAGATTTAAATCATAATAAACTAAAAATCCCAAATTAAAAACCAGAATTTAAGAGAGGCCTTATTACAACCCAATAAGAAAACAGTTTAAATAAAGTAGAACAGAATACTAAAATTCAAGCTGCCCGTAGTGTGGCCACCTCCGAGTCCTCCAGTACGTCGAACCGCCTACTGAGGATTACCTGAAACATTTAAAAAGAAGGGGTGAGTTTACGAAAACTCTGTGTGTACAACCCTTATTGGTCATAAAGCATGCATCACATCAATCCGGACCTAAGCCCATTATAGTAACGGTGGCAATTGGGCCTTGGCCCAAAATAGCCTCGGTTGGGCCTTAGCCCATAACAAAAGTCACAGATCACATCTATCTGGGCCTAAGCTCATCTCAACAACAGAACAAGTGAATGCAATGCATTAATGCCCATACCAACCCTGCACTCCATCTCCTGTCCAACCCTGCACTCCTGTGGGGATTTAATCGACCCACCCATCCCTACACTCCTTATGTAGCACCGATTGCGGCACTAATCAATATTGCAGTCAAGCTGCCAGTATTTATACGGCTTTAAGCCATCAATAACGGTCTCATAACTGGCACATAGCCATCGATAACTGTATTATGTTTGGCACATAGCCATCAGCGACGGTAAAATAATCGACACACAGCCTAGGGTAAATATGATCGTCACAGAGTCGTCAATATATATGTTAGGCACATAGCCACGGGTAAATATGATTGGCACAAAGCCATAATCAAGATGGCACAGAGCCATGTTTAGGTTGGCACAGAGCCATAATCAGATAATGCGGCTTTAAGCCGTCCGCCGGTCCACAGTCGTCATGTGACCCGTGCGACCTTAACATATCAATACTGGATCCACAGTCGTCATGCGACCCGTGCGACCCTATTAGAACTTCTTCCGTATCCATGTCCCAACCCCATGCAATATGTCATGTATGTCATGCTCAATCATTACACGTGTATGCAAAATGGCCATGCTCGTGATGAACATTCATTCACACATATTGAAAACATATCGACCATATAATCCCGGTCACATCGGTTAAAACACGATCATACATTCACAGTTAGATCAATCATAGTCCTAATCGATCGATTTACCGCAAGGGCAAAATAGTCATTTTACCCTATAAGGGTATTTCGGTAATCCTACCCTACAGGGGTATTTCGGTAATTCTACCCTACAGGGGTATTTCAGTAATTCTACCCTACAGGGGTATTTCGGTAATTCTACCCTATAGGGGTATTTCAGTAATTCTACCCTACAATGGTATTTTGGTAATTTTACAAATAAAGGGTATTTCAGTAATTTCACAATCTGAGGGTATTTCGGTAATTTTACAAATCGGGATATTCCGGTAATTTTGCAAATTAGAGGTACTTTAGTAATTTTCCAAATTGAGGGTATTTCATTTATTTTCTCAAATTAGGGGTACTTTGGTAATTTCGTAAATCGAGGGTATTTCGGTAATTTTTCAAATTGAGGGTATTTCGGTAATTTTCAAAACTAAGGGTATTTCGGTAATTTTGCGTATTATGGGTAATTTGGTAATTTCACAAACCGAGGGTATTTCGGTAATTTTGCAAATCAGGGGTATTTCGGTAATTTTCCAAACTGAGGGTATTTCAGTAATTTTGTAAACCAAGGGTATTCTAAACAGAGATAACGATGCGAATGGGACTAGGGCCCATTCTCGACCCAAATGGGCTCGCACGCTCGTGTGGCCCATTTAGCCCAAATCTAGCCACCGATATTAGATTCACATAGTCCAGTCCAATATCTACTACAAAGTCATACAATATATTCATATGGGCCCACGGGCCCATTGGGCCCACATGGCCCAAACAGCCTATACCCACAAGAACACTCATGGTGGCCTCAACTATCGCGTCGAAGCTCCCACACGTGCGCTCGCACGCTCGTGTGGCTACCATCGTCGTGTGACCGTGCATTTCGGCATTTGCCGCTCTGACTAGAGTAGTGCAAATACACACACGATAGGAAAGTCAAGTTAACCCGCGCTTTAAACACCGCTTACTGCGTGAGAAGCCAACTATGATCGCACCCTTGACCCCCAAGATCAACGAATGATCCAACGCCTAACCCAAATGAGCACGCCACGAAGCGAAGGGATAAGCCAAGAAAGGTGTACCTACTCTCCTCATGGTTTGCTCTATTTAAAACCAGCTTCTTGCCTATCCTCATGCTATCTTTCCGATGTGGGATCCCTCCTTCAGCAGAGTTTAAATCCAACACAAACTCTGGCCGTCCAATCCGCAAAATAAATACTCCCTTGTTTGACATGAGATTCGAACCTTTGCCCTCTCCTATGCTCCAGACGCTACATGCCACCACAACACAAGCTCCTTTTGTGTCTAAAATCATGCGCAACTAAATATAAGCCTATGGGCCAAAGTCTAAGTTCATTTAAAAGAAAAACAAAAAGAATTGCAAGCGCAAGGACTTGAACCTTGGACCCCTTGCTCCCTCTATGGCGTCACTCCCTTTCTCCCTAAGTGGCGCCACTTTGCCACTTCACCACAACTCCTCTTGTGTCATTTTTCTCCACATTTTATTCTTAAAGCCTACTTACTAACTCCCAGGGTTTTATTCACCTAAAACCAAAATTTTTTCTAAGCCCAGGTTTGATCCCGGGACTTCATGGAAGCCCCCTAACCTTCCAAAATCACTCACCTAATAGGTCCAACTTGCATTAGTGCCGTTCTCTTATTCTCAAAAATTTTAAATGCTCCCATGGCCAAGGCCCAATAGTCCAAATTCTACTAGGCCCATATTCGGGTCGTTACAAATCTACCCCCTTAAAGAAATTTCATCCCCGAAATTTCCAACTAACAGGATAGTCGTGTAACAACTACCCCTGTAACATCCCAAAAACGGGGCTATTTGGAAATAAATTATTTTTCTTATGTATGAACTGCTGTGTCATTATTTATGGAATAATAATGATCAATTTAAGGCTTTGTGTTAGCTCGATTTGGTAGGAAATTTTAGTTTTTAACTTTTAAAAGAAGGGAGCCTTGGTAAGTGGGTGTTATAAGAATAAATGTGGGTAACTTAGCACTAAAAAGCCCTTGGTAAAGTGGCAAAAAGAAGGCCACTTAAGAGCTAGCATGTGACGCCACCAAGGAACAAGGGAGAGCCTTGGTTGAGTCACAAAATCCTCCTTTTGGTTTTTTATTTGACGGCACAAGGGGGAGAGTTTTCTCCTTCAAACTCTTTTATTAGGTGTTATTATCAAAGGATAATAGGAGAGTTTTATTTGCTTAATTATAGTATTAATAAAAGGGATAATGGATGGATTATTAGGAGATTATTATTTGATTAATTCAAGCTATTTTGAATTAAATTAAATAGGTGGCCAAGAGGATTTTTAGGTGTTGTGCGAAATTGAACTCCTTGAGCAAGGAGAGTGGACGGCAAGGGGTACTAGGAGTGCCCAAGTTTCTTTGGTTTCTTTTCCTATTAGCCGAATTCTCCCAAAGGTCTCCCATTTACTATTTTCTCTTCCCCATCCTCTCCAAAACCGAAAGCACATCCCCTAAAACCTTTCTTTTCTTTTCCCAACCTCTTTGGCGAAACTCCACATTCAAATTCCTTTTCTTTATTTCTTTGTTAACCGAACCTCTACTCCTTGTTGCCGAAACTCCAACACCCTTGTCTCTCCATTATTTACCTCTTGCCCGAATATTCAAGCAAGGGTAATCTTCTCTAAACTCGTCTCCAATCGATTCATAAGGTAGGTAGGTATGGCCGAATGCCATCTTTCTTCTCCTCGTGTTTTGTTGATTTCTATTAGGGGATGAGTGCCGATTTCGGCAATGATTAAGTCTTCTAAACAAGTGGTAACCGATTCTGTTAGGTACTCGGGAAGTGAAGCGATCGATTCTGAGTGCCCCGATCTCTAGTATTCGATTTGTGGTATGTAACGGTAAGATCTACTTTAGTTGGTCGGTTGATATTCGTTTTAGCCAGAAGGCTACTAACTTGTTGAGTGCCGATTCATGGAATCAAGCGGTCGGAAGTTGGGTATTGCGGTTGGTGTCCAAAAGTGTGAAGGTGAGATTCGGGTTCACAAGGAACCCTCCCAATAATTTGATTTGGCCGAATAGGCCCTAAGACTAATCCCATAGTTGGCCGAATATAGGTACAGGGAGATCTAGGGTGGCCAACGTTTCTTTTCGGGATTTAGACTTATCATCAACATCAGGTGTGTACATACACACTTGTAATAGTTAATAAAGTGTGTTAAGTGTATGTTATGTGTAAATCTGCTCTATGTAGATATGGCAATAGTACCTTAATGGTACAAGCAAGGATCCTGGTAAGTCTCTATTTGTATGAGATTGATAATAATGCTTTTGGGAAGCATGGATTATTTGATACATGTGATATATGTATGTACTGTTGTTAACTGCTTGACATGGGTTGATGAGAGGAGGGGCGGTGATATCGTCGACGAGCACCGGTGCTTTGGTAGCACTGCGTGACTATATGTCACCGGAGGTTTGGTACCTCCGGAGGTTTGGTACCTCATAGCGACTTGTCCCCCGTGGTTAACACCACCGTGGGTTGGCCCCACTTGAGATATGGGATAAATCGCGGTGATTTGGTATCACACGATGGGTTGGCCCCATCACCCGATTTGTGTCTCACGGACACCGGTGCTTTGGTAGCACATTGTGACTATATGTCACCAAAGTGGTTTGGCACCACCGGTGTTTTGGTAACACATCGTGACTACGGTCACCCGGTGGTTTGGTACCACATGGGGTAGACAAAGGTGTTTGGTTGGCTAGGTTGGGTACACGATACCGCTTAATTAATCTGTTATATGTTGTGTATGAAATGTGGTATTAACCGGGGAAGGGTTACATATCGAGTCTTGGTGACTCACCTTCTCCTTTAACATTTTTCAGTGACTCGTAGATGGCGGTGGAGGAGCCGGTTGGACTCGAGGTGGCCATGCAGTGGATTTAAATTTATAGAACTTTATATTTGCTTATTTTTACTTTGGTTGTAATAAGGCCTCCATAAACTATATTTGTGTTATTTTCTTTTATGTTGGATATTTGCTTAAACTATACTATTAAATTGAATTAAATCACATGTTTTCTTAAGTTAACACGAAAAAGTTTATTCGTGCCATCGGCACACTTGAAACCCAGTATAACAATTGGACTTAATTAATTTTCCAAATTAAATCTAAGGATAGCTTTGGCAGGATAACCGAAAACGAGAAGCTTTCAATAAAAAAAATTAAATAGGTATCGAAATGGTGTTCACAAGGTTTTTCCTCTGTAACAAATCAAATTCGGTCGTAATGTTTGGGCCGGGTTTGGGTTGTTACAGAATTGGTATCAGAGCCCAGTTCAAAGCTCGGCTGTGGGGGCCCAAGGCCCAAAAATGTTTTAATAGGCCTTTTGAATTGTTTTTGGGTTTTAAGCAGCATGGCCCGAGTCTCCGGCACCGATCCACCCAGGTAAGTATATCTAAACCTTTTTGTGAATTATATTCTGTAGAAGGGTAGGAAGCATGGAACGTAGATAGACTTATAGGACTTGAACCCTAGGTTTAGACTACTCAAACACACAAACAAGACATAAGACTTAAAGAACTAAACCAACCTATGACTTAGTCAATGAGCTAGGGTGTGGTAACCCCTGTACGCATGTCTAGGATTGGATCCGGAAGAGCCTGGTATTTAAGCGGTCCTCGTGACTCACCTCCTCTTCGCAGTATCCTACCAGTGCGTAGCTTCGGTTCACCCTAACTCGAAGGCTCGATGGTGTGGTAACCTCTCACATGCGCATGTCTAGAAAGATTCGATGAGAGCTTGGTATTTAAGCGGTCCGCGTGACCCACCTCCTCTTTACTCGAATTTTGCCACAGTGCGTAGCTTTGGTTCACCCCGACACGGGAGGCGCGGTCATGGGCTAAACACAATGATTAAAACCCGAGAAGGAATTAGCCTTGTTTTTGAAATGGAATGAATAACCAGCCCTAATGTTTTCAAAACTTGTCCAATAACTCTCTTAAACCCTAGAACATTACTTTTACAACGTTTTTCTCGGAAAACTTGACTTGTGAAAAATTAAGAAATACCCTTAGGAGTAAAATTACCAAAATGCCCTCGACCCATAAAATATTAATTTGACGGTTTGCTAAAAAAAAAAAAAAAAACTTCAACTATTTTACGAATATTCAATAACTTAGCTTTGGAAATCATCAGCAAAATATTTTGGTTCTGGAAAATTACCAAAATACCCCTGTAGGATAAAAGACGAAAATACCCCTGGGTTAGAAATGGGCAGAAATGTCCGATGAGTGAATAGGTATGGAAAGTATTAAGGAATGGATGCATGGACTTCTTTGTGTGAACTAGGATAGGAAACTGAAACATTGTTTGCTCGAAAGAATCTCTGATTAAACCTCATCCATAAAACTTCTTCGCGAATAATAAAGTGAAACAATGCTAACGCATAAAATTTTTCTTAATCAGATTAAAAGCGCGGTAGATAGAATGAGTTCTAGAGGAGCATGACAAGCATTTACGGATAGTTCTGCAAGTATTGAGGGGGAAGCAGTTATATGCCAAATTCAAGTAAGTGTGAATTTTGGCTTAGGAAGTGGCTTTCTTAGGTCATGTAGTATCACATTTGAAGGAATTAGAGTAGACCCTCGCAAGATTGAAGCAAGATTGGAGTGGAAACCACCTAGGACGGTGGGTGAAATACGGAGTTTTCGGGTTTAGCAGGTACTATCGGAGATTCGTAGAGAAGGATTCTCTCTAATAGCAGCGCAGTTAACTAAGTTGCTAAGGAAAGGTGTCCCATTTGTATGGACGGAGAAGCAAAGCAAGAAAGCTTTGATAAGTTAAGGAAGATTTTGACGGAAGCTCGGTTTTGGTACCACTGAAGGTGAAAGTTATTCACAGTTTATTGTGATGCATCTCACACCGGTTTGGGATGTGTGTTGATGCAGGATGGGAAGGTAGTAGCCTATGCATCTCGTCAATTAAGACCGCATGAGGTTAACTACCCAACTCACGACTTAGAGTTAGCAATGGTCGTCTTCGCTCTCAAGATATGGAGACATTACTGTATGGAGAGAAGTCGATGGTCTACACGGATCACAAAAACTTGAGGTATCTTCTCGACTCGGAAGGATCGAATCGAGACAGCGTCGATGGATTGAACTACTAAAGGACTATGATTGTTCAATCGAGTACCATCCGGTAAGGCTAATGTGGTAGCCGACGCATTGAGCGGAAGGTGGTGACGGACTTAAGAGCAATGTTCGCTTGGTTAAGTGCGTATGATGATGGGAGTCTTTTGGCGTAACTTCAAGTAAAACCGACTTGGATTGAGGAGATTAAAGAAAAGCGAGTTAATGGATGAAGGCTTGAGCTCTAAGAGGTACAAGTTCAAGACGGTGGTTTGGAAGGGTACTGATCTGTCTAGTGATGGAGTGCTTTGTTTTCAGGACGAGTATGTATGCCAAAGGATCTGAGAATTAAGGCGAAAATTCTCCAAGATGCACATAGCAGCCCATACGCTATGCATCCTGGAGGAAGCAAGATGTATGGAGATTTGCGGAAGCTTGAGCTCGTGGCGGGGTTGAAGCGTGAGATAACGGAGTTCGTAGGGGAAGTGTCGACGTGTCGTGCAGGTTAAGGCTGAACATCGGTCACCATCGGGACTACTTCAACCGATAAAGATCCTCAATGGAAATGGGAGAGGATCACCATGGATTTTGTTAGTGGGCTACCTCTTACGCCCACCAAAAAGGATGCGATTTGGGTAATTGTGGATCGCTTTGACTAAATCAGCTCACTTCATGCCGGTAGAGTGGATTACTCACTCCGAAGCTAAGCGAAGCTATATGTGGGTGAAATAGTGAGGTTGCATGGCGTGCCGGTGTCGATTATCTCGGATAGGGATCCCGATTCACGTCAAGGTTTTGGAAAGCGTTGCATCAAGCTTTGGGTACACGGTTAGATTTCGATCGGCTTTCCATCCACAATCGACTGATGATCGGAAAGGGTGATACAGATTTTAGAAGACATGTTAAGAGGCTGTGTCTTGGATTTTAGTGGTAGTTGGGAGGAGTACCTACCATTAGCGGAATTCGCCTATAACAATAGCTATCAAGCGAGTATTCAAATGGCTCCATACGAGGCCCTATATGGGCCGAAAGTGTCGTACTCCTACATGTTGGACGGAGTTGGGAGAAAGACAAGTTCTGGGTCAGGGTGGTAACCGAGACGGAAGACAAGGTCAAGGTGATTCGGTCTCGTCTCAAGGAAGCATCGGATAGGCGGAAGTCTTATGCCGATCTCAAACGCAAGGAAGTGGAGTATCTTTGTGGGAGACAAAGTCTTTCTAAAAGTGTCGCCTTGGAAAAAGGTGTTGAGATTTGGACGGAAAGGAAGTTAAGCCCAAGGTTCATTGGGCCATATCACGTTGTGAAGCGAGTAGGACCAGTGGCTTATCACTAGAGTCGCGGCAGAATCGAGTCGATTCATGACGTATTCCATGTATCAATCTTTGAGGCGGTATCGGTCGAGATCCTTCGCACGTTGTGTGCCAAGAGCGAGATTGAGGTGAACACGGATTTATCTTTTGAGGAAGAACCGGTTGCATTGTAGACCGAGATGTGAAAGTTCTACGTAGGAAGGCGGTGCCTTTAGTGAAAGTGTTATGGCGGAACCACGGAGTGGAAGAAGCTACGTGGGAGCCCGAGGAGGTGATGCGGCAGCAATACCCCATCTCTTTTGATCAAGGAATTTCGAGGACGAAATTTATTTTAAGGGGGTAGAATCTGTAACATCCCAAAACGGGGCTATTTGGAAATAAATTATTTTTCTTATGTATGAATCTTTGTGTCATTATTTATGGAATAATAATGATCAATTTAAGGCTTTGTGTTAGCTCGATTTGGTAGGAAATTTTAGTTTTTAACTTTTAAAAGAAGGGAGCCTTGGTAAGTGGGTGTTATAAGAATAAATGTGGGTAACTTAGCACTAAAAAGCCCTTGGTAAAGTGGCAAAAAGAAGCCCACTTAAGAGCTAGCATGTGACGCCACCAAGGAACAAGGGAGAGCCTTGGTTCGAGTCACAAAATCCTCCTTTTTGGTTTTTTATTTGGACGGCACAAGGGGGGAGAGTTTTTCTCCCTTCAAACTCTTTTATTAGGTGTTATTATCAAAGGATAATAGGAGAGTTTTATTTGCTTAATTATAGTATTAATAAAAGGGATAATGGATGGATTATTAGGAGATTATTATTTGATTAATTCAAGCTATTTTGAATTAAATCAAATAGGTGGCCAAGAGGATTTTTAGGTGTTGTGTCGAAATTGAACTCCTTGAGCAAGGAGAGTGGACTGACAAGGGGTACTAGGGAGTGCCCAAGTTTCTTTGGTTTCTTTTCCTATTAGCCGAATTCTCCCAAAGGTCTCCCATTTACTATTTTCTCTTCCCATCCTCTCCAAAACCGAAAGCACATCCCCTAAAACCTTTCTTTTCTTTTCCCAACCTCTTTGGCCGAAACTCCACATTCAAATTCCCTTTTCTTTATTTCTTTGTTAACCGAACCTCTACTCCTTGTTGCCGAAACTCCAACACCCTTGTCTCTCCATTATTTACCTCTTGCCCGAATATTCAAGCAAGGGTAATCTTCTCTAAACTCGTCTCCAATCGATTCATAAGGTAGGTAGGTATGGCCGAATGCCATCTTTCTTCTCCTCGTGTTTTGTCGATTTCTATTAGGGGATGAGTGCCGATTTCGGCAATGATTAAGTCTTCTAAACAAGTGGTAACCGATTCTGTTAGGTACTGGGAAGTGAAGCGATCGATTCAGGCCCGATCTCTAGTATTCGATTTGTGGTACGTAACGGTAAGATCTACTTTAGTTGGTCGGTTGATATTCGTTTTAGCCGAAGGCTACTAACTTGTTGAGTGTCGATTCATGGAATCGAGCGCATTCGGAAGTTGGGTATTGCGGTTGGTGTCCAAAAGTGTGAAGGTGAGATTTCGGGTTCACAAGGAACCCTCCCAATAATTTGATTTGGCCGAATAGGCCCTAAGACTAATCCCATAGTTGGCCGAATATAGGTACAGGAGATCTAGGGTGGCCAACGTTTCTTTTCGGGATTTAGACTTCTCATCAACATCAGTGTGTACATACACACTTGTAATAGTTAATAAAGTGTGTTAAGTGTATGTTATGTGTAAATCGCTTCTATGTAGATATGGCAATAGTACCTTAATGGTACAAGCAAGGATCCTGGTAAGTCTCTATTTGTATGAGATTGATAATAATGCTTTTGGGAAGCATGGATTATTTGATACATGTGATATATGTATGTCATCGTTGTTAATCGCTTGACATGGGTTGATGAGAGGAGGGGGCGGTGATATCGTCTTCGACGAGCACCGGTGCTTTGGTAGCACATCGTGACTATATGTCACCGGAGGTTTGGTACCTCCAGAGGTTTGGTACCTCATAGCGACTTGTCCCCGTGGTTAACACCACCGTGGGTTGGCCCCACTTGAGATATGGGATAAATGCGCGGTGATTTGGTATCACACGATGGGTTGGCCCCATCACCCGATTTGTGTCTACGGACACGGTGCTTTGGTAGCACATTGTGACTATATGTCACCAGTGGTTTGGCACCACCAGTGTTTTGGTAACACATCGTGACTACGGTCACCAGTGGTTTGGTACCACATGGGGTAGACAAAGGTGTTTGGTTGGCTAGGTTGGGTACACGATACTCTGCTTAATTAACTGTTATATGTTGTGTATGAAATGTGGTATTAACCGGGGGAAGGGTTACATACTGAGTCTTGGTTACTCACCTTCTCCTTTAACATTTTTCAGGTGACTCGTAGATGGCGGTGGAGGAGCCGGTTGGACTCGAGGTGGCCATGCAGTGGATTTAAATTTATAGAACTTTATATTTGCTTATTTTTACTTTGGTTGTAATAAGGCCTCCATAAACTATATTTGTGTTATTTTCTTTTATGTTGGATATTTGCTTAAACTATACTATTAAATTGAATTAAATCACATGTTTTCTTAAGTTAACACGAAAAAGTTTATTCGTGCCATCGGGCACACTTGAAACTGGTATAACAATTGGACTTAATTAATTTTCCAAATTAAATCTAAGGATAGCTTTGGCAGGATAACCGAAAACGAGAAGCTTTCAATAAAAAAAATTAAATAGGTATCGAAATGGTGTTCACAAGGTTTTTCCTCCGTAACAAATCAAATTCGGTCGTAATGTTTGGGCCGGGTTTGGGTTGTTACAACCCCACTACGCTACCGCTGCGTACTTTGATTCTAATATCCCTATCAAAATTTAACTAGAATTTGGAACTCCCTACAGATACTCAAAACATCTAACCATTAAAGCAGGCAGATATCTCATACGCAACCAATTTCTATATCCAAACAGTACATCCAAACCAAACACACACAGAATAAATACCAAAAATACAGTCCAATATCTAAAGAAACCACAGTATTTCTGACTACTACTTTTCAACAACAACAGTTTCAGAAACTTACGGATTCGGCGCCGGAGACTCGGTGTACCACACTTTGAAAAAACAGTCAATACAACATTTCAGAACTTCAAAATTTTTTTTCAAGGCTTTTTGAAACAACACTTTCAGAAATTCAGTTTTGAAAACCCAATCCACAATCGAGTTTTGCAACCTGGCTCTGATACCACTAAATGCAACACCCCAAACCCGGCCTAGAAGTTAGGCCCAAATCTGGCGTGTCACATTGAAGAGTTTTTCGAAAACCATGCTTTCATTAGAAACCCTTCTTAATTTAAAACCTTCTGCCATTTAAAACCTAAGATTTCGTTTGCTTATTTTTGAAACAGGGTTTATTAACAGTCATTCTCTTGTAAAACATTATTATCTCTAAAACCTTGTTGTTGCGGAAGCTTAACGTGTTATCCAAAAAATTGAGTTACGGAAACATAGTGTTTAGAAAACAGTTATCATTTTGGGAGAAATCGGGTTCAACTTTTAGCAGATTTAAATCATAATAAACTAAAAATCCCAAATTAAAAACCAGAATTTAAGAGAGGCCTTATTACAACCCAATAAGAAAACAGTTTAAATAAAGTGGAACAGAATACTAAAACTCAAGATGCTCGTAGTGTGGCCACCTCCGAGTCATCCAATACGTCGAATCGCCTACTGAGGATTACCTGAAACATTTAAAAAGAGGGGGTGAGTTTACGAAAACTCAGTGTGTACAACCCTCATCGGTCATAAAGCATGCATCACATCAATTCGGGCCTAAGCCCATTACAGTAACGGTGGCAATTGGGCTTGGCCCAAAATAGCCTCGATTGGGCCTTAGCCCATAACAAAAGTCACAGACCACATCTATCTGGGCCTAAGCCCATCTCAACAACAGAACAAGTTAATGCAATGCATTAATGCCCATACCAACCCTGCACTCCATCTCCTGTCCAACCCTACACTCCTGTGGGGATTTAATTGACCCACCCATCCCTACACTCCTTATGTAGCACCGATTGCGGCACTAACCAATATTGCAGTCAAGCTGCCAGTATTTATACGGCTTTAAGCCTTCAATAACGGTCTCATAACTGGCACATAGCCATCGGTAACTTTATTATGTTTGGCACATAGCCATCAGCGACGGTAAAATAATCGGCACACAGCCTCGGGTAAATATGATCGTCACAGAGTCGTCAATATATATGTTAGGCACATAGCCACGGGTAAATACGATTGGCACAAAGCCATAATCAAGATGGCACAGAGCCATGTTTAGGTTGGCACAGAGCCATAATCAAATTATGTGGCTTTAAGTCGTCCGTCGGTCCACAGTCGTCATGCGACCCGTGCGACCTTAACATATCAATACTGGATCCACAGTCGTCATGCGACTCGTGCGACCCTATCAGAACTTTCTCCGTATCCATGTCCCAACCCCATGCAATATGTCATGTATGTCATGCTCAATCATTACACGTGTATGCAAAATGGCAATGCTCAGTAACAGTCATTTACACACATATTGAAAACATATAAGCCATATAATCCCAGTCACATCAGTTAAAGCAAAGTCATACATTCACAGTTAGATCAATCATAGTCCTAATCAGTCAGTTACCCGCAAGGGCGAAATAGTCATTTTACCCTAAAAGGGTATTTCGGTAATCCTACCCTACAGGGGTATTTCAATAATTCTATCCCACAGGGGTATTTCGGTAATTCTACCCTATAGGGGTATTTCGGTAATTCTACCCTACAGGGGTATTTCACAAATTAGGGGTATTTTGGTAATTTTATAAATCAAGGGTATTTCGGTAATTTCACAATCCGAGGGTATTTTGGTAATTTTACAAATCGGGGTATTCTGGTAATTTTGCAAATCATGGGTACTTTAGTAATTTTCCAAACTGAGGGTATTTCGAGAATTTTGCAAATTAAGGGTACTTTGGTAATTTCACAAACCGAGGGTATTTCGGTAATTTTGCAAATCGGGGGTATTTTGGTATTTTTCCAAACTGAGGGTATTTCGGTAATTTTGCATATTAGGGGTACTTTGGTAATTTCGCAAACCGAGGGTATTTCAGTTTTTTTGTAAATTAGGGGTATTTCGGTAATTTTCCAAACTGAGGATATTTCAGTAATTTTGTAAACCAAGGGTATTCTAAACAGAGATAACGATGCGAATGGGACTAGGGCCCATTCTCGACCCAAATGGGCCCGCACGCTCGTGCGGCCCATTTAGCACAAATCTAGCCACCAATATTAGATTCACATAGTCCAGTCCAATATCTACTACACAGTCATACAATATATTCATTTGGGCCCACGGGCCCATTGGGCCCGCATGGCCCAAACAGCCTATACCTACAAGAACACTCATGGTGGCCTCAACTATCGCGTCGAAGCTCCCACACGTGCGCTCGCACGCTCGTGTGGCTACCATCGCCGTGTGACCGGTATTTCGGCATTTGCCGCTTACAGTTAGAGTAGTGCGAAATACACACCTGATAGGAAGCTAAAATTAACCCGCGCTCTGAACACTGTTCTGCGCAGAAGCCAACTATGATCGCACCCTTGACCCCCAAGATCAACGAATGATCCAACGCCTAACCCAAACGAGCACGCCACGAAGCGAAGGGATAAGCCAAGAAAGGTGTGCCTACTCTCCTCATGGTTTGCTCTATTTAAAGCCAGCTTCTTGCCTATCCTCATGCTAGCTTTCCGATGTGGGATCCCTCCTTCAGCATAGTTTAAATCCAACACAAACTCTGGCCGTCCAATCCGCAAAATAAATACTCCCTTGCTTGACATGAGATTCGAACCTTTGCCCTCTCCTATGCTCCAGACGCCAGATGCCACCACAAGACAAGCTCCTTTTGTGTCTAAAATCATGCGCAACAAAATATAAGCCTATGGGCCAAAGTCTAAGTTCATTTAAAAGAAAAACAAAAAGAATTTCAAGCGCCAAGACTTGAACCTTGGACCCCTTGCTCCCTCTATGGCGTCACTCCCTTGCTCCCTAAGTGGCGCCACTTTGCCACTTCACCACAACTCCTCTTGTGTCATTTTTCTCCACATTTTATTCTTAAAGCCTACTTACTAACTCCAGGGTTTTATTCACCTAAAACCAAAATTTTTTCCAAGCCCAGGTTTGATCCCGGGACTTCATGGAAGCCCCCTAACCTTCCAAAATCACTCACCTAATAGGTCCAACTTGCATTAATGCCGTTATCTTGTTCTCAAAAATTTTAAACGCTCCCATGGCCAAGGCCTAATAGGCCCAATTCTACTAGGGCCAAATTCGGGTCGTTACAGTCGATCCACACGCCCATAGGGATGACCGTGTGTCACACACGGCCTAGACACACGCCCGTGTAGACAATTCAAGGCTATTTTCCAAGCCATTTAGCCACCCTCACTTGCATACATTCATACACCATCACATACACTTCACATATCATCAATTATAACTCTTGAATTATCACATTTAAACCATAAGACGAAGTCTTCATCCCATACACGAGGGAGAACTATTTTTGTTTTAATTACAATCGACTTAAGCCATCATCTATGGCTATACACAACCTAACCATAAACTCTCTTAGGCCAACACATTTGGCTATATCAACTATGACTTAATCAACTTTAAAAGAAATCCCTATACATGCCATCACTCATAAGGACTTGAAACCTCATACCAAGTGTCCTGCTCGATAGTGTGAAACATCTCCGGCGATCTCCAACCCGAGCTAGCTAAATTAACCTATAAGAGATGAGAAAGAAAGAGGAGTAAGCAATAATGCTTGGTAAGTTCATATGCATATAACAATCAACTATTGATATTCATTGATTATACTCAACCACAAGGTATTATAATGAGTTTTACTCTTAGACTCATGGTTACCTCCTCAATCATTCTTGAAACTTACCCATTCTGTCTCTTACCACATTCTAACCATGCCACAAGCCAAATGTTCATGTTAATTAGCATACATCCCTGCACTTGTCACCACATGACCACATAAAACAACACATCAAACATTCTCAATAAGCCACTCATACTACCAATCACTCAGTGGTTTCGCACCTAGCCCACCAATCATTTATAATTACGGTGGTATCGCACTTAGCCCACCAATAAGAATAATTACGGTGGTATCGCACTTAGCCCACCAAATGATAATATAAGCGATGGTATCGCACACAGCCCATCATTTAATAATTTATAAGGTGGTAACACACATAGCCCACCATTTACAATTTAAGGTGGTATCGTACATAGCCCACCATTATTATACATTCACGGATATTTATCCACATACATTTGTCTAATTCAAATGTTCATCCGGGAACGTCCTCACACATCATCATTATTAATGAGCTTTCCACAATAATCGTTCGCATTCACGCTATGCATTAATAATTATAACTTATGCAACCAAGGTGCATCATATACACATAACCACTATGGGTTCACCATATGCCGAATTCATCTCTAATCAATTCTAACACATACATGTACCTCTCGTGGTACAACCACATTCATTCTCATTTTCAACATACCTGTTGAATCACTCAAAATGCTAAATAATATTCGTGAGTCTCATACACATAAGATCACATTGACATCATACCTATGCCATGTCCTTGACATGATCTTATACAACATCTCACACAGAGGCCATATTCCCATATGGTCTTACACGGAACCTTAATTAACATCATATCATACTATTTGCATTTCCCACTATTCTTAGTCTAAGTTAAGACTTTCATTTCTTGACATCACGTCAAAACATATTTAACGTATACATAGAGAAATAAAAAATCCATACAACATTGAAATATTAAATATTTCATTTAGAGTTGCATAATTTAGCACATGAACTTACCTCGATGTCAAAAAGGGTAGAAAGGGACCTATTTGCCCACATTTCTCTTTTCTCCAGTTCTAGGTCCGAATTTCATTTTCTTTGATCTAGAACAATAATATTTACTCATTCAATCACTTTATACATCATAATACATCATAATCTACACTTAGACAAAAATGACTATTTTACCCTTGTACTTTGGCAAAATTACAATTTTACCCCTAGGCTCGTAAATCACTTTTCATCACATTTTCTTATTAAACAAGCCTAGCTGAACATTTAACCCTCTTACAACTATCCATAATTCCAACTATTTCATGCATTAATGAACAAACTACAACATTTGCATCTTAGTCCAAAGTAGGTGTTTTCATGACAACACCTTTCACAAAAGTTGTTTCTCATCTTCCTAACAATCATTTTCTTCCATAAAAACTCAGCAACCAACATAAACTCTCTCATGGCAAGTCCCTAGACTCTCAACCATATTGCAAATTAGTCCTCTCATTAGCTAGCTTAAGCTTTGGGGACTCCAAAAGTACAAAAATTATCAACTAAAACCATCAAAATCACTTACTTGTAGAGAAGATGAGTTACTGATATTTTGAGCTTCAAGAACCCCCATTCTTGCTTGTATTTTTGGTGGGAGAAGAGAAGAAAATAAAAAGATGATTGCCTTTTTCTTATTTCATCTTATTTTATTCATTTAGTCAACAAAAGTCACCAACTCTTGTCAAATTTTTAATTCCTTGTCCCCTTGACCGTCCATCTCTCTTAGGAAGGTGTAATTGCACTTTAAAGACCTCAAATTTACATTCTATAGCTATTTGGCACCTCTAGCAAATAAAATAGAACTTTCGCACTTTATGCAATTTAGTCCTATTTCACGATTAGGCATGAAATCGTTAAAATTAAGGCACCAAAATTTCCATGCATCCTTATAAACATGTTATAACACATAAAATAACATGAAAATAATTTTCTCTAACCTCGGATTAGTGATCCCAAGATCACTGTTCCGACTAGCCCCTAAATCGGGCTGTTACAGGCCAAGGTTGAAGAAGATGGACAAGATTTTGGCTTTATTTTCCCTTTTAATTCTTTTATTAACCAAGTGAAAAAAATGCCCTTAAGGCCCTTTCTTTAGATTTTTCCTTCCCATGTCCATTTTTGTCCATCTTAACATTTAATGGTCTAATTGCTAAATAAGGACCTCTAGTAATTTTTGTAATTCTATTTCATACTTAAATCTTCTAGAATCTCATATTTTCTAATCTTTGCAATTTAGTCCTAATGGACAAATTGATCAGTAATAAATAAAATTTCCTTATGAAATTTTCACATGATCATTTAACCACATCATAAGCCTTATAAAAATTCGTAAAACTCATATTTCTACTTCGAATTTATGGTCTCGCAACCACTATTCTGACTAGGCCCTAAATCGGGCTATTACATGACCTACTTCGAATAGGGGCAGTGAAGGACACAGTCGAGACACACGCCCGTGTGCTCACCCGTGTGGACAATTATAGGCCATTTACAAGGCCAAATTGCTACCCAATTTGAGTCATCCCTATATGTTCAATTCCAACATCTAATTACATACAAATCATTCACCATATCAAATACCAAATCAAGCATGAAGCATACCATTTCTATTTCACCAAAGCATACCATAATGGCCATTCACACAAGACCATATATATACCTCATATACACCATTTTCACATAGCAAAACATATACCAAAATCAATCCAAAGTCTTGTCCATTTTCAAGCCATATCACATGGCAAGATTTATACATCTTAAAACATTCCACAACTTCAGTAGCCTATACATGCCATATACCATATATATATACAACTTTCAAAAGGTACCAAATATAGATGTCCGATAGTGTGATTGAGTCTCTGGCGATCCCCGGATCCAAGCTAGCTTTAAATACCACTGTAAAATAGAGAAAGACTTCACACAGTAAGCTTTAAAGCTTAGTAAGTTCGTAATATAACACAATTAACTCAACAATTCAAATTCAATATGCAAAATTAACTAACATTTAGTTCCATTCACATTACTACTCAATCTCATCCATGGCTTTTACTCACTTTCATACCATATCTATAGGTTCATACATAAGCATTTATAATGCTACTAAATCCAATTCTTTTCATCATTCATTCACATAATCTTCCATCTATCTCATACACAATATCATCAACCACTTAGGTTCTGTACATACCTGTACCATCACGTATTTATCTATCACATTTACCACTTCAATGCTCGATGCCATAATTCATTCGATCCTCTTTTAATGTTAGATGAACTCGCACACTTAGTGCCAAATAATTAGCCGAAACTTTAGTAATATCGCACACTTAGTGCCATCACATTAAACCGAATTTGTCTCGGTATCGCACATGTAGTGCTAAATAATACAACCAAAGCTTTCTTTATCTCGCACACTTAGTGCCATTCATCACTATAAAGATTCTATTTACGCACACTTAGTGCCACATATCTTCGAACTCACATTTCACATTACCAAACTCCATAATCACATTTCCATTCATTTCATCACATGTGAACATTATTTAAACAATTCGTATTATACACGAACTTACCTCGGACGTAGAAACAACGATACTAGTTGATCAATCGAGCACTTTGTTCTTGCCTCGATCTAAGCCCGAATTTCTCTTTTCTTGATCTATATAATATCAAATTCAACTCATTCAATCTCATCTTCATCCAAAACAATTCACAAACACATAGTTAGGGCATTTTCACTTTAGCCCTCATAATTCCACATTTTGACATTTTAATCCCTATTTCACAATTACACAAAATACACATAATTTACTCACACCCAAGCGTGGCCGAATTTCATACTAGTCCCTAGCAGCCCATATCTTTCATTTATTTCCCATTTTAACCCTTCAAAGTTTCATTTTCACAAATTAGCCCATAATAATCAATTTCATCAAAAATCCCAATACAAAACATATTTATCATTCATCAAGCTTTCATATTTATCAACACAAAGCTCACATACTCATCAATGGAACATCTCAAAATCATCATTAATTTCATGAATTAAAGCATGGGCTTAAGAGAACACGAAGCAACGATCACAAAAACATAGAAATTATAAAAAATGGATAAAAAACACATACCCGATTGATGCTTAGACAATGGTCGAATATTTGAGAACTCAAACCCTTATTTCTTTCTTCAATTTCAGCAAATATGATGAACACAAACACTTAATGGATGTTTTGTTTTATTAAACAACATTAAGTTACATTTTACTATTTTACCCTTATTGTTTTCATTATAAATTCCACTAACTATTGTCCATACTTGTCCATTCATTAAACCAATGGTCCATTCACAACATAAGGACCTCACATTTAATAAACCATGGCAATTTAGCACTTTTAACTACTAGCACACAGCTTTTGCATTTCACGCAATTAGGTCCTTTTTCACAAATCGGCACACAAACGATAAAATTTTCATACAAAACTTTCACACATACTTTATCACATGCCATAAACATAAAAAATAATATTAAAATATTTCTCTGACCTCAGATTTGTGGTCCCGAAACCACTGTTCCGACTAGGGTCTAAACTGGGCTGTTACACGATAGTCAGCTCAGAAGTTGGTACCATCGCTGAGCAAAACAAAAGATAAGAAGCAAGTGACTTGGATTTAGTCACGAGCCATCACAAGCCATGTAACACCCCTAACCCGTATCCGTCGCCGGAATAGGGTTAAAAGGCATTACCGATCAAATCATAACATTTAACCCTCATTGTTCATACATCATTAAAACATAATCAATCAATATTATTAAGTCCCTTCATATGGTCTACGAGACCTTAAACATGCATTGGGAAGAGGTTGGGACTAAACCGAGCACATACGAAAATTTTCCAAAAACTTAACATTTTTCAAGCTACAGAGGTCACACGCCCGTGTGGGTAGGCCGTGTGAGGCTCAAACACACCCGTGTGTCCAAGCCGTGGCAAAAGAAGGCATACATACTGGCTTGTCCACACGGCCGAGGACACGCCCGTGTGCTTCACCCGTGGTCGACACTGACTTATTTCACACGGCCAATCACACGCCCGTGTGTCTAGCCCGTGTATGAGTCTAACTTGTTTCAATTTGAAAACTTAAGAGACACGGTCGAGCCACACGCCCGTGTGCTCAACCGTGTGGGCAATTATAGGCCATTTGCAAGGCCAATTTGCCACCCACACTTTGGGTCACACCTACAGGCATCAAATCATATAATTTCATACCCCAAATAGCATTCAAACATACTAAAACATGGCATAGTTTAAACTCATATCATCACCATTCAATTCACATTCAAATTCTACTCAAACATATCAATCCAAATTATCAAATTCACATCCTAATCATGTAATCCATACATCATTTAATTCTTACCAATTCATAGCATGAAATATATGACCTCCACCCATATAAACACATTATAACCATCATTCCCACATATCCAAAACATATACTAAGATCATTCATCTATCAAGCCATATCACATGGCAAGATATATATATACATCTCAAAACATCTCATAATCACTAGCCCATACATGCCATATACTAAATATACAACTTCCATAAGTACCAAAATAGATAGCTGATAGTGTGATTGAGTCGCTGACGGTCCCCGGATCTGAGCTAGCTTTAATGACACTGTAAACAGAGAAACACTTCACACAGTAAGCTTAAAAGCTTAGTAAGTTCGTCATATAATACATTTAACTTAACCATTCGAATTCAATATACAAAATAAACTATCACATGGCTAAATTCACAATGATATACAATCACATTCATAGTCATTACTCACATAATCATCCTTTATCCTTATATGATATCATCAACCACATAGGTTTCGTACATACCTGCGTCAACACTTAGTTAACGATCACTTTTGCTAATCAATGCTCAATACCACATTTCGTCCAATCTTCATTAACTATTCGATTTACTCGCACACTTAGTGCTAATTCTATAGCTGAAGGTATAATATCATTGCACACTTAGTGCCTTTATATTAAACCGAATTTAACTCGGTATCGCACACACAGTGCCAATCAATATAGTCGATGCTTTCTTTATTTCGCACACACAGTGCCATTCACCACCGTATCAATTCTATTTCGCACACTTAGTGCCACATCTTTTCAAATCCACATAAAGCATTACTAATTCATCAACCACATATTCATTTATCTCATAACACATGAATATGATTTAAACAATTTGTATTATACACGAGCTTACCTCGGACGTAGAAACACGATATAAGTCGATCAATCGAGCACTTTGTCTTTGCCTCGATCTCGATCCAAATCTCTCTTTTCTTGATCTATATAATATTAAACTAAACTCATTCAATCACCAATTCATTCAATTTAATCCAAACACACATATTTAGGGCATTTTACAAATTAGTCCTCACATTTTCACATTTTGACATTTTAGTCCCTATTTCATAAAATCACAAAATACCCAAAATTTCCATTTACCCATGCTTAGCCGAATTTTCCCCTAGCTCATACAAGCCCACATATTTCATTTATTTCACATTTTAGTCCTTCAATTTCTCATTTTCACAATTTAGCCCAAAATAGTCAAATTCATCAAAAATTCAAAGACAAAATATGTTAATCTATCACATATCTTTCATATTTCATCATCAACTATTACAAAAATCAAGCATTCATCAATGGAACATCTCAAAATCTTCATCAAATTCTAAAATTAAAGCATGGGCTTGATAGAACACAAAGCAACGATCACAAAAACGTAAGAATCACTAAAAACCGAGCTCAAAACATACCTTGATTGAACTATGAATGTGCCGAAATCATGGAAGCTTCAAACCCTTATTCTCTTTCTCAATTTCAGTGGAAGATGAACACTAATGCCACTAGTTCATGTTTTATTATAATTAATATTAACTAAAAATTCATTTTACCATTTTACCCTTAATTAATAAACCATTTAACCATCAAACATTAGACCATTTATGTCCATTCCCACTATCAATGGTCTATTATCAACATAAGGACCTTTCATTTAATAAGCCATGACATTTAAGCACTTTAACAACTAGCACACAGCTTTTGCATTTTATGCGATTAAGTCCTTTTTGCAAATTGAGCACACAAACTATAAAATTTTCACACATACTTTATCACATATTATAAACACAGAAAATGATATTAATATATTTTTCCAACCTCAGATTTGTGGTCTCAAAACCACTATTCCGACTAGGGTCTAAACCGGGTTGTTACAACCCTCCCCCCTTAGGGATTTTCATCCCCGAAAATCTTACCAATAAATAGATTCAGATATTGTTCTCTCATAACATCTTCAGACTCCTACGTAGCCTCTTCAACTCTGTGTTTCTGCCACAATACTTTCACTAAATAAATTCTCTTATTTCTCAACTCTTTGATCTCGTGAGCAAGAATTTTAATCGGTTCTTCATTTTACGATAAATCTGACTGAATCTCAACCTCAGTAGGAGCAATCACATGCGATGGATCAGATCTGTATCGTCGAAGCATCGATACGTGAAATACATTATGAATCTTCTCTAACTCAGGTGGCAACAACAATCTATAAGCAACCGGCCCAATACGTTCGATAATCTCATACGGCCCGATGAACCTCGGACTCAATTTGCCTTTTCTGCCGAATCGAAGTATTTTCTTCCACGGAGACACTTTCAAAAACACTTTATCACCAATCTCAAATTCAATATCTTTTCGTTTCAAATTTGCATAAGACTTCTGACGATCTGATGCGGCTTTCAAACTGTCACGAATCACTTTCACTTTCTGTTCAGTCTCTTTTATCAAATCGACCCTGTGAATCTTATTTTCACTAAGCTCAGTCCAATACAATGGAGTTCTGTATTTACGACCGTAAAGAGCCTCATATGGTGCCATTTTAATGCTAGATTGAAAACTATTATTGTACGCGAATTCAATCAATGACAGATGCTTTTCCCATGTACTTTCAAACTCAAGAATACAACATCTCAACATATCCTCGAGAATCTGAATGATTCGTTCAGATTGACCATCTGTTTGCGGATGAAATGCAGTACTGAAATGCAGCTTCGTACCTAGAGCCTCTTGTAATTTCTTCCAAAACCACGAAGTAAACCTTGAATCTCTATCAGACACAATGGATAATGGTATCCCGTGCAATCTCACAATATCAGAAATATAAAATTTGGCTAATTTATCAAGCGAATAATCTATTCTCGCCGAAATAAAATGAGTTGATGTCGTTAATCTGTCAACTATCACCCAGATTGCATCTTTCTTTCTCGGAGATAAAGGCAATCCCTACACAAAGTCCATTGTGATTCTCTCTCATTTCCACTCAGGAATAATGATTGGTTGTAACAAACCAGATGGAACCTGATGTTCAGCTTTAACTTGCTGACAAACTAAACATCTCGAAACAAACTTTGAAATATCTCGTTTCATACCATGCCACCAATAAAACTGTTTCAGATCATTATACATTTTCGTACTTCCCGGATGAACAGACATACGACTATTATGAGCTTCGTTCAAAATCAACTGGATCAACTTTGAATTTCTTGGAATACAAATCCAGTCTCGAAATCTCAAACAACAATCATCATCAACTTGAAATTCGGAATCAGAATTCAAACCAAACTGAGCTTGTTTTGCCATCATCTCAGCATCACTTTTCTGGGCATCACAAATCTGACGTATAAACATTGGCCTCACTTTCAACTCAGCCAAAACCGAACCATCACCGCACAGATCTATCTGAGTACTCATTGCTCGTAAAGCAAATAAAGACTTTCGGCTCAAAGCGTCAGTAACCACGTTAGCTTTTCCCGGATGATAATCAATTACTAATTCATAGTTTTTAGTAATTCTAACCATCTTCGCTGTCTCAAATTCAATTCTTTTTAAGTCATCAAATATTTCAAGCTCTTATGATCAGTATAAATGTGACACTTCTCTCCAAATAAGTAGTGACGCCAAATCTTCAATGCAAATACAATAGCGGCTAATTCAAGATCGGGCGTCGGATAGTTCTTTTCATGCGGTTTTAACTGTCTCGAAGCATAAGCTATAACTTTGCCTTCTTGCATCAACACACAGCCTAAACCATTCAACGATGCATCACTGTAAACTATGAATTCTTTACCCGATTCAAGTTGAACTAACACTGGTGCTTCTGTCAATAATGCTTTCAACTGTTCAAAACTCTGCTGACACTTTTTTGACCACTCAAACTTAACATCTTTCTGCAGCAATTTCGTCAACGGAGTTGCAATCATCGAGAAGCCTTTTACAAACCTTCTATAATATCCCGCTAGTCCTAGAAAACTACGGACTTCAGACACATTTCTCGGAGGTTTCCAATCTAAAATTGCTGAAATTTTATTCAGATCAACTCGTATTCCCGCAGCTGACACTATATGTCCCAGAAAACTAACTTTGTGCAACCAGAACTCACATTTACTAAAATTCGCATACAATTGCTTCTCACGCAGAGTCTGTAACACGATTCTCAAATGCTCGGCATGTTGCATCTCATCACAAGAATAAATCAAAATATCGTCAATAAACACAACGACAAATCGATCCAAATACGGTCTAAATATCTGGTTCATCAAATCCATAAATACTGCAGGAGCATTTGTTAGTCCGAAAGGCATAACTAAAAATTCATAATGTCCGTACCTCGTTCTGAAAGTAGTTTTCGGTACATCAGATTCTTTAACTCTCAACTGATAATATCCCGATCTCAAATCTATTTTCGAAAACATTGTAGCTCCTTTTAGCTGATCAAACAAATCATCAATATGTGGCAAAGGATATTTATTCTTTATAGTCACCTTGTTGAGTAGTCTATAGTCAATGCACATTCTCATAGTTCCATCTTGCTTTTTCACAAACAAAACTGGTGCACCCCAGGGCGAGAAACTCGGTCGTACAAATCCTCTATCTGTCAACTCTTGCAACTTAGACTTCAATTCTTTCAATTTTGTCGGAGCCATTCTATACGGAGCTATTGAGATAGGAGTCGTCCCCGGCATTAAGTTAATACCAAACTCAACTTCTCGTATCGGAGGTAATCCTGGTAGTTCTTCAGGAAACACGTCAGGGAATTCACAAACCACAGGCACAGATTCAACTTTCTTTTCTTTCACTTTTGTATCTATCACGTATGCAAGATAAGCTTCATATCCCATTTTCACATAATTCAAAGCTTTCATTAAAGATATTACAGCCGGTAACCCATTCAAATCATTGGATTCAATTCGAACTATCTCGCCATTCTGACTTCTCAAATCAATACTCTTCCGTTTGCAATTCACAATAGCATTACGCAACGTTAACCAATCCATACCCAGGATTATATCAAATTTATCAAAGGGTAGCAACATTAAATTAGCCGGAAAAAAAATATCCCGAAACATCAACGGACAATTCTTGCACACTTTATCAACCAGAACACACTTGCCTAAGGGGTTCGATACTCTAATTACAAACTCAGTAGACTCAACAGGTAGAGTCTTACTAGATACTAAGTTCATACACACATATGAAAGAGTAGATCCTGGATCTATTAATGCAATCACATTAGTATCGAAAAGAGTAAAAGTACCAGTTATGACATCCAGAGATGACGCTTCCTCTCGAGCGCGAATAACGTAAGCTCGGGCAGGTGCTCTCGCCTCAGATCTCACAGCTGTATCTGTTGTTCCTCTCTGACTACCACTCACATTTCTAGTGTTTCTGAGTGGTCTACCCCTAGTTGTCGTGTTACTCGGCCTCACACTCTGAACATTATCTTTCTCAGCTAACCCTAGGCAATCCCGAATAAAGTGATCTCGTGATCCACATTTGTAGCAAGCTCTATTATTATACTTTCACCAGCATTCTCCGATATGACGTCTTCCACACTGTCTACACTCAGGCTTATTACTTCTGACACTGCCAACACTTGATTCCATTGGAGTTTGAGTTTTAGAACCAGTATTTTATTTTACACGATCTTTACTTGAATGTCTAAATGAAACATTTGAGCGATTAGTTGCATCTTTGAATCTCTTTGACGAAGAATGATACGACTTACTCATCGACCTTTTTCTTTCATCTCTAGCTTCTGAATCCGCTTTCTTCTTTTCTTTACTAAGCTTTTCGGCTTTGCAGGCTCTTTCAACCAATATTATAAACTCATTCAAATCAAGTATTCCAACCAACAGTTTAATGTCTTCATTCAAACCTTCGACAAATCGTTTACACATAGTAGTTTATGTCGAAACACACTCTCGTGCGTACTGGCTCAATCTAACAAATTCCCTTCATATTCTGTAACAGTCATACGGCCCTGTTTCAGCTCAAGGAACTCTTTACGTTTCTGATCTATAAACCGTTGACTGATGTATTTCTTCCGGAATTCAACTTGAAAGAAATCCCAGGTGATTCGTTCTCTCGGAACCACAGATGTAAATGTTTTCCACCAATGATATGCCGTATCTCTCAACAATGAAATAACACATTTTAAGCATTCATCAGGAGTACATGAAAATTCATCAAACACTCTTACGGTATTCTTAAGCCAGAATTCAGCTCCATCAGCATCATCATCAACTGTGGCTCTAAACTCTTCGGCCCCGTACTTTCGAATTTTATCCACAGGAGGCTTACTCAATCGGATCGGATCTGAAACTTGTGGCACTACAGGAACTTACGGGGGTGGAGGTTGTTGAGCAGCCGGATTCGTTCGAACGAACTCCGTAAACCACTCACTCATCATTTGGAAGAAGGCTTTCTTTGCCTCTCCCTCGTGACTACTAGCTACTGGCCTAGATTCAGCCGACGTTGTCCCTTGAGCGGGAGCAGGCGCATTACTCTCAACATCATCAAGTACTTCTCGATCGGGATCAATTTTCTATATAAAAACACATTTTTAAATGTCAGGAATCATCACACTATCGCAAATATATATATATGGCATGTATAGCTAGACTCTCACATGCTACGTTAGTCCTAGAAACCACAAACCGTAGCTCTGATACCCATAAAATGTAACACCCCTAACCCGTATCCGTCGCCGAACTAGGGTTACGAGGTATTACCGATCCAATCGTAATCTTTAACTTCATAGTTTATACAACATTGAACCATAATCAATCAACTTCATTAAGTCCCTTCATATGGTCTACGAGACCTTAAACATGCATTGGGAAGAGGTAGGGACTAAACTGAGCACATACGAAATTTTTCCAAAAACTTAACATTTTTCAAGCTACAGAGGTTACACGCCCGTGTGGGTAGGCCGTGTGCCTCACACGGCCTCAGACACACCCCTGTGTCCAAGCCATGGTAAAACAGGGCATACATACTGACTTGTCCACATGGCCGAGGACACGCCCGTGTGCTTCACCCGTGGTCGACACTGACTTATTTCACATAGCCAGTCACACGTCCGTGTGTCTAGCCCGTGTACGAGTCTGACTTATTTCAATTTGAAAACTTAAGAGACACGGTCGAGCCACACGCCCGTGTGCTCAACCGTGTGGGCAATTATAGGCCATTTGCAAGTCCAATTTGCCACCCACACTTTAGGTCACACCTACAAGCATCAAATCATATAATTTCATACCCCAAATAGCATTCAAACATACTAAAACATGGCATAGTTTAAACTTATATCATCACCATTCAATTCACATTCAAATTCTACTCAAACATATCAATCCAAATTATCAAATTCACATCCGAATCATGTAATCCATACATCATTTAATTCTTACTAATTCATAGCATGAAATATACTACCTCCATCCACTAAAACATATCATAAAGGTCATTCACAAAAAGTCACATAAACACATTATAACCATCATTCTCACATATCCAAAGCATATACCAAGATCATTTATCTATCAAGCCATATCACATGGAAAGATATATATATATATATATATATACATCTCAAAATATCTCATAATCACTAGCCTATACATGCCATATACTAAATATACAACTTCCATAAGTACCAAAATAGATAGCCGATAGTGTGATTGAGTCGTTGGCGATCCCCGGATCCGAGCTAGCTTTAATGACACGATAAAACAGAGAAACACTTCACACAGTAAGCTTAAAAGCTTAGTAAGTTCGTCATATAATACATTTAACTTAACCATTCGAATTCAATATACAAAATAAACTATCACATGGTTAAATTCACAATGATATACAATCACATTCATAGTCATTACTCAAATAATCATCCTTTATCCTTATACGATATCATCAACCACATAGGTTTCATACATACCTGCATCAACACTTAGTTAAAGATCACTTTTGCTAATCAATGCTCAATACCACATTTCGTCCAATCTTCATTAACCATTCGATTTACTCGCACACTTATTGCCAATTCTATAGCCGAAGCTATAATATCATCACACACTTAGTGCCTTTATATTAAACTGAATTTAACTCGGGATCGCAGACACAGTGCCAATCAATATAGTCGATGCTTTCTTTATTTCGCACACACAGTGCCATTCACCACCGTATCAATTCTATTTTGCACACTTAGTGCCACATCTTTTCAAATCCACATAAAGCATTACTAATTCATCAACCACATATTCATTCATTTCATAACACATGAATATGATTTAAACAATTTGTATTATACAAGAGCTTACCTCGGACGTAGAAACACGATATAAGTCGGTCAATCGAGCACTTTGTCTTTGCCTCGATCTCGATCCAAATCTCTCTTTTCTTGATCTATATAATATTAAACTAAACTCATTCAATCACCAATTCATTCAATTTAATCCAAACACACATATTTAGGGCATTTTACAAATTAGCCCTCACATTTTCAAATTTGACATTTTAGTCCCTATTTCATAAGATCACAAAATACCCAAAATTTCCATTTACCCATGCTTAGCCGAGTTTTCCCCTAGCTCATACAAGCCCAAATATTTCATTTATTTCACATTTTAGTCCTTCAATTTCTCATTTTCACAATTTAGCCCAAAATAGTCAAATCCATCAAAAAATCAAAGATAAAATATGTTAATCTATCACATATCTTTCATATTTCATCATCAACTATTAAAAAACTCAAGCACTCATCAATGGAACTTCTCAAAATCTTCATCAAATTCTAAAATTAAAGCATGGGCTTGATAGAACACAAAGCAAAGATCACAAAAACGTAAAAATCACTAAAAAATCGAGCTCAAAACATACCTTGATTGAACTATGAATGTGCCAAAATCATGGAAGCTTCAAACCCTTATTTTCTTTCTCAATTTCGGTGGAAGATGAACACTAATGCCACTAGTTCATGTTTTATTATAATTAATATTAACTAAAAATTCATTTTACCATTTTACCCTTAATTAATAAACCATTTAACCATCAAACATTAGACCATTTATGTCCATTCCCACTACCAATGGTCTATTATCAACATAATGACCGTTCATTTAATAAGCCATGACATTTAAGCACTTTAACAACTAGCACACAACTTTTGCATTTTATGCGATTAAGTCCTTTTTGCAAATTGAGCATACAAACTATAAAATTTTCACACAGAATTTTCACACATACTTTATCTCATATTATAAACACAGAAAATAATATTAAAATATTTTTCTGACCTCAGATTTGTGGTCTCGAAACCACTGTTCCGACTAGGGTCTAAATCAGGCTGTTACAAGCCATCACGCGACATAAGACCTGGTGTGTCGCGACATCACCTCTGTATAGGAAATAATCACGAACCAGGGGCATCTTGGTCCGCACAATCAAACATTAAGCACGAGATGGCAATTGACCTAGAGTTAAGGGCGACGACTACTCTAAAGTCTATAAATAGGCTCATTTAACACATGTTATAGATAACTTTCGTATTGTATAATTTTCGTCTTAGATTTAGTCTTTAGTTTTTCTCTTTTCTTAGGCTTAGGCTTACTCCAGTTTTTTTCTTTGTTTTGTGGAAGAAATCAGATTTGGGAAACATAATCAAACTCTTTGAGGATTTTTCATTTAGTTCTAATACTAATCAGGCTTCTTTTAAACTTTATACTCTTGAATTATTATCTACTCTTTCTATCAAGTTTATATTGTTTATGAGATCCATGAGGAACTAATCCTTTTGTGAGGGATTAGCGAGTGGAGGATGATTAATTAATTTTTTTTGTAGGGTTCTCTTAGCAGATCAACTGTTTAGGAAAGAAAGAACCTAAACCCTAGGCTTGACAAGCCTAGGAAGTCATTAAGGTGAGAATTAACCCAAATTTTGTATAGCCTATTTGTGAACACCTTAACCCTGAATCGGTCTGGACTGTGAGGTTGAGAGATAAGTAGTTGTCGCTGACTCGTTATTTTAGTGGAAGATCGGAAGATCCTACTGGATATCGACTAGTTGATTGAGCAAGAAAAACCAAAGCAACAATTGGTTATGATTATTGAAGCAAGCTAATCACCCATATTTAGATTTGATACATTCTATTATTTGATTTCTCGTGATTTGTTTTTCTTTTCTTTCTTTTATTATTAGTATAGATCACAAAAACATTTCTTTTTATTTCATCATAATATAATTCATTTAAAGTACTAATTAGATCTATTTATGCTTGGGTTAGAATTAATTTAGTGCTCGCCTCCCTTGGGTACGATCTTCAGAGTACTCATCCACTCCGTTGTAACTATATTACAACCTAACCATATACTTGCGGCTACTGTCTTTTCATATATTTTTTGCAGGAGTTCTACTCTGGGCGTCGGTAAGTCCGAAGGATGTCATCTTCCCCTCTTCATCTTTTCCCTTTCAAAATTCCTACTTCTGTTTTTAAGGATCGTTTCCATTTTGTAGGCCTTAGCTATCATTGCTGTAAAATTTTTACATTCAGAACCTACCACTAATGCACGAATTTCATCCCTTAGTCCCCACTCAAATTTATCACACATTTCCTTTTCTGTATGAAACATGTTTTCGCATAGTGGCTAAGTCTCAGTAATTCTCGTTCATACTCCATAACAGTCATCCTACATTGTCTCAAATACAGAAATTCCTTATTCATTTTCTCCACATACATCTGGTTCACATATCTTTCCCTAAACTTTTCAAGAAAGAAGTCCCAGTCAATCATTTCTTCAGGAGACACACTAACCAAGGTTTCCTAACTTTGATAGGTTTCCCCTTCTAATAATGATATAGCACACAAAAGGCTATCCTCAGGAATAAATTTCAATTCTTTTATCACTTTACAGAAACAAGATAACCACTGCTCAACCATAGTGGGATCATCACATTTATCATGAAGAAACTCTTTGGCACCCCTTTTTCTAATCTCTCACAGGATCAACTTTGGATGAAGTCACAATAGGTACCTGTAGAGGAGGTTGTGCTGGGCGAACCACTTCAGACTGTGGTTGTTAAGGTTGTTGTGGATGGGGCTCTTGAGTGTTTACCATGAACTGATCAAATAGTTGTGTCAGCATCATGAAAAACGCATTCCTAAAGGCATTCCATGCATTACCCATATTGCTGTCAAGGGCTTGTTCTTGTGCAGGCATATGACTCTTTATTTCTTCTCCAGTAGCTTCTTTAGATCCGTCAGACATTTTCTTTAATCACTACAAAAGAAAATTTAACTTAGTTCAAACATTAAGGACTAAGCCAGAGGCATACTATGCATGATGGGGTGCGATACAACCTTTGGTTTTTCAAGAATCAGCTAAACCTTGGATCTGATACAAACTTGTAGCACGCCAAACTTGGTCCCTTAGAAGGATCCAAGTATGATGTGTCACTACTTATAAATCATCTATCTTTAAAACTGTTTCTGGAGTAAACTTTATAAAACTGCAGTGTTTGAATTAAACCTTTAATAAAATATGGTAAATAAAGTATAAGCCAAATGGCATACAAATTTCAATAAGATACTTTTATCATTCGAAATGTAATACTTTAAAACCATTCCATAATCTTAAATGAAGCTTCACTAAAACATAGTTTATCAACAGGAGTTTTATGTATATATCATTCTCAAAATACAATCAGATGTTAACCCTATATGTCATGCATAGTACAAATAAGTAGATATCTCACAGCAGCAGATGTCCTCTTGTGTAGTCCTTCGGAAAACTCTCCTTTATACAATAGGCCTAAGAAGGAAACGATAACAAGGCAAATTCAAAAGACCTTAGTGAGTTCCAAAGAGATCCTCAGGAACAATGTTATCTACTTAATTATATTCTTAATAATACTTTCACATATTACCATAAAGTACGCCCAATGGAGTATACAGAACTCAGATTGATTCGATACGCCAATGGTGTAACACCCCTTACCCGTATTCGACGCCGGAACCGGGTACGAGGTATTACCATACTTATACACCAACAATTATGCAATACCAAGACATAACTTTCTGCTCCAAATTAAAACATTTCATAATGCCTCTTAAACAAGCCTACGAGGCTTAAATCACACTTTAAGAATGGTTTGGGATCAAATCAAACCCTTTTGAAGCTCTCTAGAAAAACTTAGAAAATTTTCACTAAACAATCCACACGCTCGTATGGAAGAATGGACACGCCCGTGTGGCATGTCACATGCCCGTGTTCCACTCCCGTGTGGAATTAATTTTCAATTTGAACCTACAAGAGTTTTCACACGGCCGGTCACACGCCCGTGTCCCTGGCCCGCATCCCTCACCCAGCCTCGAAATGTTCGTGTCTTAGCCCGTGTGCCAAAACCTTGGCATTCTGTTTCTGACGTCATCACCCCATAAATGTCACACGGCCTAGGCACACGCCCGTGTCCTTCGACCGTGTGGCGAATTAAATTCTTAATTTCAGGTTCAGACTTCACACGACCTGGGCACACGCCCATGTCTTTGGCCATGCCTTTCACACGGCTGAGACACACGGTCGTGTCTCTGCCCGTGTGTTTACTACGGAGCATACTGACTTGTAAACCTAGCATGCAAAGGAACACAGGCCTAACTACACGCCCATGAGGTTGACCGTGTGTCACGCACAGCCTAGACACACGCCCGTGTGTCTACCCGTGTGGACAAGAACAAGGCTATTTGCCAAGCTCATTCCATCACCCTAACTCATACAAGCATGATTCACATCAAACCTTCAACCCATTCATGCATAATTAAACCAAGTAAATCATCATACTACTTGCACAACCATGAATAACCTCGTCTTTTCATAGATTAGTAAGAAAGAGCCACCAACTATGGCCTTATACAAAAGTGTTCATCTTTGAATGAGCCAACACATTTGGCCAAAACAATATGACATTCAACTAAGTCTAGACCCTATACATGCCATACTCAAAATGCTAAATCTAACTATACCAAGATGTGTTGATAGTGTGGGTGATCCTCTGATTATCTTCGTATCCCGAGCTGGCTCTTTGACACTATAAAACAAGGGAAAAGAGAAGGGAGTAAGTTTTAAGCTTAGTAAGTATATATGTAAACAATAAGCATCATGCCATATGCTAATCAACCAAAAGCATTACATGCTATGTAAGAACAATTCACATTTTCATAATCATGCTTACTCATCTCAACTCTTACCACATCCCAACCATAAATCATACACATTGCTCACATTTATTTGTGCTTATGCCCTGCACTTATCACCACAAAGCCACATGAAATGGTTACTTAAACAAGTTTCTCGATGAACCCTTCGGAATACTACAAGATACCCAGTGGTTTTGCACACAACCCACCATTAATCTATAATAGAATGGTATCGCACACAGCCCACCAACAATGATAATTACGGTGGTATCACACATAGCCCACAAAATGATAATATAAACGATGGTATTGCACACGGCCCATCGTGAATAGATAACAAGGAGGTATCGCACACAGCCCACCAAATGATAATATAAACGATGGTTTCGCATACAGCCCATCGACAATTACACATTTACAGATATTTATCCATGCCCACATATCCATTCCGAGGTTCATTCGAGAATTACTCATTTTCTATCATTTTCAATCAATCTCACCAATAAGTATTTACATCCATATAATGCATCAATAGGTAACAATGTATGTATTAAGGATGTATCGTTTACACATAAACTTACCTCAGTGCAAAATATATTAATTTGCGGCTTAATCCGTAACCTTGCCTTTTCCCCGGTCAAGGTTGTTTCCGCGTTCTTCTTGATCTAAAATAATAAAATTTACTCATTTAATCACTACACAAATCATGATACTTCAAAATTTCTACTTAGGCAAAAATGACCGTTTTGCCCTTATACTTTGGCAAAATTAATATGCTGCCCCTAAGCTTGTAAATCATTTTTCATCAAATTTCCTCATTAAACAAGCCTAGTTAAACATTTATTACTCTTATAACAATTCAAAATACCAATCATTTCATGCATTTACTACTCAATTGCAACTTTTACAAATAGGTCCCATTTAGGTGTTTTCATGGAAACACCTTTCACAAAAGTTGTTCCTTAACCCTCTCACATTCATTTTCTTCCATAAAAAATCAGAAAACAACATAAACACTCTCATGGAAAATCCCTAAACTTTCAACCATTTTGCAAAATAGTCCCCTCATTAGCTAGATCATGCTACAAGGATCCCAAAAGTACAAAAATTATTAAGAAAGAACACCAAAATCACTTACTTGCAAGGAGAGAAGCTTGGCTGAAATTTTTGAGTTCTCAAACCCCTATTTTGCTGGTAATTTCGGTGGAGGAAGAAAATGAATAAGGATGATATCATATTTTTCTTTATTTTATTTATTTCCTTCAATTTAGTCACCTAATTCACCCACTTTGTCCAACCTTTGACATTTCTTGTCCCCTATGGCCGGCCACTTAGTTTATAAGGGTCTAATTGCACATTTAGGGCTTCTAGTTAATATTCTACAGCTATTAGACACCTTTAGCCTATAAAATAGAACTTTCGCACTTTATGCAATTTAGTCCTTTTTCGCATTTAAGCATGCAATCACCAAAATTAATGCACCAAAATTTTCATGCACTCATATAATCATGATATAACACATATAAAATTATTAAAAATAATTTCCTTCAACCTCGAATTAGTGGTCCCGAAACCACTGTTCCGACTAGCCCCAAAATTGGGCTGTTATATCTCTCCCCCTTTTAGAGATTTTCGTCCCCAAAAATCTTCCTGGTAGAATGGTTTGGGTACTGTTCTCTCATGGCTCCTTCCGGTTCCCATGTAGCTTCTTCTATTCCGTGTTTTTGCCATAACACTTTCACTAAGGCTATACTTTTATTCCTCAACTGTTTAATCTCTCGGGCCAAAATCTTAATTGGTTCCTCTTCGTAAGTCATGTCCGGTCGTATCTCAATCTCGGTCGAAGGGATGACATGCGAAGGATCAGAACGATACCATCGCAACATCGACACATGAAACACGTTGTGTATTCTCTCTAACTCCGCTGGCAAAGCCAACCGGTAAGCTACTGGCCCAATCCTTTCAATAACCTCATATGGCCTTATGAATCGTGGACTCAATTTGCCCTTTCGACCAAATCTCAATATTTTCTTCCACGGGGATACTTTCAGGAATACTTTATCGCCCACCTAAAACTTGATTTCTTTCCTTTTTAAATCCGCATATGACTTTTGTCGATCTGAAGCAGCTTTTAGACTATCACTGATCACTTTCACTTTCTCTTCAGTTTCTTTAACTAGATCAACCCCGTGAATTTGCTTCTCACTAAGCTCGGTCCAATACAATGGAGTCCGACACTTGCGTCCATATAAGGCTTCATATGGTGCCATCCGTATACTCGACTGATAACTGTTGTTGTAGGCAAATTCAACCAAAGGTAGATATTTTTCCCAACTACCTTCGAACTCTAAAACACAGCATCGGAGCATATCCTCGAGAACTTGAATCACCCTTTCGAATTGGCCATCGATTTGCGGATGGAATGCGGTACTAAAATTCAATTTTGTACCCAAGGCTTCATGCAAATTTTTCCAAAACCTCGAAGTAAACCTTGAATCTCTATCCGAGATAATGGATATAGGCACCCCATGTAATCTCACAACCTCGACAATGTACAGCTCAGACAACTTGTCAAGCGAGTAATCAACACGCACCGATATAAAATGAGCCAATTTCGTTAATCTATCAACAATGACCCACACAACATCTTTCTTTTTCTGAGTAATAGATAACCCCGTTACGAAATCCATCGTGATTCGGTTCCACTTCCACTCGGGAACCATCACTGGCTGAAGTAGTCCCGAATGTACTTGATGCTCGGCTTTCACTTATTGACAGATCAAAAACCTTGTAACAAACTCGGAAATATCTCTTTTCATACCCAGCCACTAATACAACTTCTTCAAATCATTATACATTTTTGTTTTGCCCGGATGTACTGACAAGCAACCGTTGTGTGCCTCATGCAAAATTTTCTAGATCAACTCATCATCTTTAGGTACACAAACTCTATCATCAAACATAAAAAAATCATCGGAACTAATCCGAAAATCAGATTCATTTCGTGATTCGCACTGAGCCCTCTTAACTTGCATCTCACTATCATTCTTTTGAACTTCACATATCTACTGAAGAAATAAAGGTCTAGCCCTCAACTCGGCCAATATAGCACCATCATCAGACAATGCTAAGCTCGTACTCATAGCTCTCAAAGCATACAGGGACTTTCTACTCAAGGCATCTGCAACCACATTCGCTTTCCCCGTGTGGTAATCGATTACTAGTTCATAATCCTTCAGTAATTCGAGCCACCGCCGTTGTCGCAAATTCAAATCCTTTTGATTCATCAAGTATTTCAAACTCTTGTGATCGGTGAAGATTCGGCACTTCTCTCCATACAAATAATGACGCCAAATCTTCAAAGCAAAAACGATAGCAGCCAACTCCAAATCGTGAGTCGGATAATTCTTCTCATGCGATTTTAGCTGTCGCGAGGCATAAGTGTAACACCCCTTACCCGGGTTCTACGCCGGGAACCGAGCCCGAGGCGTTATCGAACTCAAACCGCTTAATCGCCACTTAGGCTCAACATCATTACTCGCTATAACCTCATTCTTGACTTACGAGGCCTCACTCATACACACGAGGGCTCTCGAGACTAATCCAGAACTTTTACGATCCTTAAAATTTTTCTCTTTTATACAGGTCTCACACGCCCGTGCAAGATTAGACACGCCCGTGCATGAGCACACACGCCCATGTCCCCGGACCGTGCCTAAAACCCAAGCATTCAGCCAAATGCCCCACGGCCATGGCACGCGCCCGTGCTCTCACCGTGGCGAACATCGACTTCCCTCGCACGGCCTAGAGTCTAGACACAGGCCCGTGTGGCTAGCCCGTGGCCAACACTGATGAATCCCACACGCCCTAGGCACACGCCCGTGTGACTAGTCCGTGGTCTATTCTGTTTTCAAATATTAACATTCAGGGGATGCACGGCCACAGCACACGCCCGTGGGCTGACCGTGTGTCACACATGGTCTAGACACACGCCCGTGTGCCTATCCACATGGTCAAGAACAAGACTAAGTGTCAAGTTCTTTTCACCCTTCTAACATACACAACATATACTCATCTAACACCATCATAATCAACTCAAATTGAAGTGCATTCTCACATAGAAAACTACATCTTTCTTTCATATAATGTAATAGCCAACAACCATGGCATTATACAAAATAAGCTATCCATCTATAGGCCAACACATCTTAGCCATTTACAACAAAATTTACTAACTTATCTAGCCCCTATACATGCCATATACAAAACATTAAGTTTCATGTACCAAATCAGGTTTGATATGTGGGCTATCTTCGATGATCCTCGTATCTCGATTCAACGCTTTTAATCTATAAGACAAGGGAAAAGAAAGAGAGTAAGCTTTGAGCTTAGTAAGTTTACACATAAACAATTAAGCATCATAGTATAAGCCCAACCACAATTAGCATTATACCAACATATAATATACAACTATGCTTACTCTTTCTATCCCTTACCATATTACCAACACATCATGAGTCACATGCTCATAATTATTGAAATGCACCCCTGCATTAAATATCACATTTACACAATATACAACACGTCATTATTGCTCAATAATACATCCACATAGCTAACTCACATAGCTAATCCACACAGCTAATCCACATATCTTATCCACACAGCTATTACACACAGCTAATATACACAATTAATCCACACAGCCAATATCTCGGTGGTTTCGCACTTAGCACACCACAATCAATTTATAAAGTGGTATCGCACTTAGCCTACCACAAAGGTAATCATCGTGATCTCGCACATAGCCACTAAATGATATACCTAACGATAGCATCGCACATAGCCAGCTCATCGTCAATATGCATTTGGATGGTATCGCACTTAGCCCACCATCTAGCATTATCACAACACATGCACAAGTCTATTTACCCAATTATTCATCCATTCACATCTATATTACATTCATTCTACTTGAACCACATAGGTTCCCCATCATTCTCATTCATGCTACATCCTAGCTAGCATTTACAAATTGTAAGTATGAATGCATTGTTTATGCATAGACTTACCTCGATACTCAAAAGTATTGAAATGTGCAATTTAGTCCACCACCTTGCTTTTGCCTCGGTTTCAATCCGGGCTTCGTCTTCCTTGATCTATAATGAATAAATCAGCTTATTCAATACACACATTGACTAAATTGACCCACATCTCATACTTTAGCAAAATTACTATTTTGCCCCTAAACTTTCTCATATTTACACTTTAGTCCCAAAGGCTCGTAAAGTGATTTTTATTCAACTTTCTAGCCTTTCATGCTTAGCCGAACCACTTACTCAACTAAAGCATTCAACAATTCTAACTAAATCACCCATGTATGACCAAACTTAAGATTTTCACAACTAAGTCCCTACATGCATTTTCATGGAAAATCACTTAGCAAAAGATGTTTCTACTGCATCAAGCTTTCATATTCTTTCATAAAACATCAAAATACATGCATGTCATACATATGTACATTTTTGAACATCCATAATAGCTCACCAAATAGCTATAAATAGCTTCCTCATGCTACTAGGACTTTAAAAATCTGAAGAATATCAAAAACCGGGCTTAGGAGCACTTACTAGCAAGCTTGAAAAATTGAAAGAACCCTAACAATGGCTTCTCAAATTTTCGGCAGCTATGGGAAGAAGATGAATGAATTTCTATCATCTTTTCACCTATTTTAATCACTTAATTGATAAATGACCAAAATGCCCTTTTTGATAAACTTTCAATTTTAACTCATCCATGCCCATTTTTGTCCAAAAATTAGAATTTGGATAAATTGCTATTTAAGGACCTCTAATTAATAATCTAAAGCTATTTCACACATATAGCTTCTAGAAACACACATTTTGCAACTTTTGCAATTTAGTCCTTTTAGACAATTCAACCACAATTTCACAAAATTGCTTCATGAAACTTTCACACTAGCATGCATACATAATATAAGCCTCAAAAACTCATTCATGACCCTCGGATTTGTGGTCTCAAACCACTATTCCGACTAGGCCCTAAATCGGGATGTTACAACTCTCCCCCTTTAGAGATTTTCGTCCCCGAAAATCTTACCAGTAAAGAGATTTGGATGTTGCTCTCTCATAGCTTCTTGCGTTTCCCACATAGCCTCTTCCACACCATGTTTCTGCCATAAAACTTTCACTAGTGCTATGCTCTTATTTCTCAACTGTTTCACTTCTCGAGCTAAGATCTTAACCGGCTCCTCTTCATAAGACATATCCGGTCTTATCTCAATTTCCGTTGAAGGAATCACATGTGAAGGGTCGGAGCAATACCGTCGCAACATCGACACATGGAACACGTTATGAATCTTTTCTAACTCTACTAGCAAAGCCAATCGGTAAGCTACAGGCCCAATTCTGTCTGTAATCTCATATGGCCCTATGAACCTTGGACTCAATTTCCCTTTTTATCCAAACTCATAATCTTCTTCCACGGCGATACTTTCAAAAATGCTTTGTCGCCTACCTCAAACTCAATTTCTTTTCTTTTCAAATCCGCATACGACTTCTGTCGGTCCGAAGCAGCTTTCAGACTATTACGAATTACTCTCACTTTCTCTTCAGTCTCCTTTACTAGATCGACCCCATGGATCCGTTTCTCGCTAAGCTCGGCCCAATACAAAGGAGTTCGACACTTACGGCCATACGGTGCCATCTGTATACTCAACTGATAACTATTGTTATAGAGAAATTCGACCAAAGGTAGATATCTCTCCCAACTACCTTCGAATTCTAACACACAGCATCGAAGCATATCTTCAAGAACTTGAATTACTCTTTCAGACTGACCATCGGATTGCGGATGGAACGCAGTACTGAAATTCAATCTCGAACCCATGGCCTCTTGCAACTTCTTCCAAAATCTCGAAGTAAACCTCGGATCTCTATCCGATATAATAGAGACAGGTACACCATGCAATCTCACTATCTCTGCCACGTACAACTCAGCTAACTTATCCAGTGAATAATCAACACGTACTGGAATAAAGTGAGCTGACTTCGTCAATCTATCCACAACAACCCACATAGCATCTCTCTTTCTCGGAGTCGTCGGCAACCCCGTTACAAAATCCATGGTAACCCAATCTCAATTCCATTCGGGAACCATCACTGGCTGAAGTAATCCCGAAGGCACTTGATGCTCAGCTTTCACTTGTTGGCAAATCAGACACTTAGTCACAAACTCTGAAATATCTCTTTTCATACTCGGCCACCAATACAACTTTCTCAAATCGTTGTACATTTTCGTACCGCCTGGATGTCTTGACAAGCATCCCTTTTGTGGGCCTCATACAAAACCTTTCGAATCAACTCCTCATTTTTAGGAACATAAATTTCGTCACGATACATCGAGACAACCATTCAAATCCACTCGAAAATCGAATCACTTTCTCGATCCGCACTTAGCTATCTTAGCTTGCATCCCCATTGTCATTTCTCCGAGCCTCACATATTTGTTGAACAAATAGTGGCCTAGCTCTCAACTCGCCAAAATAGCACCATCATTAGACAACGCTAAACTTGCTCTCATAACTCTTAGAGCATACAGGATTTCCTACATAAAGCGTGCAACCACATTCGCTTTTCGGGTGGTAATCATTGACTAACTCATAGTCTTTCAACAATTCAAGCCCACACATCGTCTGTCTCGATTTAGATCCTTCCGATCCATCAAATACTTTAAACTCTTGTGATCCGTAAAGATTCGACACTTTTCGCCATACAAATAATGTCGCCAAATCTTTAACGCAAACACAATCGCAGCCAACTCCAAATCATGAGTCGGATGATTCTTCTCATGCGGTTTTAACTGCCTCAAGGCGTAAGAAATTACCTTACCCTCTTGCATCAACACCCAACCGAGACAATTAAACGATGCATCACTATAAACCACGAACTCCTTCCCCGATTCTGGTTGAACCAAAATCGGTGCCTCAGTCAACATTGTTTTCAGTCTCTCGTAGCTCTGTTGACATGTCTCAGTCCATTCAAACTTGACATCCTTATGCAATAGCTTCGTCATCGGGGTAGCAATCACAAAGAACCCCTTTGCGAAACGTCTATAATATCCCGCTAATCCCAAGAAACTTTTGATTTCTGACACGTTCCTCGACGGTATCCAATCCATAACAGCCGATATCTTACTCGGGTCAACTCTGACACCATCACCTGACACCATGTGTCCTAGGAATCCGACCTCTTAGATCCAAAACTCACTCTTGCTAAACTTAGCATACAACTGCTTATCTCTCAAAGTTTGCAAGATAATTCTCAAGTGCTCTTCATGATCGTTCTCATCCCGAGAATAGATCAATATGTCGTCAATAAAGACAACCACAAACTTGTCCACATATGGTCTGAAAACACGGTTCATCAGATCCATAAAAATTGCAGGTGCATTCGTCAAACCAAACGGCATAACCAAAAACTCATAATGGCCATACCTTGTCCGAAATGCAGTTTTCAACACATCTTGCTTTTTCACTGCGGTGATAATAACCGGACTCTCAAGTCTATCTTGGAGAACATTGTAGCTCCCTTCAGGTTGATCAAAAGATCATCAATCCTTGGTAAAGGATACTTATTCTTAACCGTCACCTTGTTCGATTGTCTATAGTCTACACACAACCTCATAGACCCATCTTTCTTCTTCACAAACAATACCGGAGCACCCCACGGTGAGTAGCTCGGTCTTGCAAAACCCTTATCTCATCAACTTTTGTAATCGAACCTTCAGCTTCTTTCAACTCTATAGGTGCCATTCAGACGGGGCAATCGAAATAGGTGCCGTTCCGGAACCAACTCAATTCCAAACTCGACCTCTCTCACTAGAGTGTCAGGGTAACTCTTCGGAAACACATCCGGGTACTCACATACCACTCGGCCTTTGTTTCAAACCCTACTCCAACCTCTTGAGTATTCAACACAAAGGCAAGATAGGACTCACACCCTTTTCTTAAACATTTCTCAGCCACTAAGGAAGAAATCATCACGGGTAGACTGTCCGATCCACCTGATTCAACCCGAACTACATCTCCACTCTCACATTTCAGTTCAATAAACTTACTACCACAGTTCACTAAGACACTATAGGTAGTCAACCAATCCATGCCTAGGATTAAATCGAACTCATCAAACAGCAACAACATCAGGTTTGCCGAAAAACAATGATTCTCAATCAACAAAGGACAATTCTTACACACTTTGTCCACTAACACATGCTTTCCTAACGGGTTTGACACCTTAATCACAATGTCTATAGACTCAACGGTCATACTCAAACTAGATGCTAATCTCATACAAATATAAGAGTGAGTAGACCCTGGATTTATTAAAGCAATAACAGAGGTGTCAAAGAGAGAAAAAGTACCCGTTATCACATCAGGGGAGGATGCCTCTTCGCGAGTGCGAATGGCATACGTCCTCGTAGGTGCCTAACCCTCTGGTCTCACAGCAGAGTCCCTGGACGCACCTCTACCACTAGCCCCACCTCTTGGGTTCCTTGGTGGTCTACCCCTCGTAGACACATCACTAGGTCTCACTTCTTGCCTCTCTTCCTTATCATCCCTCTCGGGACAATTAACGGATAAAGTGGTCGGGGAACCACATTTGTAACATTTCTCGATCGTTTCCCAACACTCTCGGTGTGATACCTACCACAACTTGGACACTCTGATTTACTCTTTGTATTGCCCACACTTTCCATCGAGGGGGCTCGGACTCTCGAACCCTGACGAGTATTGTCCAAGTCTCGATGCGAATATCCCACCGAGGCTGACGTCCAAGGATTCACTTCCTTGTATCTTTTCGACTGGGCTTGATACGACTTGCCCATCGGTCTCTTTCTCGCATCTCGGGCTTCACTCACAACCCTCCTCTTATCTGAACTCAACTCTTCGGCCTTACTTGCCCTCTCAACTAATACCACGAATTCTTTCAACTCCAAAATGCCAACTAGGAGTTTGATATCCTCATTCAGCCCATCTTCGAACCTCTTGCACAAGATGGTCTCTGTCGACACACATTATTGAGCGTATTTGCTAAGCCTAAAAAACTCACACTCGTATTCAGCTACTGTCATCCTTCCTTGCTTCAGCTCAAGGAATTCTTTCCTTTTTCGATCAGTAAACCTCTGGCTTATGTACTTCTTTCGGAACTCTTCCAGAAAGAAGTCCCACGTTACCCGCTCTCTCGGGACCACTAATGTCATCGTCTTCCACCAATGGTATGCCGAGTCTCTCAGCAAAGATACGGCACACTTCAAACTTTCCTCAAGTGTACATGAGAGCTCATCGAACACCCTCATCGAGTTCTCCAACCAGAACTCCGCCCTCTCAGGGTCGTCTCTAAACTCCTCAGCCCCATGTTTCCTAATCTTATCCACCTGGGGTTTTGATATCCTCACTACATCCATACCTTGAGGTGCCACAAGATTCGGCTGAGGTATAGGAGGAGGTGGAGGAGGTTGAGCATTAGGGTTTGCTCGGACATAATCCGAGTACCAATTACTCATCATATGGAGAAAGGCTTCCCGTGCCTCTTCCCCTAGACCCCTCGCCTTGGGTCCACTTTGCACCGGCACGGTTCCTTGCACAGGAGCCGGCGCATTACTAGCTGCTTCATCAGTAGTCAATGGATCGGAGTCCATATTCTATATAAAACAAGATTTAAAATCATCAAAAACCACCACACTATCATCGTACACTTATGGCATGTATAGCTAGACTCTTACACCCGCTACGGTAGTCCTAGAACCGACTAAACCATAGCTATGATACCACTAAATGTAACACCCCTTACCTGGGTTCTACGCTGGGAACCGAGCCCGAGGCATTACCAAACTCAAACCGCTTAATCGCTACTTAGGCTCAACGTCATTACTCGTTATAACCTCATTCTCGACTTACGAGGCCTCACTCATACACACGAGGGCTCTCGAGACTAATCCGGAACTTTTACGATCCTTAAAATTTTTGTTTTATACAGGTCTCACACACCCGTGCAAGATTAGACACGCCCGTGCATGAGCACACACGCCCATGTCCCCAGACCGTGCCTAAAAACCCAAGCATTCTGCCAAATGCCCCACGGCCATGGCACGCCCGTGCTCCCCAACCGTGGCGAACACTGACTTCCCTCGCACGGCCTAGAGTCTAGACACACGCCCATGTGGCTAGCCCGTGGCCAACATTGATGAATCCCACACGCCCTAGGCACACACCCGTGTGACTAGTCCGTGGTCTATTCTGTTTTCAAATATTAACATGCGGGGGACGACGGCCACAAAGACACGCCCGTGGCTGACCAGTGTGTCACACATGGTCTAGACACACGCCCGTGTGTCTATCCACATGGTCAAGAACAAGACTAAGTGTCAAGTTCTTTTCACCCTTCTAACATACACAATATATACTCATCTAACACCATCATAATCAACTCAAATTGAAGTGCATTCTCACATAGAAAACTACATCTTTCTTTCATATAATGTAATAGCCAACAACCATGGCATTATACAAAATAAGCTATCCATCTATAGGCCAACACATCTTAGCCATTTACAACAAAATTTACTAACTTATCTAGCCCCTATACATGCCATATACAAAACATTAAGTTTCATGTACCAAAGTCTGGCTTTGATATGTGGGCTATCTTCGATGATCCTCGTATCTCAATTCAACGCTTTTAATCTATAAGACAAGGGAAAAGAAAGAGAGTAAGCTTTGAGCTTAGTAAGTTTACACATAAACAATTAAGCATCATAGTATAAGCCCAACCACAATTAGCATTATACCAACATATAATATACAACTATGCTTACTCTTTCTATCCCTAACCATATTACCAACACATCATGAGTCACATGCTCATAATTATTGAAATGCACCCTCGCATTAAATATCACATTTACACAATATACAACACGTCATTATTGCTCAATAATACATCCACATAGCTAACTCACATAGCTAATCCACACAGCTAATCCACATATCTTATCCACACACGCCTATTACACACACGAGCCTAATATACACAATTAATCCATACAGCCAATATCTCGGTGGTTTCGCACTTAGCACACCATAATCAATTTATAAGGTGGTATCGCATTTAGCCTACCACAAAGGTAATCATCGTGATCTCGCACATAGCCACTAAATGATATACCTAACGATAGCATCGCACATAGCCAGCTCATCGTCAATATGCATTTGGATGGTATCGCACCTAGCCCACCATCTAGCATTATCACAACACATGCAAAAGTCTATTTACCCAATTATTCATCCATTCACATCTATATTACATTCATTCTACTTGAACCACATAGGTTCCCAATCATTCTCATTCATGCTACACCCTAGCTAGCATTTACAAATTGTAAGTATGAATGCATTGTTTATGCATAGACTTACCTCGATACTCAAATGTATTGAAATGTGCAATTTAGTCCACCACCTTGCTTTTGCCTCGGTTTCGATCCGGGCTTCGTCTTTCTTGATCTATAATGAATAAATCAGCTTATTCAATACACACATTGACTAAATTGACCCACATCTCATACTTTAGCAAAATTACTATTTTGCCCCTAAACTTTCTCATATTTACACTTTAGTCCCAAAGGCTCGTAAAGTGATTTTTATTCAACTTTCTAGCCTTTCATGCTTAGCCGAACCACTTACTCAACTAAAGCATTCAACAATTCTAACTAAATCACCCATGTATGACCAAACTTAGGATTTTCACAACTAAGTCCCTACATGCATTTTCATGGAAAATCACTTAGCAAAAGATGTTTCTACTACATCAAGCTTTCATATTCTTTCATAAAACATCAAAATACATGCATGTCATACATATGTACATTTTTGAACATCCATAATAGCTCACCAAATAGCTATAAATAGCTTACTCATGCTACTAGGACTTTAAAAATACGAAGAATATCAAAAACCGGGCTTAGGAGCACTTACTAGCAAGCTTGAAAAATTGAAAGAACCCTAACAATGGCTTCTCAATTTTTTGCAGCTATGGGAAGAAGATGAATGAATTTCTATCATCTTTTCACCTATTTTAATCACTTAATTGATAAATGACCAAAATGCCATTTTTGATAAACTTTCAATTTTAACTCATCCATGCCCATTTTTGTCCAAAAATTAGAATTTGGATAAATTGCTATTTAAGGACCTCTAATTAATAATCTAAAGCTATTTCACACATATAGCTTCTAGAAACACACATTTTGCAACTTTTGCAATTTAGTCCTTTTGGACAATTCAACCACAATTTCACAAAATTGCTTCATGAAACTTTCACACTAGCATGCATACATAATATAAGCCTCAAAAGCTCATTCATGACCCTCGGATTTGTGGTCTCGAACCACTATTCCGACTAGGCCCTAAAGTGGGATGTTACAATAAGCCACTACTTTACCCTCATGCATCAACACACAACCAAGACCATTTAATGACGCATCACTGTAAACAACAAACTCTTTTCCTGATTTCGGTTGTACTAAAACCGATGCTTCAGTAAATGAAGCTTTCAGTTTCTCAAAACTCTGTTGGCATTTCTCGGTCAATTCAAACTTAACATCTTTATGTAACAGTCTCGTCATCGGGGTAGAAATCACAGAGAACCCTTTAATGAACCGTCTATAGTAAACCACTAGACCCAAAAAGCTCCTAATCTCTGGCACATTCCTCGGTGGTTTCCACTCCACAATAGCCGAGATCTTACTCGGATCAACTCTAATTCCATCACCCGACATAATGTGTCCTAAGAATCCGACCTCTCGGAGCCAAAACTCACTCTTGCTAAATTTAGCATACAACTGCTTGTCTCTTATAGTCTGCAAAATAGTTCTCAGGTGCTTTGCATGCTCATTTTCATCCCGAGAATAAATTAGTATGTCGTCAATAAATATGACTATGAATTTGTCTAAATACGGTCAGAAGATACGGTTCATTAGATCCATAAAGACTGCAGGAGCATTCGTTAAACCAAATGGCATGACAAGGAACTCAGAATGGCCATACCTCGTCCAAAATGCAGTTTTCGGCACATCTTGCTCCTTAACCCTCAACTGGTAATAGCCATACCTCAGGTCTATCTTAGAAAACACCATAGCTCCCTTCAATTGGTCGAACAAATCATCGATCCTTGGCAAAGGATACTTATTCTTCACTGTCACTTTGTTGAGTTGTCTGTAGTCTATACACAATCTCATCGACCCGACCTTCTTCTTCACAAAAAGTACCGGAGCACCCCCACGGTTAATAGCTCAGTCTTGCAAAACCCTTATCCGTTAACTCTTGCAACTAAACTTCAACTCCTTTAACTCTAACGGTGCCATCCTATACGGGGCAACCAGAATAGGTGTTGTACCCGGGACTAGCTCAATGCCAAACTCAACCTCTCTAACTAGAGGCAATCCGGGTAACTCTTCCGGAAACACATCTGGATATTCGCACACCACAGGCACTGATTCAATCTTTACCTCTGACTCTTGAGTATTCAACACAAAGGCAAGATAGGACTCACACCCTTTTCTCATGTATTTTTCAGCTACCATAGACGAAATCACTACAGGCATATTATCCGATTTACCTGATTCAACCCGAATAATATCTCCATTTACACTTCTCAATTCAGTAAACTTACTACCACAGTTTACTAAAACATTATGAGTAGTCAACCAATCCATGCCAAGAATGAGGTCAAATTCATCAAACGGAAATAGCATGAGATTAGCTGGAAAATAATGACCTCTAATTGTCAAGGGACAATTCCTACACACTTTGTCAACTAGCACATGTTTACCTAATGGGTTTGACACTTTTACCATAAATTATGTAGACTCAACCATCATAATCATACTAGATACCAATTTCATGCAAATATAAGAATCGGGAGACCCCGAGTCAATCAAAGCAACAACAGAGATATCATGAAGAGAAAAAGTACCCGTTATCACATCAAGAGATGATGCCTCTTCGCGAGCGCGAATGGCATAAGTCCTTGCAGGTGCTCTTCCCTTTGATCTCACAGTAGAATCTCTGGGTGCACCTCTACTACTAGTCCCGCTCCCCGGGTTCCTTTGTGGTCTACCCCTCAAAGGTACATTGCTTGCTCTTACTTCTTGTTTTTTGTCTTTCTCATCCCTCTCTGGACAGTTTCGAATGAAGTGGTTGGGTGAACCACACTTGTAGCAAGTTCGATTATTTCCCCAACACTCATCAGTATGTTGCCTACCATAATTTGGACACTCCGATTTATTTGACTTCGTATTGCCCACGCTTGCCATCGAGGTGGCTTGAACTCTCGAGTCCAAATATGCATTACTTCGATCCCGGTGTGAATGCCCAGCTGAAGCAGTCGTCCGAGGGTTCATTTCCTTGGACCTCTTTGATTTAGTTTGGAACGATTTACTCATCGGCCTCTTCCTTGCATCTCGGGCCTCAATCATAGCTTTTCTCTTTTCCTTATTCAACTCTTCAGCCTTACAGGCTCTATGGACCAACACCACGAATTCTTTCAATTCCAAGATTCCAACTAGCAATGTGATATCCTCATTCAGCCCATCTTCGAACCTCTTACACATAATAGATTCCGTAGACACACACTCTTGAGCATACTTGCTGAGCCTAACAAACTCACCCTCATACTCTTTCCGTTTCTGGTCAACAAATCGCTGACTTATGTACTTCTTTCGGAACTCTTCTACGAAGAAGTCCCATGTCACTCTTTCCCTTGGTACTAAGGATGTCAGCGTTTTCCACTAACGATATGACGAGTCCCTCAGCAATGACCCCGCACATTTTAAGCTCTCCTTAGGCGTGCAAGAGAGTTCATCGAATACCCGCATAGAGTTCTCAAGCCAGAACTCCGCTCTCTCAGGGTCATCATCTATGTTGGCTCTAAATTCCTCGGCCCCTTGCTTTCGAATCTTATCGACCGAGGGTTTGGCCATTCTTACCAAATCTATACCTTGAGGAGCCACGGGGACTGGCTAAGGTATAGGAGGGGGTGGAGGAGGTTGAGCATTAGGGTTCGCTCGTACAAACTCAGTGTACCAATTACTCATCATGTGGAGAAAGGCTTCTCGAGCCTCTTCTCCTTGACCCAAAGTCTCGGGTCTACTTTCTACAGGCACGGTCCCTTGCGCAGGAGCCAGCGCAGTACTAGTAGCGTCATCAGCAGCAGCTCGGCCGGGATCCATTTACTATACGAAAACACAGTTTAATATTGTCAGGACTCACCACACTATCAATATATACTTATGGAATGTATAGCTAGACTCTCATTCACGATACGGTAGTCTGAGAACCGACTAAACCATAGCTCTGATACCACTAAATGTAACACCCCTTACCCGTATTTGACGTCGAAACTGGGTACGAGGCATTACCAGACTTATACAACAACAATTATGCAATACCGAGACATAACTTTCTGCTCCAAATTAAAACTTTTCATAATGCATCTTAAACAAGCCTATGAGGCTTCAATCACACTTTAAGAATGGTTCGGGATCAAATCGAACCCTTTTGAAGCTCTCTAGAAAAACTTAGAAAATTTTCACTAAACAGTCCACACGCCCGTGTAGAAGAATGGACACGCCCGTGTGGCATGTCACATGCCCGTGTTCCACTACCGTGTGGAATTATTTTTCAATTTGAACCTACAGGGGTTTTCACACAGCCAGTCACATGCCCGTGTCCTTGGCCCGTGTCCCTCACACGACCTCGACACGCTCGTGTCTTAGCCCGTGTGCTAAAACCTTGGCATTCTGTTTCTGACGTCATCACCCCATAAATGTCACACGGCCTAGGCACACGCCCGTTTCCGTCGACCGTGTGGCGAATTAAATTCCTAATTTTAGGTGCAGACTTCACACGGCCTGGGCACACGCCCATGTCTTTGGCCGTGCCTTTCACACGGCTGAGACACAGGGCCGTTACTCTGCCCGTGTGTTTACTACTGAGCATACTGACTTGTAAACCTAGCATGCAAAGGAACACACGACCTAACCACACTCCCATGAGGTTGACCGTGTGTCACACACGGCCTAGACACACGCCCGTGTGTCTACCCGTGTGGACAAGAACAAGGCTATTTTCCAAGATCATTCCATCACCCTAACTCATACAAGCATGATTCACATCAAACCTTCAACCCATTCATGCATAATTAAACCAAGTAAATCATCATACTACTTGCACAACCATGAATAACCTCGTCTTTTCATAGATTAGTAAGAAAGAGCCACCAACTATGGCCTTATACAAAAGTGTTCATCTTTGAATGAGCCAACACATTTGGCCAAAACAATATGACATTCAACTAAGTCTAGACCCTATACATGCCATACTCAAAATGCTAAGTCTAACTATACCCAGATGTGCTGATAGTGTGGGTGATCCTCTGATTATCTTCGTATCTCGAGCTGGCTCTTTGACACTATAAAACAAGGGAAAAGTGAAGGGAGTAAGCTTTAAGCTTAGTAAGTCTATATGTAAACAATAAGCATCATGCCATATGCTAATCAACCAAAAGCATTACATACTATGTAAGAACAATTCACATTTTCATAATCATGCTTACTCATCTCAACTCTTACCACATCCCAACCATAAATCATACACATTGCTCACATTTATTTGTACTTATGCCCTGCACTTATCACCACAAAGCCACATGAAATGTTTACTTAAACAAGGTTCTCGATGAACCCTTCGGAATACTATAAGATACCCGGTGATTTCGCACACAGCCCACCATTAATCAATAATAGGGTGGTATCGCACACAACCCACCAACAATGATAATTACGGTGGTATCGCACATAGCCCACCAAATGATAATATAAACGATGGTATCGCACACATCCCATCGTGAATAGATAACAAGGTGGTATCGCAAACATCCCACCAAATGATAATATATTCGATGGTTTCGCATACAGCCCATCGATAATTACACATTTATGGATATTTATCCGTGCCCACATATCCATTCCGAGGTTCATTCGAGAATTACTCATTTTCTATCATTTTCATCAATCTCACCAATAAGTATTTACATCCATACAATGCATCAATAGGTAACAATGTATGTATTAAGGATGTATCGTTTACACATAAACTTACCTCGGTGCAAAATATGTTAATTTGCGGCTTAATCCGTAACCTTGCCTTTTCCTCGGTCAAGGTTGTTTCCGTGTTCTTCTTGATCTAAAATAATAAAATTTACTCATTTAATCACTACACAAATCATGATACTTCAAAATTTCTACTTAGGCAAAAATGACTGTTTCACCCTTATACTTTGGCAAAATTACGATTTTGCCTCTAGGCTCGTAAATTATTTTTCATCAAATTTCCTCATTAAACAAGCCTAGTTGAACATTTATTACTCTTATAACAATTCACAATACCAATCATTTCATGCATTTACTACTCAATTACAACCTTTACAAATAGGTCCCATTTAGGTGTTTTCATGGAAACACCTTTCACAAAATTTATTCTTTAACCCTCTCACATTCATTTTCTTCCATAAAAACTCAGCAAACAACATAAACACTCTCATGGCAAATCCCTAAACTTTCAACCATTTTGCAAAATAGTCCCCTTATTAGCTAGATCATTCTACAAGGATCCTAAAAGTACAAAAATTATTAAGAAAGAACACCAAAATCACTTACTTGCAAGGAGAGAAGCTTGGCTGAAAATGAACAAGGATGATATCATCTTTTTCTTTATTTTATTTATTTCCTTCAATTTAGTCACCTAATTCACCCACTTTGACCAAACTTTGACATTTCTTATCCCTTATGGCCGGCAACTTATTTTTTAAGGGTCTAATTGCACATTTAGGGCTTCTAATTAATATTCTACAGCTATTAGACACCTTTAGCCTATAAAATAGAACTTTCACACTTTATGCGATGTAGTCCTTTTTCGCATTTAAGCATGCAATCACCAAAATTAATGCACCAAAATTTTCATGCACTCATATAATCATGATATAACACATATAAAATTATTAAAAATAATTTCCTTCAACCTCGAATTAGTGGTCCCGAAACCACTGTTCCGACTAGCCCCAAAATTGGGCTGTTACAAATGGAGTGTCACATGGGCGAATACTATATGCTAATACAACATAACTTAGACAATTCATTTTCATGCCAGTCATGTACCCAGATTTTAGAATCAGATACATAACGTATACAGATTTGGTTTCATTCATATACATTTTCCCCTTAACTTCTCATATCAGAATCATTCAGTAGCATGTTTTATCATGATCTACCAATCTGGTTTGCAATATATATTTGCCCTACCGGAGGCTACACAAACATATCTCCCCATCTCCATCTACACATGTCAATTCATATTATATCATTCATATAATAAGCAGATGGTAGTGTCTTAAACATGAAAATGGCCCATACTTCTTATCCAATACATACTGAACTCGGACTAATGACTCTTGACAATCATTACTCACACACATGCATATATCATGTTTTACAAAATGAAAATACTTACCTTGCACAACTATAAGTAAAGAAACCACAACGCATGGAAGTAAGAAGGAAATCACTAGAAATATAACAAAGTCTATGTAGTAGGTCATTTATCTTTGTCATTCGGACCCTCATTAGCTTCTTGAGCTAAAAATAGGAATACTTAAACATATCAGCTCACTACTCTATCGAATCTAAACATGCATGCAAGAAACATCAACATTAAACCCAGAACCAGGAAGTTTCATTCTTTACATACAAATCAAACACTTATGCATGTAGAACCAAATACACGTAAATAACTTCCAAAATAACCTAGGGTTTATCAGTAATTACCAGTGAACTAAAACGAATGTATAAGTTAGCTGGCTACAGTGAACCCAACTTCGAAAAGGTGTTTTGGACTTATGTTTTCAAAAAATGCAAAGAAAATCAATGAGGAAGATGAATACAAAGAAAATGCAAAGATTTTTGGTGAAGGCACTACTATCATTATATACTTAAGCACGGAGACAAGGTTTAGTGGAAAAATTAGATAATTCCACTAACACTCTTGACTCCTGTGATTAAGTGCGCTTATCATAATTTAAGTATTTTCATCTATAGTAGCTTAGTTCCATTCTAACTAAGTCTCAACTTAACTAACTAAATTACCTTATTAAAATGATAATCAAATCTATTCAACTGCAAACCTAACTAGTTTGTCAAAGCATCTGGGTGGCGTAGACTTAACAAAAGAGTCCACCAAACCTCAGATCTTTGCTAGAGCTAATAGTTCGCCAAGTGGCGCATACAAATAATCCTATACTTAGTCAAAACAAAAACTTTTACTTACTCGTATATTCTTTTTTAACCAAAACACACTAAACTGTAACCAGATTCAAAGACTTCACTGGCGGACTGTTACACATTCACACGTACTAATTATTGTGTAGCATTTGGCCATCATTCTAACTTAACTAGAGCTCCATGGGGAGTTACTTAACTAGACGATCTTGAGTGTATAACCATCAACTCAACACCTATCGTATCATGCACCACAAATGAGTCATCGTGAGACAATTTCACCAAGTAGCATGCTTTGACTAGTTGTCCTCTTTTGAAGATAGAATTTCCTAACTAATCGCATGATAATGCCTACCACAAGGGTCGATCCAATTATCATTTGATCACAAGAGAATTCTTCTTTCATTTAGAAAATCACCCTAGTGAAATCTTGTGGGGTAGTGCACTTGTCATTCCATCACCAGAGATCATTGATGAAGGCCGTAGGTCTTGTTTAGGGACCTTATCCCACTCAATATTTTAAAAATATGCAAGGTTTTTAATTTTCAATTTCAATCATGAATGATTAATATATGCATGAAAAGTATATGTGGAATTCTTTCCTAAATTATATGGCATGCTTATCTCATATATGCATGACATGTTATGACAATTTTATAATATTCTCATTCATTTATTCATAAAATCAAAAATTTTGATTCTCCACAGTTTTTCTTTTAAGGGAAAAAATGAATAAGTGAATGTGAACCATGCACCATGTAGGGTCCTAGGAAAGGGAGGTGAGTCATGTTTGACCACTTAAGAACCAAGTCTTTCCTTGCTAGAGTCAATCCTAGACATGCACATTCTCATAAGCACACTTCTCACAGCAATCGAATAACCTAAAGAAGTGAATAGAACAATACAACACATGTATTTTCTCATTATCACATTTCTTATCTTTAATCAATCAACTGTGGATCATCTCATACATATATATCACAATTATATATTTAACAATTACTTAACAGATATATAAGGAGATGAGTGATTAAAATAAAATTGTTAGTCAATGTTTCCATGGTTCTATTTCAAGAAAATAAATGAAAAACCAAAAATTACATGGTTTTTCACCACAAGGCATTCCTTGTGTCTTCATCCGCCATCGCTCCATCTTCTTCTCGTCATGGAATCCTTTTGAGAAAAATTACATTTAAGTCCTATGTCTGAATCTGGCTCACAAGAATTCTATAAAAAAAATAATCCTACGTGAAGAGCACGGTCTATTTCCCAAGAACCACAACCTTGGCAAAAAATAAAAATTATATAACAAATATATAATATCACATTCATTCTCATATATTCCCCTAAACTTGCGAATAATTACAAGAATGTCACATCTTATCAAATATCAATCAAATAAGATGAAGAGTGATATCTGGTCTCAGTTTACACTATAAACATAGCACAACCTAGCTCTTGATACTAATTGTTGGAAAAAATCAGGTTTAAAAACGATTTTCTTGCACAACGAAAAAATAAAATTTTAAAATTTGACCCGGTTTGTGATATTTATAGAAATAAACACTAACTGAATTCATACATGTGTTTTTGACTTAGCAGACATTCATTGTTCTCGGCTTTCAACCAAATGATCTTCTCCATTGTTCTCGTACCACGAACTGCTTCGAGTGTGGGCTCGAACCAATTGAATTGAAACACAGAACTACAAAAGATTTTGTCTCTTTTATTTAGGGTGAAAACAAAAAATATCTCTTCTTTAATAGAAACCGATAGAATTATTATTCTTGAAAAATATATTCAATAGTTAAAAATAAATTCTCTTTATTTTTCATCAGAGTAACAATATCTCAAAGTTCTGCTTCATGCCCTACTGGTGCCATCTATTTATAAGAAGAGAAGGTAAAACCTTTGTTGAGTAGTAGTGGTTTCTTTTAAATAGAAAACCAACTTCCTATTTAGAGTAGGAGTGGGTGGACGGCACACCCTAGTATTCCTACTAGGGTTGCCGCCCCCTTCATGTTATATGAGGGGTTTTAGGCCTTTCTCACATCGAGTCCAATTAAGAGTACTTCCAGGGCCTTTTGACCCAATACTTTGTAATGCGATCCAACCTGATTCGATTTTTCTATTTCCCAAAATAAACTTTAATATTCTATATTAAATAATTTTCTCATCCCTGTTTTATTCTCAGTAAAATTTTAACGATATTACCCTTTGTAAAATTTCGAGAAAATATGATTAATATTTTACAACTCAAATAGTAATTAAGTCACAAAGACAAATGACCCGTGGCCACATTTATTTCGATCTATCATGTAATGTCAATGAGAGGATATCATTTACCCATGCCTTGGGCTATGAATTACACTATTGTGAATAGTGCTACATACTGCAGAAATCGTATACCCAACGCACTAGCTTTCGGTTCTTTATCTATTTGAACTCATGCTTTTACTTACATCAAAGTATACGAGTCACGCATCCATCATCCACTAAGGATTATGGTATGCCACACAATGAACATCACAAGTAAATAAATCCATAAACAAATTCAGGATCTATTCTGCTTGGGTCTAGTCCGATGTATTGTCAGTCCAGTCAGTCACATCTATGTCTCTATCTTTTGGGAGTCATCCGCTTCGATACCCAAGACAAAGCATCTCCCCAATTGGACTTGATAGATGGCATATTAGTCTTTCAATCAGTTTTCTAATTTCCAATTAGATTAAGGAAATGTTTAGGTTCGTCTAATAATATAAGTTATCTTTTCGTATTACAATCCGACCACGTAATACCGCTTAGTATTAGTTAAATATTAGACAACTAGTGAGCTAATATTTGTTTCTATTTTACTTTACATGCAAAAACCACATGAGGACATTATACAAAGGATATTAATGTAATTCATGAAAAAATTTTATTAACCAATCTGTTCGAAAAATTACTAGTATAGAAACGAATATACTACACTTAGGGCACCACATCCAACAATAACTACACATCATTGTTTATATCAATCTCGTATATACTACATTCAATATAATCAAGTTCTTAACATTCAGGATGTAATACCCCGAAAATTACTACAGTAAGTAAGATATTATCCTTAATATAGTAAAACAAGGAAAAAAAGTGACAAAAAGGGAAATTTTGAGATATGTCAACATTGGGAAGTATATTATGATATACTAATTCAAGAAAGGACTAAATCATAAAATTGAGAAAAGTTTTGTTGCCCAAGAGTAAATACTCAAAATTTGAGGGGTTAAAGTGTAAATATGAAAAAGTTAAAGGACGAATAGTGCAAATATTTTAAGGGTGGAACGATCTAGAAACCAAGGAAAATGGATGAATTAGGACCAAATTGAATAGGTGAAGAATTATGAGGGACTAAATTGAAATTTTACCAAATTAACTGATGACCAAGGATGGAATTTTAAAAGATCATAAAGGGTAAAATGGTCAATTAGAAAGAGAGAGAAATCTAGAAGGCAATGATGATGTTGGTGATATTTAAGATTAATTAAATAAATAAATATTAGTTTATTAATATTTTAATGAGATATTTTATTATTATTTTATTTAATATATAAGGAGAGAAAGATGAAGAATTCTCTTTATCTTTCATGCAACCAACCTGAGAAAGAGAAAAGAAAGAAAGAAATTTTCTTTTCTTACAATTTGATCCTTTCACCAAAAATTCACCATTTTCACTTAGAAATCAAAAGAATTTCCATAGTCATCAAGAGAGAAAGATAATAAGGAGACTATGGGGAGCTAGAATATCAAGTTAGATTCAAGAAATAGAAGCTGGAGGAGAGAGAAAATCAAGTTAAAGATTTAAATCAATATGACAAGGTAAGAACATCAAGACTCCAACATATTTTTTTTAAGTTGATATTATTGAAAAAGCATGAAAATGATGTTAAAGCAGAGTTTTTTTTCAAGGTTCTATGTTCTTGATATGTTAGTGAAGGGAAATAAGAGGAAGTGATGGGAAATATTGTAGAGAAAGGAAATAAGGGTGTTATAAACTTGGTAATCAACATTTTGCACTAAAACAGTTTTGGACAGCAGCAGTAGTCTAACTTTGAAAAATCACCAAAAATTGTGGAAATTGAATTAGAGGTTAAATAAAATATTAAATTAAATTTTATTGAGTCTAGTTTTTCATAGGAGAAACGGTGTAAGAAATGGAATTGTAAATTATGAGATATAATAAATTTTGTGAGACAAGGCAGAATGATTTCGGGTTCCCCTGTTTAGACTTTGGAAAATCATTAAAAATTGTAAAAAAATACTTAGGGGTTTAAATTTATATTTGTAAATTTTTAATGAGTATGTTTTCAAGAGAAACAAATATAAACATCATCCAAACCCCGTACCAAGAGATAATTAATTTTTAGTAAAGAAAGGTTGAAGCTGTAAAACAGCAGAACAGGGATAAATTTGAAGATTTTACTGTACTTATTGGATAAATTATAAATTTTGAAATTTTTATGGTAGAAATATATTTTAGTCTAGTTTCAAAATATCAAGCGGATCTTAAGTTAGAATTCTGTAGCTTAAGATATAAATAATTTAGTGACTATGACTTAAGTGGACAGCTTGATATGAACATATAAGTAAATAGTGGAATTATATATACATTAAGGATGTAGAATGGAGAGAAGGAGGAGGAAAATATATGAATATTTAGATAGCATGGGTTTATATTAAAAATGGCTAATTTGCATGTTTTAGGCTCAAGGACTAAATTGAATAAAAGTAAAACTTTAAGGGCAATTTTTTAAAAATGTCAAAAATGACCAAATTGCATAAAATGAATTTTTTTATCATTTAAATTAATAAATTGAATCAAATTATTAATTTAGATCAAGATCGGGTGGAAAATAGAGGAAAATAGAAAATTTCTAAAATGCCCCTGAATCTTGGTATTTCTACAATTAAGCCAGGTAAGTTCGTGTAACTAAATTGTGTTTATTTTTATGCTTGAATTGAGTGTGATACGTGTTTATGTGAATTATATAAATGTTATAATGTATGAAATAATCACATGTCCGTTAATGTCCGGAAAATGTTAAGTTCCGTTTGAATAATGAAATTCGATGGATACATGATTTCTCGTATTGAATGTGGTCCTGCATATGTTGCGGACAGAATATAGCTCGGACGAGCAATCCTGTTATAAGCCCTCTCGAGTGTCCTGTTATATAGTTCCTGGAAGCATCTTGATTGGTAGTGATCCTGCATGTGTTGCGCACTACCGCAGCTCTTTGTGAGCGTCCTGTTACATGATCGATTGTGATCCTGTATATATTGCAGACACAAACGCAGCTCTTCGTGAGCGTCCTGATATAAGCTCTTATGAGCTTCCTGATATGACTCGCTTGAACTTCCTGTTATGCTATCCGGAGCTCCCTGTTAATAACTCTTCGAAGTTACCTATTAAGCTCAATGAGCTTCCTGTTCTAAACTCTTATGAGTTTCATGTTTAACCTGGATAAGCGTCCTATTACATGGCTCATCTGAGCATCCTGTTATACGGCTCGAGAGTGTGCTTCCTGATTATGTGCCCTAAAGGGTACCCCTGAATATGAATTGATGGATCACTGATTTGTATACCTCGTGTATACTACTTGGGTATCCGTCGTTATTTCAATGATTCAACGGACAAAACTCCTGATGTGAGAAAATATGAGTTTAATATAATTTATTTCTTAAATATCCTTGAAATACATGGAAATGATATTTATTTGATATATTGAAACATGAAATGGAAAATACATGTGTATGAAACTTGCCTGATAATTATGTGTATTCATGATTATGAATTGTTTCTGGAATAAATATATACGAAATTCATGAAAATGATGTTATATGAAATATTGATATAATGAAATGAATGATATATGTTTATGAAGAAAAGGCAAGAGAATGGTATATATTGATATAATGAAATGAATGATATATGTTTATGAAATATTGATATGTTGATACAAGGAAATTATGTAAGTTGAGACGAGTAATAAACTCAAGTGTGACATGTTGAGAAAATAAGTTTATCAATGTTGAATTTATATGAAATATGTGCAAGTACGCTAACAAGTGTTGTTGTTGATGCTTAAGCAAGTGCCAAGCTATTGGTTGAATGGTAATATGTTTATTTATATGAAGCATTGAAATGGTAAGTACTCAAGAGAAAATATGCTAATGCTCATGAAAGAGTGGTAAGGTTTAAATTGTGCAATTTCTTATGAAATGATTTATCATGTGATTAATTTGAAAAAGGTCTATGTTTAAATGCACTAGCTTGTAACTATGATGGAATGATATGCTTATGACTGGTATGTTATGCATAAGGTATGAATGTGGAAGAGTTAAAGTTGCTTAAAATCCTACCATGCTAGGAATAATATGTATAAGTGATACTGTAGATTATTCACTTGGTGAGTTGTTAAATATAACTACATGAGTATTGTGGTATCAATAATGGATTATTCTTGATATAAATAAATTTCATATTTGAAAAGAAGTATTATGATCAAAGATTATACGAGCTTACTAAGCATTCACTGCTTACGTATTTGTTTTTATTTACCTTACAGATTATCAGAAGCTCGAATGGGTTGGAAGCTTGTCGGAGCTATATTACACTATCCATCGTTTCTATTGGTAATTTTGGATAATCTAATTCTGGTTATAATGGCATGTATAGGTTATTTTTATTAAACATTAGCCTATATGTGTTTTGGTATTTTGGTATATGCACAATTTTCCTTATAATGATGATATCCTAAAATGTTTGGATAGTTTGATGACAAGTTGGGTAAGAAATGAGGCTAGAAAAAATGGCCTATTTCGTCCATACGGGCAGAGACATGGGCGTGTGTCTCAGTTGTGTGTGACACACGACCAGATGACACGGCCGTGTGTCCACTACATCTTCTAATTTATGCAAAACAGAATGCCCACAAAGTCTAAGACACGTGCGTGTCTCTTAGCCGTGTGAGCCACACGGTCGTGTGACCCCTGCAGTATTGAAAATTTTAAATATTTCCGAAAAAAATTTTGAGTTTCCGGTTTAGTCCCGATATGTTTCTAATGTATATTTTGGGCCTCGATGGCTCACATAAGGGACATCATGATTAAATTTGATTGATTTCAGGTATTAATGTTATATGAAGTGAAATTTCTGTTAAATGATCTGTAAATTTCGATAATGCTCTGAAACCTTGTTTCGGCGACAGATACAGGTTAGAGGTGTTACACAGGACCATCATACTTATAAACCAATGTCATAGTTCCATACCATTTCCATCAACAATTCATATCACATGTTATTTAGCAGTTCATATCATACTCTTTTCTTCTATGCTCAAACCAATTCACAATCTCGACATTCAGTATTGTCACACAATTCAATTCAAGACAAGTAATAGTCTTAAATGGTTAATATGCAACAAACATGTATATGTTTATATATAAATGGAATGATCTTGAATCATAAAAGTACAAACCGAAATCGCGGTTACTCGTCAATGACACTCACCTTTCCTCTCCCTCTCGATGGCCCGATGTTGTCTTTAGCTATGTTCGATAATTAAATAGATAAAAAAAATATCAAATTTCATCAAATTCACATTCAGATACAAAGCCACTCATATTTTTATTTTATTAAATTTAGTCCCTATACTTAAGATAGGTGTATATTTCGATATTTAGCTTTGGATCAAAATCCAATTTCACATTCTCTCATTAGGGACCCTATATTTTATATTTATATCAAAACCTCATGATAAATTTTCAAATTATTCAATTTGATCCATAATGTTACAAAGTTAACTAACAAGTTTATTTAGCTTTACAATTTAGTCATTATCATGATCTAAGCTTAATATCTATCTAATTCAAGTGTAATTCATCAATTTTTCATTAATAGCAATTTGCTAAAAACTCAAAAATTAAACAAATTGATACATGGGCTAGCTAGATCAAGATCCCATGATTCAATTTCCATAAAAATCAAAGAAAAATGAATTAGGGACTAACATGAAATAGGTGGCCTAATGTAACTTTAAAATTGCGTTTTCTTACCTTATCTTTTTTTTTCTTTTCTTCTTTTTCTTCTTTAATGGACGGTTGGCTTTAGGAAGATTGGCATTTTCCACTAATTTACTATATATAGTAGGATTAAGGATTAATTAAGATTAATTAATCATGTTTAAATCATTAATTAACTTTATTTATTTTCTTTAATTACAATTACACTAATTTTGTCACACCCCAAAAATCGACGGATTCAAAAGGATGAGTAAAGTATGTAAGTAAACTGTTTGGCACGTTGTGGCAACATAATTCGCCTTCATGTTGGCCTGATAGTGAGTTAGGGTATTGGCGCATACCAGCATTAAAGCATCCGTCTGTTGGCGGTATCTAAGGAATTAATCGCATGGTTTTTTGAAGTGAATAAAGATTGCACCCAATAAGTGCACGCCTATAAAGGAGTACGCCCCAGAGTTTTGTTTGAGCACTAAGAGCCTGTCAAGTGTATGAGGAAGCTCTAAGAGACTTAATTGTCTTTAAGAGCATGTCAAATGTGAGTCTCCACTAAGATATAGTATGCTCAATTTGCATGAGTATTATTCAATTAGATCTTGTATCGGGTTTGGTTGAAAGTTGTTGGGATTCTGCAACAACAGAAGAAGGGATCAGAATGAAGAGCAAAATAGCAAGATGTATGAAATATTGCTTGTACACTAAAACAATCCAACTAAACAAATCATCACAAGCAGCATGGTTGACCGCTTCTCAACAGGAGTCAAATGGATTGATTTGACCTTTCCCATGACTGGTCAACAATGAGGTTGACCTTCACCGGATTTTCTTTTACCTACCCTGGATTTGGTAAGAAAATTAGGGGAACCGAGAGTATATTTATAGGAGGGAGCCATTTCAGATGGTTTTTATTTTTTTTTAATCTTCAGGTTCTTCTTTCTAACCTTAACATTTTCTTCTTTGTTAAGATCAAACTAAGACCTAGTTTAATTAGTTGATGATTCAACCTTCTGGTAAGTCTTACAGCTTTGCTCGTTACGATTATAGAAGGGAAAGGTATCGCAAGAAGGTCATGTATGAGGGTCGCATGTAGTTGAAATGTTAGTAAAATGTTTGTAATGGGGGTTCTAATGGTAATCTTATAATCTTTCAAGTAGATTGCTACTATTGGTTTGGGACAAACATTTGAAACGGAAGCTCCAGGCTGAGGTTAAGGTGAGTCTCTGATGAGTCTCTAGACCTGTCTCCTATATGTTATAATAACATTATCCTTTTTATTATCGTTATACACTTAGATAAGCATGTCTTCTTGAGAAACCATAGTATGTATGCTTGTTCGTGTGATTATCTGTGAAGCATCTATACGTATGTATTAAAGTGTATGTTATGTTACATGACAATGTATGATTGGCATGAAGGGGGTTCGGGCAGAGTTTTGGGAAAAAATGTGATACGATAATGGATCCCGAGGTGGTGCATTGGTGACGTCTGTCGGGACAGTAAACATGATGGCTAGTGTGGCGAAATATAGTTTGCTGGGACAGTAAACACTAAGGTCAGTGTGGAAATTATGTGGAAAGACCATGGCCATGGCACATTCTGGAAATGGCAGATGAGACATATTTTTTTTATAGGGTTGTTGCGTGTCCCTGGGTGATGATGGGAAAACCTCAAGTGGTGTTGAGTTTAGGCAAATCCATATTGCCAAACATGACAGATTACCTGGGAAGCCTTTGTGGCTAATCTTATGGAAAGCCCCTGTGGCGTGTTATCTGGGAAGCCTTTGTGGCTAATCTTGTGGAAAGCCTTGGTGGCATGTTATTTAGAAAATCTGTAGAGTGAATTCTGCAATGACCAAGTGGTAAGATGTTAGTCTACCTTGCGTGAGATCTGGGTTTGCTTGTGAGATATTTTCTGATAGAATTCTCGACAGAGTAACCAACTATGAATCCACCTTAATGATCTACCATGTCAAGGAACCTTATGTATTGGTATATATGGTTGTGTAAGTGCCTGTCAAACTTGGAATTTCTTAGGTCTTGCACTAAAATTATCTAGAATTTTATTGCTTGAATTAAAACATTGTATTCTTCTAAACAAGCATGTTTGTCTGTACTAATTTGAAGATACGATGTAGCTGGTATTCTAATAGTCGTTGGGTCCTGTAAAAGAATCTGTCAAAAGTAGCATCCATTGCGTATCGTTCTGAGAAGTGTATCTAACTACAAAATGCAAAGAAATTGTGTAATGGGATTCGAAATATGGTGTAAAGTCCGAGATCCACTAGCTAGGTGAAATGAGTATAAGACGGTTAAGTACAGAGATTGACATATGGTTATTATCCAACCAATAACCAGATAGTATCTGCCAAGGTCTGAGAGGGAATCCAAAACCTTTAGTCGAGAGATTTTACAACCACAAAAAAATGTAATAATGAGTGAGGCCACTAAGTTCCTTTAAGCTTATATGTGTCTTTTGGTATGCAGGTTTGAGAAATTGAACCTGTGCGTCAGGAAGGACCAAGTTAGGCATGTGCCATAGAGGTAGAACGAGGGCAATATTATGCATACAGAGGGACATTTATAGAAACATGTTTTTCAAATGAAAAATAGTAATATGCGCTACGAATAAGTCTATTTTATCGAACAATTTGTTGTAAGGTTTTATTTTCCCTTTCAAAGTTTGCGACAAATAATAAATGTATTATTCAAACATATTGTCTTAGAAAGGATTTTAAATAAATAAGAGGTACATTTAATATGGTTTTTCGTGGACTGAAAATTTTAGTTAAGTATGTAAGTGTTGTGACATCTTATATTCGGATCCGATAAATCGGGTCGGGTATAAGGTGTTACAAATTTAATGGCCATCATCATAAATTCCCACTAACTCATAATAGAACAATGGTTTAATAACCATTTTAGTCCTTTAAATAATTGCTAATTAGGTCCCCAAGTATTTTCTTAATTAAAACTCAATAATGATTGAACTTTTACAATTTAGGCCCTAAGCTTTAATTAATCAATTTCTCGATTAAATTACTTAACTAAATTTCAATATATTTTTGAACTTACTCCCTCAATCTTTATTTTTCGTCCTTACAGACTTGTTTTACAAAAATGAGGTTTCGATATTGCATTTTTCAACATCACTAAAATTCGGGTCGTTACATTGTAATACACGAAAGAAAATAAATGAGGAATCACTATCACGATTCGTGTGAATCTATTCTTCTACTTAAACATGTGGTGTTTAAAACCATTATTGATGACATTTCTATAAAATTTGGACCAAGTGGGAGAATTTTAGAATATTAAATAAATATTATATATTTTTGTTCTTAATTTTATAATTAAATATTCTATATATTTAGGGTAATTATTATTGGATATTTTTTTTTTACTTGAGTAGTTACCATAGTGGGAGATTGTAAAACCCCTTACCCGAGTCCGACACCGAGACCGGATACGAGGCATTACCATGCTTAATCTTACTTAACACTTCGAAACAGGCTATAAAATTTCGTTTAAACGCATCACTTTTACATATTCGGCCTAGGAGGCCCTACACATACTTCCGAGAGGTACCGGAACTATCCCGAGAACTTTTACGAATTCGAGAAACTTCTCAATAAAACAGGGGCCACACATACATATTTGGCCAAGGAGGCCCTGCACATACTTCCGAGAGGTACCAGAACTATCCCGAGAACTTTTACGAATTCGAGAAACTTCTCAATAAAACAGGGGCCACACGCCCATGTGAAGTGGGACACGCCCGTGTGGGCGGGCCGTGTGGTCACACACGCCCATGTCCCTACCCCGTGTATAAAATCATGAGTATTCTGTTTGTGTCACACGGCCTAGGCACACGCCCGTGTGACTAGCCCGTGGGCGACACTGACTAATTTCACACGGCCTTGACACGCCCATGGCCATGGCCCGTGTGCTAAAACTTAGCATTCTGACTTATCCACACGGCATATACACACGCCCGTGTGCTTCAGCCATGGGAAAATTAAACCCCAAAGGTAAAGTGCAGAATCCACACGGCTTGGACACACGCCCATGTGCTAGCCGTGCCTCTCACATGGTCTTGACACACGCCCATGTGTCTACCCATGTGGACAATTATCAGGCTATCTACCAAGCCCTTGCCACTCTACATTGCATACATTCATACATCATCACATATCTTCACATAGCATTAATACAACTCTTGAATTAAAGACATTTAATTCATACAATGAATTCTTCATCCCAAACACAAGGGAGAACTATTTCCAATACAATTACAATCTACTTAAGCCATCATCTATGGCTATTCACAACCAAAACTTAACTCACTTACGCCAACACATTTGGCTATATTAATAATGACTTAGTCAACTTTAAAAGAGGTCCCTATACATGCCATGACTCAAAAGAACTTGAAACATCATACCAAGCTTCTACTCGATAGTGTGAAAACATCTCCGGCGGCCTCTAACCCGAGCTAGTTAAAAAAAAGAACCTATAAGAGATGAGAAAAGAAAAAGAGTAAGCAATAATGCTTAGTAAGTTCATCTGCATATAACTGACAATTACCGATATTCATTGAACATATACAACCGCAAGGTATTATAATGAGTTTTTCTCATAAACCCGTGGTTACTTACTCAACTATTCTTGAAGCTCACTCATTCTATCTCTTACCACATTCTTACCATGCCTCAAGCCAACTGCTCGTGTTAATTAGCATACATTCCGCCACTGGTCACCACATGATCATGTAGAACGACACATCCAGCATTTTCAATAAGCCACTAATACTACTAAACTCTCGGTGGTTTCGCACTTAGCCCTCCATTGATCTCTAGTAAAGTGGTATCGCACATAGCCCACCAATGATCTCTAGTAGGGTGGTATCGCACGTAGCCCACCAATCATATATAAGCGATGGTATCGCACACAGCCCACCGATAATAACATGGTTGATGGTATCGCACATAGCCCATCACTAACCATTAATAAGGTGATATCGCACATAGCTTACCCTTATTATACATTCATGGATAGTTACCCACATGTATTTCTCTATTTCAAATGTTCATCAGAGAACATCCTCACACACTACTATTCTTACTTAACTTTCTACGATACTCGTTCGCACTCACACAATGCATCAATAAATCTATCTCATGCAACTAAGGTGCATTGATTACACATAACCCACTAGGAGTTCATCATATACTGAATTCATCTCAATTCAATTCTAACACACACTTGTGTTTCTCATGGTGCAACCACATACTTTCTCATTTTCGACATACCCGTTGAATCTCTCAAATTGTTAAACAACACTTTTGAGTTTCATACACCTAATGTCACACTGCCATCATACCCGATATGGTCTTACATGCATTAAAATATCAATGCCATGTCCCCGACATGTTCTTATACGAATTCTCACACCGAGGTCATATTCCAATATGGTGTTACACGAGACCTTAACTATCATCATATCATGCTATATTCATTTCCCATTACTCTTAGATTCAATTCTCTTGACGTCTCATCAAAAGATATTTCATACATTCATAGAGTAAATATACATTCCATACAACATTGGAATATCAAATTAACTCATACCTAATTACAACATTTGCATATGAACTTACCTCGATACCGAAAAGGGTAAAAAGGGAGTCTATTTGCCCACATTTCTCTTTCTCCCGTTCTAGGTCCGAATCTCATTTTCTTCGATCTAGAACAATAAAATTTACTCATTTAATCACTTAATGATCATATTACAACTTAATCTCTACTTAGGTAAAATGACCATTTTGCCCCTATACTTTGGCAAAATTACGATTTTGCCCCTAGGCTCGTAAATAAATTTTCATCCATCTTCTTTACTAATCAAGCCTAGCTGAATCATATTCTCTTCTATAGCAACTCAAAATTTCAACTATTTCATGCACTTATTACCAATTTGCAACATTTACAAATTAGTCCTAATTAGGTGTTTTCATAACAACACCTTTCACAAAAGTTGTTTCTCATCATCCTATCATTCATTTTCTTCCATAAAAACTCTTCAAACAACATAAACTCTATCATGGTAAGTCCCTAGACTTTCAACCATTTTGCAAACTAGTCCTCTCATTAGCTAGCTTAAGCTTTGAGGGCTCCAAATATACAAAAATCATCAAAAATAAACATCAAAATGACTTACTTGAGTGAAGAAAAGCTTGCTGAAATTTTCAGCTTCAAGAACCCCTATTCTTGCTTGTATTTTTGGTGGAAGAAGAGAAGAAAATAAAAAGATGATAGCTTTTTGCTTATTTCATCTTATTTTATTCATTTTTTCCCACCTAATTTCCACCAATTTTGACCAAAATTAAATGCTCTTGTCCCCTATGTCACATGGCCGACCAACTCACTTAAAACAAGGCCAATTTTCATATTTGGGACCTCCAATTGATATTCTATAGCTATTTGGCACATCTAGCAAATAAAATAGAACTTTCGCACTTTATGCGATTTAGTCTTTTTTCGTGATTAAGTAAGAAATCACTAAAATTAAAGCACTAAAATTTTCATGCACCCTCATAAACATGTTATAACACATAAATTAACATGAAATTTTTTTCTCTAACCTCGGATTAGTGATCCCGAGATCACTGTTCCGACTAGCCCCCTAATCGGGCTGTTACAATTCTCCCCCTTAGGGATTTTCGTCCGCGAAAAATCTTATCAGGAGGAGTTGCTACCAACATTCTTAAAACGTTTCCATCAACTCTTCAAAATCACAAATCCACTTATCCTCAAGTTTCTCTTGCCAACAACCTTTAAGCTATAATACACAAGGTCGAAGCGTAACTTGAGACCTAGGTTATTCTTCCCCTAGGGCATATACTCAGTAATCCACCAATTTGGAACTCTGTACATATCCAAATGATCATTCGGATATTTACCGGTTGATCAACTACAATTTGAATGACATTCCCCTTCTTGGGAATTTTGTCAAACCAAATTTGAAATCTATAAGGTTTTATCTCACTTTCCCATTAAAGCATTCACCGACTGTAATAGTCTTGACTTGTACGCTTTGAAAACATAGCTTTTAGTGATCAACTAATTCTAATCATAAACTCAATCATATCGTGAAATTTACTCTATTGTCAAAACATTTATGCACATAACTGTACTCTCTTATTCTTGCATTAGTAGATATGCTACTACTGAATCTCATACCAAAACTTTTGTATAAATTCTGGATTCATCATCATTCAAATTCTATCTCGAGGAAACATCAACAACGAAAATCTTATCCAACCTGAATTTTTATCATCTTAAATAAACTCATTCAGAGCTTATTTAAAATACCATTTACTAAATCACTTCTGAACTCCTTTGTTTTGAAAGGAAGACTCGCTATAGTCATTAACCTCGCTGAAACTAGGATGTTACCAACTAAGTTCAACCAAGTAACTCACTCGCATTGCTTAACATGGATCTTTCATCAAGACATCTGTACTATGTCTACTATCTGAGAAGTATTACAATAACTATACACACCTTTGTAATGGTTCAAGCCGTTTCCACTATCTCATTTTCAAAATCTTCAGCAGCATAAGATACTCTAACTCATCAAAATTCAGAAAATACATATCAATTTTTTTTATGGACCATTTCATAACATCTAACTCACTACACAGACACAAAAGTGATCATCTCTGGATCACCAATCTGGCAACTCTTTTTCTCGACTCAGACTGAACCCAGTACTAGAACTTTCAATTAATAGTTCCTTCTATAGCTTTCAACTCGATCATCACGGTTTGAACATTTCAATGAGCATACCTTTGTATCATGCTCCCTACTCACGTACACACAGAATTTTATTCTCCTTATTGATTCATGCGTAAATGTACACAAAACTGGAATCATATTTCAATACATTAATCTACTCTTTTCTCCACACTGAGAACATATTTCAAGCACACTCTCATCTGAGTTTCTCTTGCTATGCCAATCTAAAACCTTTACCATCGTCATATCTCACGATAGCAGGGACATCTCGATCGAATTCATTAACTCTATTCGGCTTACCCGAAAACCCATCACACAACGTGAAACTTGTGATTTCACTCCTTATACTAGAATCATCTCCAACTTCCCCCTCAAAGTACCCGAATAGGGTTACGAGGAGATAAAGAAATGTCAATTTCAATTAACTAAATCGACAACCGTTTAGTCTAATTTTTTTTCAGTCAGCTAACGTTCTCACATAATCACAATTTATGAGAAGAACAACTACATCAGTCCTGAAAGGCAACAAATATTTATACATAATACCCAAGGAGATCATTATAACCCATCCATAGCATTAACTAACCATGCACAGATCACAGGCTTCAAACCAACTTACTCATACTTGCCCTTTATTTAGCACATATTGTGCCACACATCGTACTCGTTTCTTCTGGACTCATTCACGAGTACCTGTATTCGCCCATTCACATGGCTTTAGTACAATTCTCATTTCTACCTCTAGACTCATCTATCTGTCCCATTGATCACTAGGGATAATCGAAGACGCATATTCATCGCCATTCATGTAGGTACGAAACTAATGCCACATCCCCGAGGTGGTCTCATATGGAGTCACCTCTAAATGCTAATGCCATATCCCGGATAAGGTCTTATATGGACTTCTACATCAAGTATCAATGCCATATTCCAAATATGGTCTTATACGGAATCATAACTTGGTGCTGAGGCCATGTCTCGAACATGGTCTTATATAGGACCTTATCTATTTCATATCTCAATTATGCTAACATAAATATTGCATTAATCACATACAAACTTACTCAACTTAACTCTCATAACATCTCATCATAATTCAACAGTGTTAAGGGGGTGAGGTTGTAGAGTCTCTTAACCTAACTCTCGTGACTACATACATATAATTTAATATTCATTATCAATGAAATATCATCATAGTCACACAACTCGCTCCAAGTGAGTTTTCACGTTTATCATGCTACAATTGTTTCTATCACTCTTACTTTCGAACAGTGACTTCACTTACTCAAGTTCCACCTTAATGTCTACTCGAGTACTCAACATTAAACTCTAATTTCTCTTACCATTGCTTATCAATTTAGAGAATGTCCTACAGATTTTGAGTACGTCGTTCGCCTGATTGCCATAGTCCAACTATGGTCTTACTCGTATCACAACGTCATAGCCCAGCTATTTCTTTACATGTCATCACGATGCCATAACCTTGCTATGGTCTTACACGAAATCTCATACCAATACCAATGCCATATCCCAGATATGGTCTTACATGGGAAACTCAGGTTGATACCGGTGCCATATCCTGGATATGGTCTTGCACGAGATCTTATATCAATATCGACGCCATATCCCAAATATGGTCTTACACAATTTCATGCCGAAGCCAGGTCTCGGACGTGGTCTTACATGGAATCATTATTCGATGCCGACGCCATATCCCAGATATGGTTTTACACGGGATCACGTATCGTTGCCAATGCCATGCCCCAGATATGGTCTTATATGGGATCACATGTATTGCCATGGTCCAACCATGGTCTTATTCATCAATTTACCATTAAACGACTGTACTCATCTCCTGCATCCTACTTAGTCAACTTCTCAGTGTAACTCCCACACTATAATATGTGTGGCTTCATAACAGAGTCATAAAACAAAACATCATGCATTCTCTACTTTAACAGTCACATGTGAGATTTAACCATGTGGACATATTTATCATACATCATTCAAGCAGTTTTACATACACACATATCCCATTCTCTGGATAAATTACTCGTTATAAGCACTTAACCCAATAGGTTGGGTACACAACACCGTACACATATCAAACCAATATAGGTAAGCTTATCACTTCATAACTCTCATCCCTCAACCTAGAGTTATATCATTCCATACCTTATCATACACATGTCATAAACTTCTATTCATACTTCTCTAAATTTCAACAGTGCATAAGTACATTTCAATTACCTCATTGCCACTTACAACCTTATTGAAATTAGCTCGGTTGGAAATCATTTCTTTCATATCAAGACAATTTTGCTAGAGCCGGGAAATATCACACTATCTTGGTCCACATATGGCATGTATAGCTAGACACTTACTCACGCTAGGTTAGTCCGAGAACCGACTAAACCATAGCTCTGATACCACTAAATGTAACACCCCTTACCCGAGTCCGACACCAAGACTGGATACGAGGCAATACCATGCTTATTCTTACTTAACACTTCGAAACGGGCTATAAAATTTTGTTTAAACGCATCACTTGTACATATTCATCCTAGGAGGCCCTACACATACTTTCGAGAGGTACCAGAACTATCCCGGGAACTTTTACGAATTCAAGAAACTTCTCAATAAAACAGGGGCCACACGCCCATGTGAAGTGGGACACGCCCGTGTGGGCAGGCTGTGTGGTCACACACGCCCATGTCCCTACCCCGTGTATAAAATCATGAGTATTTTGTTTGTTTCACACGGCCTAGGCACACGCCCGTGTGACTAGCCCGTGGGCGACACTGACTAATTTCACACGGCCTTGACACGCCCGTGGCCATGGCCCGTGTGCTAAAATTTAGCATTCTGACTTATCCACACGACATATACACACGCCCGTGTGCTTCAGCCGTGGGCAAATTAAACCCCAAAGGTAAAGTGCAGACTTTACACGGCTTGGACACACGCCCATGTGCTAGCCGTGCCTCCCACATGGTCTTGACACACGCTTTTGTGTCTACCCATGTGGACAATTATCAGGCTATCTACTAAGCCCTTGCCACTCTACATTGCATAAATTCATACATCATCACATAGCTCCACATAGCATCAATAGAACTCTTGAATTAAAGACATTTAATTCATACAATGAATTCTTCATCCTAAACACAAGGGAGAACTATTTCCAATACAATTACAATATATTTAAGCCATCATCTATGGCTATTCACAACCAAAACATAACTCACTTACGCCAACACATTTGGCTATATTAATAATGACTTAGTCAACTTTAAAAGAGGTCTCTATACATGCCATGACTCAAAAGAACTTGAAACATCATACCAAGCTTCTACTCGATAGTGTGAAAACATCTCCGGCGGCCTCCAACCCGAGCTAGTTAAAAAAAAGAACCTATAAGAGATGGGAAAAGAAAAAGAGTAAGTAATAATGCTTAGTAAGTTCATCTGCATATAACTGACAATTACCGATATTCATTGAAAATATACAACCGCAAGGTATTATAATGAGTTTTTCTCATAAACCCATGGTTACTTACTCAACTATTCTTGAAGCTCACTCATTCTATCTCTTACCACATTCTTACCATGCCTCAAGCCAACTGCTCGTGTTAATTAGCATACATTCCGGCACTGGTCACCACATGATCAAGTAGAACGACACATCCAGCATTTTCAATAAGCCACTCATACTACTAAACTCTCGGTGGTTTCACACTTAGCCCTCCATTGATCTCTAGTAGGGTGGTATCGCACATATCACACCAATCATTTATAAGCGATGGTATCACACACAGCCTATCAATTACTAATTAATCAGGTGGTAACGCACACAGCCCACCGATAATAACATGGTTGATGGTATCGCACATAGCCCATCACTAACCATTAATAAGGTGATATCGCACATAGCTCACCCTTATTATACATTCATGGATAGTTATCCACATGTATTTCTCTATTTCAAATGTTCATCAGAGAACATCCTCACACACTACTATTCTTACATAACTTTCTATGATACTCGTTCACATTCACACAATGCATCAATAAATCTATCTCATGCAACTAAGGTGCATTGATTACACATAACCCACTAAAAGTTCATCATATACTGAATTCATCTCAAATCAATTCTAACACACACTTGTGTTTCTCGTGGTACAACCACATACTTTCTCATTTTCGACATACCCGTTGAATCACTCAAATTGTTAAACAACACTTTTGAGTTTCATACACCTAATGTCACACTGACATCATACCCCGATAGGGTCTTACATGCATTAACATATCGATGCCATGTCCCCGACATGGTCTTATACGAATTCTCACACCGAGGCCATATTCTAATATGGTCTTACACGAGACATTAACTATCATCATATCATGCTATATTCATTTCCCATTGCTCTTAGATTCAATTCTCTTGACGTCTCATCAAAAGATATTTCATACATTCATAGAGTAAATATACATTCCATACAACATTGGAATATCAAATTAACTCATATGTAATTACAACATTTGCATATGAACTTACCTCGATACCGAAAAGGGTAAAAAGAGAGTCTATTTGCCCACATTTCTCTTTCTCCCGTTCTAGGTCCGAATCTCATTTTCTTCGATCTAGAACAATAAAATTTACTCATTTAATCACTTAATGATCATATTACAACTTAATCTCTACTTAGGCAAAATGACCATTTTGCCCCTATACTTTGGCAAAATTACGATTTTGCCCCTAGGCTCGTAAATAAATTTTCATCCATCTTCTTTACTAATCAAGCCTAGTCGAATCATATTATCTTCTATAGGAACTCAAAATTTCAACTATTTCATGCACTTATTACCAATTAGGTGTTTTCATAACAACACATTTCACAAAAGTTGTTTCTCATCATCCTATCATTCATTTTCTTCCATAAAAACTCTTCAAACAACATAAAATCTATCATGGTAAGTCCCTAGACTTTCAACCATATTGCAAACTAGTCCTCTCATTAGCTAGCTTAAGCTTTGAGGGCTCCAAATATACAAAAATCATCAAAAATAAACATCAAAATGACTTACTTGAGTGAAGAAAAGCTTGCTGAAATTTTCAGCTTCAAGAACCCCCATTCTTGCTTGTATTTTTGGTGCAATAAGAGAAGAAAATAAAAAGATGATAGCTTTTTGCTTATTTCATCTTATTTATTCATTTTTTCCATCTAATTTCCACCAATTTTGACTAAAATTAAATGCTCTTGTCCCCTATGTCACATGGCCAGCCAACTCACTTAAAACAAGGCCAAATTTCACATTTGAGACCTCCAATTGATATTCTATAGCTATTTGGCACCTCTAGCAAATAAAATAGAACTTTTGCACTTTATGCGATTTAGTCCTTTTTCGCGATTAAGCAAGAAATCGCTAAAATTAAAGCACCAAAATTTTCATGCACCCTCATAAACATGTTATAACACATAAATTAACATGAAAATATTTTTCTCTAACCTCGGATCAGTGATCCCGAGATCACTGATCCGACTAGCCCCCTAATCGGGCTGTTACAGAGATTAAATAGAGTGAGAGAGAGTTTGATGGTACCCCACTTTTTCCTATCCTTTCATTCTCTTAAAAAATTTATGTGAATTTTGAGAAATGTTTTCAGAGGTCCTTAATAGAAACAATCCTTCAATCAACTCCATTTCAATGGTAATTGTGATTTATTGGGAATTCTCTAGAGTACAAATTCTACATCAATCAAGTGTTAATATTGGTCATTTTTATTTTATTGTTTCCACATATGATTTTGATACTGGGACTATTGTTGAAAATACTGATGTTTGATTTGTAACTTTTATATGTTAATGTTATTTTAGAATCCATGGTTGTTTATTTGGATCTTACATTTGATGCATTGTTTATATATAAGCTTAAATTATACAATAAAATTTAGGGTTAGTTTTCTATTTCACATGCGGTCTTAAAAAATTTGTTGTGTGCCTTTCTTTTCTTTTAAATTAGTTTTTAATGGTACATGCGTGTTTAATTATTTATAAATTAAAAATATATAAAATAATGTGTATATTTAATGTAAATAATATTTTATAAATAAAAAATTAAAAATCATATAAAAATTTAGAACAATATTAGAAAGTAAATCATAATATTAAATTAAAATAAAAATAAAATAACATGCATCAGTTGTAATAATTATTCATGATAAGTGCAAAAGATATTCCCATTGAATTAATAAACACATTTAATAACAATAATTAAAGAACAATTATTGAAATCTTATATGGTAAATCTTTTTTTACTTTTAAAAAAAATTCTCTCATTCGTATACAACTTCATGTACAATAATAATAATGTAAAAAAAAAAAGAGTATAAAAGAGTACTTGCTTCGCACGAAATAAACAACTTCTAAATAATTTAATTAAAATGATCTTACATATCTATTTGGTGCTCTCCGATACCATTTTCGTTTGAATATTTCCTTTTGAAATATTAATGCTACTAATAGATGCTATTTATAAATCTAAACTTAAATTTTAATTGATATATAACTCTAACACTAATTAAGTAATAATTAAAAGATAAAACAAATATCTATTTATATGCTTAGACTTTTGTTCAAGTTATAACTTCATTTTATTACATTAATAAATATGAAAAGAAAAAAGCTTACTTATAAAAAATAATAATAATTCATAAATTTTAAAATAATATTTTAACTTTAATTATTAATTATTTTGACTTATTGATAGTGAATATGCTTAGACTTTTATTCAAGTTATAACTCTATTTTAGACTTAATAAAATTATCACAACTTATTTTTAAACAAAGTGATAACTAAAAATTTTAAATTAAATTAAAAACATTTTTAAATGTCAATTTAGTAATATGATAGAAAATAAATAGTATTCTTATTTGTTCAAAAGTTCTTTTTTAACTTGTGCTTTTATATATATTATAGATATTTATTTTAATATTTTATTATACTCTCATAGGACACTTGTCAAACCTTTAATTGTATTTGTGAAGTCTAAAAATGTAACACCCCCGACCCGGCCTAGGAGTTTCGGCTAATTCGAAGGCGTTACATTCGATCACCGAAGTGATCCCGTAAAGTCATTTTTTTTACTTGAGTCTATTTGATTGAAAATCGCTCTTTAGTTTTTAAGAAAAATATTCTTTAATTTAAACTGAATTTACATAGTAATTTAATTACAATTTTATAAATATGAGGGTTTAAATAAAACGATGTAAGGGTTTTCAGGAAAAGTCTTATCAAAATTTTGAGTATTTTGTAAAGCAGCGGAAAACAATAATAGTTTTTAAACCGAATGGCATGCAAATACTAGTAGCAATATTTAAATGCTATGCATAAAATAAATAACCTAATAGTTCCCAAAAATAAATGATTAAGGAAAATTTTTAAAGAAAACTTAATAGTAGAACTTAATAAAGAAAAATGGCTTGCTAATCCGACGGTCCTCCGATGCCGATTCGAATCCTAATTTCTGCACTACCTGAGAGGTAAGGAAAAGGGAGAATGAGCTTACAACGACTTAGTGTGAGAATAATATTAAATCATTATATATAATCAATCGAACAGTAAAGTATTTAATTCATAGCATAATAATAATTTAGGCATAATAAGAGGAACATATAATAAATCAATACATATACAAAATATAATTATAATGCACATTTATGTTTTAATTTAATGCTTTGATTTTCCACCCATCCATTCGAACCGCCTTCGAGCATTGCTCGACACACCATCTCGCATAACACATAATAATAACTAACCATCCCGAATTTGATTTCCGACAACGATGATCGTTCACTTGTCATCTGTGACAATGACTATTACTACCACCCTGGTTTGGTCCAGTTTTGATGGTGTTTTTAAACAATCATCCCATCCTGTCCGGTTTAGATGGCTTTACACATAAATTATCATCCCAATTGACCTAGTTTGGTGGCTTTTTAGCATACCATCCTAGCTTTTCCATTTTGGATGACATTGCCGCCTACTTCGTGTAGTACTGACTTTCAGTGTGGACTTAAATTACCACTATCTCCAACGGAACTCCTCCATCCTCTATTCCCAATTTCATGTAATATGCACACATACTCATCATATCATACTCATTATCAAAATTTGATACTATGCTTGTTTAGCACATTTATTGTCACAAATTATCATCAGATGCCATGCAATCATGTATTCAATCAATCTCACATATACACACGTATATTTGGTGCGTGTACAAAGAATAACAATAGTGCATATTTAAGGGTTCGCATAAAGCATACATAGAGTTCGTACATAGCATGTATAGGGTTTGCATAATTAAATATGTATAACTCACCTATTAAGCAGTTAAGGTTCGTATATAATTTCTATGGGTTCACATATAACTTCTACATATTCAAATTACAATTCTTATAGTGTCCGCATGATATTTCCTCTAGGTTCGCATATAATTTCTATGGGTTCACATATAACTTCTACATGTTCAAATTACAATTCCTATAGTGTTCGCATGATATTTCCTCTAGGTTCGCATGTTATACAATTCACATAACAACTCTTTTAATCTTCTAACACTACTATTAATCATCCATAATGTTTTAAGTTTAGATCCCACACCTAATTGGAAGACTTAAAAACCATAGCTTTGGAGAGATTAATGATCTACTCGAGAAAAGAGGGATGATTTTGAAGATTTTGAATTTCTTGATTGAAAATCAATTTAACAATTGTAGAGAAAAAGAAAGAACTCAAGAATTTGAAAGAATTTTGCAATATGCGTTTTGAAGGAAAAATAGATGATAAATAAAAAGGAGGAGGATAAATTCTATTAGGATTTGAAAAGGAGTAATTTGAATTCTAGTTAGGATAAGAAGATAAAAAGATATGGATTTCTATTTCTATGTGAATTTATTTTTAAAAAATAAGATATAATTTCAAATTAGGATAAAAAGAAAAAAAAAAGTATTGAATTTTAATTTTAAACAATGATAAGATATGAATTCTAGTTGGGGTAAATTTTTAAGGTTTACAAACGTTTAGGGCATTACTGTAATTTTCCCAAAGTTTGGGGCGTGACTATAATTTTTTTAAAGTTGGCTGAATTAAAAGTAAAGTGAAAGGGGCAGGCGTGATTTGAACCTAAGTTTGATGGGGAGATCGGCATCTTAGCCGCTAGGCTATTGCCTAATTTTTGTCTATTTTTTATGCTTAATTTTTCATACTTCTTCTTGCTAGAGGCTTGTCGATTTTTCAAAATAAAAGGAAAGAAAGGGATTTGAACCTAGGACTGCAAGAGAAAAAGTAGGGTGCTTTACCACTTAGCTTTTGTCTTATTTCTTGCTTATTTTAGTCACTTAATTGTGCATATCTATTTGGGATATGTCTTCAAATAATCTTAAACCGGTTCTTCTATCTCGCATAATCCTGACAAGACTATCCGCAATTAAATTCTCTTCTTGCGGGATATGTTGAATCTTCCAATATTTTATCTTTTTCAAGAGCTGATGAATTCTTTTGACTAAGGCAGAATTGGAATCTCTGAGAGAGATTTCCTGAATGGCGTTAATAGCTTCGAGGAAATCTATTTGTATTAATACTCTTTCAAAACTACGATAAAAAATAAGCTTCAGAGCATCCAATATGCCCCATAGTTCAACCTCTAGAACTGTGCAATTTCCTAAGTATCTGCTAAGACCAATTATCCACCCTCCATTATGGTCACACACTAAAACTCCAGCCGCAGTGAAAACTTCCTCGATTCTAACCAAACCATCTATGTTCAAGCGCACCTAGTTTCTAGAAACTGAGGACTTGTAAAACCCTTAACCTGTCTCCGTCGTCGGATTACGGTTACGGAGTATTACAACACATATCAAACAAGTAACATTATTAAACCATTCATTTATTAATTTAAATAACAACATTTAAACCTCAATTTCATTCATAGAATAATTACATTTATGGACCTTAAAACGAGTTTACGGGGCCTTAAAAATAGTTTGGGAACAATCAGGGACTAAATTGACACAAAACAGAAAAATATGGAAGAAACTTGAAAATTTTGAAAACAGGGGTCACGCAGCCGTGTGGCCAGGCCGTGTGATAGAGTCCAGGCCATGTGTCTTAGAAATATGGTTGTGTGGTCAAATCGTGTGCAATTCGAAATATGGGTCACATGGTCGTGTCTCAACCCATGTACCCGCCTGTGTCTCCAAGCCATGTAATAGCTTGATGCTGCGTGGAAAATCCTACACTTAAAAATCAAAATGACACACGGTCGTGTGGTGTGACCGTGTGTGGCACACGAACGTGTGACAGCCCATGTCTCCGGCCGTGTGCACCTAAAATGACTACAAAAAAAGCAATTTCAACTACCATTTCTTAAGTAACAAGCCAATCCATTTCCAGCCATTCTCACCTATTCAAAACACATTTGAACATGCTAAAAACATACCAAATCATTGAACCTATGTGTCTAACCAATGTACCCTCGTTGGTACCACAATTTAACTAACAAACAAGATCACAATCAATAATTACAAATCATTAATTATAAACGTACCAATCATGCCATCTCATTCATTTCATTCACATTCATTTTACCAAATCAGTAACTATTTTCATAAGGCATGAACCAAATAACCAAAAGCACTACATATATACACATAAATAAATCTTACTTAAACAAAGTTTAAAACAACACCATTAAACTCAAACTCCTGGTACATGCCACTTATAACCTAAATCAAAATAATCATACCTTATACCGAATCGTTGAACAGATAGTGTGAGCTCTAACTTGAACTTCCAACCTGTAACAGCCCGGTTTAGACCCTCGTCGGAACAGTGGTTTTGAGACAACAAATCCAAGGTCGTAATAATATTTTAATATTATTTTTGGTGTTTATTATATGTGATATAGTCTGTGTGAAAATTCTGTGTGGTAATTTTATCGATTGTGTGTTGAATTACAGGAAAGGACTTAATCGCGTAAAGCGTAAAATGCTGTGTGCTGCTTGATAAGTACTTAAAACTTGTTGTCTTTATAATTTGGAGGATATATATTGCAATTAGTCCATTTTATGGTTAGTGGAAGATGATAGCATGGCATTGGTTGTTAATATTAATATTCATTAAGGGCAAATTGGTAAAATGACTAATAAGTTAATATTAATTAATCAAAACAAATGAGATGGCTATATTCTCATCTTTTCCACCGAATTTGAAGAAGAAAAAGAAGGGTTTATATCTTTGTGATATTCGGCCCTTGTTCATCTTGATTGAGGTATGTTTTGAACTCGGTTTTTTATAATTTCTATGTTTTCGTAATCGTTGCTTTGTGCTCTAGCTAACCCATGCTTTAATTTTAGAATTTGATAGTGATTTTGAGATATTCCATTGATGAATATGTGAGCTTTGTGATGTTATTTGGTGGAATATGAAAGTTTGGTGTTGGGTTAACATTGTTTATATTTGGATTTTTGGTGAAATTGAGTATTTTGGGCTAAATTGAGAAAAGTGTAAATTGAAGGACTAAAATGTGAAATAAATGAAATGTGTGGGCTTATATTAGCATGGGAAGAATTCGGCTAAGCTTATGTGAATAGAAATTTGGTGTATTTTGTGATTTGATGAATTAAGGACTAAAGTGTCGAAATGTGAAAATGTGAGGGCTATTTTGCAAAAATGCCCTAAATATGTGTGTGTGGATTAAATTGAATGAATTGGTGATTGAATAGGCTGAATTTGAATGTGTATAGACCAAGAAAGGATAGGTTCGGATCGAGATCGAGGCAAAGAAAAATTGCTCGATTAATCGATCGTTTTGGTATTTCGACGTTCGAGGTAAGTTCAGACATAATATGTGTATTTAACTATGTTTAATGTTATGAAACGAATGGTATGATTTTACTGAATTGTGAATGCTATGTGAGGACTAAAGTTATTAGGCACTAAGTGTGCGTACACGGAAATGTGACCGAAAAGATTAGCACTGTGTGTGCGAAATAATATAAGCTTCGGCATTGTGGTTAGCACTGTGTGTGCGATATCGATTTAAGATTGGTTTGATATAGATGCACTAAGTGTGCGATGTTAATATAAGCTTCAACTACTGATTTGGGCACTAAGTGTGCGATTGAATCAAGAAGTGTCGAAAGTTGATCGAGATGAAATATTGAGTATTGAGTAGCATATGCGATCGATAACTAAGTGTTGGCTAAGGTACGTTCGGAACCTATGTGGTTGATGAAATTATAAATGAGATTATGGAAGGTTAATTGAGCATATTAGCTGTGGATAGTATGGTATATGTGATTGTGAATTAATCTATGTGATGGTTTGTTTTTGGTATAATGTATTGATATTAATGAGCATTATGTATTATGCTACGAACTTACTAAGCTTTGAAAGCTTACTGTGTGAATTGTTTCTCTATTTTACAGTGTCAGCAAGGCTAGCTCGGATCCGGGGATCGTCAGCATCTTTATCACACTATCAACAATCTGTTCTTGGGTGCTTTTGGAAAGATGTATATAGTTGAAATATGGCATGTATAGGCTAGAAGTTATGGCATGTTTTGAAATGTTAAATCCTTGCCATGTGATTTGGCTTGGAGGTTGAATGATGTTAAACTTATGAATGAGCTATGAGTATGGTATATTTCATGATTATGTGGTTGATGAAAGATGTGGTTTGAAGATGAATTATGGCATAGATTATATAATGCTTGATATATATATATGATTTGAGGTGTATAATTGTTACTTTGAATGGACCCATTTGTGATGATATTAGGTATGGAAGTAGGTGATATGGTTGATGATTAATTAGTGCATGAAATGGTATGTTTGAATGCATTTAGAAGTATGAATTGGTATTGCTTTGAGCTTGTAGGGATGACCCTTATGTGGGTGGCAAATGGCCTATTTTGCATGCACGGTCAAGGGACACGGGCGTGTCTCTGTCGTGTGGCCCAAGGGCCATTTCGAAGTGTGCTTGGGCAGGTTACACTAACGTGGCACACGAGCATGCCTGGTGGTCGTGTGACCAAGTTAGTAGCTAGCTTAATTTCACACGGCCATGGCACACGGGCGTGTCTAGTAGCCGTGGGAATAAGTCAGTATGTATGCTCTGTTGTGGCATGGCCTGGACACATGGGCGTGTCTGGTAGCCGTGTGGGGCACACGGCCTGACTGCACGGGCGTTTGACTTTTGCAGTGGTGAAGAATTGTTTAAATTCTTAAAAATTTTGTAAGTGTTAGGTTCAGTCCCAACCCCTTTCTAGCATGTGATTAAGGTCTCGAAGACCTCATTAAGGGACTATATGATTATCTTGTGATATGTTTTAATGTTGATTGACTATGTGTTGTAAAATGGTTGTGAAATGTTCCAATTGTTTGATAATGCCTCTTAACCCTATTTTGGTGACGGTTTCAGGTTAGGGGTGTTACATTTTATTGGTATCAGAGCTACGGTTTAGTCGATTCTCAGACTAACATAGCGCGTGTTAGTCTAGCTATACATGCCATATATATAATTGCGATAGTGTGATGAATCCTGACAGTTGAAAATGTGTTTTCATATAGTAATGGATCCCGATCGAGCAGTTGTTGACGATGTAGAGAGTAATGCACCTGCTCCCGCTCAAGGGACAGCGCCGGCCACATCTAGGCTGAATGATAGTAGTGAGGGAGGAGAGGCTAAGCAAGCCTTCTTTCGGATGATGAGTGTGTGGTTTTCGGAGTTCGTTCGAATGAATCTGGCTGCTCCACAACCTCTTCCCCCACAAGTACATGTTGTGCCACAAGTGATAGATCCGATCTGACTGAATAAGCCTCCTGTGGATAAGATTCGTAAGTATGGGGTCGAAGAGTTTAGGGCCACAGCTGATGATGATGCGGAACGAGCCGATTTTTGGCTCGAGAATACAATTCAGGTATTCGATAAGATGTCGTTGACCCCTGATGAATGTATTAAGTGTGCAGTTTCTTTGTTGAGAGATACGGCTTATAATTGGTGGAAAACGTTGACATTTGTGGTTCCGAGAGAGATAATCACTTGGGATTTCTTTCAGGCTGAATTCAGAAAAAAGTATATCAGTCAACGGTTCATAGTTCAAAAACGTAAAGAGTTTCTAGAGTTGAAACAAGGTCGTATGTCAGTTACAGAGTATGAACGAGAATTTGTGAGACTGAGCCAATATGTGCGGGAATGTGTTTCGACCGAAGCTACTATGTGTAAACGCATTATTGAAGGGCTGAATGAAGACATTAAATTTTTGGTTGGGATACTCGACATAAATGAATTTGTTATGTTAGTTGAAAGAGCTTGTAAAGCCGAGGAGCTCAGTAAAGAAAAGAAAAAAGCTGATTCTGAAGCTCGTGATGAAAGAAAAAGATCGATGAGTAAGTTTTATCAACCTTCGATAAAGAGATTTAGAGATGCAAGCAACCGATCAAATGCTTCATTTGGACATCCGAATAGAGACCGCGTAAGACTAAGTGTTGGTCCGAGAACTCAAGCTCTAATGGAATCAAGTGTTGATAGTGCCAAAAGCAACAAACCTGAGTGTAGACAGTGTGGAAGATGACATGTGGGAGAAGGCAGGGGCAAGTACAACAATAGAGTTTGCTATAAATGTGGATCACGAGATCACTTCATTCGAGATTACCCAAAGATGGCTGAGGAAGGAAATATTCAGAATATGATATCGAGTAATGTGACGGCTAGGGGTAGACCACCCAGAAACACCGAAAACATGAGTGGAAGTCAAAGAAGGACTACTAATACAGCTGTGAGATCAGAGGCGAGAGCACCTGCTCGAGCCTATGCTATACGTGCGCGAGAGGAAGCATCATCTCCAGACGTCATCACTGGTACTTTCACTCTATTTGATACTTATGTGATTGCATTGATAGATACAGGATCTACTCATTTCTATGTTTGTTTGAATCTAGTATCAAGTAAGACTCTACCTGTTGAGTCTATTGAGTTTGCGATTAGAGTATCGAACCCTTAGGCAAGTCTGTCTTGGTAGATAAAGTGTGTAAGAATTGCCCATTGATGTATCAGGATATATGTTTCCGGCTAAATTGATGTTGCTACCTTTTGATGAATTTGATATCATTCTGGGTATGGACTGGCTCACTTTGCATAATGCCATTGTGAATTGTAAAAGAAAGAATATTGAATTGAGATGTCAGAACAGTGAGATAGTTCGAATTGAATCTAGTGATTTGAAAGGGTTACCAGCTGTTGCATCTGCGATGAAAGTTTTGAACTATGTGAGAAAGGGTTGCAAAGCCTATCTGGCATATGTGATTGTTACAAAGGTGTTAGAAAAGAAAGTTGAATCGGTACCTGTGGTTTGTGAGTTTCCAGATGTGTTTCCTGAGGAGTTACCGGGATTACCTCCAATACGAGAAGTTGAATTTGGAATTGAATTAATGTCGGGGACTACTCCTATCTCAATAGCTCCGTATAGAATGGCACCAACGGAATTGAAAGAGTTGAAACCTCAGTTGCAAGAGTTGACTGTTAGAGGATTTGCACGATCGAGTTTCTCGCCCTGAGGTGCTCCTGTATTGTTCGTGAAAAAGAAAGACGACACTATGAGGATGTGTATCGACTATCGATAGTTGAACAAAGTAACGATAAAGAACAAATATCCGTTGCCTCGTATTGATGATTTGTTTGATCAATTGAAAGGAGCTACAGTGTTTTCTAAGATAGATTTGAGATCGGGCTATTACCAGTTATGAGTCAAAGAGTCAGATGTGCCAAAAACTGCTTTCAGAACGAGGTATGGACATTATGAATTCTTAGTGATGCCTTTCGGATTAAAGAATGCTCCTGCAGTGTTTATGGATTTGATGAATCGGATATTCAGACCGTATTTGGATCGCTTTGTTGTCGTGTTTATTGATGACATCCTGATTTATTCATGTGATGAGACGCAACATGCCGAGCATTTGAGAATTGTGCTACAGACTCTGCGTGAGAAGCAATTGTATGCAGAATTCAGCAAATGTGAGTTTTGGCTATGTGAGGTTGGTTTTCTAGGACATATTGTGTCAGCTGCGGGAATCCTCGTTGATTCGAGTAAAATCTCAGCAATTTTAGAATGGAAGCCTTTGAGAAATGTGTCTGAAGTCTGCAGTTTTCTAGGATTACCGAGATATTATAGACGGTTTGTGCAAGGCTTCTCAATGATTGCGACTCCGTTGATGAAGTTGCTACAGAAAGATGTTAAATTTGAGTGGTCGGAAAAGTGCCAACAGAGTTTTGAATAGTTGAAAGTATTATTGACAGAGGCGCCAATGTTAGCTCAACTTGAGTCGGGTAAAGAATTCATAATTTACAGTGATGCATCATTGAATGGTTTGGGTTGTGTGCTGATGCAAGAAGGCAAAGTTATTGCTTATGCATCGAGGCAGTTAAAGCCACACGAAAAGAACTATCTGACGCACAACCTTGAGTTAGCCGCGATTGTGTTTGCATTGAAGATTTGGTGTCATTATTTATTTAGTGAGAAATGTCATATTTATACCGATCACAAGAGTTTGAAGTACCTGATGACTCAGAAAGAATTGAATTTGCGACAGAGAAGATGGTTAGAATTGTTGAAATATTACGAATTTGTGATTGATTATCATCCGGGTAAAGCTAATGTTGTTGCGGATGCCTTAAGTCGAAAGTCTATATGTGCTTTGTGAGCAATGAATGCTCAGAAAGATCTGTGTGATGATAGTACAGTTTTGGTCGAGTTGAAAGTAAAGCCGATGTTTGTACGTCAGATTTGTGATGCTCAGAAAAGTGATGTTGAAATGATGGCTAAAAGAACTAAGTGTGAATTGAATGTTGATTCAGAATTTCGAGTTGATAGTGATGATTGTCTGAGAATTAGAGATCGGATTTGTGTTCCGAGAAATTCAGAGTTGATTCAGTTGATTTTGAATAAAGCTCACAATAGCCATTTGACTATTCACCCGGAGAGTACGAAAATGTACAATAATTTGAAACAGTTTTATTGGTGGCATGGTATGAAACGAGACATCTCTGACTTTGTGTCGAAATGTTTAATTTTTCAGCAAGTTAAAGCTAAACATCAGGTTCCGTCCGGTTTGTTACAACCGATTAAGATTCCTGAGTGGAAATGGGAAAGGATTACGATGAACTTTGTGTCGGGATTGCCTTTGTCTCCGGGAAAGAAAGATGCAATCTGGGTGATAGTTGACAGATTGACGAAATTAGCTCATTTCGTTTCGGTAAGAACAGATTATTCATTCGATAGATTGGCTGAATTGTATATTGCTGAGGTTGTGAGATTGCACGGGGTGCCACTATCTATTGTGTCTGACAGAGATCCGAGATTTACCTCGTGATTTTGGAATAAATTGCAAGAGGCTTTAGGCACGAAGCTATACTTTACTACTGCATTTCATCCGCAAACGGATGGACAATCCGAGCGGATTATTTAGATTCTCAAAGATATGTTGAGGTGTTGTGTCCTTGAATTTGAAAGTTCGTGGGAAAAGCATTTGTCGTTGATTGAGTTTGCATACAACAACCGTTTTCAATCTAGCATTAAAATGGCACCGTATGAGGCTCTTTATGGTCGAAAATACCGAACTCCATTGTATTGGACTGAGCTGAGTGAGAATAAGATTCACGGGGTTGATCTTATAAAAGAAATAGAGCAGAAAGTGAAAGTGATTCGTGATAGTTTGAAAGCAGCCACAGATCGTCAGAAGTCTTATGCAGACTTGAATAAGAAAGATATTGAATTCAAAGTTGGTGATAGAGTGTTTTTGAAAGTGTCTCCGTGGAAGAAAATACTTCGATTTGGCCAGAAAGGCAAGCTGAGTCCGAGGTTCATTGGACCATATGAAATTGTTGATCGAATAGGACCGGTTGCTTATAGATTGATGTTACCAGCTGAGTTAGAAAAGATTCATAATGTGTTTCATGTGTCGATGCTTCGACGGTACAGATCTGATCCGTCACAAGTGTTTGCTCCTACTGAGGTTGAAATTCAGTCAGATTTGTCGTATAATGAAGAACCGATTCGAAACTTGGCACAAGAGACCAAAGATTTGAGAAACAAAAGAATTTCCTTAGTAAAAGTGTTGTGGCACAAACATGGAGTAGAAGAGGCGACGTGGGAGCCTAAAGATATTATGAGAGAGCAATATCCAAACCTATTCACTGGTAAGATTTTCGGGGACGAAAATCCCTAAGGGGGAGAGTTGTAACAGCTCAGTTTAGACCCTAGTCGAAAAAGTGGTTTTGAGACCACAAATTCGAGGTCGTAATAATATTTTAATATTATTTTTGGTGTTTATTATATGTGATATAGTCTGTGTGAAAATTCTGTGTGGTAATTTTATCGATTGTGTGTTGAATTACGAGAAAGGACTTAATCGCGTAAAGCGTAAAATGCTGTGTGCTGATTGATAAATACTTAAAAGTTGTTGTCTTTATAATTTGGAGGATATATATTGCAATTAGTCTATTTTATGGTTAGTGGAAGATGATAGCATGGCATTGGTTGTTAATATTAATATTCATTAAGGGCAAATTGGTAAAATGACTAATAAGTTAATATTAATTAATCAAAACAAATGAGATGGCTATATTCTCATCTTTTCCACCAAATTTGAAGAAGAAAAATAAGGGTTTATAGCTTTGTGATATTCGGCCCTTGTTCATCTTGATTGAGGTATGTTTTGAACTCGGTTTTTGATAATTTCTACGTTTTTGTAATCGTTGCTTTGTGCTCTAGCTAACCCATGCTTTAATTTTAGAATTTGATAGTGATTTTGTGATATTCCATTGATGAATATGTGAGCTTTGTGATGTTAGTTGGTGGAATATGAAAGTTTGGTGTTGGGTTAACATTGTTTGTATTTGGATTTTTGGTGAAATTGAGTATTTTGGGCTAAATTAAGAAAAGTGTAAATTAAAGGACTAAAATGTGAAATAAATGAAATGTGTGGGCTTTTATTAGCATGGGAAGAATTCGGCTAAGCTTATGTGAATAGAAATTTGGTGTATTTTGTGATTTGATGAATTAAGAACTAAAGTGTCGAAATGTGAAAATGTGAGGGCTATTTTGCAAAATGCCCTAAATATGTGTGTGTGGATTAAATTGAATGAATTGGTGATTGAATGGGCTGAATTTGAATGTGTATAGACCAAGAAAGGAGAGGTTCGGATCGAGATCGAGGCAAAGAAAAAGTGCTCGATTAATCGATCGTTTTGGTATTTCGACGTCCGAGGTAAGTTCGGACATAATATGTGTATTTAACTATGTTTAATGTTATGAAACGAATGGTATGATTTTACTGAATTGTGAATGCTATGTGAGGTTTAGAGTTATGTGGCACTAAGGGTGCGGACTCGAAAATGTGACCTAAAATATTAGCACTGTGTGTGCGAAATAATATAAGCTTCGGCATTGTGGTTAGCACTGTGTGTGCAATATCGATTTAAGATTGGTTTGATATATATGCACTAAGTGTGTGATGTTAATATAAGCTTCAACTATTGATTTGGGCACTAAGTGTGCGATTGAATCAAGAAGTGTCGAAAGTTGATCGAGATGAAATATTGAGTATTGAGTAGCATATGCGATCGATAACTAAGTGTTGGCTAAGGTACGTTCGGAACCTATGTGGTTGATGAAATTATAAATGAGATTATGGAAGGTTAATTGAGCATATTAGCTGTGGATGGTATGGTATATGTGATTGTGAATTAATCTATGTGATGGTTTGTTTTTGGTATAATGTATTGATATTAATGAGCATTATGTATTATGCTACGAACTTACTAAGCTTTGAAAGCTAACTGTGTGAATTGTTTCTCTGTTTTACAGTGTCAGCAAGGCTAGCTCGGATCCGGGGATCGTCAGCGTCTTTATCACACTATCGACAATCTGTTTTTGGGTACTTTTGGAAAGATGTATATAGTTGAAATATGGCATGTATAGGCTAGAAGTTATGGCATGTTTTGAAATGCTAAATCCTTGCCATGTGATTTGGCTTGGAGGTTGAATAATGTTAAACTTATGAATGAGCTATGAGTATGGTATATTTCATGATTATGTGGTTGATGAAAGATGTGGTTTGAAGATGAATTATGGCATAGATTATATAATGCTTGATATATATATGATTTGAGGTGTATAATTCTTACCTTGAATGAACCCATTTGTGATGATATTAGGTATGGAAGTAGGTGATATGGTTGAGGATTAATTAGTGCATGAAATGGTATGTTTGAATGCATTTAGAAGTATGAATTGGTATTGCTTTGAGCTTGTAGGGATGACCCTTGTGTGGGTGGCAAATTGGCCTTGCAAATGGCCTATTTTGCATGCACGGTCAAGGGACACGGGCGTGTGTCTCTGCCGTATGGCTCAAGGGCCATTTCGAAGTGTGCCTGGACAGGTTACACGGCCATGGCACATGGGCATGCCTTGTGGTCGTGTGACCTAGTCAGTAGCTAGCTTAATTTCACACGGCCATGGCACACGGGCGTGTCTAGTAGCCATGGGAATAAGTCAGTATGTATGCTTTGTTGTGGCATGGCCTAGACACATGGGCGTGTCTGGTAGCCGTGTGGGGCACACGGCCTGACTGCACGGGCGTGTGACTTTTGCAGTGGTGAAGAATTGTTTAAATTCTTGAAAATTTCGTAAGTGTTTGCTTCAGTCCCAACCCCTTTCTAGCATGTGATTAAGGTCTCGAAGACCTCATTAAGGGACTATATGATTATGTTGTGATATGTTTTAATGTTGATTGACTATGTGTTGTAAAATGGTTGTGAAATGTTCCGATTGTTCGGTAATGCCTCTTAACCCTATTCCGGTGACGATTTCAGGTTAGGGGTGTTACACAACCGACATAAACTTTTAATGATCTACAAGAAATCTAATACAAAGGATGTAAGCAAATCTTTGCTAAGTGTGTTTGTAATAAACTTTAACTTTAACTTACCGTAAAGGTTATAACTTAACATTTCGCAATTAAATTCATAAGCAAGGTCATAAGTTCATTATTAACCTATACATATCACAAGTCTCACAAGGTTAGTGAGTTCACATATACAAAACTTATAACTTTATCATCACATAAAACATATACAAGTAAACACATTTGATACACTATTCATTCAACATCTAATCATTTAACATTCCAAATGTTCATTTCAAATATCCCTTTTTACATATTTATCCATATAAACATTTCGTATGAACACTTCATATAACCGATTCCTATCGCCATTTCAATGTGTTAACCTTAACACAACATGATTCAACCCTTCCAAATTAGTAACCATCTAAACATACACATACTTAGAGTTCATAATTTGTTTACTTCAAAGAAACAGTTCTGTATCAAATTACCTTTATTCTTCCGATAGATCTTTGTAAAAGTATTCAATACATAATTCTAGAAACAAATGATGCTCGTCTTAGCTAATCAGATACGAAGTAAATGTGTTAGGTTACCCGTCCAGGCTAAACCAATGACAATACAGGAAAATAGCCTAGAGGCTATGTATACATGTAAGATTACTAATCCAGGCTAAACCTTTAAAACGACAATGGATTACCAGTCCAGGTTAAATTTGAGTCACATGTATATCCGAGTCTGCAACACATGCAGGAGCTCGATCTAGAATAGAAATTTAGTTAGAAATCTCATGTATGAAACTTTTACTCGATCAATCGAAATCATTTCAAAAATTCAGTATATTTCACATAGACCAATTTCATTTAGCAGTTTAAAAAAACATATAAATATCATTAACATCATTTAATAATGAAATATAACAAAAAATAACCGTATGAACTTACCTAGACAAAAACGGTTACGATAACAAGGCCGGCGACTAATCCGTTAATTTAGCTTTTCCACGATCCAAGTCTGATTATTTCGTTCATTGATCAATTAATATTTTTCATTCAATTAATCCAGTCAAACATTTCAAATAATTAAACTTAAGCTTATAAGCCCTTTTAATAAAAATTTACAAAATTACCCATAAACTTTACACTTTTTTGCAATTCAGTCCCTAAACCCAAAATTTGCAAATTAACCACATTTAATAAAAAAACATGCAAGCCAAATTCTATATAGTCCATATCCAGCCCACATTTATCAATTTTTCACAAGAATTTCATGTAATTTTACTATTTTTACAACTTAATCCTTAAATTTTAAAATTAATCAAAACCATTTTACAAAATAGTCCTATCTGAAATCCAAGCTTCAACCATTCAACATCAAAACTTCAAGTATTCATTAATCTCAATATTTTAAAACTTTAATAATTTTGAAAATGGAAGTACGGATTAGCTAGACCTAATTGTAACGATCCCAAAAATATAAAAATTACTAAAAACGGACACATGAGGGACTTACATGCAATGGCCGATTATGAAGGAAAATTTGAAGCTTTCATGGCTTCCTTCAATGGTGGCTATTCGGTGATGGCAAGAAAAGAAAAAAAAAGATGATAATGCTTTGTTTCTTTTCTTTTCTGTTTATTACTTAAGTTTTAATATTATTTAACATAATTAATATAAAATATTTATATAAAAACAAAACTAACCATCCATAATGCTCTATCATTATGATTTAATTACCATATAATTCCTCTGTCTTTAACAAAATAAGCCATTTAATTAATAAAAACCAATAGTGAGTGAATTTTGCAATTTTTATGATTTAGTCCTTTTTTAATTAATTATCTAATCACCAAAATTTATGAACCAAATTTTAATTTACCTATATAATAAATCCGTAAATATTTAATAAAAATATTTACGGGCTTGGTTTGCAGAAACGAAATCCTGAAACCTCATTTTCCAAAATCACTTGGCATTAGGGACAAAACATTTGTACTTAACTATTCATTTAATTAATAAAATTATCAAATAAAAATTTAATCCAATACTATATTTGACTCATATAAATAAAATAATAAAAATTACGGGCTCATTAGTTGGATTTGTGGCTTCAAAACCACTATTTCCAACACCACGAAAAAACGGGTTGTTATAGGACTACCGCCAAAGTTATGCTTTGTAACGCCCCTTACCCGTATTCAACGCCGGAATCGGGTACAAGGCATTACCGGACTTATCTCGTTTGAACATACAACACTGGGCTATCAAATTTCATTTCCAATTTAAAACTTTTCATTCACATCCATAACATTCTTATTATGGGCCTACGAGGCCTAAATCATGCAAACGGAGGGCCTCGAGATCAAACCGGGAACTTTTGAAAACTTATAAAAATCTTGCTTTACCAGGGCCACACGCCCATGTGGAGAGAGGGACACGCCCATGTCACGTGCCACACGCCCGTGTTCGACACCCGTGGTCGACACTGACTTGCATCACACGGCTTGTCACACGCCTGTGTGAATGGCCCGTGATCGCCTCGACTAGCATCACACGGCGATCCACACGCCGTGTCGCCGATCGTGTGGCGAATTAAATTCCAAATTCGGTGCAGGCTTCACGGCCGGGCACACGCCATGTCCTGGCCGTGCCTTTCCACATGGTCGAGACACACTGCCGCGTGCCTTCCCACGGTTGAGACACCGCGGTCGTGTCTGCTGCTGTGTGTTTACTCTGAGCTTCTCGACTTGTAAAACTAACATGCAGAGGACACACGGCCTAGCCACACACCCATGGGGTGTGTGTGTCTCACACGGCCTAGACACACGCCCATGTGCCTACCCGTGTGGACATAAACAAGGCTATTTGCCAAGCTCTTTTTGCCACCCTAGCTCACACAACATAATTCCATTCAACACATCATCAAGCAACTCAATTTGTGCAATAACACTTTCTTGAATAACCTCATATTTCATAACTTAAACATAATGAGCCATCAACTATGGCAATATACAAAAGAATTCATCCTTAAGGGAGCCAATACATACTTGGCTAAAATAACAAAACAATTCACCTAGTCTAGCCCTTATACTTGCCATATTCAAAATACTAAGTCTAGATATACCGAGATGAGCTGATAGTATGGGTGGTCTTCCAATTATCCTCGTATCCCGACCCGGCTCTTTGACACTATAAAACAAGGAGAAAGGAAAGGGAGTAAGCTTTAATCTTAGTAAGTTTACATGTAAACAATAAACATTATAATACATGCTAGTCAATATATAGCAATATGTACTAAGCAAGATCATTCATCAATCTATACTCATGCTTACTCAAATCACCTCTTACCACATTCTCACCATATAACAAGCATAATGCTCACATTTTATGGCATACATTCCCTGCACTTATCACAACAAAACCACATGAAACAAGCACTTAAACAATTCCTCGATGAACAATTGAAATGATAACAAACACTCGGTGGTTTCGCACATAGCCCACCATTAATCTATAATTAGGGTGGTTTTCGCACATAGCCCACCAAAAAGAATAATTACGGTGGTATCGCACTTTGCCCACCAATGATAATATAAATGATGGTGTCGCACACAGCCCATCGTGAATGAATAGTAAAGTGGTATCGCACTTAGCCCACTATGAAGAGTATTTACGGTGGCATCGCACATAGCCCACCATTAATCTATAATTGAACTCATACGAAAATTACTCAAAATCTATCGAATTCAATTCATCTAAATCATGAATAATTTCATTCATACAATGCACCATTCATTAACAATATGTATATTCAAAACGAGTAGTTTACACATAAACTTACCTCGGTGCAAAATGTGTTAATTTGCGGTTTAATTCGAAACCTTTCCTTTTCCCTGGTCAAGGTTAATTCCACACTCTTCTTGGTCTATAACAACAAAAATTCACTCATTCACTCATTTTATAATCATAATACTTCATAATCTTTACTTAGGCAAAAATGACCATTTTGCCCTTGTACTATGGCAAAATTATGATTCTGGCCCTAGGCTCGTAAATCATTTTTCATCACATTATCTCATTAACCAAGCCTAGCTGAACATTTATTACTCTTACAACTACTCATAAATCCAATTATTTTATGCATTTATTACACATTTTCAATCTTTGCATTCAAGCCCTATTTAGGTGTTTTCATGCTATCACCTTTCACAAAAGTTGTTTCTCATCTCACTAACATTCATTTTCTCCCATAAAAACTCAGAAAACAACATAAACACTCTCATGGCAAGTCCCTAGACTTTCAATCATATTGCAAATTAGTCCCCTCATTAGTTAGCTTAAGCTTTGGGGACTCTAAAAATACAAAAATCATCAAGAAAGACCTCTAAGATCACTTACTTGCAAGGAGATAGCTTCGCTGAAAGTTTGAACCCCAAAACTCCCTATCTTCTCTTAAATTTTCGGTGGAAGAAGAAGGGTGAATAGTGAAAGATGATATCTTTCCTTTTTTATCATATTTTATTCATCTTTTATCACCTAAAGTCACCAAATATTGACTAAAATTAACTTGTCCCCCTAGCTTCCTATTGTAACAGTTTGAATTTGACCCTAATCAGAATAGTGGTTTCGGGACCACAAATCTGAGTCTGAATAAATTTTTAATATTATTTTCTGTGTTGATGATCAGTGAATTAGCATGTGTTAAAATTTCTGTGAATTAATTTGCTTGTCTGTGTGTTTAATTTGACTAAAGGACTAAATTTCATATTGTTAGAAGTGGCCTTTTTAATTTACTATTTGTTAAATTGAGTTGGCTTTATTAAAGTGAAGTCCTTAAAGGACAATTAGTCCATTTCTAGTAAAGGGGACGGTAACATGTGGTAAATTAGATAAAATTTTGTTATTATAATAATATGTTATATTAGTAATAAGTAAATAAATGTTTCTTTTATTTTAAGACATAAGAAAATGAAACAAAGTGGAAAGAAAGAGAACATACCTTTGTTCTTCTTCTTGGCCGAATGTGGGAGGAAGAAAACTCCATTGTTGAAGCTTGAATTTCGGCAATTGGGAGCTTAATTTGGGGTATGTATTTTGCTTAGTTTTTAATAATTTTTACATTTTTGGAACCGTTGCTTTGAATGCTATACAACCCATGTTGAAATTTTTGAGTTTATAGCACACTAAGATTCGGTTATTGTTGTATATTCATGGAATGTGATGTTTGATGGTAGATTATTAATAGTATGTTTTAAATCATCATTTTTAGAATTAGAAGTTTTGGTGAAATTGAGTGTTAGGGACTAATTTGAAAAAAATAAATTCTTGAAGGACTAAAACATGAAACAAATGAAATGCAAGGTCTTGTATTAAGTCTAGGAATATTCGGCCCTTGATGTGTGTAACCAAAATTGGTGTATTTTGTGTTTTGTACAAATTGTACTAATTTGTAAAAGTGTGAAACATTAAGGGTAAAATAGTAATTTGCATATTTAAGTGTTTTTGCACTAAATTGAAATGAAATGTGTTTGAATGAGCTTAAATTGAATGTGTTTAGATCAAGAACAAAGAAAAACGGACTTGGATCGGGGAAAAACAAAAATAGTTGAATAGTCGGTCTTCGCCGTCCGTCGACAGTCGAGGTAAGTCGTAAAGCAAGTTATTACTACAAATATTATTTGTAGTATAGTTTACATGTCAAACTTTGAACTATTGGATTGAAATTTGATCATAGCCGAATGTGTCATAATGATTTGATTATGAATGGTAATTAAATTTATTTGAGTTCATTTTGTGCAAGTGATTTAAATTAAGTATGGCATATGTATTATTTGAATTATATCAAATTTATCGGGCTTAATGCCTAGCGTGAGCTTTGTGCTTAGGTGGAATGTATCGGAGCTTAATGCCTAGCGAGGCTTTGTACCGTGAAATGTATCGAGCTTGAGCCTAGCGAGGCCTTGTCTTGGTGAAGTGTTTCGGGCTTATTGCCTAGCAGGCTAAATGCCGGTGATCAAATGTCAGACCTCGGTCTAGCAGGCTTAATGCTGGTAATTATCTTTGAATACGCGCTTATGTATATGAAATGGTGGAGTTATGTTGACAAAAGAATAAACTTAAGTTTATTAGTATGAATCAAAGTACAGGGCCGTACAGGTAAGTACCTGTGAGTTGTTTAATTGAATTTATATCTTCGATTAGTTAGAAAAGTATATAAGTATATTGTGGATGAGAATGTGGTTAATGATTATGTATGTATATTTGGCTATTTGGTTATGAAATCATATTGATATTTTGTGTATATTGAACATTTAGAGTTATAAGATGGGAAGTGAATAAGTACATATATGTTCTTGTATGTGGTTTCATTTAAATGATGTGCATACGCATTGAGTATTTGGTAGAAAATGGATACTTACCTTTTGAATTTTGAGTTGAGTTAATGAATTATTTGTTGTAGGTAAGATAATGAATAATATCAAGTTAAATAGGGTATTGAGGTTCGGCAGTGTGATACCATATGTGTGCTTTGTTAAAGTTGAATTAATATTAAGTATTTGACTTTGAATGCTTAAGTGTTAAATTGAATTATTTTCTTTAAATCCGCTTAAGACTTACTAAGCTAGTAAGCTTACTCTGTGTGCATTCATTGTTCTATTTTATAGATTTTGATCAATCCATGGGCATCTGAGGATCGTTTGAGAAGTAAACCACACTATCACCCCTTTTTTTGGTACTTAAGATTATTTTTGAATCAAAGGCATGTATAGGTTACACTAAGTTGTGAAATTTATGATATTTGGTTTTGTATAATAATATAGCCTTGCAAAAATGGCTATTTCTTTTGGTTAAATTCATTTCTATGTTTTAATTTCATAGCTTGTTCATGATGCTAATGGATGTTTTGAATTCGGTCATGGTTTATATCATGTGTGGAAGGTGCTCATTTGGTATATATATATATATATATGTTATGTGATGGTTTAGCAAACTTGGTCTTGGCTTATTATATGTGAAACATGGTTGCTGTGTTTATGATGTGTGCATGATCTTGATTAAGGTGAATTTATGTGTTACTTGCTTAATACATTTTATTAATGATAGTCGAGTTAAGACATATGTTTCGGCCATATGGTAAATATCATATGCTTGATGTGTTTAGTAAGAATTAAATAATGATATGTTTAAGTGAATTTGGCTATGTGATATTTATACTTTTATAATGAGTTTTGTATATGATAGTTGATTATATAGATCCAATTGTTAAAGGTAAGAAATAAATATGTTCTTGGTTGGTTAGGTTCGAATCCTAATGAGAGGTGAAATAGTGTGTTCGGCTAAGATATATTATTAATATGTTTGTACATGCAATTGATTATTAAATAGTGTAATGTTTCGGTTGGTTTAATAAGCATATGTATTATAGTAATATGAATGAAAATTAGCTTATGTTACATGAGTTTTGATTTATGTCCGATATAAGTTATAAAATGACCTAGGTTAGGATATTGTTTAAATATTATATATAAATATATATTTGTCATGAATGCTTAAGTTATGTGATTCAGACGTTTGTATATATATATATATTAAATACTTGTAAGAAAAAATTTGGTTGTACATTATTTATTTTTAAATGGTTGTAATGTTATATGAAATAGAAAAGATAGCATTGCTTTGTGCTTGAATTCAACTAAAAGTTTTATCTAGAATTGAGTTTAGTTTTGTAATTCCTCAGAACTCCAATCCGGCGATGGATACAGGTAAGGGGGTGTTACATTTTATTGGTTTCAGAGCTTACAGTTTAGTCGATTCTAGGACTACCGTAGCGCGTGAGAGTCTAGCTATACATGCCTTTATTATATATATGCGATAATGTGGTGACTTCTGACATTTAAATTGTGTTTTATATAGTAAATGGATCCTGACAGAGCCGTAGCTGATGATGTAGAGAGCGTAGTGCCTGATCCCGCACATGGGTCAGCACCGGTAGACTCTCGACCTATCTCGGGTAGCCATGAGGGGGAGGCTAAGCAAGCTTTCTACCAGATGATGAATGAATGGTTTACCCAATTTATTCAGACTAGTTCGGCTGTACAACAACCTCCACCCCCAAATAATCCAATTCTGATACCTTCAGCACCTCTGATGATAGATCCGATGAGATCTAGCAGGCCTCCCGTTGATAAAATCAGGAAACACGGGGCCGAAGAATTTAAAGCTAATGATGATGACGACGCGGAACGAGCTGAGATGTGGCTTGATAATACTATCCGTGTGCTTGATGAGCTGTCATGTACTCCAGACGAATGCTTGAAGTGTGCTATATCCTTATTACGGGACACCACATATCACTGGTGGAATACACTAGTATCGGTGGTTCCGAGGGAGAAAGTGACCTGGGAAATCTTTCAATTAGAATTCCGTAAAAAGTACATCAGTCAGAGATTCATTGATCAAAAACGAAAAGAATTTCTGGAATTGAAACAGGGTCGAATGACCGTGGATCGAGTATGAACAAAATTAAATCGGTGAGCCGATATGCCCGTGAATGTGTGTCAACTGAAGCCATTATGTGTAAAAGATTTGAAGACGGTCTGAATGAAGATATTAAGTTACTAGTCGGCATACTCGAGATTAAAGAGTTTGTGGTACTTGTCGAACGAGCTTGCAAAGCCGAAGAGCTTGGAAAAGAGAAAAGAAAAACCGAGTTCGAAGCTAGAGACATTCGAAAAAGATCATCGAGTAAAACCTTTCATTCTGCATCAAAGAAGTTTAAAGATGAATCCAGACGACATAAGGCTACTACAGACTTCTCTAGACGAGATCGACCTCCTGTGGGTTCGCGAGCCACTTCGATGGCTAGTGTTTGTAATGTTCAGCAGAACCGGGCTGAGTGCAAGCATTGTGGAAAATGGCATTCTGGGAGTTGTAGATTTCGTGATCGGTCTTGCTTTAAATGTGGATCGTCGGATCATTTTATTCGAGAGTGCCCGATGCTAGCCGAGCAAAATACGGCTCAGAATACAAGACCGAGCTACGCGTCAGTACGAGGTAGACCACCCAGGCATTCGGGAAATGTAAGTGGCAGTCAGAAAGGAACCAAAGACACTGCAGTTCGATCAGAGGCTCGTGCACCTGCTAGAGCATATCTTTGCACGTGCTGGAGAGGATGCTTCTTCCCGGATGTTATCACCGGTACTTTCACTCTTTATGATTCTACTGTGATTGCATTGATTGATCCGGGTTCGACTCATTCATATGTGTGTGAAACTTTAGTATCCAGTAGGACTCTACCTATTGAGTCTACTGAGTTTGTGATTCTTGTATCAAACCCCTTGGGTCGATGTGTTCTGGTTGATAAAGTGTGTAAAAGTTGCCCGTTAATGATTCGGGATTCATGCTTCCCAGCTGATTTAATGTTGTTGCCTCTCGACGAGTTCGATATAATTTTGGGGATGGACTGGTTAACTTTGCACGATGCTGTTGTTAATTGCAAAAGGAAGACCCTTGATTTGAGATGTCAAAACGGTGAAGTTATCCGAATTGAATCTAATGACCTGAATGGGTTACCGGCATTAATCTCCTCGATGTTAGCTCATAAGCATGTGAGAAAAGGGTGTGAAGCTTATTTGGCTTATGTGTTGGATAGTAAAGTTCTTGAGAAGCGATTGAATACGCATCGGTTGTGTGCAGTATCCGTAAGTGTTTCAGAAGAACTACCGAGGTTACCACCTGTTCGAGAAATAGACTTTGGTATTGAATTAGTACCGGGGACGACTCTGATTTTAATAGCTCCATATCAGATGGCACCTCTGAGAATTAAAAGAGTTGAAAGCACGATTGCAAGAGTTAACAGATAGGGCTTTGCGACGCACCACGCTTCTCTCCTTGGGGTGCACCGTTTTATTTGTGAAAAGAAAAGCGGGACTATGCGTATGTGCATCGATTACCAAACAGACTCAACAAGGTAACTATAAAGAATAAATACCCGTTGCCACGGATTGGCGATTTTTCGATCGGTTGAAAGGGCTTGAGTGTTTTCAAAGATAGATTTGAGATCGGGCTATTATCGATTGCGAGTCGAGATTCGATGTGCCAAAGAGCGCCGAACGAGCGAGTACGGACATTATGAGTTTACGGTTATGCCTTTTGGGCTTACTAATGCACTGCATTGTTTTTATGGATCCGATGAATCGATTTTTGACCGTATTTGGATCGATTTGTGGTAGTGTTTATAGATGATATTCGATCTACTCTAGAGATGAAACCGAGCATTTGAGCATCCGAGATCAGTGCTACAAACTTTTCGAGATAAGCGGTTGTACGCAAAGTTTAGTAAGTGTGAGTTTTGGTGAATGAGGTCGATTTTAGGTCACGTTGTTTTGTCGAGAATTCGGGTTGATCAGAATAAAATATCAGCTATACTTGATTGGAAACCACCAAGGAATGTCTCGAAATTGAAGCTTCACGGGACTTGCTGGTTACTACTGGATGATTTGTGAAAGGTTTTTCTATAATAGCTACCCGTTAACAAAGCTATTACGAATGACGCTAAATTTGAATGGTCGGAAAAGTGTCGAAAAGTTTCAATCAGTTGAAAGCCCTTTTGACCGAAGCTCCAGTGTTAGTTCAGCCTGAATCGAGTAAAGAATTTGTTGTTTATAGTGATGCTTCTTTGAATGGTTTGGGTTGCGTTTTGATGCAGGAAGGCAAAGTTGTAGCCTAAGCTTCGAGACAATTGAAGCCGCATTAAAGAAATTACCCGACGCATGATTTAGAGCTCGCAGCAATTGTGTTCGCGTTAAAGATATGGCGTCATTATCTGTTTGGTGAGAAATGTTATGTTTATTCGGATCACAAGAGTTTGAAGTATTTGATGACACAAAGAGATTTGAACCTGAGGCAACACAGATGGTTAGAGCTGTTGAAAGATTATGAGCTTGTGATTGACTATCATCCGGGAAAGGCTAACGTTGTTGCAGATGCTTTAAGTTGGAAGTCATTATTTGCTCTTCGTGCGTTGAACGCACACATGGCTATGTCTGGTGATGGTTCGATCATAGCTGAGTTGAAGGCAAGACCGTTGTTTATTCAACAAATTTGTGATGCACAGAAAATTGACAAAGATACGATTGCTAGACGAGTTTAGTGTGGAAATAATGCAGAGTCAGAGTTTCAAATCGATGAAAATGCTTGTTTGAACTTCAAAGGCCGAATATGTGTTCCGAGGAATGTGGATTTGATTCGGATGATATTGAACGAGGCTCATAATAGTCGATTGTCGGTACATCCGGGTAGCACGAAAATGTATAATGATTTGAAACAATTCTATTGGTGGCCTGGTATGAAACGGGATATATCCGAATTTATCTCGAAGTGCTTAATTTGTCAACAAGTAAAAAGTGAACATCAGTGCCTTACAGGTTACTTCACCGATCATGATACGAATGGAAATGGGATAGAATTGCTATGGATTTTGTATTCGGTTTGCCTATGACACCGAGCAAGAAAGATGCGATGCAGGTTATAGTGGATAGATCGACCAAATCAGCTCACTTTGTTCGGTTAAATGACGGACTATTCGCTCTCGATAAACTTGTTGAGTTGTATGTATCTCAAATTGTGAGATTACATGGTGTGTCGAGTTCCATTGTTTGGATAGAGATCCGAGATTTACATCAGTGGTTTTGGAAGAAGTTGCAAGATGCTTTAGGTACTAAACTCCACTTTAGCACGACCTTCCATCCGCATCATTGCATGGCGGTCGAGTCTAAAGCGAACCATTCAGATACTTGAGGATATGTTGAGATGTTGCGTCCTCGAGTTTGAAGGTACGTGGGAAAGATACTTACCTTTGATTGAATTTGCTTATAATAACAGTTTTCAATCTAGTATCAAAATGGCACCTTACGAAGCTCTATATGGCCGCAAGTTTCGTACACTGTTGTATTGGACCAAGCTCAGTGAAAATAAGATACACGGGGTTGATTTGATTAAAGAGACTGAACAGAAGGTGGCTATAATCAGAGATAGATTGAAAGCTGCATCAGATCGCCAAAATTCCTACGCTGATTTGAAACGTAAAGACATTGAATTTCAGATCGGAGATCGGGTATTTTTGAAAGTTTCACCGTGGAAGAAAGTACTCCGATTTGGTCAAAAAGGCAAACTAAGTCCGAGATTCATCGGATCGTATGAGATCATCAAACGTATCGGGCCTGTGGCTTATAGATTGAAGTTACCTTCTGAATTAGAAAAGATATACAACGTATTTCATGTTTCGATGCTCCGTAGATATAGATCGGATCCGTCATATGTGATTTCTCCGTCTGAAATTGAAATCCGGTCCGATATAATGTACGAGGAGGAACCGATTCGTATTTTAGCCCGTGAAATAAAACAGTTAAGGAACAAGAAAATTTCATTAGTAAAAGTACTATGGAATCGACACGGAGTAGAAGAGGCTACGTGGGAGCCTGAGGATTCAATGAGGCAACAATATCCGACTTTGTTTAACGGTAAGATTTTCGGGGACGAAAATCCCTAAGTGGGGGGAGAGTTGTACTTGATCTGAATTTGACCCTAATCAAGCAAAGGGTTCGGGACCACAAATCTGAGTTCGAATAAATTTTTAATATTATTTTCTGTGTTGATGATCAGTGAATTAGCATGTGTTAAAATTTCTGTGAATTAATTTGCTTGTCTGTGTGTTTAATTTGACTAAAGGACTAAATTGCATATTGTTAGAAGTGGCCTTTTTAATTTACTATTTGTTAAATTGAGTTGGCTTTATTAAAGTGAAGTCCTTAAAGGACAATTAGTCCATTTCTAGTAAAGGGGGCGGCAACATGTGGTAAATTAGATAAAATTTTGTTATTATAATAATATGTTATATTAGTAATAAGTAAATAAATGTTTCTTTTATTTTAAGACATAAAAAAATGAAACAAAGTCGAAAGAAAGAGAACATACCTTTGTTCTTCTTCTTGGCCGAATGTGGGAGGAAGAAAACTCCATTGTTGAAGCTTGAATTTCGGCAATTGGGAGCTTAATTTGGGGTATGTATTTTGCTTAGTTTTTAATAATTTTTACATTTTTGGAATCCTTGCTTTGAATGCTATACAACCCATGTTGAAATTTTTGAGTTTATAGCACATTAAGATTCGGTTATTGTTGTATATTCATGGCATGTGATGTTTGATGGTAGATTATTAATAGTATGTTTTAAATCATCATTTTTAGAATTAAAAGTTTTGGTGAAATTGAGTGTTAGGGACTAATTTAAAAAAAAATAAATTCTTGAAGGACTAAAACATGAAACAAATGAAATGCAAGGTCTTGTATTAAGTATAGGAATATTCGGCCCTTGATGTGTGTAACCAAAATTGGTGTATTTTGTGTTTTGTACAAATTGTACTAATTTGTAAAAGTGTAAAACATTAAGGGTAAAATAGTAATTTGCCTATTTAAGTGTTTTTGGACTAAATTGAAATGAAATGTGTTTGAACGAGCTTAAATTGAATGTGTTTAGATCAAGAACAAAGAAAAACGGACTTTGATCGGGAAAAACAAAAATAGTTGAATAGTCGGTCTCACGCCGTCAAATTCGACTTGATCGAGGTAAGTCTTAAAGCAAGTTATTACTACAAATATTGTTCGTAGTATAGTTTACATGTCAAACTTTGAACTATTGGATTGAAATTTGATCATAGCCGAATGTGTTATAAAGATTTGATTATGAATGGTAATTAAATTTATTTGAGTTCATTTTGTGCAAGTGATTAAAATTAAGTATGGCATATGTATTATTTGAATTATATCGAATGTATCGGACTTAATGCCTAGCAGGCTTTGTGCCGGTGAAATGTATCAGGCTTCGAGCCTAGCAGGCCTTGTGCCAGTGAAGTGTTTCGGGCTTATTGTCTAGCAGGCTAAATGCCGGTGATCAAATGTCAGACCTCGGTCTAGCAGGCTTAATGCTGGTAATTATCTTTGAATACGCACTTATGCATATGAAATTGTGGAGTTATGTTGACAAAAGAATAAACTTAAGTTTATTAGTATGAATCAATGTACAGGGCCGTACAGGTAAGTACCTGTGAGTTGTTTAATTGAATTTATATCTTCGATTAGTTAGAAAGGTATATAAGTATATTGTGGATGAGAATATGGTTAATGATTATGTATGTATATTTGGCTATTTGGTTATGAAATCATATTGATATTTTGTGTATATTGAACATTTAGAGTTATAAGATGGGAAGTGAATAAGTACATATATGTTCTTGTATGTGGTTTCATTTAAATGATGTGCATACGCATTGAGTATTTGGTAGAAAATGGATACTTACCATTTGAATTTTGAGTTGAGTTAATGAATTATTTGTTGTAGGTAAGATAATGAATAATGTCAAGTTAAATAGGGTATTGAGGTTCGGCAGTGTGATACCATATGTGTGCTTTGTTAAAGTTGAATTAATATTAAGTATTTGACTTTGAATGCTTAAGTGTTAAATTGAATTATTTTCTTTAAATCCGCTTAAGACTTACTAAGCTAGTAAGCTTACTCTGTGTGCATTCATTGTTCTGTTTTATAGATTTTGATCAAGCCATGGGCATCTGAGGATCGTTGGAGAAGTCAACCACACTATCACCCCTTTTTTTGGTACTTAAGATTATTTTTGAATCAAAGGCATGTATAGGTTACACTAAGTTGTGAAATTTATGATATTTGGTTTTGTATAATAATATAGCCTTGTGAAAATGGCTATTTCTTTTGGTTGAATTCATTTCTATGTTTTAATTTCATAGCTTGTTCATGATGCTAATGGATGTTTTGAATTCTGTCATGGTTTATATCATGTGTGGAAGGTGCTCATTTGGTATATATATATATATATATATATATATATTTGTTATGTAATGGTTTAGCAAACTTGGTCTCGGCTTATTATATGTGAAACATGGTTGCTGTGTTTATGATGTGTGCATGATCTTGATTAAGGTGAATTTATGTGTTACTTGCTTAATACATTTTATTAATGATAGTTGAGTTAAGACATATGTTTCGGCCATATGGTAAATAACATATGCTTGATGTGTTTAGTAAGAATTAAATAATGATATGTTTAAGTGAATTTGGCTATGTGATATTTATACTTTTATAATGAGTTTTGTATATGATAGTTGATTATATAGATCCAATTGTTAAAGGTAAGAAATAAATATGTTCTTGGTTGGTTAGGTTCGAATCCTAATGAGAGGTGAAATAGTGTGTTCGGCCAAGATATATTATTAATATGTTTGTACATGCAATTGATTATTAAATAGTGTAATGTTTCGGTTGGTTTAATAAGCATATGTATTATAGTAATATGAATGAAAATCAGCTTATGTTACATGAGTTTTGATTTATGTCCGATATATGTTATAAAATGACCTAGGTTAGGATATTGTTTAAATATTATATATAAATATATATTTTTCATGAATGCTTAAATTATGTGATTCGGACGTTTGTATATATATATATTAAATACTTGTAAGAAAAAAATTGGTTGTACCTTATTTATTTTTAAATGGTTGTAATGTTATACGAAATAGAAAAGATAGCATTGTTTTGTGCTTGAATTCAACTAAATATTTTGTCTATAATTGAGTTTAGTTTTGTAATACCTCAAAACTCCAATCCGGCGACGGATACGGGTAAGGGGGTGTTACACCTATGGCCGGCCAACACATTCTTTATGGCCTAATTACACTTTAAGGACCTTCAATTTAATATTCTATGGCTATTAAACACCTCTACCTTGAAAAATAGAACTTTCGCACTTTATGCGATTTAGTCCTTTTTCACAATTAAGCATTCAATCGTTAAAATTAAAGCACCAAAATTTTCATATAGCCATATATTAATGCCATAACACATAAAATAATATAAAAATAATTTTCCTCAACCTCGGATTAGCGGTCTCGAAACTACTGTTTCGTCTAGCCCCAAAATCGGGCTGTTACAACTCTCCCCTCCTTTAGAGATTTTTTGTCCCCGAAAATGTTACCGGTAAAAAGGTTTGAATATTGTTCTCTCATGGCTTCTTCTTGTTCCCCCGTAGCTTCTTCCACACCGTGTTTTTGCCATAACACTTTTACTAAAGCTATGCTCTTATTCCTCAACTGTTTAATCTCCCGAGCCAATATCTTAATTGGCTCCTCTTCATAAGTCATGTCCGATCGTATCTCAATCTCCGATGGAGGGATCACGTGCGAAGCATTGGAACGATATCGTCACAACATTGATACATGAAACACGTTGTGTATTCTCTCTAACTCTACCGGCAAAGCCAACCGATATGCCACTGGCCCAATCTTTTCGGTAATCTCGTACGGCCCTATGAATCGTGGACTCAATTTACCCTTTTTACCAAATCTCAATATTTTCTTCCACAAGAATACTTTTAGAAATACCTTGTCGCCTACTCGAAACTTGATTTCTTTTCTTTTCAAATCTGCGTACGACTTTTGTCGGTCCGATGTAGCTTTTAGACTATTACGGATCACTTTCACCTTCTCCTCGGTCTCTTTAACTAAATCAACCCCATGAATTTGTTTCTCACTAAGTTCGGTCCAATACAAGGGAGTCCACACTTGCGACCGTATAAAGCTTCGTACGGTGCCATCCGTATGCTCGCTGATAACTGTTGTTATAAGCAAACTCAACCAAAGGTAGATATCTTTCCCAACTACCTCCAAACTCTAACACACAGCATTGGAGTATATCATCAAGAACTTGAATCACTCTTTCAGATTGGCCGTCAGTTTGCGGATGGAATGCAGTACTAAAATTTAACCTTGTACCCAAGGCCTCCTGCAACTTCTTCCAAAAACTCGAAGTAAATCTCAGATCTCTATCCGAGATAATAGATACAGGCACTCCAAGCAATCTCACCACCTCAGCAATATACAACTCGGCCAACTTATCCAGTGAATAATCAACACGCACCGGTATAAAGTGAGCCGACTTCGTTAGTCTATCAATAATAACCCAAACAGCATTTTTCTTTTTCGGAGTCATAGGCAACCCCGTCACAAAATCCATGGTGATCCGATCTCACTTCCTCTTGGGAACCATCACTGGCTGAAGCAGTCCCGATGGTACTTGATGCCCGGCTTTTACTTGTTGGCAGATTAAACATCTTGTCACGAACTCAGAGATGTCTCTTTCCATACCCGGCCACCAATAAAATTTCTTCAAATCATTGTACATTTTCGTGCTATCGGGATGTACTGACAAATGACCACTGTGTGCTTCATGTAAAATTTTCTGGATTAACTCATCATCTTTAGGTACACAAATCCTATCGTGAAACATCAAACAACCATCCGAACTCACCCGAAAATTAGCATTATTTCTCGATTCACACTTAGCTCTCTTAGCTTGCATCTCATCATCATTCTTTTGAGCCTCACATATCTGTTGAATAAATAGCGGTCTAACCCTCAACTCGGCCAATATAGCACCATCATTAGACAACGCTAAGCTCGTACTCGTGGCCCTCAAAGCATACAGCGATTTTCTACTCAAGGCATCCGCTACTACATTTGCTTTCCCCGGATGATAATCAATTACTAGCTCATAGTCCTTCAATAATTCGAGCCACCGCCGTTGTCGCAAATTCAAATCCTTTTGGTCCATTAAGTACTTCAAACTTTTATGATCGGTAAAGATTCGGCACTTCTCACCATATAAATAATGTCGCCAAATCTTTAATGCGAAAACAATCGCAACCAACTCCAAATCATGAGTCGGATAATTCTTCTCGTGCGGTTTTAGCTGTCTCGAGGCGTAAGCTACTACCTTACCCTCTTGCATCAGCACACAGCCAAGTCCATTAAATGATGCATCACTATATACCACAAACTCCTTACCCGACTCAGGTTGCACTAAAATCGGTGCCTCAGTCAACAATGTTTTCAATCTCTCGAAACTCTGTTGACATTTTTCAGTCCATTCAAACTTAACATCTTTATGCAACAGTTTCGTCATCGGGGTAGCAATCATGGAGAATCCCTTCACGAACCGTCTGTAGTACCCCCGCTAAACCCAAAAAGCTTCTAACTTCTGACGCATTTCTTGGCAGTTTCCACTCTACAATATCCGAGATCTTACTCGGATCAACTCTAATACCATCGCCCGACACAATGTGTCCCAGGAATCCAACCTCTCGGAGCCAAAACTCACTCTTGCTAAATTTAGCATACAACTGTTTGTCTCTTAAAGTCTACAAAACAATTCTCAGATGCTCCGCATGTTCACTCTCATCCCGAGAATAGACTAATATATCGTCAATAAAAATGACTACAAACTTGTCCAAGTACGGTCAGAAGATGCGATTCATCAAGTCCATGAAAATCGCAAGAGCATTCGTTAAACAAAATGGCATGACAAGAAACTGATAATGGCCATACCTCGTCCGAAATGTAGTTTTCGGCACATGCTGCTCCTTAAACCTTAACTGATAATAACCAGGCCTTAGATCTATCTTGGAGAACACTGTAGCTCCCTTCAATTGGTCAAATAAATCATCTATTCTTGGTAAAGGGTACTTATTCTTCACTGTCACCTTATTGAGCTATCTGTAGTCTATGCACAATCTCATCGACCCATCTTTCTTCTTTACAAAAAGTACCGGGGCACCCCACGGTGAATAGCTCAGTCTTGCAAAACCCTTGTCCGTTAACTCTTGCAACTGAACCTTCAATTCTTTCAACTCCAATGGTGCCATCCTATACGGAGCAACCGAGATAGGTTCCGTTCCTAGAACTAACTCAATCCCAAACTCGACCTCTCTAACTGGAGGTAACCCGGGTAACTCTTCCGAAAACACATCTGGATATTTGCATACTACCGGAACTGATTCAATCTTTACTTCTGACTCTTGAGTTTTCAGCACAAAGGCGAGATAGGACTCGTATCCTTTCCTCAAGTATATTTCGGCTACCATAGTTGAAATTATCACAGGCAAACTATCTGATTTACCTGATTCAACCCAAATGACATCTCCATTCTCACATTTCAATTCAATAAACTTGCTACCACAGTTCACTAAAACATTATGAGCCGTCAACCAATCCATACCAAGAATCAAGTCAAATTCATCAAACGGCAACAACATAAGATTTTCTGGAAAACAAGGACCTCTAATTGTCAAAGGAAAATTCTTACACACCTTGTCAACTAGCACATGTTTGCCTAACGGGTTTGACACCTTTACTTCAAATTCCATAAACTCAACAATCATGCTCATACTATATGCCAGTTTCATGCAAATGTAAGAATGGGTAGACCCCGGATCAATTAAAGCAATAACAGAGGTGTCATGAAGAGAAAAAGTACCCGTTATCACATCTGGAGACGATGCCTCTTCGCAAGCGCGAATGGCATGATTCCTTGCAGGTGCCCGACCCTCCGGTCTAACAGCAGAGTCTCGAGGCGTACCTCTACTACTATTCCCTCCTCCCAGATTCTTTTGTGGTCTACCCCTCGAAGATACATTGCTTGATCTTATCTCTTGCTTTATTTCCTTATCATCCCTCTCAGGACAATTCCGGATGAAATTATCAGGTGAACCACACTTGTAACAGTTTCGGTTATTCCCCCAACACTCCCAGTGTGCTGCCTACAACAAGTTGGACACTCCGATTTGGACTTCGGATTGCCCACACTTGCCATCGAAGTGGCTTAAGCTATCGAGCCCGAGTATGTATTACCTCGATCTCTATGTGAGTATCAAAATGATGCAGTCGTTCGAGGGTTTACTTCCTTGGACCTCTTCGATTGAGCTTGGTATGATTTACTCATCGGTCTTTTTCTTATATCCCGGGCCTCACTCATTGCTTTCCTCTTTTCCTTATTCAGTTCTTCGGCCTTACATGCCCTATCAACCAACACCACAAACTCTTTTAACTCCAAAATCCCAACTAGAAGTCTGATGTCCTCATTTAGCCCATCTTCAAACCTCTTGCACAAAATAGCTTCTGTAGACACGCATTCTTGTGCATACTTGCTGAGCCTAACAAATTCGTGCTCATATTCTACCACAGCCATTCTTCCTTGCTTTAGTTCAAGAAATTCTTTCCGTTTCTGGTCCACAAACCTCTGACTTATATACTTCTTTCAAAACTATTCCAAAAAGAAGTCCCACGTTACCCTCTCTCTTGGAACCACCGAAGTTAACGTCTTCCACCAACGATAGGCCGAGTTTTTTAGCAATGATACGGCGCATTTTAAGCTCTCCTCAGGTGTGCAGGAGAGTTCATCAAATACCCTCATCGAGTTCTCAAGCCAGAACTCCGCCCTCTTGGGGTCATCGTCTATATTAGCTCTAAACTCCTCGGCCCCTTGCTTCCGAATTTTATCTACCGGGGGCTTAGTCATTCTTACTAAATCAATACCTTGAGGAGCCACTAGAACTGGCTGAGGTATAGGAGGGGGTGGAGGAGGTTGAGCATTAGGGTTTGCTCGTACATACTCCATGTACCAGTTACTCATCATTTGGAGAAAGGCTTCCCGAGCCTCTTCTCCCTGACCCCTAGTCTCGGGTCCACTCTCTACAGGCGCGGTCCCTTGCGCAGGAGCCGATGCGTTACTAGCTGCGTCATCAGTAGTCGTTCGATCGGGATCCATTTTCTATATAAAAACAAAGTTTAGATTTGTCAGAAGTCACCACACTATCAATATACGCCTATGGCATGTATAGCTAGACTCTAACACACACTACGGTAGTCCGAGAACCGACTAAACCATAGCTCTGATACCACTAAATGTAACGCCCCTTACCCGTATTCAACGCCAGAATCAGGTACAAGGCATTACCGAACTTATCTCGTTTGAACATACAACACTAGGCTGTCAAATTTAATTTCCAATTTAAAACTTTTCATTCACATCCATAACATTCTTATTATGGGCCTACGAGGCCTAATTCATGCAAACGGAGGGCCTCGAGATCAAACCGGGAACTTTTGAAAACTTATAAAAATCTTGCTTTACGGGGCCTGCGCCCGTGTAGAGAGGACACGCCGTGTTACGTGCCACACGCCCGTGTTCGACACCCGTTGTCGACAGCGACTTGCATCACACGGCCGTCACTGCGCCGCGTGTGCCGCCCGTGGTCACCTCGACTAGCATCACACGCCGCCGATCACTGCGCCCGTGTCCTTCAACCGTGTGGCGAATTAAATTCCAAATTCAGTGCGGACTTCACACGGCACCGGGACACGCCCATGTCACTGGCCGTGCCTTCCACTGGTGAGACACACGGCCGTGTCTCTGCCCGTGTGTTTACTACTGAGCTTCTCGACTTGTAAAACTAACATGCAGGGGACACACTGCCTAGCCACACACCCATGAGACTGACCGTGTGTCTCACACGGCCTAGACACATGCCCGCGTGCCTACCCGTGTGGACATAAACAAGGCTATTTGCCAAGCTCTTTTTGCCACCCTAACTCACACAACATAATTCCATTCAACACATCATCAAGAAACTCAATTTGTGCAACAACACTTTCTTGAATAACCTCATATTTCATAACTTAAACATAATTAGCCATCAACTTTGGCAATATACAAAATGATTCATCCTTAAGGGAGCCAATACATACTTGGCTAAAATAACAAAACAATTCACCTAGTCTAGCCCCTATACATGCCATATTCAAAATACTAAGTCTAGATATACCGAGATGAAATGATAGTGTAGGTGGTCTTCCAATTATCCTCGTATCCCGACTCGGCTCTTTGACACTATAAAACAAGGAGAAAGGAAAGGGAGTAAGCTTTAAGCTTAGTAAGTTTACATGTAAACAATAAACATTATAATACATGCTAGTCAATATATAGCAATATGTACTAAGCAAGATCAGTCCTCAATCTATACTCATGCTTACTCAAATCACCTCTTACCACATTCCCACTATATAACAAGCATAATGCTCACATTTCATGGCATACATTCCCTGCACTTATCACAACAAAACCACATGAAACAAGCACTTAAACAATTCCTCAATGAACCATTGAAATGGTAACAAACACTCGGTGGTTTCGCACATAGCCCACCATTAATCTATAATTAGGGTGGTTTCGCACATAGCCCACCAACAAGAATAATTACGGTGGTATCGCACTTAGCCCACTATGAAGAGTATTTACGGTGGCATCGCACATAGCCCACCATTAATCTATAATTGAACTCATACGAAAATTACTCAACATCAATCGAATTCAATTCATCTCAATCATGAATAATTCCATTCATACAATGCACCATTCATTAACAATATGTATATTCAAAATGAGTAGTTTACACATAAACTTACCTCGATGCAAAATGTGTTAATTTGCGGTTTAATCCGAAACCTTGCCTTTTCCCCGGTCAAGGTTAATTCCACGCTCTTCTTGGTCTATAACAACAAAAATTCACTCATTCAATCATTTTATAATCATAATGCTTCATAATCTTTACTTAGACAAAAATGACCATTTTGCCCTTGTACTATGGTAAAATTACGATTTTTCCCCTAGGCTCGTAAATCATTTTTCATCACATTATCTCATTAACCAAGCGTAGCTGAACATTTATTACTCTTACAACTACTCATAAATCCAATTAGTTCATGCATTTATTACACATTTTTAATCTTTGCATTCAAGCCCTATTTAGGTGTTTTCATGCTATCACCTTTCACAAAAGTTGTTTCTCATCTCACTAACATTCATTTTCTCCCATAAAAACTCAGCAAAAAACATAAACACTCTCATGGCAAGTCCCTAGACTTTCAACCATATTGCAACTTAGTCCCCTCATTAGCTAGCTTAAGCTTTGTGGACTCCAAAAATACAAAAATCATCAAGAAAGACCTCTAAGATCACTTACTTGAAAGGAGATAGGTTAGCTGAAAGTTTGAACCCCAAAACTCTCTATTTTCTCTTAAATTTTTGGTGGAAGAAGAAGGGTGAATAGTGAAAGATGATATCTTTCCTTTTTATCATATTTTATTCATCTTTTATCACATAAAGTCACCAAATTTTGACTAAAATTAATGCTCTTGTCCCCCTAGCTTCCTATGGCCTGCCAACACATTCTTTATGGCCTAATTATACTTTAAGGACCTTCAATTTAATATTCTATGGCTATTAGACACCTCTACCTTGAAAAATAGAACTTTCACACTTTATGCGATTTAGTCCTTTTTCACAATTAAGCATTCAATCGTTAAAATTAAAGCACTAAAATTTTCATATAGCCATATATTAATGCCATAACACATAAAATAATATCAAAATAATTTTCCTTAACCTCGGATTTGCGGTCTCGAAACCACTGTTCTGATTAGCCCCAAAATCGGGCTGTTACATGCTTTTTGTAAGGAGGAAGCTTCGAAGCTTATGCATATTGTTTTGTCCAACTAAAAGAAACTTTTAGAATTTCATCCATGCTCCAAGATATACCTTGGAACGTGAACATGTTGCGGTTCTTCCAAATGTGCCAAGAAATAATTCCAAATAGGCACGGTTAATCTGCCCTATCCAAACTGGGATACTAGTTGTCTTGAAGATTTTTCGTCATCCATTCAAATAATGATTCGGAGTAGAAGCTAGGTAACCTTCCTATTGGAATGAGCTTGTTCCAAATATCTCTAGCCGCGAGACAATCTCTTAGGACATGTAAAACCTATTCGGAATCATGGCCATAAACACCACATGCACTATCATTACCAACTCCTCTCCTTACCCTTTCCGTATTCGTGAGTAAGCGTTGTTTAAGGGTGACCCAAATGAAGAATCTAACACATTGCGGTCCTTGAAACTTCCACGGATGCTGTCAAATTGGCTCTTTTAAATTCAAAGCACCTTCTCGTAGCTTATCATAAGCACTCTTGGGAGAAAAGGAACCAGTCGTAGAACCTTGCCAAATAATAATATTAGGTCCAGAAGATGGATGAGGCGATGGGACGCCTACAATCCTACTAATGACCTCTTCAGAAACCCAAAGACGAAACAACTCCAAATTCCACAAACCATCATCTTTGACTGTAATAGCCCGTTTTTGGTCAAATCAGAACAGTGATTTTGGGACCACAAATTTGAGGTCAAAATATTTATTTTATTATTATTTTAATGTTTACATCATTGTTGAATGTTGGTGTAAAAATTTCGTTAGAAAATTTTATCATTAGATTGGTCAATTTGATAAAAAGGACTAAATCGTGTAAAGCATAAAACTTGAGTTCTAATAGCTAAAGGTGTCTAATAGCTATAGAACTTTAAAGTAAAGGTCTTTATGTTGTAATTAGACCATTATAATGGCAAGTGGACAATATTGGACATTAAATAGATGATATTAATGATTTTTCATTAAGGTTAAAAAGGTAAATTAATTATTAAAGGTTAATTAAATTAAAACAAAACAAAAAGGTTTTTTTTCATTCATCTTCTTGGCCTAATGAAGCATGGATAAAATCCATTTTAGGGCTTAAAAATTTCGGCTACTTCAAGGTGCAATTGTAAGTCCGTTTTTGCTCGATTTTTAATGATTTCTATGTTTTTGTGATCGTTACAACTAGGTCTAGCTAGCCTAGGGACTATTTTGCAAAACTGTTAAAGATTTTGAAAGTGCCATTGATGATATTATGTGTTATTTGATGTTTTGTGATGAAATATGAAATCTTGTTGTTAGATTTACATATTTTGTAAAGTGATTTTGAGTAAAAATGCAAAAGGGGGATTAAATTGAGAAATGTGTAAAGTTAGTGGTTAAAATGTGACATAAATGAAAAATATGGGTTGATAGGGGCATAATAGTAATTCGGCTAGCATTGGTATATTGTGAATTTCATTAATTTGTGATTTTGTGTAATAAGGACTAAATTGTAAAAATGTGAAAGTTTAGGGGCTAATGTGTAAATTAGCTAAAATGTATATTTTGGATTGAATTGAATACATAGATGATTAAGTAAGTCAATTTTGAAAATATTTAGATCAAGAGAGGAGAAATACGGACTTAGATCGGGGAAAGAATAAAGTTACGGAATAGTTGACTCGATTTGCCGTTTTAACAACCGAGGTAAGTTCGTATGTTATAATTTTATTTCAAATTTATTCTATATGTTTTGATATAGCATAAATTGTGATTATGTGGCTACGGACAAGTTTGGAAATGATTCGACGATGATTCGACAGTTGGAATCCCGGTTGAACCTTAGGAATAGTTTAGGATACTAGTGACATGTCATTAGGGGATACAGTGAGTTGGCTTCGGGCCATGATATAGCACTTTGGGTGCGAGATATACCGATTTGGCTTCGGGCCATGCATATCAGCTAATTTAGCTTCGGGCCATGATATTAGTACTTCGGATAAGTTACCTTGATTTGGCTTCAGGCCATGGTATAGGTACTTATCATGTGAGACCCTCGAGTATCTAACTTCTATTCTGAATGGTTTAACGGGTAAATGAAAGACGAGAATGTGTATGAGATTTGTACGAGATGGTACAGGTATGTGCATAAACTATTTTAGCATCGAATCGAGGAAATGATGATGAAAGGTTTGTTAGCTAATATAAGCTACATGTTGGTATATTCAAATTATTGAATTATATTTATGTGATTGCATTAAGTTTACTTCATACGAGCTTACTAAGCTTTATAGCTTACTTTGTGTATTTTCCCGTGTTTTATAGTGATATCAAAGCTAGCTCAGATTCGAGGATCGTCGGAGATCATTTTACACTACCACCTATCACTTGGTACCTTTGAACTTTGGTATTTTAAGTATATGACATGTATAGGTATTTTGTGTCATTTTGATTATGGGTTGATAATGATTTTGGTCATTTGTAATGGCTTGTAAATGTATATGTTTTGGTTTGTAAATATAGCCATGAAATTTGGCTTAATTTGGTGGATTTGGTTATGTGCTTATATGTGCATATATGGTTGATATTTTGAGTTCATGGATGGATAAGTGAATGGCTAATGTTATGAGGCTTGTGGATATTGACATAGTAAATGTTAAATGGTTGATATTAGATTTGAATTGTGTTTGTGAATTGGTGCAAAATGATGTATGTTTGGTAAAGGTTTAGCTAGTTGATTGGTACATGTGTTTTGGTATGTTTTGATTGAGAAAAACATAAGTTATAAGCATGTTGGTTGTTAGGATTGGAAATGGTATGAATTTGTATTGGTTTAGGCTAAAATAGATGTTCATTTATGCTATGAATTGGTGCTATTTGAGTTTTTTAGGTACATGAAGTTGTGGGTGGCAAAATGGCTTGGTAAATAGCCTATTTTTGTCCACACGGGCAGAGACACGGGCGTGTGTCTCAGCCGTGTGTGACACACGGTCATGTTACACGGCCGTGTGTCCCCTGATGTTGAAATTGAAATGAAGTCAATATGCTCCACACGGTCTAACACACGGGCGTGTGATTGGCCATGTGGTATAAGTCAGTATACCCCCTAATTTGCACACGGCCTAGCACATGGGCGTGTGACTTGGCCATGTTGCATAAGTCAGTATACCCTACAGGTTTGGCAGGGCCTAGCACACGGCCTGGCACACGGGCGTGTGCGGTCATTTCGAAGGGTATACGAGCTAGACACACGGGCGTGTGGTTGGCCGTGTGACCCAAGTCAGTAAGCTCACTTGTTTTGACACGGGGTAGGACACGGGCTGGGACACGGCCATGTGCTCTCATTTCGAATGTTCATACGGCCTGTGACACAGGCGTGTCTGGTGGCCGTGTGAGACACACAGCCCAACAACACATGCGTGTGTCCCCTGTTTTAAGAAAAATTTTCTAAGTGTTGAAAAATTTCCCGAGTTATCGGTTTAGTCTCGAACCACTCCCAATACATGTTTAGAGCCTCGTAGGCTCGTATTAGGGACAAATTGATTGAGATTGAATGATGATTGCATGTATTGATTAAATGTATGAGAAATGTATGTTTAAATGTGTTGTAAGTCCGGTAATGCTTCGTAACCCTATTCTGGCATTGAATACGGGTGAGGGGTGTTACATTGACCATGTCACTAAGAGGGCAGTCCATATTAAGGGTCTGTTTGTTTGATTGAAAATAGTTTTTGGAAAATGATTTCTGGAAAATGGCTTACTTTTCCGAAAAAGTTAATTTTAACACCCCAAACCCGGCCTACAAGTAATGACCGGATCCAACATGTCACATCAAAGTGTTGTTTGAAAACTATGCGTTCATTGGAAACCCTTCTACAATTTAAAACCTTCTACCATTAAAAATCCCAGTTTTCGTTGCTTAGTATTAAAACAAGATTTACTCAAATTCATTTTCTTGCAAAAATATTATTATTATTAAAACCTTGTTTGTTGCGGAAGTTTAATTCAACCAGTTGCGGAAATGTGACATTTTGAAAACAGTAGTTATTGTTTTAAAAAACCCAAGTTTAATAGACTAGAAGGTTGTAATTAAAAGCAACACCATATAAAAGCTAAAAATCCCAATGGCCTTATTACAAAATTATTAACCCAATAAATTAAATAAAATAAACTAAAATAAAGTTGCAAAGTTAAACTTTAAAACATATCGGACGTGTGGCCACCTCCGAGTCCCTCGCAGCTCCAAATCCTCTATGGCTGGGGATTACCTGCACAGTCAAGGAAAAGGGTGAGTTATGAGACCTCAGTGTGTAATCCCCTATTACAGTCACAGTCTGGGCCCAAGCCCATACGATATCAGTCTGGGCCTAAGCCCTATATAGTAACAGTCTGGGCCTAAGCCCTATTCAGTAACAATCTGGGCCTAAGCCCTATTCAGTAACAGTCTGGGCCTAAGCCCTATGATATGCAAAACAGACATGTAACCCAACCCAGTCCAGCCAACACACCACCCGTACCAACCAACACACCATGTGGGGACCAAGTCAACCCACCCAACCAGCACACCAATAATGCAGTCTAGTTGCTATTATCAACGCAGCAAAGCTGCTAGTAACAGTATACGTGGCTAAGCCACTAGAATCAGTATACGTGGCAAAAGCCACTAAATCAGTATAACGTGGCAGAGCCACCAGTACAGTGCTTCCTCCAAAATCCATAACCCAACCCAATGCAATATGTCATGTCATAATTAACTCATGTATGCAGTGCATCACAATCAAAATCAGTCATACAATTATTACTCAAACATCAATGATACTACCACTAAGGGTATAACGGTCATTTGGTCGGATGGGGTTAAATCAGTAATTCACCCCTCAAGAGTATTCCAGTAATTTTACCTATCGAGGGTAATTCAGTAATTTACCCATCGAGGGTATTTCGGTAATTTACCCATCAAGGGTATTTCGATAATTTTAGTCATCTAACGGCCTTTCCAGTGGCCTACTGTCGCCTCGAGCGACACAGGTTCCCTTTCTGGTCAAAACGGTATAACTGGGCCTAAAGCCCAATTTCGGCCCAAGTGGGCCCACATGCTCGTGTGGCCCATTCAGCCCATTTTTGGTCACGGTTCTGCGAACCTTTCAGCCACATTTATTATTCGACACTTACCATGGATTTCGCCCCTGTGGGCCCATTAGCCCCTTTGGGCCCACTTGGCCCATTTCGGCCCAACAAGGCCCATTACGGCCTAAGCCCATGAGAAAGTTCGTGGCACTCCCAACGGTCTATCTCCAACAATTGTGGCTTGATTTATCTCTACGAGCGCTCACACGCTCGAGTGATCTCGGATGCCGAAGTCACAGCTTATTGGTTTTTCGGCTTTTATCGGCATACAGTAGCACAGAGGTGAGAACAACAATATTCTGTGATTGAACAATATGGTAATAGGTGTACGATTACACACCTGCTTTGGTTTTCTGTTTGAGACACTTCCCGAGGCACCTATGATAACAATGATCATTAGTTAGTCTCAACGCCCTTGGAGATTCATAATATTGAAATACCCTACTCAACTAGCTTTATTTACCACGAGACGCGATCCCTACAGTGCAACGATAATCGGCCTTATTCCTTGGCTAATGAAAACGGGTCCCTAGCAATATTTGATGAACAAGAGAGAGTTAGCAACCATCCCAACATTCGGCCCCCACAGAGAAAAGAGGAAGACCGAAGTTTACTCATGAAGTCACAAGAATACTAACTAGCAACGAATTAAGAAAGCATTTGAATTACTCGACCCTTACCAACACCAATGAACGACGACAATCGTCAGTTGTTTGACAACAGGATTCGGCCAGCAGAAGGTGAACCAAATCTTTTAGAAGAATTGATATTCGGCTAAAGGAGAAATCGAAAAGGGAGAAGTGTAACTATACGGCCAAGAGAAAAAGAAAAGAAATCGAACGAAGTGTGAAGAGAAATGGGAAGAAGAGTAAGATTCGGCCAACCCAGAGAAAGCTAAAACAAGTGACAAAAGTTTATGAAATGCTATTAGCAAGATGAGAAGAAGAAACGAAAAATGCACGAAAGGTAAAGAAAAGTGCACGAAATGCTTCAGAGAAGAAAACCCGAAAAGAACAAAAAAGAGAACTCCAAAAGTAAAAAAGGGTTTCGATTTCTACTAACACTCAAGGTTGCCGAAAATGCTCCCAAATGACCCCTCAGCCGAATTTGCATCATACCAACCTCTTAGCCGAAATTTTCATCCTATCAACACTCCCAATTTTGGCCAACACTCCCATTCTCATTCACCTCCCCGATTTTCTCCACCACAACCTCCTAGAATCGCTCCTATCCATCCATTTGAAACTTTTGACCAAGTCTCCAACTCCCCTTGTAGAGTTTGATCCAAACTCTACTTCCTCCACTCTAAAGTCACAAAATAAAAGTCTCCAATTGTAAGTGGGATTCGAACCCCACTCTTCCTTGTTATCCCATTGACGCCACAACCACTCCACCACAGGCTCTCTTTGTGTCACAAAGCACACAAAAATATACTTAAGTCCTACTGCAAATAGCCCTCTCCTCTTAAGGGCCAAAAACTAAAATTTTTCCAAAGCTCAGACTTGAACCCAGGCCTCCTTAGAACCCCCAATTACACTCAAATAGCTAGCCGTTCAAGCACAACATGAATTTTAAGTAAATAAAATACTGCCCCTAATTTGGGACGTTACAACTCTACCCCCTTAAAGAAATTTCGGCCTCGAAATTTACCTGATCAGAAGAGGTGAGGGTATTGCTGTCGAATCGCCTCCTCAGGCTCCCACGTGGCTTCCTCTAAACTGTGGTTACGCCACAGCACCTTGACTAACGGAACAGATTTCCTCCTCAAAGACCTTAACATCACGATCCAAAGATTCGCATGTGTTCTTCCTCAAAGGTCAGATCAGGTCTAACTTCGATCTCCTCCACCGGCACTACATGTGAAGGATCAGAACGGTATCGCCTCAGCATAAATACGTGGAACACATTATGTATACGATTTAACTCAGGAGGTAGCTCCAGCTAATAGGCAACCGGTCCCACCCGTTTTAATATCTGGTAAGGTCCGATGAATCTAGGGCTCAGCTTGCCTTTTTGCCCAAATCTCAGAATCTTCTTCCATGGTGAGACCTTTAAGAAGACATAATCTCCCACTGCATAATCAATCTCTTTACGCTTTAAATTAGCGTATGATTTCTGCCTATCAGATGCTTCTTTTAACCGATCTCGGATCAATTTTACTTTCTCCTCGGTTTCAAAAACTAGTTCTGGCCCCAAGATTCGTCGCTTACCCAATTCTGTCCAACAACTAGGGGTACGACACCTACGACCATATAATGCCTCGTACGGTGCCATCTGAATACTGGATTGGTAGCTGTTGTTATAAGTGAATTCCGCTAATGGCAGATAGTCTTCCCAACTACCCTTGAAATCAATTACACAGCTTCTTAGCATGTCTTCCAAAATCTGAATTACCCTCTCCGACTGACCATCAGTCTAAGGATGAAATGACGTGCTGAAATCCAACCTTGTACCCAAAGCTTCGTGTAACTCTCTCCATAACCATGATGTGAATCTAAGGTCCCTGTCCAAAATGATAGACACCGGTACCCCATGCAACCTCACAATCTCTGCCACATACAATTTGGCCAACTTCTGCAATGAGTAATCAGTGCGAACCGATATAAAGTGGGCGAACTTAGTCAGTCGATCGACAATAACCCATACCGAATCTTTCTTAGTAGGCGTAAGGGGTAGCCCCCTAACAAAATCCATGGTTATCCTCTCCCACTTCTAGAGTGGAATTTTAACAGGTTGCAATAATCCAGAAGGCAGTTGATGCTCAGCCTTCACTTGCTGGCATGTCAGACACTTCCCTACAAAATTGGTAACCTCACGCTTAAGCCCTAGCCACCAATACAGTTCACGTAGATCTCAGTATAACTTGTTTCCACCGGGATGCATAGCATATGGGCTACTATGCGCCTCCCGCAGTATAGACTGCCTTAACTCAGAATCCCTCGGTACACAGACTCTCCCACGAAAGCATAAAGCCCCCTCATTATTCAGCCCAAAGTCCACAGTCTCTCCCTTCTTCACCAGTCGGAAACGAGGAATCAACGATTCATCCAGCAACTGCTTCTCCTTAGTTTGATCAAACCAAGTTGGTTTCACTTGAAGTTCAGCTAACAGACTACCATCCTCAAACAGACTGAGACGAGCAAACATTACTCTGAGATCAGATACAACCTTACGGCTCAATGCATCCGCTACTACATTAGCTTTTCCCGGATGGTACTCAATCGAGCAATCATAATCCTTAAGCAACTCTATCCATCTTCGTTGCCTAAGATTCAACTCCTTCTGAGTAAGGAGGTACTTGAGACTTTTATGGTCGGTATAAACGATCGACTTCTCCCCGTACAAGTAATGTCTCCAAATCTTTAGTGCGAATAATACCGCAGCTAATTCCAAGCCATGAGTGGGGTAATTCACCTCATGCGGCCTAAGCTATCGAGACGCGTAAGCCACCACCTTACTCTCTTACATCAGCACACAACCCAAACCTGTGTGCGACGCATCACAGTAGACAAGAAATTCCTTTCCCGCCCTGGCTGTATTAATACCGGGGCTTCAGTCAGAATCTTCTTCAATTTCTCAAAACTCTCCTGCTATTTATCAGTCCAAACAAACGGTACTTCTTTACGCAGCAACTTAGTTAAGGGTGCAGCAATCAGTGAGAACCCCTCTACGAACCTTTTATAATACCCAGCCAGACCCAGAAAACTTCGAATCTCAAAAACAGTCTTTGGTGGCTTCCAGTCCAATATAGCCTCAATTTTTCGAGGATCAACCCTAATCCCCTCGGCAGACACTACATGACCCAAAAATGTCACCTCTTGCAGCCAAAACTCGCACTTACTGAACTTGGCATAAAGCTACTTTTCTCTCAGTATTTGCAGAGCAATTCGGAGATGTGCATCATGCTCCTCCTCGATTCTCGAATACACCAGAATATCATCTATAAATACCACCACAAATCGGTCCAAATAGGGTTGGAAGACTCGGTTCATCATATCCATGAAAGTAGCTGGTGCATTCGTTAACCTAAACGACATGACCAGAAACTCGTAATGTCCATAACGAGTCCAGAATGCCGTCTTGTACACATCTGCCTCCTTAACCCTTAGCTGATGATACCCCGATCTAAGATCTATCTTGGAGAAAATTGAAGCTCCTCGCAGCTGGTCAAACAGATCGTCTATCCTTGGTAAAGGGTACTTGTTATTAATCGTCAGTTTATTCAATTGATGATAATCAATACACATGGGCATTGACCCATCCTTCTCCTTCACGAACAATACTGGTGCTCCCCAAGGAGACACACTCGGTCGGATAAATCCTCGGTCCAGCAGCTCTTGGATCTGAGCCTTTAACTCTACCAACTCCTTCGGCGCCATCCTATAAGGGGCGATAGACACCAGAGCCGTTCCAGGTAGAAGCTCAATGCCGAATACCTCACGATTTGGAGGCAAGCCCAGAAGCTCTTCGGGGAATACATCCGGAAACTTCTTTACAGTTCTGACATTCTCAACTGACGGACCTTTAGAATCAGATGTGTTGACATAAGCTAGGAACGCCTCGCAACCTTTGCGAACCAGTTTCTCGGCCCTTAGTGCTGAGATTACATTAGATAAATAATCTCTCCACTCCCCTATCACAATCACCTCCTCATCCTCCTAAGACTTCGGTACCATACGCTTAGCAGCGCAATCCAAATTCGCATGGTGCTTCACTAACCAATCCATGCCCAAAATGAGATCAAATTCGCCAAACGGCAGTTCCATCAAATCTGCCGGAAAGACAACCCCTTGGACCTCTAGGGGCACATCTCTAAACAGTTTATTCACTCTAACCGACTGTCCCAGTGGACTAATCACCGACATTTCCCTATTAGTAATTTCGGACTGTATACCCAACGACCCAGACAAAGTACATGCAACATACGAGTGTGTAGACCCAATATCAATTAAAGCGGTATATGGTACATTATGAATGAGGAACGTACCAGTTATGACATTAGGAGCGTCGCCACCCTCTCGGCGCCAAGCAGCATACACCAACACTGGCTGCCTCGCCTCCGTGTTCCAAGCACCTCTGCCCAGTGCTTCACGACCTCGTCCCAGCCTATTTCCCCCTCTGGTTGGACCACGGCCTCTCGATGGCTGCCGACCACCTCTCCCTGGCTGAACATAACCCCGTCCTGTAGCTTGCATCTGAACAGGCCTCTGAACATAACGCCATCATTGAAATATGGAACAAATAAGGTCTCGTATAAGACCATATCCGGGATATGGCTTCGGTGATGAACATGGAAATCGTATAAGACCATATCTGGGATATGGCATCGTACATGAAGAGTAATCCCATATAAGACCATATCCGGGATATGACATTGGCACCTATAAGTAATCTCATATAAGACCACGTCTGGGATATGGCATTGGTACTTAAAGAAGGCTCCATGTAAGACCACCTCGAGGATGTGGCACTGACTTTATATTTATAGTAATGGCTATAAACTTATGTCTCTGACTAACCCTTGTGAGTGGTGGGATAAGTAGACGAAATTTTAGAAGTAGAGAAGTGAATGATATTTAAGTCATGTGAATGAGTGAAAACAGGTACTCGTGAATGAGTCACGACGAATGGTCGCGATGTGTGGCACGGTATGTGCCAAATAAGGGCAATTGTGAGTAAGTATGGCAAGAGGCCCTGAGTTTGCGTATGGTTAGATAATACCGTGAATGAATTATCTTATGGGTATTATGAATTGCTATTTATTTCCATGCAACTTACTAAGCTTTATGCTTACCCCTTTTTCATTGCCCTTCTTCTTTGTAGTATTGCCAAAGTAACTCGAGGATCGTGACTGCAGGAGCTCGGAAATTTACACTATTGACAGCACTTTGGTATAACAATTTTAGACTTGTTTTGAGTATGGCATGTATAGGACTCAAGTATTTTTCAAGTTGTAATTGTTAGTTAAAGTGTTGGCTATGTAAGTCATTTTGTAAATGGCCCTATGAGTTAGACAAGTTCTTGGCAAACTCTTTTGTTTAATGAAGATGAAATTCATGAATTGTGTTCATTTCAATATTGTGTATGTTGGATGAGTTTTTTTAGGTTTGCAAAAAGGGTTAGGAGTTGTATTATTTTTGAATGAAGGTATGTATGTGTGCACTCTAAGGTGGCAATGGCTTGGTAGATAGCCTCTAAGTGCCCACATGGACAGACACACGGGTGTGTGTCTAAGCCGTGTGTTCCCTGCACATTAGTGGCTCAAGGCAGATTAGACCACGGGCTAATAACACGGCCGTGTGTTTAGGCCGTGTGTGACACACGGTTAGCACTTGGGCGTGTGCACTGGCCATGTGAAGTCTGCACCTTACTCATAAAATTATAAATCCCCCACGGCCATGTTACACGGGCGTGTCCAGGCCGTGTGGATTTAGTTAGTGTCGACCACAGTTGGGAAGCACGGGCGTGCCTTGGCCGTGGGCAAATTGGCAGAATACTGGGTTTTTAGGCACGGTCCGGGGACATGGGCGTGTGTACCTATGCACGGGCGTGTCTAATCTTGCACGGGCGTGTAAGACCTGTATGAAAGAGAAAAATTTTAATAATTGCAAAAGTTCCGGATTAGTCTCGAGAGCCCTCGTGTGTATGAGTGAGGTCTCGTAAGTCGAGAATGGGGTTGTAGAGGTGATTTAAGAGAGTAATTACATTAAGCCTAAGCAGCGACCATGTGGTTCTAGTACGGTAATGCCTCGGGCTCGATTTTGGCGTAGAAACTGAGTAAGGAGTGTTACATTTAGTGGTATCAGAGCTACGGTTTAGTCGATTCTAAGACTAACGTAGCATAAGTACGAGTCTAGCTATACATGCCATATGTAAGAGTGTCTGAGTAATGATAGTGTGATGACTCCTGATGTATAAATTTGTGTTTTATGTAGTAGATGGATTCCGATCCAGACCGAACTGCAGCCGATGATGCTGCGAGTAATGCGCTGGCTCCCGCTCAAGGGACCGTGCCAGTTAATAGTAGACCTGAGACTTTGAGTTAGGGGGAAGAGGCTCAAGAAGCCTTTCTCCATATGATGAGTAACTGGTATACTGAGTATACTCGAGCAAACCCTAATGCTCAACCCCCTCTGCCCCCACCAATTCCTCAACCTGCTCCTGTAGCCCCTCAAGTAGTTGAGGTGGTAAGAAGAGAAAGGCCTCCGGTGGATAAGATCCGGAAGCAAGGAGCTGAAGAATTTCGGGCAAATAAGGATGATGACCCGGAGAAAGCAAAATTCTGGCTCCAGAATACCATTCGAGTATTCGATGAGTTATCCTGCACGCCTGAGGAGTGCTTAAAGTGTGCAGTGTCTCTCCTGAGAGATTCAGCCTACCGATGGTGGAACACCTTGGTGTCGGTGGTACCGAGGGAGAGAGTTAGCTGGGAATTCTTCCAAGAAGAATATCGGAAGAAGTATATTAGCCAGAGGTTCATCGACCACAAGAGAAATGAGTTCTTGGAGTTGAAGCAAGGCCGTATGTCAGTGACCGACTACGAACGAGAGTTCGTCAGACTTAGCAACTAAGCACGAGAGTGCGTGTCTACCGAAGCCATCATGTGCAAGAGGTTCAAGGACGGATTGAATGAGGATATCAGCCTATATGTAGGAGTTCTTGAATTAAATGAGTTTGTAGTGTTGGTGGATAGAGCCTGTAAAGCCGAAGAGTTGGCTAAAGAGAAGAGAAGAGTCGAATACGAGTCCCGTGACTCGAGGAAGAGACAACTGAACAAGTCTCACCTATCCTCATCCAAGAAATCGAGGAATTTCACTACTCGATCAGTCACTTCAGAGGGGTTTTCAACCCGAAATAAAAGCAAGCGACCCTCGAGATCAAAAGGGCACACTACATCAGTTGCTAGTGTGGGCAACGTTCGACCAAATAGACCGGAGTGCCCTCAGTGTGGCAGGCACCATTCTGGTGAGTGTAGAGCTAATGAGAAAGCTTGTTTCAGATGTGGGTCATTAGACCATTTTATCAGAAACTATCCCGATGTGGACGAGAAAGAAAGGCCTCAGAATGCGAAATCGGGAAGTACCACAAGGGGAAGACCATTGAGAAACCCGAGGATTGAGATGGGAAACAAAAATCCAATCAGAGAGCAAGCTGCTAAAGTTGAGGGTAGAGTGCCGGCGAGGACATATTCCATTCGTGCTTGTGACGAGGCATCTTCCCCTGACGTGATCACGGGTATCTTTTCTCTCTATAATACTCGTGTTATAGCTTTAATTGACCCGGGATCTACTCACTCATACATATGCATGAAATAAGCCTCTAGCATGAACATGCCTATAGAGCCTACCGAATTCGTTATAAGAGTGTCTAATCCCTAGGCAAGTGTGTGTTGGTTGATAGAGTTTGCAAAGGGTGCCCTTTGATGATTAAGGGTCACTGTTTCCCGGTCGATCTTATATTATTACCGTTTGACGAATTTGATGTCATTCTCGGGATGGATTGGTTAGTTACCCATAGTGTAATTGTGAACTGTGGGAAGAAGCATATCTAGTTGAGAGATAAAAATGGTAATTTTATTCGTCTTTGAATCGAGATAAGTTCGATAGGTCACCGATAGTGGTATCGACCCTGTCATATCAGAAGTACCTAAGGAAGGGGTATGAGGCTTATCTTAACTTTGTGTTGAACACTAAAGGGAATGAATTGAAAGTTGAGTCACTACCCATTGTATGCGAGTACTTAGATGTTTTCCCAGAAGAGTTGCCTGGACTACCACCGGATAGAGAGATTGAATTTGGGATTAAATTAGCTCCGGGTACTGCCCCTATTTCTATCGCTCCCTATAGAATGACCCCAACCGAACTGAAAGAGTTGAAAGCACAGTTGCAAGAATTGACGGATAAAGGTTTTGCGAGGCCGAGTTTTTCTCCGTGGGGAGCACCCGTCCTATTTGTGAAGAAGAAAGATGGTTCCATGAGACTATGTATAGATTATCGGTAACTCAACAAGGTGACAGTGAATAATAAATACCCGTTGCCGAGGATCGATGATCTATTTGATCAATTGAAAGGAGCTACAGTATTTTCTAAGATAGACCTGAGGTCAGGGTACTATCAGTTGAAAGTCAAGGACTCTGATGTGCCGAAAACCACGTTTAGGACTAGATATGGCCATTATGAATTTTTGGTCATGCCTTTTGGCCTAACGAACGCCCCTGCTATTTTCATGGATTTGATGAATCGCATTTTTCGACCGTACTTGGATAAGTTTGTGGTATCTTTATCGACGACATACTGATTTACTCTCGAGATGAGAACGAGCATGCAGAGCATTTGAGTATGGTTCTACAAGTTCTACGAGAAAAACAATTGTATGTCAAATTCAGTAAGAGTGAATTTTGGCTCAAGGAAGTGGGATTTTTGGGGCATATTATCTCTGGAGAAGGGATTAGAGTTGACCCGAGTAAGATTTCGGCAATTGTTGAATGGAAATCGCCGAGGAGCGTAACTGAAGTGAGGAGTTTTCTAGGCCTAGCGGGTTATTATAGGCGTTTTGTCAAGGGGTTTTCCATGATAGCTACCCCGATGACGAGACTTTTGTAGAAAGATGTAAAGATCGACTGGACAGAAAAGTGTCAACAGAGTTTTGAGAAACTGAAGACACTGTTGACTGAGGCTCCTATTTTGGTGCAACCAGAACCAGGAAAAGAATTTTTAGTTTATAGTGATGCGTCCTTGAACGGGTTAGGTTGTGTTCTTATGCAAGAGGGTAAAGTGATTGCATACGCCTCTAGACAATTGAAGTCGCACGAGAAGAACTACCCGACTCATGATTTAGAGTTGGCCGCAATTGTGTTTGCGCTGAAAATTTGGAGACATCATTTATATGGTGAAAGGTGTCAGATTTTCACTGACCACAAAAGCCTAAAATATTTGATGACTCAAAAAGAATTAAACTTGAGGCAACGAAGATGGTTAGAGCTGATTAAAGATTATGAGTTGGTAATAGACTACCATCCGGGAAAAGCTAATGTAGTCGCCGATGCTTTGAGTAGAAAATCTTTGTTTGCACTAAAAGCCATGAATACTCAGATGACCTTGTTAGATGATGGTTCTGTTTTAGCCGAGTTGAGGGCTAAACCATTATTTCTCCAAGAGAGTTGTGAAGCTCAGAAGAATGATAACAGTTTGCAAGCCAAAGAGTTTTATGTGAGTCGAGCGTTGATACAGACTTTCGAGTAAATCTTGATGGATGTCTAACATTTCGAGATCGAGTCTGGGTACCCAGGAATGATGACCTTATCCGCAGAATTTTGCACGAAGCACATAACGGATGTTTGAATGTACACCCAGGTAGTACGAAGATGTACCATTATTTGAGGAAATGGTACTGGTGGCTTGGTATGAAGAAAGATATTTCCGAGTTTGTATCGAAATGCCTAATTTGTCAACAAGTGAAGGCCGAACGTCAAGTACCTTCGGGTTTACTTCAGCCCATTATGGTTCCTGAATGGAAATGGGACCGTATTGCTATGGACTTCGTGACGGGTTTACCATTGACTCCAAAGAAGAAAGATGCAGTATGGGTAGTGGTTGATAGACTCACTAAGTCAGCCCACTTTATACCAGTGCGAGTCGACTATTCGCTCGACAAATTGGCAGATTTATATGTCTGAGATAGTAAGACTTCATGGTGTACCGTTGTCGATCATTTCAGATAGAGATCCGAGATTCACGTCACGGTTTTGGAAAAAGTTACAAGAAGCATTAGGCACAAAATTGAGTTTCAGTACAACTTTTCATCCACAAACTGATGGACAGTCAGAGAGGGTAATTCAGATACTAGAAGACATGCTTCGGTGTTGTGTTTTGGAATTCCATGGTAACTGGGAGAAATACTTACCATTGGTGGAGTTTGCCTATAACAACAGCTTTCAATCAAGTTTGAAGATGGCACCTTATGAGGCATTATATGGGCGTAAATGTCGAATGCCCTTGTATTGGTCAGAACTCAGAGAGAAACAGATACTCGGGGTTGATTTGCTTAAGGAAACTGAAGATAAATTAAAAGTGATACGTGACTGTTTGAAAGTCGCCTCAGATAGACAAAAGTCCTATTCGGATTTAAAAAGGAAAGAAATAGAATTCAAAGTTTGTGATAAAGTGTTCTTGAAAGTATCACCTTGGAGGAAAGTCCTTAGATTTGGCCGAAAGGGCAAGTTAAGTCCGCGCTTTATTGGGCCTTATGAAGTTACCGAAAGGATAGGATCGGTAGCTTATCGGTTAGCCTTGCCACCTGAGCTAGAAAAGATTCATGACGTCTTTCATTTGTCTATGTTGCGCCGATACCGTTCAGACCCTTCACATGTTATAGAGCCGACAGATATAGAGATACAACTGGATTTGACATATGGTGAAGAACCAATTAGAATTTTGGCTCGTGAAGTCAAGCAGTCAAGGAATAAAAGTATAGCCCTAGTAAAAGTCTTATGGAAAAGGCACGGTATAGAAGAGGCTACATGGGAGTCCGAGGAATCGATGAGAAACCAATACCCCAATCTTTTCACCGGTAAGATTTTCGAGGATGAAAATCCTTAAGGGGGGAGAATTGTAACAGCCCGATTTAGGGGCTAGTCGGAATAGTGATCTCGGGTTCACTAATCCGAGAATTTGAGAAATTTATTTTCATGATATATTATGAGTTAGAACATGATAGCATAGGTGCATGAAAATTTTGATGCTTTAATTTTAGCGATGTTGTGTTTAATCGCGAAAAAGGACTAAATCGCATAAAGTGCGAAAGTTCCATTCTATAAGATAAAGGTGCCAAATAGTCTTAGAATGTTAATTGGAGGTCTTTAAAGGGAAATTAGACCCCCAATATGTGCTTGGCCGGCCATAGACTAGATGGGAGACAAGGATGGACATTGTTGGTCAAAGTTAGTGATAGTTGGTGACTTATTTGACCAATATTAATAAAATAAGGAGAGAAAAAGATATCATCTTTTTCTCTATTTATCTTCCACCGAAAATTAGCAGCCAAATAGGGGTTTTGAATGCTCCAAATTTCAGCACACTCTTCTCCTTACAAGTAAGTGTTCTAGTGATTATTCCTTGATAAAAATTGTACTTTTGGAACCCTTAAAGCTTAAGCTTTCTAAAGAGGGGATTATTTTGTTAAATGGTGAAGAGTTTAGAGTTTTGCCATGAGAGCTTTTAAGTTATTTGCTGCACTTTTATGGAGGAAAATGAGTATTAGTTGTTAGATGAACAACTTTTGTGAAGGTTGTTGCCATGAAAACACCTAAATGAACCTTTTTGTAAAGGTTGTGGAATTTGTAGTAAACATGTGGAATGTTGGGTTTTTTTGATAGCTATAGGAGAAATAAATATTCACCTAGGCTCATTAAAGGTAGAAATTTGATTAGAATTGATTTCTGAGCCTAGGGGTAAAATGGTCATTTTGCCAAAGTATGAGGGCAAAATGGTAATTTTGCTTATGCATGGTTATTGAAATGCTTGTATTAATGTAGTGATTAAAATGAGCTAATTTGTTATTATAGAGCAAGAGGAGATGAGAATCCGCCTCGAACGGGGAAAGAATAAAGACTTAGACTGAACCGAAGAAACTAGCTCATTTTGAAAACGAGGTAAGTTGTATATGACTCAAACAATATTCATATTAGTATGTTGAGAAATGCTTGGAAATTATATTAAAGCATTATGCATTACTAAATTGAGTAGTTAATGTGAATGAGATGTTGGAGTCCTAATTGGGCCATGTTGATTATAGAAACGCCATCATTGAAATATGGAACAAATAAGGTCCCGTATAAGACCATATCCGGGATATGGCTTCGGTGATGAACATGGAAATCGTATAAGACCATATCTGGGATATGGCATCGTACATGAAGAGTAATCCCATATAAGACCATATCCGGGATATGGCATTGGCACCTAGAAGTAATCCCATATAAGACCACGTCCGGGACATGGCATTGGTACTTAGAGAAGACTCCATGTAAGACCACCTCGAGGATGTGGCATTGACTTTATAATTATAGTAATGGCTATAAACTTATGTCTCTGACTAACCCTTGTGAGTGGTGGGATAAGTAGACGAAATTTTAGAAGTAGAGAAGTGAATGATATTTAAGTCATGTGAATTAGTGAAAACAGGTACTCGTGAATGAGTCACGAAGAATGGTCGCGATGTGTGGCACGCTATGTGCCAAATAAGGGCAATTGTGAGTAAGTATGGCAAGAGGCCCTGAGTTTGTGTATGGTTAGATAATACCATGAATGAATTATCTTATGGGTATTATGAATTGCTATTTATTTCCATGCAACTTACTAAGCTTTATGCTTACCCCTTTTTCATTGCCCTTCTTCCTTGTAGTATTGCCAAAGTAACTCAAGGATCGTGACTGCAGGAGCTCGAAAATTCACACTACCGACAGCACTTTGGTATAACAATTTTAGACTTGTTTTGAGTATGGCATGTATAGGACTCAAGTATTTGTCAAGTTGTAATTGTTAGTTAAAGTGTTGGCTATGTAAGTCATTTTGTAAATGGCCCTATGAGTTAGACAAGTTCTTGGCAAACTCTTTTGTTTAATGAAGATGAAATTCATGAATTGTGTTCATTTCAATATTGTGTATGTTGGATGAGTTTTTTTAGGTTTGCAAAAAGGGTTAGGAGTTGTATTGTTTTTGAATGAAGGTATGTATGTGTGCACTCTAAGGTGGCAATGGCTTGGTAGATAGCCTCTAAGTGCCCACACGGACAGACACACGGGCATGTGTCTAAGCCGTGTGTTCCCTGCACATTAGTGGTTCAAGGCAGATTAGACCACGGGCTAATAACACGGCCGTGTGTTTAGGCTGTGTGTGACACACGGTTAACACTTGGGCGTGTGCACTGGCCATGTGAAGTCTAAACCTTACTCATAAAATTATAAATCCCCCACGGCCATGTTACACGGGCGTATCCAGGCCGTGTGGATTTAGTCAGTGTCGACCACGGTTGGGAAGCATGGGTGTGCCTTGGCCGTGGGCAAATTGGCAGAATACTGGGTTTTTAGGCACGGTCCGAGGACATGGGCGTGTGTACCTATGCACGGGCGTGTCTAATCTTGCACAGGCTTGTAAGACCTGTATGAAAGAGAAAAATTTTAATAATCGCAAAAGTTTCGGATTAGTCTCGAGAGCCCTCGTGTGTATGAGTGAGGTCTCGTAAGTCGAGAATGGGGTTGTAGAGGTGATTTAAGAGAGTAATTATGTTAAGCCTAAGCAGCGACCATGTGGTTTGAGTTCGGTAATGCCTCGGGCTTGGTTCCGGCGTAGAAACCTAGTAAGGGGTGTTATAGACTCGGTGTGCCACACTTTCAGTAACATCAGTACTTTCCAAACCAAAATTTAAACAGATTAGGAAAAATTTTCAAAACCCATTCCACAGCCGAGTTTTTCAACCTGGCTCTAATACCACTAAATGTAACACTCCAAATTCAGCTTAGAAGTAATGACCGGATCCAACGTGTCACATCAAAGTGTTGTTTGAAAACTATGCGTTCATTGGAAACCCTTCTGCAATTTAAAACCTTCTACCATTAGAAATCCCAATTTTCGTTGCTTAGTATTAAAACAAGATTTACTCAAAGTCATTTTCTTGCAAAAATATTATTATTAAAACCTTGTTTGTTACGGAAGTTTAATTTAACCAGTTGCGGAAACGTGACATTTTGAAAACAGTAGTTATTGTTTTAAAAAACTCAAGTTTAATATACAAGCAAGTTGTAATTAAAAGCAACACCATATAAAAGTTAAAAATCCCAATGGCCTTATTACAAAATTACTAACCCAATAAATTAAATAAAATAAACTAAAATAAAGTTGCAAAGTTAAACTTTAAAACATATCGGACGTGTGGCCACCTTCGAGTCCCTCGCAGCTCCAAATCCTCTATGGCTGGGGATTACCTGCACAGTAAAGGAAAAGGGTGAGTTACGAGAACTCAGTGTGTAATCCCTTATTACATCTGATGCCGGGCCCAAGCCCATACGGTGATCGATGCGGGCCTAAGCCCTATCCAAGAATGCTGATGCGGGCCTAAGCCTTATTCAAGAACAATCTAGGCCAAAGCCCTATTCAAGAATGATGCGGGCCTAGGCCCTATGATATGCAAAAGCAGACATGTAACTTGATCCAAACCCAACACACCACCCGTACCAACCAACACACCATGTGGGGACTAAGTCAACCCACCCAACCAAAGACACCAATAACGCAGTCTAGTTGTTATTATCAACGCGCAGAAAGTCGCTAGTAACGATATCGTGGGTGAGCCACTAGAATCGAGATACGTGGAAAAAGCCACTAAATCAAGATAACGTGGCGAGCCACCGAGATGATGCTTCCTCTAAAATCCATAACCCAACCCAATGCAGTATGTCATGTCATAATTAACTCATGTATGCAGTGCATCACAATCAAAATCAGTTTTACAATTATTACTCAAACATCAATGATACTACCACTAAGGGTATAACAGTCATTTGGTCGGTTGGGGTTAAATCAGTAATTCACCCCTCAAGGGTATTCTAGTAATTTTACCCATCGAGGGTAATTCAGTAATTTACCCATCGAGGGTATTTTGGTAATTTACCCATCGAGGGTATTTCGGTAATTTACCCATCGAGGGTATTTCGATAATTTTAGTCATCTAACGACCTTTCCAGTGGCCTACTGTCGCATCGAGCGGCACAAGTTCCCTTTCTTGTCAAAACGGTGCAATTGGGCCTAAAGCCCAATTTCGGCCCAAGCAGGCCCACACGCTCGTGTGGCCCATTCAGCCCATTTTTGGTCACGGTTCTGCGAACCTCGCAGCCGCATCTATTATCCGGCACTTACCATGGATTTCGCCCCTTTGGGCCCACTTGGCCCATTTCGGCCCAACAAGGCCCATTACAACCTAAGCCCACAATAAAGTTTGTGGCACTCCCAACAGTCTATCGCCAACAATTATGGCTCAGTTTATCTTTACGAGCATTCGCAAGCTCGAGTGATCTCGGATGCCGAAGTCACGGCTTATTGGTTTTTCGGCTTTTATCGGCATACAGTAGCATAGAGGTGAGAACAACAATATTCCGTGATTGAACAGTATGGTAATAGGTGTACGATTACACACCTGCTTTGGTTTGCCGTTTGAGACACTTCCCGAGGCACCTATGACAACAATGATCATTAGTTAGTCCCAACGCCCTTAGAGATTCATAATATTGAAATACCCGACTCAATTAGCTTTACTTACCACGAGACGCAATCCCCTACAGTGCTACGGTAATCGGCCTTATTCCTTGGCTAATGAAAATGGGTCCCTAGCAATATTTGATGAACAAGAGAGAGTTAGCAACCATCCCAACATTCGGCCCCCACAGAGAAAAGAGGAAGACCGAAGTTTACTCATGAAGTCACAAGAATACTAACTAGCAACGAATTAAGAAAGCATTTGAATTACTCCACCCTTACCACCACCAATGAACGACGACAATCGTCAGTTGTTTGACAACAGGATTCGACCAGCAGAAGGAGAACCAAAGCTTTTAGAAGAATTGATATTCGGCTAAAGGAGAAATCGAAAAGGGAGAAGTGTAACTATACGGCCAAGAGAAAAATAAAAGAAATCGAATGAAGTGTGAAGAGAAATGGGAAGAAGAGTAAGATTCGGCCAACCCAGAGAAAGCTAAAACGAGTGAAAAAAGTTTATGAAAGGCTATTAGCAAGATCAGAAGAAGAAACGAAAAATGCACAAAAGGTAAAGAAAAGTGCACGAAGTGCTTCAGAGAAGAAAACCCGAATAGAACAAAAAAGAGAACTCCAAAAGCAAAAAAGGGTTTCGGTTTCTACTAACACTCAAGGTTGCCGAAAATGCTCCCAAATGACCCCTCAGCCGAATGTGCATCATACCAACCTCTTAGCCGAAATTTTCATCCTATCAACACTCCCAATTTCGGCCAACACTCCCATTCTCATCCACCTCCCCGATTTTCTCCACCACAACCTCCTAGAATTGCTCCCATCCATCCATTTGAAACTTTTGACCAAGTCTCCAACTCCCCTTGTAAAGTTTGATCCGAACTCTACTTCCTCCATTCTAAAGTCACAAAATAAAAGTCTCCAATTGCAATTAGTGGGATTCGAACCCCACTCTTCCTTGTTATCCCATTGATGCCACAACCACTCCACCACAGGCTCTCTTTGTGTCACAAAGCACACAAAAATATACTTAAGTCCTACTGCAAACAGCCCTCTCCTCTTAAGGGCCAAAAACTAAAATTTTTCCAAAGCTCAGACTCGAACCCAGGCCTCCTTAGAACCCCCAATTACACTCAAATAGCTAGCCGTTCAAGCACAACATGAATTTTAAGCAAATAAAATACAACCCCTAATTTGGGACGTTACATTAATATTTCTTGTGTTTGAATGAATCTGTGTAAAATATTTATTGTTGTTTGACAGATTTTCTGAAAATATTTTATAAAAACTGTTTTAAATGAAACAAACATACATTTAAGAATTTATTGTCTTCTCGTTATTTAATTGAGTTTATTTTATATGTATTAAATTTATATTTTACTCAATGATTTATTTATAAATAAATACATCAAACTAAACATTAAGAACCAGTGCCAAAGAAAAGGATTCAAAGAGAAAAAAATCAATTACAAAAAGAAATTCCCTAGTCTAAGAAAATAGATTACACAAGAATATGTATACACAATGATACATAGTTTAGACACATCGTCTATGCACAAAAGTCCATAATTCCATTTCCATACAAGTCATTTACATCCAACTACTATGTTAACATGATTATGATTTACAACAAGAGAGGTAAACAGAGAGACGAAGTATACAGATAACTAAAATATTTAACACATACAATCATTCTTATCGTCAATGGGCGCATTTGGATGGAGGACTCGAAACCTAGAATTCCATTATGCTTTGCATCAAACAAGTCAAATATCTACAGTGAAATTAGAAATATGTTGACAGCAACTCAAGCAATATTATGCTAACAAGAATTATTTTTTCAAGGATGGAGACATTATTAATTAACATTAGATAAAATTACCCGATCAACAAATAAACTCTCCTTTTTGTTTGTTTTGAATAATGCCAATTGGAACTCCTCCTGTCAAATAGTAATATAAATAAAACTTAAATACTACAAAGATGAGAGGGAAAAAACCAACTCAAGACGAGGAGTGATATCAAGCCAAAAAACTTGACAAACATAACAAAATATATCAATTATATAACAAAATGGGAACTATGAAAAACAAAGACCTTGTTGATCAGCCCATTATCTATAGAAGCATTGCTTATCTTCTTGAAAAGCTCATAAAGTGCTTCTATTTCACTTACACTAACTGCATGAAGATGAGCAAGATAACAAATTTCAGTAAAATGACTCAAGAACTAAAATAACACAAGCAAAGACTGAACAAATGTTAAATCAAGCAAAAGCATTGAATTTATCACATAAGCAATATAGAAAAATATTTAAAAAGAAAAGAAAAAATGATAACATACAAACGGTCTCTCTTACAAGAAGTTCAGGATCAACAAGACCTCTTGATTGCTTGTACAAATCATTATCACATTATTGCAGTAATGAAGCAAATAAATGCTTCAATCCTTCTACGCACTGCAACATGATATTCTCTTCACATCAATACACTCCATACCTAGGCAACAAAAAAAGAGACCAGAAATCCCATTCATGTCATTCTTTCCATACATTCGATCATTCTAAAAGCAAACAACAGGACTAACCTTTTAACCATTTCCTGATTCTGCTAACTGAAGACAAAATATTAGAGTTGGAATCGGATAAAGCTGGAGACCTCAAACTCAAAGTGAAATCAGTATCTGTCGTATAAAATCAAACCATGATCTTAACCTTTTAACCTACTTGAATTTTATTTTGTCCTAACAATTTTAAAAGCATTCCATAAGTATTTCCCCTTCCTTATTTTTTGTGCATGTAGGAGCACATAAAGAATTAACTCCCCCATGTCTACTTCTCATACATAAGAGATCAACAAAATACAATCAGGCAACGCATACAGCACTATTCATCATGAATCAAGAAACACAAAGCAGAGGATAAAAATAAGTAATCCTACCAAACAAAGAATTAGCCATTTCATCCATTTTACAAAATTAAGGGTGACCACAAATCACCCATCTTTGCTAACATCCATTCCAGCGTTGCAGTATAAAATAGACAATCTAATAAAGAGAAGTGGTTCAAAATCAAATAGCTATAAAATCAAACACATCAAAAGGCCTAATTCAAACACAAAATCATTAACTCCATCACAAATTGAACCTGATCAAGATCCCATCTAATCAATTCCACGAAAAATAAAATTCATTTAAAAAAATATACAAACAAACCGAATTGCCAACTTAATAGATCTATTGAAGCGTAGGAATTAATTAAAACTACCTACTTTAATCTCACATCGATTCAAAAAGGTTTCTTTTTAATTATTATCAGAGAACAAACAAAGGGAAAACCGAATATATGAAAACAAAAATGTTATTACATTTTGCTAAGAAGCAAGCAAACAAATCATATAATTCCAAAACGGTTCTCAATTTCTCATTATTTCCCATAGTTAATTGTCTCACCGTCCATTTTGACAATTGAGTTTCGAACTTGAATTGACTAATTTCACTTGAGTGGCAAATCGCTAAAGGGAAATAGACAAAAAATTGAAGAGAAAAAATCACCAAATTGTTGAGAGTTTCATTTTTGAAAAGACTAGAAATGGCTAGGGCTTTTTTCTTTTTGTCAACAAAACTACTGCTGGTTGTTTTTATACAGAGATGAATCCTAGGTCAGGGACGCAATGAGGGGAAGGGGAAGGAGAAGGAGAAGGAGAGAGCATTTAGCAAGTTCTGATACTGGGATATGAAGAGGAAAAACTTTGGAAAATGTCTTACCGAAATAAAAAGGGTAAGGCATTTTCCCCAAAAAAGACCTCCTTTTCCTGTGTTTTGTAAAATATTTTACCGTGAAAAATCATTTTTAGCCAAACAAACATAGGAAAGGACTAAAAAAATTTTACAGAAAAACTTTTACAGATAAACAAACAGAGCTTAAAATTAGAAATGAAAGGTATCCGTTTAACAAGGGGTCATAAATCGGAATCCAAAGATCTCACCAGCAATTAATACAAGTCCCATCTCCAAAAGATCATATTAAATTTTCACGTAGGAGGGTCCTTGAAAAGGATCTCCATAAAAAACAACAATGTCCTCCTGATAAAGTGTCAGGCAAACCTTTTTGAACCCCATACTTCGACTATCATATTTTCTTTTAAGTTATTGATTAGGCAAAGCCATGGTCGGAAATTTAATACATATCAGTTTAATATCATGACTAATAGTTTGTGGTTGTGGCAGGCTGTAATGTTAATTAGTTCCATTAAGTGATTATGCATTTTATAATCAGCCTTTGTTATTTACTTTGTTTAGCTTGTAGTTTTGAACTACTCTTTCAATTTTATCATTAGATTTTTGGAAGTTTTTATTTTAGATTTGATGGTGAAATTTTGAGCATTAATTACATCACTCTTGGGGTATTGAGTAGCATTTCGATATTCTTATGTTTTAATTTTACATAATTTGAGGGGTTTGTTTATTGAAAAAGTCTGATTCATTGTTATTATTTTGTCATGTTATAAAAATAAATAATTATTTTTATTTAATATAAAAAATTATTTGCAAAAGATATTTGGTTTGAGCTCGAGATTGAGTTGAAGCTTGAATATGAACAAACATAATCGAATTTGAGTAGCTCGATTGTATATTGAATCGAGCTTGAGCAGAGTATTGAGCTTCAAATTTTGAATCAAGCTTGAGCTCGAACTTATCACTATACGAGTTTGGTTCGACTCAATAACACTCCTAGGCATGTGAATGCTGAAATTTTTTTTAAAAAAATATATTAAAAAGCAACCAAGTAATTATTAGTTTTAAATACCATAGAGTCAATTGTACCAAAGTATGACCATAATTTTATATTGGTCTTTAAACTTTAAATTATTTTAGTTACTTTTTTCAAACTATTGAGGTTATATCAATTAGGTCCTTCCATTACTAAAATTGTTAATTTAACTGTTAAATGACATATCAAATCTTATGCGATTAATTTAAAATAAAATTTTTAAGAAAAATGGATGTTTTAAAAATCATAAAGTTGTCAAAGCTTTTTCAAAACCTTTATAGTTCATTCTTTATTATTTTTTGAATTTTACTTTATTTTTAAAAGTTACGTGATAATATTCTAATTTTTTTTAACTTTTCATTTTACATTTAATTATATAAGATTTGATATGTCATTTAATAGTTAAGTTAAATGGTCTGATTGATATAACATCAATAATTTGAGGATATAATTAGAATATTTGGAAGTTTGAAAATCAATTTAAAATAAATCGTGGGATGTAAGGTAAAATTAAGTGAATTTGATTAGAAGGTTTTTAGGAACTACTTAGAGTAATTTGGGATCAACTTAAAAGAAAAGAAAATAAGCTGAACAATTACATTGATTTGAAGAAGGGGGCCTAATAACTTTACTCGAAATTGGCCAATTTGCAAAACTTTAAATTTTTTTTTAAATATTTTTTATTATAATTGACACAAATTTACATATTAATAAGATGCAATCTTCTAAATTTATATATTACATATAACTGATTCAAACATATGTTTGTACTGAATACTGGCCTAGATTATCAAGTTATTTCTTGAACGCAAGGTGAAGTTAAATGATAAAGGAATAATCAAAATGGAAAACAAACCTCAGGCTCAGCATCTCGGATGGCAAAAACATGATTCATCTTCAAATTTAAGCAGGAAGGACCCCAAAAAAAAAAAAAAAGTAAGTAAATAAAAAGCAAAGTTATAATCTCTGAATATCGTACAATATCTCTGCTGTATCCACATTGAACTACATCTCCAAAGATGGCTGAAACCTGCCCCTTTCACCGAGATGATTTGGCTTTCCTAGCCAGAATAAAAGCCAAGCAACCTCCTCTCTTATGGCTGCATTGCACACAAGAACAAAATGTTTCAGCTCAAAAATATTTCTTAAGAATTAGAGTGACAATATCAGTTAAATACGCAGCAAGCCAGTAACCCCACTTTTTTGTGTTTTTTTACTTGAAAAACTCCTATATCTTCCCCTAAAATCCAACAAATTTAACTTGGAAACTTAATCTGTATCTGAGAAAACCCAAGACTAGATACCTGCGACTGTTATTGCTGATGCTCCTGCAGCTGCTGCTGCTGCTACTGGTGCTGCTACTACGGATGCTTCTGGTACTTCCACTGTTTATTGTAGATCCACCACTCTCACTCTCATTCGACCCTGATCTCTTTTTCCACCACTCTTTATCTACACTCTTACCAGATGCATCTAAAACCGTTGGCTTTGGAGAAAGTTTGCAGTTCTTATTCGCATCACAATCATTCTTCTTCTTGTTCTTCTTTTTGTTAGTCCCCAAGGAAATTGGAAACACCATTTTCAGAAGAAACCCACCATTATCTAAGCTTCCACTTCTCTTAATTTGGGGTTTCGGATTCTTTTGTTTCTTCTTCTTGTTCCCCCTCTCTCCGTTGATCAGGCCTCTCCTTTCAGCAAAACTCTCTTGTTTGGATTCAACAGCCAGGGGCTGATGCTCCACAAGATCTCTCAAGGAGAGTTCATAACAAGCCTCGGGCATTTTACTAACCATTTCCATAAGCTCCCTTTGACCTCTGGCAATAGCTTCAGCTTTGGACGATGGGGATAGGCATCGATAATCGATGTTGGGTCGATGCGTAGGGCTCCTGGAAGGACTATTTCTCCATAGAGGAGGAGTGGAAGCTCCAGAGTCATATTCCGTCCCTTCCATGGTGTTCAAACTCATATAATTGGCATAATTTTGAGTTGTGTTTTGCACATGGTTCATGGCATGACCACAACTGTCATTCAATCTCCTCCCAATGTGATCGGCCAAACTGAGATGAGAATGAAGCATATTGTTTGGGGAAGAAAAATGGGTGGAAGGGAAAAGAAGAGGAAAGGGAGTGATTGAAGATTGTTTAAGAGGTGGTGGGTGTGGAGCCATTATCTTCAACGACCCTTATAGTCGCACTGTCATTTTCTTTAAGCAAATACCTGAGCTTATAAAAGTCAAGAAATTCTGGAGGGCCATCCATCCACCCCTTTCTCTTTTCATGTTTGCTTTTTGTCTTTTGAGGAGGTTTTGTTTTGCATCCTTTTTATGTTGGATTTGAAATCTCCCAGCTTGCCCACTTCTTTCATGTTTTTCACTGCCACCCGTATCTTTCCAACGTATCTATTTGTGTCTACTGAAATCTTATCATTTGCTATTTAAATTTATTTTCGCAAGTCTTACTACATCTACGGATCTACCTCTCCTCAAAAAAGTATTATACACTGCATTAAATATAATAAAGTTGTTTGTTTGTTTTTTTTTTTTTTTTTTTTTTTTTTTTTTTTTTTTTTTTATAATCTAACAGATCTGCTTCACTTATACATTCTTAATGCATTGCATAATATTATTAAATACAATTCCCTTATAAATTTTCACTTATCGAAAATTAAATTTTAAGATCTGGGCTTCTGCTAATCTTTCCTTTTCGTATTATAAAAATAATTTTAATTTTTTTACATAAATTTTTTTATTATTATTTAAAATGAAAATTTACTAGATTGTTTAGTGTTTAGTTATAATTAAAAACATTATGCAATTTAAAGATTAGAATTTTAATTTAATGCAATACAATTATAAAAATTTATTTAAATAAAATCGTAACAATTAAGCATCTTTTAATTATCTTAGCCTTTGTTTAGTTGTTAAAAAATAATTTAATATTTTTAAAGATTTAATTTTTTGAAAACACATATGATATTTCATAATAATAAAAACTTAATAATTTTTGTTATAAAAAAGCACTTAAATAAAGACTATTTTACTTTATCTTACTTCTTTTAACATTTGTTACCCTTTAAAGACTTTTTCTTTTAAAATTTGATTTTGTTTAAATATTGTGAAATGTTTTATAAAAAATAAAGATAAAAATGTGTTATAATTTAAATTTTATATTTATCAAACAATGATTTAAATTAATATATCAAACAAATATTATAATTTAAATTCAAATTTTACTTTTTCATACGCCAATTTTCAATTTAACAAACCCTATAATATTTTAGGTTTAAAAAAGTAAAAAAAAAAATCTTATACTTATCCAAAAGAAATCAATTAAGCTCCTTCTCGAAAAATGCACTAAATTAAACTCTCAAATACTAAAAATTCATTAATTAAGCTATTTGATAAACTATTTCTGTCATTAACCATTGTTGTGCTAATGTAGTCATTTAATGGCCAATGAAACAATCATCATGATGTTGAATGGTCAGATTCATTTGTTCAAATTCATTCTAGACATAACTTTTTAAATTATAAAAAATTTATATTAAGAACTTGTAAACAATATAAAAATTATAAAAAATGAGAAATAAAAATTTAAGAAAATAAAAATTACTTAAAATTCAAGTCCAGAATGAACCTGCACAAGCAAAATGTCTAGATTCATTTGAAGCTGGACATCCATTATCCAAATTCATTTTAGATGTAATTTTTTAAATTATAAAAAATTAAACATTTAAAATATTATAAATTATGAAAAATGTGGGAAAAATAAAAAAATTATATATTTGAACTAAAAAATTATTTATATATATATATTTATTTTATGCACATATTTAACCATAACAACGAGTATGTTTCTCGAAATTCTAATTTTACAAAGGAAATGACCCTTAAATATATTAAACACTAATGCCATAATTAACAAATTAGTTAAAATAACCAATAGTAGGAACTTCAAAAACTTATAAAAATGAGATTTACCTATTTCTAAGATAGCAAAAAAAAAAACAAAAAAGTAGTAATCGGAATTTCTTGGTTTTCTATAATTTTTATAATGATTTAAAATTTTTAAATTTTTATATTCTTAAAAAATATATCTAAAATGAATTTGGACAAATAATTTTTTATTTCTATTTTTTATAATTTTATAATTTTTAAAATTTTTAATAATTATTAATTAATTCTTTTGATTTTTTATAATTTAAAATTTTACATCTAGAATTAAATGAACACCTATGTTTTATCTTTTTAACCATAAGAATTCTTTTAGGATCTGTATGGGACGAATCGTATTTGAATTGGAATCCAAAGGAGTCATGGGCGATTTTAGATTTGAATTTTTTTAATTATTTTTTTTAACATGAACCGTGACATCAACATCATAATAATTAATTCAACAACATTAACGATCACATCAATACATTAATGGTCAACAAAAACAATTATTAATAAAAAGACTTAAATGATACGTTGTTAACATATGAGAACTTAATTAGATCGTGTTTTTTTATAGAGGAGCTTAATTAATTTTTTTTGAAAAACTATAAACCTCATTTGTTTTTATATGATTCTTGAATGAAAATGATAATCAATAATTAAAATATTTTATTCGACAAATATTAAAATACTGGTATTCTGTGTGGAAATTCAAATTAAAAAATAGGCTTTTTTTTATTTATTTTAATAGATTAAAAGAATTTTAATATTGTATATTTGAGCTGTAACTATGACATTAGTAAAAATAAAAACATTGAGATATTATTTTATTAACTTAACTTTTCGAAAAAGAAACTGATTGAGTGTACTGTTGGGTAGGGCTAGAAAAATCATCGGTATAATAAAGTAATGCAAATATTATTCATTACTACTAATATTTAAGTACCGTATAAGCTGCGCAAGCTTCACCTGCCTTTGCTATTATTCTGCTTTGGGTCCCATTTCCATGGCTGTATTTTCAAGTCTTTTTCACTATTCATTATTATTCCTCAAATTATTATGAATCGGATTCAATTTTTACCATTATTTTTTAAAATTTAATAAATGTAGGTTAGAATCTGAATAAACTTAATATTGTTTAAGATCTCAGCTAAAACTTCAATTAGGGATAATATCAAGGTCCAACCTTAAAATATTAATATTTTTTAAAAAAGTTTACAAATACACGAATACGTAAAAATCGTAAAATCAAACTATTATAATATAAATATATTAAGATTTGGAACAATCGAATTGATTAACTAAATTAAAATTCACACATGACAGCAAGAAACTCAAAAACATACACTTACAATTGTACATGATAAATATCAAACTTGAATACTTAAGTTCTAGAGCCTCCACCTCTATAAATTATAGCAAAGCCTCGTTGAGGTAAAAAGTCTTTTTTTTTTTTTTAAATCCACATTAGCTACCAAAATTATTAATAGTGTTAATTATTTGGACTAATTAATGATATGGTTTTTTCCCCTTTTTTAGTCATTATAAGATGCTCGTAAAAGTGTAGCTTCAATTTCTCTACTATGCTCACATTTGATATTTAATTTTACACAATTTGGTTGTTTACTTTTACAATGGAATTAATTAGTTCAAATAATTTACATACTTATATGTGATAACTATCTTATTATTTATTATTATATTCTTTGTATACTGACAAGTGCCCAAGAATAAAAAAAAAGTTATTTATAGTTGAAAGATTAAAGGTGATTCTTTAACTATTTATAAAGGGTTGGCAAAATACAAAAAAAAAAAAAAAAAACTATCAACGTAGTAAAGTGGTATGACACTATTTTTTATATAAATTATATAACAATGGTCAAGTTTTAATTTTGGTCCCTATACCATGCACAAATTTAAAATTTAATCTTTATGCTTCAACTTCTTGACATAATTTGGTACTTGAACTTTTTATAATGTCATTGATTAGCCCAAATAAATATATAAATTTTAAGAGTTGTTAACACCATTAAAATTATTTATTAAATCCGTGTCCATCATAGTGTTTTTTTTCTATTAGATGTTATCATGTGAGTATTTTTTAAAATAAAATATTAAATGTTACTCGAGTAAATTTAATAGAAAGATTTAATAGTGTTAGCAATTGAAGTTGAATCTTTAAATACAAAAAGTAAAAGGATTAAATTACTAAAAATAAAAATATGAAGATTAAATTTTAAATGTAAAAATATATATATATATATATATATAAATTATTATATAATTTAATTAGAAATAATTAACACAACGTGGTAGTGGTAAATAGTAGTTATGCTTAAACATTAAGGATTATAAAATCCGAGTAATCATTGCTGGGAGCGTAGTACAATATATCATAAAAGTGATGATATATTATACCATAAAAGTTGAGCACTACAGATGGATGGGGTGACAACTTTTTCTTTTTGGAAATAAAAAGAGTTAAAAAGAAAATGAACGTTGTGCCTCCATAGGACCCTTCGCCTTACAATATTTGAATTCTACCACTTTGTTCAACAAATGGCTAAGATGCTACTAACATTTCATTTTTGTATCTCATTCCCTGCCCTATTATCAAATTCAAGATTGTTTGAAATTAAGTTTAATTACAAGTAACTCAATTGCAATTATAATCAATTCTAACTAGTACACTTGCATGATAAAATTAAATCAAAACAATAAAATATATTATATTAAAGGTTAATATTTGTAAAACTGGGTGTGTGTTTTTTATTCCACAGGCAATTTTAAAAATTGGTCATGTGTCTTCTTTTTTTCTTTTCTTTTTTTAATATTTTACTATATCCTTATAAGATACTCATCAATCCCTAACTCTGTTTATAGAGTCTAAAAACTCCACTAACACTGACAATATACCAAATATTTTCTCTTATATTAAAATGTTCTTAATATTACTTTAAATAATAAATTTTAATAACATTTAAATTTAGATACAAACTTTGAATTTTATGAGTAAAAAGTGAGGTTTTATAAAATAATTTGTACTATCAATTCATATATCTAAATATAGTTGTTACAAATGTACATGTTGTTGACTTGTAGCTTTTGACTTTAATTAGTTTATTAAAATTCATAGTGATGTAATTACATATTTGATTAATAAGATGATTATTTCTCCTAAAGAAAAAAGTCTCGAGCTTAAAATATACGACATTTGGAAAGTTTCTAAAACAAAAATATTCTATGAAAATAATAGAGCATAGGATCTTATATCATTTGTACTAAAAGATATATGAGTTTATTTTTAAATTTTCCTAGTAAATATGTTGGAAAATACATTTACGGTACCATATTTAGTCTATCAACTTTATAAAAAATTATATTAATCTTTCATTTAACTTTTTGTTTATTTTAGCCTTTAAATTTGTATTTTTTTGTCAAATCACCTCAAAATAAATGAAAAAAATTAATATTTGTTAATTTTACTGATGTGGTATATACGCGGATGACATGTCAGCATAATTCATTTTTTACAATTTAAAAACATTTTTTTTATAATTTTTAATTTTAAAAATAATTTTTAAAATTAATTAAATGCTGATGTATATCATCCATGTGGCAATGTGTATATCACATCAACAAAATTAAAAAAAAAATTCATTTTTAATTCATCTAGGGATGATTTGACAAAAACACACGTTTAAGGGTTAAAAAAGTAAAAAAAAATTAAATGAAAAATTAAAATAAAATTTTTTTATATAAATTTGAAGAGTCATGTTTAAAAAATATTAATAAAGGAAAATTATTAGGTGAGGTGTGGTGACTAAACCACTACATGTTGTTGGAAACTTTAACTTCCTTCAATAAAGTTGATTAATAAGAAAGTGTACCATCTATTAAGTGTTAATCCAATTAATTTATCCAGATATTGTTGAAGTTTAAAGGTTGCAAGCAAATAAAAATATAAAGCTTGAATAGGAGGAAGAAGGATACTTTTATACAAATTTAAAATTAGTATTATTAATATTTAAATAATTTAATAATTAATTTGTATCATCGATAAAAATAGGGTCTTTTTAATCAATCAAACATATGTACGTATATTTAGCTATTGAAATTGTTTTATATAAAAAATTAGTTTCACATTTTTAATTTATTCTAAACTAAACATGCTTCATGTGCATGAATAAAATATTATAATTTTACTTGATTCCTTATCTAAATATATAATTCCCTTTTCACAAATTTATTTTTCACCATAAAATCTTTGTCAAGTGCTTATTTGCTTTTAAATGTTATTTCTTCTTTTCTTGTTTTTCCTTAATGATGAACAAAGAATAATAATTGAAGTTCATCCCGTGAAATCACCGCTTTTTATGCAAACACTACACGTAATCTATACTAGTTATACATCACATAAAAAATTATAATTTGTCACATCCTAGAAATTGGGTCCATAGTATTGGCATTAAATTATATATTAAAAATAGAGAAAATAGAAAACACATTAGTAATTAGGACTGTAACGCCCCAAAATTCTTATTTTTGTTATCGTGAAAATGTGATACAATTGTGTATCTGCATTAGTGGTTAAGTGCTCTGGGTGAGTCTGGAAGGTCTTAAGTTCAAGCCCTGACTTTCGCAAATTCTAGTATTTTTCTGACTTAACCCCTATTTCTGGCTAGTAGGCTTTTAATTAAAAGTTTGTAAGTACTTATCAGAATGGGCTTGCTGGTCTGGTGGTTAAGGGGAGTGTTGGTTGGTAGGGGGTTAGGGGTTCGAATCCCTGCGTAGGCAATATTTTTGTTTGGCTCTGAGAGAGAGAGTTTGAGTTGTGTTAGACGGCTGAGTAGTGGAGAGAATTAAGGGGAGTTGGGATAGGGGGTTATCAGGATATTCATTTGGAGTTTCTTTTTGCAAAAAAATTCTGCTCTCTCTTCTCCCTCTCTGTCGAATTTTTCATCTCACTCTCCCTATCTTCTTTTCGATTTCTTGTTCAAGTCGTCTTCGTTGTGCAACGTTTGTTTTTGTTTGATCGGTAAGTTGCATATTGTTAAATTCTTAACGTTCTTTTGGCTAAACAGTAATTGAGGGGTTTCGTTTTGTGTTTAAGGGATATTTAAGGGGCTGAAGTTTCTCCATCATTGTTGTAGTGTGCGAAATTTTTATTTCTCAATCGAAGGTGAGGTTTTGATAGATTATAAATGGTCGATCCCGTTATGTTTTTGATTGAAAGATGATTTAAGTGACTGAATTGGGAAATATTGGTCAATTATAGGTGCTGGATATCTCGGGAGTGTTTTAGCATCAATCGAAACCAGGTGTGTACCAGATTGTGCAGAAAACGGGGTTACGATGAAAGCTGAAAACCTCACTGTCGACACCACACGGGCGTGTGGTCGCCCGTGTGGTAGGCCGTGCGATGGGACACGGGCGTATGATCGACGAGGCCAGGCTGTGTGCGCAAGACACGGCTATGTGATGGCTAGGTAGGCCGTGTGCGACACACGGGCTAGGCTGATTTGGGCCGTGTAGGCCACACGGGTGTGTGGGTCCACACGGGCGTGTGAGATTTTGGGCCAGGCCGTGTGATCCACACAGGCAGGCTACATGGGCGTGTGGGCCCATTTAACTGAAAAGTTTCTTAAGGTTGCACAAGTCGCCCAAGTCGACTGTGAACCTACCGAGGGGTCGGTAAGCACTACTTGGACCCCTATATGGGTAAATTGAATGCATGATGTATGTACTGAGCATGATGCTTATATGCATGTATACTGAACTGTATGTGTAACTATTAATCATGTAATAGCATGTCATTTATTGTATGTTTGCATTGCATTGGGTTGGGATGATGATATATGGATGAAGTGTACTGAAAGGCTCTTAAGCCTAATATCTGGCAGCTCAGCTGCAAATCTACTGATAATGTGCCGCATTCGGTACTACTTGGAGTGTAGGGATAGGTGGGAGTTTTTAAACCCCACATGGAGTGTAGGGAAGGACGGATATGGTGTGTAGAGGCTAGTGGGTAGGACTCTGTTATTGGTTACTGAGTGCATGACTGTTACTGTGAAGGGCTAAGGCCCTAGTGTATAATCGATCATCGAATATTGGAATCGAATTGGGCTAAGGCCCAAATCGCATCGAATCAGTAATGTGCTTAGGCGCATTGCATATGATCGTTAAGCTTTGCTAATTAATTGTATACGTGTTTTCGTGGGGATTACACATCGAGTTTACGTAAACTCACCCTTTTCGTTAAAGCGCATGTGTAATCCCCGGACTTTGACGGTTCGGTGCAACAGAGGGCTCTACTGATGACCACTTGTTTATCGTGACCGTTTAAAATTCATTTATGATTTTATTCTCTATTTTTATGGGATGTTTTGATTTAATTTGGACTTTTGGATCATTACTTTTGTTTTGGGTTTAAACTGTTTTCATGAGATTTTGAACTGCAACGAAAACTCAGTTTTATTAAAATCAACGTTTTTTTTCCTAAATGCGAACGATTTTTTTCAAATATCACGGTTTAAAAGCTTTCGCTACAAGATATGTTTTTAAACGAATCAAATTAGCGAGGAAATAAGTTTTGAAATTAACAAGAGATAAATAAAAGCTAATAAACGGAAACAGTTTTAACTAGATGAATTCGATTTTCAAATTCCATTCCATGTGACATCACCGGATTCGGCCATAACATCTAGGCCAAGTTTGGGGTGTTACATTTAGTGGTATCAGAGCCAGGTTGCAAAACTCGACTGTGGATTTTGGGTTTCAAAAATTGGTTTTTAAAGAATTAATCTCGAAATTATTTGAAATGATTTGACTTAGTATGTGGTACACCGAGTCTCCGGCGTCGATCCTATAAGTATTCTGAAACTGTGATAGTTTAAACTGAAAATACTGTAGATAGAATATTTTGAAACTACTGTAGGTAGTATACTGTGAAATCACTCTAGGCAGTATATACTGAAACTGTAGTAAAACTGAGATTGTAGCGAAACTAATAGTGACTGCGATTTGCAAAAATCACTCTGAATTACTAAAATTGTTTACATAAAACATTTGCTAATAAATATCGAAACTGTAACTGATTCTGTAAACCCCTTACCCGTATTCTACGTCGGAACCGGGTACGAGGCGTTACCGGACTTAACTCTCTAGGTCATACAACTTTAAGCTATAAAACTTCATTCCAACTTAACATTTCTCATTTACAATCAATACATTCTCATTAAGGGCCTACGAGGCCTTAATCAAGCATACGGAGGGTCTCGGAACCCAACCGAGAACTTTTGTGCATATAATTTTTTTTGTCTAAGCAGGGGCCACACGCCCGTGTAAAATGGGACATGCCTGTGTGGGTAGGCCGTGTGGTCACACGCGCTCATGTCCCTAACCCGTGTGGGATTTATTTTCATTTCGAACCTACAGGGGTTTTCACACGGCCGGACACACGCCCGTGTTCTTGGCCCGTGTACTCCACACGGCCTAGACACGCCCGTGTCCTCGCCTGTGTGTAAAAACTTGGGTATTCTATTTGTGACGTCAGCAACCTCATAAGGGACACACGGCCTAGGCACACGCCCGTGTGGCTAGCCCGTGGTCGACACTGACTTGAAACACTAACATGTAGGGGACACACGGCCTCGTCACACACCCATGGGACTGCCCGTGTGTCTCACACAGCCTAGACACACACCCGTGTGCCTACCCGTGTGGACCAATTCAAGGCTATTTTCCAAGCCATTTAGCCGCCCTCCCTTGCACACATTCACACATCATCACATAACATTCTCAAAGCATCAATTATAATACTTAAATCTTCACATTTAAACCATGGAAACCAAATTATCTTCCCATATACGAGAGAGTACTATCACTAGCACAAATACAACCGACATAAGCCATCATCCATGGCTATACACCATTGAACCATAAACTATTTTAGGCCAACACATTTGGCTACATTCACTATGACTTAATTAAACAAAAGATAAGATCCCTATACATGCCATATCTCATGAAGACTTAAAAACTTATACCCAAGTGACTGCTCGATAGTGTGAAAGCATCTCCGGTGGCCTCTAACCTGAGCTAGTTAAGTTAACCTATAAGAGATAGGAAAGGAAGGGGAGTAAGCAATAACGCTTAGTAAGTTCATATGCAGATAAAAATCAACTATTGACATTTATTTATTTCGCTCAACCGCAAAGGTATTATAATGAGATTTACACTCAAACTCGTGGTTACTCATTTAATCATTCATAATGCTTGCTCATTCTGAACCTTCACCTATCACAAAACATCGTTCACCTTTACTTGCATCTATACCCACAAAGCAACATGTAATTTCACTTAGTTAAATTTCTCGAATACACCTCGGAATAATAATAAATATTCGGTGGTCTCGCACACAGCCCACCATTTAATGATTAATAAGGTGGTATCGCACACAACCCACCATTAATACTAAACACGATGGTATCGCACACAGCCCATCGGTAAATAATAATAAGGTGGTATTGCACACAGCCCACCATTGATAATAATTATGATGGTATCGAACACAGCCCATCGCTAACAATTAATAAGGTGGTATCGCACACAGCCCACAATTTATCACACATTCACGAATATTTATCCACATTCATTTTCCTATTTCGAATATTCATCCAGGAATTTCCTCATACTCTATCATTTTTACATAGATTTCTACAATAATCATTCGCATTCACGCAATGCTTTAATAAATATAACATATGCAATCAGGATGCATCGTTTACACATAAACTCACCATGGGTTCATCATATACCGAATTCACCTCAAATGAGTTCTGGGCACATACATGTACATCTCATGGCATAACCACATACTTTCTTATTTTCAACATACCTGTTGAATCACTCAAAATACTAAAGGATATTCTTGGGTCTCATACATATAGTATCATATCAACATCATATCCCCGATAGGGCCTTGCATGAAATATCATATCGATGCCATGTCCCTGACATGGTTTTATACGAAATCTCACACTGAGACCATATTCCAAATATGGTCTTACACGGGACCTTAATTATCTTAGTATCATGATATTTGCATTCCATCCATTCTTAAGTTCAATTGAAAATTTTCATTTCTTGACATCTCGTCAAAACGTATTTAATATATTCATAGAGACAATATACAATTCATACAACATCGATATATTAAATACTTCACTTACAGTTGCATTGTTAGCACACGAACTTACCTCGATACCAAAAGGGTAAAAAGGGACCTAATTGTCCATATTTCTCTTTTCTCCCGTTCTAGGTCCGAATCCAGTTTACTTTGATCTATAACAATAAAATTTACTCATTTAATCTCCACACTAATCAATACATTTCAAAATTTCTACTTTGGCAAAATTACCATTTTGCCCTTGGACTTTGGCAAAATTACGATTTTGCCCCTAGGCTCGTATATCGATTTTCATCCAATTTCTTTGTTAATCAAGCCTATCCGATTCATATTTCCTCCTATAGCAACTCAATATTTCAACTTTTACACACACTTACCATCTATTTCACAACTTTTACAAAAAGGTCCTTTTAGGTGTTTTCATGGTAACACCTTTCACAAAAGTTGTTCATCTAACAACTAAGACTCATTTTATTCCATAAAAATGCAGTAAACAACATGAAATCTCTCATGGCAAGTCCTTAAGCTCTTAACCATTTTGCAAAATAGTCCCCTCATTAGCTAGCTTAAGCTTTAGGGGTTCCAAAAGTACAAAAATTTTCAAGAAAGGCCACCAAAATCACTTACTTGCAAGGAGGAAAGCTTGGCTGAAATTTTTGAGTTCTCAACCCCCATTTTTCTGCCCATTTTTGGTGGAGAAGATGGAGAGAAAAGATGATATTTTTCTTTTCTTTATTTTATAATAAAAGTCAATTTTTATCACCAAATTTCACCTAACCAAATGACAGTCCATTCTTTGTCCCCTATGGCTGGCCATCACTTCCCCCATGGCCTATTTGCACTTTAAGGACCTCAAATTAATATTCTATAGCTATTTGGCACCTCTAGCAAATAAAATAGAACTTTCACACTTTATGCGATTTAGTCCTTTTTCGCAATTAAGCATGAAATCTCTAAAATTAAAGCACCAAAATTTTTATGCACCTTTATAATCATGTTATAACTCATAAAATAACATTAAAATAGTTTCCTTCAACCTCAGATTAGTGGTCCCGAGACCACTGTTCCGACTAGCCCCTAAATTAGGCTGTTACAATTCTCCCCCCTTAGGGATTTTCGTCCCCGAAAATCTCACTAGAAGAAGTTACTTTCAAATTTCATGAAATGTTTCCACCAACCTTTCAGAATCACAAATCGATTTACCCTCAAATATCTTTTGCCAATAACCTTTAAACTTTAGTACACAATATTAAAGCACATCTTTAAAATCTAAATCACTCTTTTTCTGAAACACATACATTCAGTAATCTGTCAAATAATATTTCTGCACATGCTAAAATGGCCATACAGATCTTAATCGAACAATTTATCACAATCCAAATGATATCTTCCTTTTTGGGAATCATGACAATCCAAATTCAAAGTCTATAGTATTTTCATCTCACTTTCTCCCTAGAATCTTCACTGACTGAAATAGTCTTGAATACTCTTGAAATTCAGCTTATACCTTTCGACCAATTAACCTCTGGATATAAACTAAAAAATATCGTGATATACATATACACTCAATTACCAGAACACCTACTCATATGACTGCTCATTTCATTATTCTTGAATGAACAGACGTGCTACCACTGAGTCTCGTACTAATTCTTCTACATAAGTTTTGAATTCATCAATACGCAAATTCTATCTCGAGATAACAATAATAATAGAAATCTTATCCGACCTGAATTTTAACATCAGACGTGAACTCATTCTTGACTCTTTTAAATTACCATTCACTATCACTCTTCTGAACTTCTCTGTTTTACAAAGAAAACTCGCTTTAGCATTTAACATCGATAAAATGAGGATATTATCAACTAAGATCAATCAAGTAACAAACTCGTATCAATTAAACGAGGGTTTTCCATCCTGATATCTTTACTACATCTGCTCCTCGAAAGGTAACTCAATAACTACACATACTCTTGCAATAGCTTAAACCATCGTCACTATCTTACATTCAAATTTTCTACAACATTAGGTACTTTAGCTCATTAAGATTCAGAAAACATATGTCATTTTTCATAGCTCATCAAGAATCTGGGGATTCTGGTTGAGAGTACTTCTAGTGAGGTGGCTGTGCTGAGCCCGCTGAGGTAATCTGTTAGAGTTAGCAAACTGTATAGGAATGCTCCTTTAGAGATTCAAGGGACGGTATTTCTGGCTGACTTGATGGAGCTTCTGTTTGGGGAGTTCGATATGATATTAGGGATAGACTGGTTGGTCAAGCATCGTGTAAGCTTGGATTGTGCGACTAAGAGGGTCATCTTGAGAAATGAGGATGATGATAAGGTAGTCGTGATTGGAGAACGTCGAAACTACTTGGTTAACATGATCTCTGCACTGGTAGCTGATAAACTGGTTCGCAAGGGATGTGAGGCATATTTGGCCTACGTATGTGTTTCTGCTTCTGGGGACTCTACTGTAAAGGATATCCGCACTGTAAGGGATTTTTTGAATGTCTTCCTTGAAGAGCTACCGGGTTTACATTCAAATCGTGAAGTGGAGTTTGGAATTGAGCTTCTTCTGGGTACATCTTCGGTGTCTATTGCTCCCTATCGAATGACACCGAAGGAGCTTACAGAGCTTAAGGATCAGATTCAAGAGTTGTTGGATCGTGGGTTCATCCGCCCTAGTGTGTCTCCATAGGGAGCACCGGTACTATTTGTTAAGAAAAAGGATGGGTCCATGAGGATATGTATTGACTACCGATAACTAAATAAGTTGGCTATTAAGAACAAGTATCCACTCCCGAGGACCGATGACCTGTTTGACCAGTTTCGAGGGGCGTCTGTGTTCTCCAAGATTGACTTGCATTCTGGGTATCATCAGTTGAGGGTTAAGGAGGCTGATGTGCATAACACGACATTTAGGACTCGTTATGGTCACTACGAGTTCCTAGTGATGCCATTTGGACTGACTAATGCACCGGCAGCTTTCATGGACCTGATGAACCGAGTGTTTCAGCCCTATCTGGACCGGTTTGTGGTGGTTTCCATCGAAGACATATTGGTTTATTCGAGGATTGAAGATGAGCATGACGAGCACCTTAGGATTGTTCTTCAGATTTTGAGGGAAAAGCAGCTCTATGCTAAGTTCAGCAAGTGTCAGTTCTGGTTACATAAAGTAACAATTTTGGGTCATGTGGTGTCTGCTGAGGGGATTCGAGTCGGTCCTCGAAAGATTGAGGCTGTATTGGATTGGAAGCAGCCTAAGAATGTGTTTGAGATCCGTAGTTTTCTGGGGTTAGCGGGTTATTATCGACGGTTTGTGGAAGGCTTCTCATTGATTGCATCACCCTTAACTAAGCTGCTACGTAAGGGTGTACAGTTTGTCTGGTCTGGGGCGCAACAAGAGAGTTTCAAGAAGCTTAAGACAATACTGACTCTGGCTCCTGTTCTGATACAGCCTGAACCTGGAAAGGAGTTCACGATTTATAGTGATGCATCACATGTCAGTTTGGGATGTGTGTTGATGCAGGATGGTAAGGTGGTAGCATATGCGTCTCGTCAGCTTAAGACGCATGAGGCAAACTACCTGACGCACGATTTGGAATTGGCCACCGTAATTTTTGCTCTGAAAATCTGGAGGCACTATCTGTATGGTGAGAAGTGTATCATCTATAATGATCACAAGAGCCTCAAGTACCTCCTTACTCGGAAGGAGTTGAATATTAGGCAGCGTAGATGGGTTGAGTTGCTTAAGAATTACGACTGTACCATTGAGTATCACCCGAGCAAGGCTAATGTGGTGGCCGATACATTGAGCTGTAGGGCTATGACTGATCTGAGAGCGATGTTCACTCGACTTAGCCTGTTCGACGATTGGAGTTAGTAGGCTGAGCTACAAGTCAAACCGACTTGGATCGAGCAGATTAGGGTTAAACAGTTAGAGGATGAATCTTTGGGTCTTCGGTTCCACAAGTGGAGAGTGGCAGCACTATGGATTTTGGGCTGAATAATGATGGGGTGCTCTATTTTCATGGTCGGATCTGTGTTCCGAGTGACACTGATTTAAGGCAGTGTAATTTGAGAGAGGCGCATAGTAGCCCTTACGTTATACACCCTGGAGAAAATAAGATGTACCGAGATCTTCCAGAGCTGTATTGGTGGCAAGGATTGAAACGAGAGGTTACCGATTTTATGGCTAGATGTCAGACATGCCAGCAGGTTAAGCCTGAGCATCAGTTGCCTTCGGGTTTGCTGCAGCCGGTTAAGATTCTGTTGTGGAAATGAGAGCGAGTAACGATTGATTTCGTTAGTGGGTTGCCGTTAACACCCACCAAGAAGGATTCAGTGTGGGTCATCGTGGATCATTGACCAAGTCTGTACATTTCATCCCAGTTAGGACAGATTATTCTTTGCAGAAGCTGGTGAAGCTTTATATTTCCGAGATAGTGAGACTACATGGGGTACCAATTTCGATCATCTCTGATAGGGATCCTCGCTTCACGTCTCGATTTTGAAAAAAGCTACATGAGGCTTTGGGTTCAAGGTTGGACTTCAGTACTGCATTCCATCCTCAGACCGATGGTCAATCGGAGAGGGTGATTCAGATATTGGAGGATATGTTGAGGAGCTGTGCTATCGATTTCCGAGGCAGTTGGGAGGAGTATCTGCCGCTAGCAGAGTTTGTTTACAATAACAGTTTCCCGTCTAGCATTCAGATGGCACCTTACGAGGCTCTACATGGTCGTAAGTGTCGCACTCCCTTGTGTTGGACTGAGTTGGGTGAACGACGTGTTCTGGGTCCTGAGTTGGTTTTTGAGACTAAGGATAATGTCAGATTTATTCGGGATCGACTGAAAGCGGCATTGGATAGACAGAAATATTATGCGGATCTGAAGAGACGCGAGATTGAGTATTCTGTGGGGGACTTCGTATTTCCCAAGGTCTCGCCATGAAAAAGATTCTGAGGTTCGGTCGTAAAGGCAAGCTGAGCCCTAGGTTTATTGGGCCGTACCAGATTCTAAAACGAGTGGGACCGGTCACTTATCAGTTAGAGCTACCTCAAGAATTAGACCGCAACATCGAGATGTGTTCCATGTCTCAATGTTGAGGCGCTACCGCTCTGATCCCACGCATATTATCCCTGTTGAGGAGATTGAGGTTAGGCCAGACTTGACCTTTATGGAGAAGCTAGTTCAGGTTCTGGATCGTGACGTTAAGGTTCTGAGGAAGAAGTCCATTCCAGTGATGAAGGTTCTGTGGCGTAATCATAGCACTAAGGAAGCTACGTAGGAACCTGAGGAGGTGATGCGCTAGCAGTATCATCACATTTTCTGACCAGGTAAATTTTGAGGACGAAATTTTCTTTTAGGGGGTAGAGTTGTAACGTCCCAAAATTCTTATTTTTGTTATCGTGAAAATGTGACACAATTGCGCATCTGCATTAGTGGTTAAGTGCTCTTGGTGTTTCTGGGAGGTCTTGAGTTCAAGCCCTGACTTTGGCAAATTCTAGTATTTTTCTGACTTAACCCCTATTCCTGGCTAGTAGGCTTTTAATTAAAAGTTTGTAAGCACTTACCAGAATGGGTCTGGTGGTTAAGGGGAGTGTTGGTTGGCAGGGGGTTAAGGGTCCGAATCCCTACGTAGGCAATATTTTTGTTGACTCTGAGAGAGAGAGTTTGAGTTTTGTTAGACGTTTGAGTAGTGGAGAGAATTAAGGGGAGTTGGGATAGGGGGTTATCAGGATATTCTTTTGGAGTTTCTTTTTGTAAAAAAATTCTGCTCTCTCTTCTCCCTCTCTGCCGAATTTTCCATCTCACTCTCCTTATCTTTTTTTCGATTTCTTGTTCAAGTCGTCTCCGTTGTGCAACGTTTGTTTTCGTTTGATCGGTAAGTTGCATATTGCTAGATTCTTAACATTCTTTTGGCTAAACAGTAATTGAGGGGTTTCGTTTTGTGTTTAGGGGATATTTAAGGGGCTGAAGTTTCTCCATCGTCGTTGTAGTGTGCAAAATTTTCATTTCTCAATCGAAGGTAAGGTTTTGATAGATTATAAATGGTCGATCCCGTTATTTTTTTGATTGAAAGACGATTTAAGTGACAGAATTGGGAAATATTGGTCAATTATAGGTGCTGGATATCTCGTGAGTGTTTTAGCATTAATCGAAACCAGGTGTGTACCCGATTGTGCAGAAAACGGGGTTGCGACGAAAGCTGAAAACCCTACTGTTGACGCCACACAGACGTGTGGTCGCCCGTGTGGTAGGCCGTGCAATGGGACACGAGCGTGTTATCGATGAGGCCAGGCTGTGTGCGCAAGACACGACCGTGTGATGGCCAGGTAGGCCGTGTGCGACACACGGGCTAGACTGATTTGGGCCGTGTGGGACACACGGGTGTGTGGGTCCATATAGGTAGTCCACACGGGCGTGTGAGATTTTGGGCCGGGCCGTGTGGATAAGGCCAATTTGGGTCGTGTGGGCCACACGGGCGTGTGGGCCCACACGGGCAGGCCACAGGGCGTGTGGGCCCATTTAACTGAAAAGTTTCTTAAGGTTGCACGGGTCGCCCAAGTCGACTGTGAACCTACTAAGGGGTTGGTAAGCACTACTTGGACCCCTATATGGGTAAATTGAATGCATGATGTATGTACTGAGCATGATGCTTATATGCATGTATACTGAACTGTATGTGTAACTATTAATCATGTAATAGCATGTCATTTATTGTATGTTTGCATTGCATTGGGTTGGGATGATGATATATGGAGGAAGTGTACTGAAAGGCTCTTAAGCCTAATATCTAGCAGATCAGCTGCAAATCTACTGATAATGTGCCGCATTCGGTACTACTTGGAGTGTAGGGATAGGTGGGAGTTTTTAAACCCCACATGGAGTGTAGGGATGGACAGAGATAGTGTGTAGAGGCTGGTGGGTAGGACTCTGTTACTGGTTACTGAATACATGACTGTTACTGTGAAGGGCTAAGGCCCTAGTGGATAACTGATACTGAATACTGAAACTAAATTGGGCTAAGGCCCAAACTACTACTGGAACTATAATGGGCTTAGGCCCAGATTGCATATGACTGTTAACTGCTAATTAATTGTATGCATGTTTTCTGTGGGGATTACACACTGAGTTTAAGTAAACTCACCCCTTTCTGTTAAACTGTGCAGGTAATCCCCAGACTTGACGATTCGGTGCAATGGAGTACTCTATGGTGACCACTTGTTTATCGCACTGTTTAAACTTCATTTATGGTTTTATTCTCTATTTTTATGGGATGTTTTGATGTAATTTGGACTTTTGGACTGTTACTTTTGTTTTGGGTTTAAACCGTTTTCATGAGATTTTGAATTGCAACGAAAACTCGGTTTTATTAAAATCAACATTTTTTTTCCTAAATGCGAATGATTTTCTTCAAATATCACGGTTTAAAAGCTTCCGCTACAAGATATGTTTTTAAACGAATCAAATTAGCGAGGAAATAAGTTTTGAATTAACGAGAGATAAATAAAAGCTAATAACCGGAAACAGCTTTAACTAGATGAATTCGATTTTCAAATTCCATTCCATGTGACATCGCCAGATTCGGCCATAACGTCTAGGCCAGGTTTGGGGTGTTACAAGGACTAAATAGGAGTTGAAGCTAAACTAGAGAGCTTAAATAGGTAAATTAAGACTAATGATTAGTGGGAGATTTATTAAAACAAGAGTAGAATTAAGAGGGATCTATAGGATAAATAAATAAATTTTAATTAATGAATTTTGCTATAAAAGCCAACACTGCTCATTTTCTTCCTCATGTTTTTACACTTTTTTCATTTCAAAAATTTGTTGCATATGGTAGTTAATTTTCCTTTAAAATTTTCTTGCGCATTGCATTTTCCAAACAACCAAGCACCATTTTTCTTCTTAAACTTTGGTTCAATTATTAAACGGACCACTCGGGAGTTGCGAGGGGTAGCTAGATCGAAGCTAAAAATATTGAGGGAGCATCGGCTAGCAGAGACAAAGGCAAGGAGAAGGTTACATAATCGAAGTTGTGGTGAATAAAAGTGAGTACTCTATATACGACACTTGAAAACGAGGTCGCGCATGATTGGAAGTCAAGTAAGACGTGCAAACCCCATCTTAACGTTGTGTATTAAGCTTATGCATTGTGCGAACCTCATCCTTGTATTGTGCGAACTTCTTCCATGCGTTGTGAAAACTTTTAACATGAAACTGTACGCGTGAATTTTTACATGATTGTGCGAACCTTAAACAAATGTTTATATGCGTCCAGGGTTAGGTAAAATATATACTATATATATTGGCAACTAAAGTTTAGATATACAATATAACTCTGCGAACTGTTAAATACATGTATATGCGAACTGTAACAGCCCGTTTGCAGTGGTGTCGAAAACAGTGGTTTCGGGACCACAATTCTGACGAGTAAATTATTATTTTAGTATTTATTTAATGTCTACAAGATTATATTAAGTTCGTATTAAAATTTCTTAAATTTTAATGTTTAAATGGTTAATTAGGTGAAAAGGACTAAATCGTAAAATGTGAAAAAGTTAAGTTCTATTAGTAAAAGGGATCAAATTACTATGAAATTTTAAGCTAATGGACTAAGATAGTAATTATGCCATTTTTAATGCTAGTGGACATTTATGGCTACGAATTTGTTAATTTTTAAGTTAATAACCAAGGTTAAAATGGTAATTTAATAAATAAACTTAAACTAAAATAAGACAAAATTGATATCATCTTCCCTAATTACTTTTCCACCTAAATTGAAGAGGAAAAAACACCATTTTTATGTTATGGATGTTCGACCAAGCTCCTTTGATGCATGTAAGTGAATTCAAGCCCCATTTTTAATGATTTTTATGTTTTTGAGTCCGTTTTAGCTAGCCTAAGGGTTAATTTGCAAAACTGTTAAAGGTTGAGGGACTTTCCATGGATGTTTTTGAATGTATTTTGATATTAGTTGATAGATTATTAATCTTGGTTGCAAAATAAACATGTTTTGTTAAGTTATTTTTGTTGACTTTTGGAAATAGGGATTAAATTGTTAAAAGTATAAATCCATGGGTTTTGTTGTGAATTGTTGGTCATTACAGGTTGTTTCAAGGTCCCTTGTAACATTGGTTAAGTTGGATTTAGGCTGAAATGAGTTATATTTAAGTTATGAGGTTAAGGACTAAATTTTGAAAAGTCAAAGTATTAGGGGTAATTTTTAATTTTGGATAAATATGAACTATGATTAAATCGAATACTAGAAGTATTTAATTGAATGAAATTATTTTTTTAGATCAAGATAAACCACAATCAAACTTAAATCGAGGTAAAGCTAAAGCTTCAAATTAGTTCGACTCTACTACTACGACCCTAGTTATCGAGGTAAGTTCGTATGAATTGTAAATGTGTTAATGCTAGTTAAATTGATTATCTATTATATCGTGTTAGTTGTAAATGGATTTGAACATACATGTATCAATGTTATGATGAATTGACAAAAAAGGAGTCCCGTTTGAACCTTAAGAATTCTTAGGATACAAATGACATGTCATTAGAGATTTCATGTTTCTGGTACTGGTCTTGAATGTCCTACCGATGGCTGAGGTCTCGCATTTGTTGCGGATTCTCCACAGCTCGTGTAACTAACATTTTGACCCATATCTTGTGTGAGCAGACCCATTTCACAGCTTGTGTGAGCATTGATGTAAAGGAAAAATTACGGTTATATGGAAAGACACACTATGTGTGAGCATTCCCGAGTATCCGATGTAATTCTAGATGGTTCAATGGGTAAGAAAAGGAAAGGAAATGGTAAGTATGCAAATGGAATGAATCATGATCTTATGAAAAGATTAATGAGTTAAATGATGTATATATATATATATATATATATGGAATTCTCCTTATTTTATGGTTGAATTCATTTGTATCATAAACAAGTATACTAACTTGTGAGTTTGATAATGTTGTATAGGCTTATACTAAGCTTATGGCATTGGTAATGAGTTTATGCTTAATATATGAATTGTGTTAATGAAATGGTAAGTTATGCTTAAGTTTATATGAGCTTACTAATCATTCGTTGCTTACGTAGTTACTTTTCTTTTTTTATAGATTATAAAAAGCTCGATCGATTGGAAGCTTGTTGGAGACTTATCACACTAGCCAGCAACCATTTCGGTAGTTTTTGAGTATTTTGGCCAAGGTTAATAATGACATGTATAGGATCTTTGTAATGGTATTTCTTGAATGTGTAATGGATGTTTTGGTGTGTTTAAGCTTTTGAAGTTATATTGGATTTGGTGAACTTCAATGCCTTACCAAGTAGTGTCATTTTGGTTATATATAAGTGCTTGTATATAAGTCCCTTTTGATATGTATGTGATGGTTGGAAATAGTCATTTGTGGTATAATGTAGTGGCTAAACGAACTAGGTTGTGTGCTTGAGTTATTGTCAAATTGCTTTGGTTTGATCCATAATGTTTTGATACAATTGTGGTGCCTTTGAAGGGCATATTGGTTAGATGAATTAGGATGTTTGAAAAGGCATGTTTATGTGTGTTTGAATGATGTTTAAGTTCCTTGGATGGATGCCCAAATGGTATGAATGGTTAGGTATGAATTGGACTTGAAATGGCTTGAATTTAGGGTCAAATTATTGATCACACGGCCTGGGACACGGGCTGTCACACAGCCGTGTGTCATTTGAAATTTCTTAGTGTTTCAAGTCAGTGAGTTACACAGCCTAGCACACAGCCTGACACACGGTCGTGTGTGGTAATTCAATGAGTTACACGGATGAGGACACGGGCTAAGACAAGGGTCGTGTGTCTCTTTGTTCGAATGTTACACGGCTCGGGCTATGTCACACGGCATGACCATACGATCGTGTGATTCTTGTTTGCACATTTTTGCATCTTTTTCTTAAAACTTTTGTTTTGTTTTAATTTAGTCCCAAATTACTTCTAAGCTAGTTTTAGGGCCTCGAAGGCTCGATTTAGGGACAAAAATGCTTATGATTGATTGATTTATAATAAGTTTAATTTATTTAATGTTATGATGTTAAATGATTTTCAATTGATCGGTAATACTCCAAAACCCTAATTCGACGACGGAGAAGGGTTGTTAATATATATTATATAAATATGAGAAAAATGGGTTCTGCTATACATTAAATGCATGCAGTGGTTTTATTAAAAATAATATATATAACTTTGCATTAAAAGGGTTTTGTATTATATGCATGTGTGGGTTTCTATTATAAATATTATATATATGTCTTTGCATTAAAAGGGTTGTTTTATTTAATCTATATATAAATGTATATATATGCGGTGTGTGAACCTTATAACGTGAATTGCAAACCCATGTGAAACGTGAGGTCTACTATGTTGTGTGTGTGTGAATCCATAAGGTTATGAGGACCCACACTGCATGCAAACTTAGGCCATATTCGAACCTTGTTGTTTTGTGCTTAATATTTTCATATATGTGAGCTTAATGCTTTGCAGGCTACTCTATGAGTACTACGAGCTCTATTAAAATTGTGAGCCTAAAATGACGTGATCTATAAATGTGTATTACTGTGATATGTTGGCATTGTGAATTTTTGGAACCATTGGATATAGTTGGCTTGCCATAGGATTGTGAGTGCTCACCCATATTATGTGATAGGGCATTGTGGCTTGATGATTCGATGGATAAATAAGGGAATGTCGAGCAATGCTCCATTCACTGGGGATCGTAAGGGTGTGTTTTTCAGAGAGTGTAAGCATTCGTGCTACATTTTATGGCGATTTGAGTGACTCTATGAGTCTTAGGGTGTGTTTTGGGAGATTCGTTTATCAAATGAGTATATCATTTTATAAATCATTTTTTAAGGGTTGTAAATAGACTTTTCGGGCTGTTTAATTTTTTAGACTTTTTATTTCTGTGTTTGCTTGTTTGGCTGAAATTGCTGTTTGAATTATATGATACTGCCCATATGAGCTAACGAGACATTTTGCAGCTAGTAGAGCCTACCGAAATTCAAGTACGCCTTATTCCGCTTATTATATGACTTAATGTTTGATTTAGAAAAGCTTGCTCATAGGACTAAATGGTTGTATGAAATATTTTGAATATGTAAGGTGCGTATGGATATTTGGTGTGATTTGTGGTAGTTTTTCAGAGAGCCATCTCGGTGGCTAATGTGTTGTTTGGAATTTGGGTCTGTAACACCCTGAATTTTAGGGTTAGAAGTTTTGGGGTTTTGTGGTTATGGTCATAGAGAAGGGCGTGCTTTTTTGTTTAGTCGAGTGTTTAAGTGTCAGAATGAGCCTATTGGTCTGGTGGTAGATTGTGTGTTACTGTATCTCAAGGTTCTGGGTTCGAGTCTTTGGGTACGAATTTTGGATAGCCCTTTTTTATTTTGTTTGTTTTTAGTTAGTAGTAATAATTATTTATTATTTTTATCAAATTATTTTTGCAACTTTTTCTTTGCTTTCTCCTGAACGTTCCCCTCCTCTTTTATTTTTCTCTCTGTTTCTTTTATTTTTTGGTTCTTTTTATTTTTCTTTTGAATAGGTTGCTGGGGAATTTTGGAGAGTCGCTTCCTCATCGTCAAAGTCGGTGTCGGAGCGTCGTAGATTGCAAAATAGGTGTGGGTTCCGTATCTTCTTTTGTTTTGTTGGCAAATTTTATTTCGAATTTCGTGTGTGAGAGTGTTCGTAACTTGTTAATTCTGATGTTGTAAAGCTGTGTAATGCTTAGAATTTGCATGATTTGGCATATCCTCGAATTATCTAGGGCAGGAGAGTGCTTCGTGGCTAAAATCATGTTTTTTGGGGCTGTTTTAGGGTGGTTTCGTGACCACATGGGTGGCCATACGGGCGTGTGTCGATACACACGACCGTGTACTTTTGGAAATTAGGGTTTTCAGGTTATTTTAGGTGTCACATGGCCGTGTGGCCGATTAGGGGAAAATGGTCAATTTTCACAATGCCGTGTCCCTTGGGCACACGGGCGTGTGAGTTTGAGAATTATGGTTTGAGTGTTTTTGTGCCACACGGCCTGGTCACACGGCCGTGGGCTAATTTGGGGATTTAGGGATCCCACACGGGCATGTGTTTTGGACACACGGTCGTGTTTGGTACACGGCCGTGTCAGCTCTGTACTCAAATTTAGTGCAAATGGACAGAGAGTTACACGGCCTGTTCCCATGGCCATGTCCCTGGTCCACACGAATGTGTGCCTTAGTCACACGGCCGTGTGCCTCTCTTCACACGGGTGTGTGCCTCAACCACACAGCCGTGTGCCCCTTTTTACACGGGCTTTTGACTTCTCACACGGCCTAGGAATTTTCCACACGGCCAGAGCACACGGGCGTGTGGTCCTAAGACACTTGTACTGGTTCTGAGTGCGTTCCTGATTTGAAAATGTGTTTGTGTGCTCTGACCCTTAGCTAAGCTTAGTAAGGGTGCTTAAGTCTTAGTATCTGTGATGATTGTATGTGATGTCTGATTCTGAATCTAGTCTGTGGGGTGTGTTTGCATATCAGTTCTGTCTGACTGTCTGTTTAAGTGTCACTGTTCTATGAGTTTGTGTGCATGCATACACTTACATAAACTTTTGGGTGGGTTACGAAGAGAAGGGAGTCTAATTCTGATTTGACCTGCCAGCTTTACTGCATCATATTCGTACGGTGATTTATCGCGTTGTACTGCATGTGCGTCAGCTTTGCTGCGTACTATTATCTGATTTGGCAATATAATCAGAATAGAATTTACAGCGGTTTATCGCGATTACCTTTATACATAATGCATACACCGACTTTGCAATGTGGCCGATTTTGGGCCTAGTCGGAATAGTAGTTTCGGGACCACAAATTCGACATAGAAAAGTTCATTTTTATTTTATTTTTATGGTCTACAGTTTCACGGAATGATTTCGTGAAAATTTCGTTCAAAAATTTTGACGTTTGAGCACCCAATTTAGTCAAAAGGACTAAATTGTAAAAAGTGCAAAAGTTGAGTTCTACATGCTAGAGGTGTCTAATTGCTATGAAATTTTAAATAGAAGGTCCTTAGATGGTAATTAGACCATTTTTTAAGATAATGGAAAAAATGGACATGGTGAGATAAAATTTCAAAGTTTTAAGTGAAGGGCATTTTGGTCATTTAGTAAATAAAAGAATAAAAAGGGAAAATCAAGCTAAAATCTTGTCCATCTTCTCCCTCAAGTGCCGAAAATTTGAAGACACCATAGCTAGGGTTTTCTTCAACTTCTAAGCTTGATTGTAAGTACATCCTAGCCCCGTTTTTAATGCTCTTTATGTTTTTGAAGTCGTATTCACCCAATCTTTTTATTTCTACCATTATTTTGAAGTAGGGTTCATGTTTAAAAATTTACCCATGTGTGACATGCATGTATTTTTGTGTTTGATGGAAGATATTGATTGTTTAAGGTGTGATAAACAACTTTTACTAAGTGATTTTTGATGAAAATACTTAAAAGGACCTATTTGTAAAAGTTATAAAATATGTAGTAAAAGTGTGTTTTAATGAAAATTGTGGGCTGTTATAGTTATAAAAATGGTTTGGCTAGGCTTGTACATTAAAGAAATTTCACACATTTCATTTTACGAGCCTAGGGGTAAAAATGTAAATATGTCAAAGTTTAAGGGCAAAAATGTAATTTTTCCATAATGTGATGTTTGGACTGAATTGAGTAATGTAAATATTAAATAAGTTAAATTTGCTATTATAGATCAATAAAAACAAAGGTCGGACCTTGATCGGGGAAAGAATAGGGTGTTTGATGATTAAATCCTTTCTTATTATTTTTGTACCGAGGTAAGTTCGTATGTAAATAATGCATCGTTATTTATACTTTAATTTCTTTAGTATTTCATGAATTGTGATTTACTTTTTGAATGTAATTCGACAAAGTTTCGACAAGTGAGAAATATCCCGGTTGAACCTTAGAAATAGTTAGGATACAAATGTCATGACATTAAGGTTAGTTGAGATTACGTGTAAGACCATATCTGGGATATGGCATCGATATGAGATTTCGTCTAAGACCATAGCTGTGCTATTGGCATCGATATGAAATCCCATGTAAGACCATATCTGGGATATGGTATTGGTATAGTACTATGTGTGTGAAATTTCTCGAGTATCCTTTAGTATTCCAAGTGGTTCAACGGGAAACTCAACGACAAAGTTTAAGTTGTGAAAGACTATAGTATGATGTGAAAGATTATGGTAAGTTGCAAGTTGGTACAGGTATGTACATAAAACTCATGCTTAATGAGTTTGATATGTGATGAAACCTCGGTTTGGTTCGATTGAGTAAGTTATGATGTTAAGATTTTAATAACATCTATGCTAAGCTTGATTATGAATTCACAATGTCATTTATGTTAATTTACTTCATGTTAACTATATGTTAAAGTGTGTTTGTGATGCCTATTATTTGCATAGGAACTTACTAAGCTTTAAAGCTTACTCCCTTTCTTTTTCCCTTGTCTTATAGTGTCACCAAGCCAGCTCGGGGATCGAAGACTGTCGGAGATCCATTCACACTATCACATTATCATTTTGGGTACCTATGAATTCAATGTTTTGAGTTATGGCATGTATAGGGACTTGGTCTTTTTGTTAAGTGTCATAGTTGATTTGGCCAAAAGTGTTGGCTTATGTTAGTTGATAATTCATTTTGTAAATGGCCATTGAAATTGGCTAATATTGATTAAGTATATATGCATATGATGATGTCTTTCATAGATGTAGATTTTGCATGGTTTGAGATGATAAGTTTGTAATGTTGTATGTGATAGAAAATAGCATGTGAATGATATATTGATATCTTGTTTGTGGTTGAATTGGTTGTATGAATATGTTTGGATTGGTGCCATGTTGTGTTGTGTAGGTTGGTGAATGGAAGGGTGGAAAAAAAGCTTGGTAAATAGCCTTATGTTTGTCCACACGGGTAGACACACGGACGTGTGTCTAGGCCGTGTGCGACACACGGTCTGCCCCATGGGCATGTATTTCGGCCGTGTGTCCCTTGTACCTTAATTGTTGCAAAACAGAATGCTCAGTAATGAGCACACGGGCAGAGACACGGGCATGTGTCTCAGTCGTGTGGACTGCACGGCCTCAAACACAGGCGTGTGCCCTGGCCGTGTGAAGTCTGCATCTATTTTATGAAAAATTATGAAAATATAATCAATCACATGGCCTAAGCACACGGGCGTGTGACTTGGCCGTGTGACCTTAATTTGATGATGATGTCATAAACAGAATGCCCCTAATTTGAACATGGCCTGAAGCACTGGCGTGTCTTAGGGTCACACGGGCGTGTCCCGAACCCACACGGGCGTGTGACCCCTTTTACATGAAAATTTTTCTAAGTTTCGCAAAAGTTTTTAGAGTTCTCGGTTTAGTCCTGAACCACTTTCGATGCATGGTTTGGGCCTTGTAGGCTCGTAATAGGGACGATATGAATGTTTTTGAAAAGTTTTAAATTTGAGTGGAAATTCATGTCTCGATTTTGAATGTTTGCTTGTGAATAAGTCCGGTAATGCCTCGTGCCCTCTTCCTGTGTCGGATACGGGTAAGGGGTGTTACAAGCTTTGCTGCGTATTAATATCTGAGTGGCTTGGTCCACATATATGGTGTGTAGGGTTGGACGGACCTACGAGGTTTTATAGGGTGTGTTTCAGTTTGTTGAGCTTAAACAACTCTTATGGTGTGTGATCGGGGGTCGGAGAGGTGTGTCGGCTGGATGGGTGGGTTCTATTACTTGACTGCATTTCATACGCATCTCTTTGTATGTTTTGGGTGCTTGACTATTTAACTGTACTCTGTGTGTCTGTTTGTGAATTGGTGTGCTCGAGTGTTGTGTTCTGTTGGGACATTAGTTCCAAGTTTCTTTCTAAATCAGTGAATATCTGTAAATCTGATGCGATATTGATTTGAATTTTGGAATGTGTTTTTAGTCTTGATTTGGACTCGCACTGAGCTCGAGTAGCTCACCCCCTCTTAGTGTTTCCTTTTTAGGTACGTTTCAGAACTTTGACGCTGGACTCAGTATGCAGAGGTCTCGGACAGTCTTGGAGAAAAATATAGTATAAGTTTGTATTTTAAGCTTCTATTTTTTTATTCAGTTTTTGAATTGTAAGTTTTTATAAAATTGTGGTACAAGTTCCGTTAAAAATTTTCATCCGTTTAATTAATTTCAGTTTTATAGTTGTTTAACTGTAACTTTCTACAGACTAAATTTGAATGATTAAAGGTTTCGAGTTGACGTGATAACTTGTTTTGTAAAAATTTACCTATGATGATAACTTGTTTTGTAAAAATTTACCTAACATCACTTCAGGGATCAATGTAACATTCGGGATCAGGTCTAAACTTCTAGGCCGAGTTTAGGGTGTTACAAGATCAGACCATCCTGGCCGAGTTTAGGGTGTCACATTTAATGGTATCAGAGTCAGGTTTATAAAAAAATGTAATAATAAATAAAAAATAAATGGGTTTTTATAAACAAATAAAATTTTTAATATTTTTTGACAAAAATAATATAGTGTGTGTAAAAGCCCAGTTTCGACCCTAGTCGGAACAGTGGTTTTGGGACCACAAATTCGAGGTCGGAGAAATATTTTAATATTATTTTTGATGTTTATGGCATGTGATAAAGTATGTGTGAAAGTTCTGTGTGAAAATTTTATCGTTTGTGTGCTGATTTGTGAAAAATGACCTAATCACGTAAAATGCAAAAGCTGTGTGCTAGTAGTTAAAAGTGCTTAATTGACATGGCTTCTTAAATGAAAGGTCCTTATGTTGTTATTTGACCAAGATTAGAGTAAGTGGACATTTATGGACAACCATTAATTATTTTATATGTTAAATAGCCATGGGTAAAATGGTAAATTATGTATTTATATATATTAAATAAAAAAGGCCAAATTCATGCATTCATCTTTGTCCTTAGCCGAAAATCAAAAGAAAAGAAGACCATGGAAGTTGTTTTTAGGGTTCAGCATTTACAAGCTTGATTAAGGTACGGTTTTAGCTCGGTTTTTGATGATTTCTACGTTTTTGTGATCGTTGCTTTAAGTACTAGCTAGCCCATGTTCTAATTCATGAATTTGATGATAATTTTGAGTTATACCATTGTTAATTTTGTGAGTTTTGTGATGTTTGATGATGAAAACTAAGTGTTTGATGATTGATATACATATTTTCTAAAGTGATTTTGAGTAAAAATACATTTTTGGGATTTAATTGAGAAATGTGAAAATTTTGTGTTGAAATGTGAAATAAATGAAAGATATGGGCTGCTAGGGACTAGTATGAAATTCGGCCAAGCTTGGGTGTGAGTAAATTATGTGTATTTTGTGTAATTGTGAAATAGGGATTAAATTGTCAAAATGTGGAATTATGAGGGCTAAAGTGTAAAATGCCCTAACTACGTGTTTGTGGATTGTTTTGGATGAAGATGAAATTGAATGAGTTGAATTTGATATTATATAGATCGAGAAAAGAGAAATTCGAACCTAGATCGAGGCAAGAACAAAGTGCTCGACTGATCGACTAGTATCGTTGTTTCTACGTCCGAGGTAAGTTCATGTATAATATGTATTGTTTAAACAATGTTCATATGTGATGAAATGAATGGTAATGTGATTGTGGAGTTTGGTAATGTGAAATGTGAGTTCAAAGATATGTGGCACTGAGTGTGCATAAGTAGAGTCGTTACATTGATGAATGGCACTAAGTGTGCGATACCGAGACAAATTCAGTTTAATGTGATGGCACTAAGTATGCGTTATTATTATAGCTCCGGCTAATAAATTGGCACTAAGTGTGCGAGTTCATCGATCGTTTAAAGAGGATCGAATGAATTATGGCATTGAGCATTGAAGTGGTAAATGTGATAGATAAATACGTGATGTTACATGTATGTACTGAACCTATGTGGTTGATGATATTGTGTACGAGATAGATGAAAGATTATGTGAATAAATAATGAAAAGAATTGGATTGAGTAGCATTGTAAATGCTTGTATATGAACCTATAGATATGGTATGAAAGTGAGTAAAGCCATGGATGAGATTGAGTAGTGATGTGAATGGAACTAAGTGTTAGTTAATTTTGTATATTGAATTTGAATTGTTGAGTTAATTGTGTTATATTACGAACTTACTAAGCTTTAAAGCTTACTGTGTGAAGTCATTCTCTATTTTGCAGTGGTATTTAAAGCTAGCTCGGATCCGGGGATCGTCAACGACTCAATCACACTATCGGACATCTATTTTGGGTACCTTTTGAAAGTTATATTTATGGTATATGGCATGTCTAGGCTAGTGAAGTTGTGGAATGTTTTGAGATGTATCAATCTTGCCATGTGATATGGATTGAAAATGGACGAGACTTTGGATTTATTTTGGTATATGTTTTGCTATGTGAAAATGGAGTATGTGATGTGTATATATGGTCTTGTGTGAATGGCCATTATGGTGTGTTTTTGTGAAATAGAAATGGTATGTTTCATACTTGATTTGGTATTTGAGATGGTGAATGATTGTATGTAATTAGATGTTGGAATTGAACATGTAGGGATGACCCAAAATGGGTGGCAATTTGGCCTTGTAAATGGCCTATAATTGTCCACACGGGTGAGCACACGGGCGTGTGTCTCGACCGTGTCCTTCAATGTCCCAATTTGAAGCAAGGCAGACTTGCACATGGGTCAGACACACGGACGTGTGATAGGCCGTGTGACCCAAGTCAGTGTTGCACACGGGGTAAGACATGGTGCAAGGCATGGCCGTGTGAGGCACACGGCATAGCCACACGGGCGTGTGCCCTGTTTTGAAATGAAAATTTTCTAAGATTCGTAAAAGTTTTAAATGAGATCGGTTTAGTCCCGAACATTCTCTAAAGTATGTTTAAGGTTTCGTAGACCTTCTAAAGGGACTTTATGTTATTGATTATCTATGATATGCTTATGTGTGAGCAATGGTTGTTTAAATGTTATGATTCGACCAGTAATACCTCGTAACCCTAGTCCGGTGATGGATATGGTTTAAAGGGTGTTACATTTGATTAGTATCAAAGCTACGGTTTAGTCGATTCTAGGACTAACGTAGCATGTGAGAGTCTAGCTATACATGCCATATATACGAACTGTGATAGTGTGATGAATCTTGACAGATAAAATATGTTTTCGTATAGCAAATGGATCCCGATCGAGATGTAGCTGATGATGTTGAGAGTAATACGCCTACTCCCGCTCAAGGGACAGCGCCGACTGAATCTAGGCCGATTACTAGTAGTCACAAGGGAGAGGTAAAAGAAGCCTTCTTCCAAATGATGAACGAGTGGTTCACAGAGTTCGTTCGAACGAATCCGACTGCTCAACAACCTCTACCCCCGCAAGTTCCTGTAGCTCCACAAGTTATAAACCCGATTAGATTGAGTAAACCTCCAGTTGATAAGATTCGTAAGTATGGGGCCGAAGAGTTTAGGCCATAGTTGATGATGATGTCGAGCGAGCTGAATTTTGGCTTGAGAATACCATTAGAGTGTTTGATGAATTATCATGTACTCCTGATGAATGTCTTAAGTGTGCTGTTTCACTGTTGAGAGATACAGCGTATCATTGGTGGAAAACATTGATATCTGTGGTTCCGAGAGAACGAATCACCTGGGATTTCTTCCAAATTGAATTCTGGAAGAAATATATCGATCCAACGATTTATAGATCGTAAACGCAAAGAGTTCCTTGAGTGAAAGCAGGTCGTATGTATCACATGGAATACGAGCGAGAATTTGTGAGATTGAGCCAATATGCACGAGAATTTGTTTCGACAAAAAAATACTATGTGTAAATGATTCATTGAAGGGTTGAATGAAGATAGGTCGGAATTCTTGACTTGACTGAATTTGTGGTATTGGTTGAAAGAGCTTGTAAAGCCGAGGAGCTTAGTAAAGAAAAGAAAAAAATAGACTCAGAGGCTAGAGACGAAAGAAAAAGGTCGATGAGTAAGTCGTATCACTCTTCATCAAAGAGATTCAGAGATGCAACCAGTCGTTCAAATGCTTCGATTGGACATTTGAGTAGAGATCGCGTGAAACAATATACGAGTCCTAAAGCTCAAATTCCAATAGAATCAAGTGTTGGCAGTGTCAGAAACAATAAGCCTGAGTGTAGACAGTGTGGGAGACGTCATATTGGTGAATGTTGGGGCAAGTATAATAATAGAGTTTGTTATAAATGTGGATCACGAGATCATTTCATTCGGGATTGCCCGGAGTTGGTTGAGAAAGATAATGCTCAGAGTGCGAGGCTGAGTAACACGGCAGCTAGGGGTAGACCACCCAGAAACACGGGAATTGTAAGTGGTAGTCAGAGAGGAACAACAGATACAGCTGTGAGATCGGAGGCAAGAGCTCCTACCAGAGCCTACACTATTCGCGCTCGTGAAGAAGCGTCATCTCCCTACGTCATTACTGGTACTTTCACTCTTTATGATACTGATGTGATTGCATTGATAGATCCGGGATCTACTCATTCATATGTGTGTGTGAACTTAGTATCTAGTAAGACTCTGCCTGTTGAGTCTACTGAATTTGTAATTAGAGTATCGAACCCCTTAGGCAAGTGTGTTCTGGTTGACAAAGTGTGCAAAAATTGTCCGTTGATGTTTCGAGATATCTGTTTCCCGGCTAATCTGATGCTGCTACCCTTTGATGAATTTGATATAATTCTGGGTATGGATTGGCTAACTTTGCATAATGCTATTATGAATTGCAAACGAAAGACTATTTATTTGAGAAGTCAGAATGACGAGATAGTCCGAGCTGAATCCAGTGATTTGAATGGGTTACTGGCTGTAATATCTTCGATGAAAGCTCTGAATTATGTGAAAAAGGGATGTGAAGCTTATCTTGCGTATGTGATTGACACGAAAGTGACAGAAAAGAAAGTTGAATCTGTGCCTGTGGTTTGTGAGTTCTCTGATGTGTTTCCTGAAGAATTATCGGGATTACCTCCGATACGAGAAGTTGAGTTTGGAATTGAGTTAGTGCCGGGGACGACCCCTATCTCAATAGCCCCGTATAGAATGGCTCCAATAGAATTGAAAGAATTGAAGTCTCAGTTGCAAGAATTGACAGACAGAGGTTTTGCACGACCGAGCTTTTCTCCTTGGGGTGCTCCCGTTTTTTTTTGTGAAAAAGAAAGATGGCACGATGAGAATGTGCATTGATTACCATCAGTTAAACAAAGTGACTATTAAGAACAAATATCCTCTGCCCAGAATCGATGATTTATTCGATCAGCTGAAAGGAGCTACTGTGTTTTCAAAGATAGATATGAGATCGGGATACTATCAGTTACGAGTAAAAGATTCAGACATTCTAAAAACTGCTTTCAGAACGAGGTACGAGCATTATGAATTTTTAGTTATGCCTTTCGGACTAACAAATGCCCCTGCAGTATTTATGGACTTGATGAACCGAATATTCAGGCCGTATTTGGATCGATTTGTCGTTGTGTTTATTGACGACATTTTGATTTATTCTAGTGATGAGACGGAACATGCCGAGCACCTAAGAATTGTGTTACAGACCCTGCATGATAAGCAATTGTATGCAAAGTTCAGTAAATGTGAGTTCTGGTTGCACGAGGTTGGTTTTCTAGGACATATAGTGTCAGTTGTGGGGATATGAGTTGATCCGAGTAAGGCTTCAGCAATTTTAGATTGGAAACCTCTTAGAAATGTGTCTGAATTCCGAAGTTTTCTGGGACTTGCTGGTTATTACCAACTGTTCGTAAAGGGGTTTTCGATGATTGCAACTCCGTTGACGAGATTGCTTCAGAAAGATGTGAAATTCGAATGGTCTGAAAAGTGTCAGAAAAGCTTTGATCAGTTGAAAGCCCTATTGACTGAAGCTCCAGTGTTAGTACAGCAAGAATCTGGTAAAGAATTTGTGATATATAGTGATGCTTCGCTGAACGGTCTGGGATGTGTTTTGATGCAGGAAGGTAAAGTTATAGCTTATGCCTTGAGACAATTGAAACCACATGAAAAGAATTATTTGACGCACGACCTTGAGCTGGCTGCGATTGTGTTCGCTTTGAAGATTTGCCGTCACTATTTATTTGGTGAGAAATTTCACATTTATACTGATCACAAGAGCTTGAAATATCTGATGACTCAGAAAGATTTGAATCTGCGACAGAGAAGATGGTTAGAATTGTTAAAAGACTACGAGCTTGTGATTGATTATCATCCGAGAAAAGCAAATGTTGTTGCTGACACTTTGAGCCGAAAGTTTTTATTCGCTTTACGAGCAATGAATACTTAGATAGATTTGTGTGATGATGATTCGGTTATAGCTGAGTTTAAAGCGAGGCTGTTGTTTATACAGTAGATTTGTGATGCCCAGAAAGTTGACAATGAAATGCTAGTGAAACAAGCTCAGTGTGATTTGAACTTTGATTCAGAATTTCAAGTTGATGATAATGATTGTTTGAGATTTCGAGATCGGATTTGTGTTCTGAGAAATCCAGAGTTGATTTAATTGATTTTGAATGAAGCGCATAACAGTCGTTTGTCTGTTCATCCGGGAAGTATGAAAATGTACAATGATCTAAAACAGTTTTACTGGTGGCCTGGAATGAAAAGAGATATCTCTAATTTTGTTTCGAAATGTTTGATCTGTCAGCAAGTTAAAGCTAAACATCAGGTGCCATCCGGTTTGTTACAACCGATCATGATTCCTGAGTGGAAATGGGAGAGAATCACGATGGACTTTGTGTCGGGATTGTCCCTATCTCCGAGAAAGAAAGATGCAATATGGGTGATAGTTGACAGATTAACGAAACCAGCTCATTTTATTCCGGTAAGAACGGATTACTCACTTGATAAGTAAGCTGAATTGTATGTTTCTGATATTGTGAGATTGCACAGGGTGCCACTATCTATTGTGTCTGACAAAGATCCGAGGTTTACTTCGCGGTTTTGGAAGAAACTGCAAGAGGCTTTAGGTACGAAATTGCACTTTAGTACTGCTTTTCATCCGCAAGCAGGTGGTCAATCCGAGCGGGTCATTCAGATTCTCGAGGATATGTTGAGATGTTGTATTCTTGAGTTTGAAGGTACGTGGGAAAAGTACCTGCCGTTGATTCAATTTGCGTATAATAATAGTTTTCAATCAAGCATTAAAATGGCACCATATGAGGCTCTTTACGGTCGTAAATGCAGAACACCATTGTACTGGAATGAGCTTAGTGAAAATAAGATTCACGGGGTAGATTTAATCAGAAAGACTGAGCAAAAAGTGAAAGTGATTTGAAACAGTTTGAAAGTGGCATCAGATCGTCAGAAGTCTTATGCATATTTGAAACGAAAAGATATTGAATTTGAGATCGTTGATAAAGTGTTTTTGAAAGTATCTCCGTGGAAAAAAATACTCCGATTTGGTAGAAAAGGCAAATTGAGTCCGAGGTTTATCGGGCCGTATGAGATTTCTGAGCGTATTGGGCCAGTTGCTTATAAATATTTGTAGCCACTTGAGCTAGAGAAGATTCATAATATGTTTCACGTATCGATGGTTCGACGATACAGATCTGACCCATTGCACGTAATTGCCCCTACTGAAGTTGAGATTCAGTCCGATTTATCGTATAGCGAAGAACTGATTCAAATTCTGGCTCGTGAGATCAAAGAGTTGAGAAATAAGAAAATTGCTTTAGTGAAAGTGTTGTGGCACAGACACGGGGTTGAAGAGGCTACGTGGGAGCTCGAGGATGCTATGAGAGAGTAATACCCGAATCTATTCATGGTAAGATTTTCGGGGAGGAAAATCTCTAAGGGGGAGAGTTGTAACAGCCCGGTTTGGACCCTAGTCGGAACAGTAGTTTCGGGACCACAAATTCAAGGTCGGAGAAATATTTTAATATTATTTTTGATGTTTATGGCATGTGATAAAGTATGTGTGAAAGTTCTGTGTGAAAATTTTATCGTTTGTGTGCCGATTTGTGAAAAAATGACCTAATCGCGTAAAATGCAAAAGCTGTGTGCTAGTAGTTAAAAGTGCTTAATTGACATGGCTTCTTAAATGAAAGATCCTTATGTTGTTATTTGACCAAGATTAGAGTAAGTGGACATTTATGGACAACCATTAATTTTTTTATATGTTAAATAGCCATAGGTAAAATGGTAAATCATGTATTTATGTATATTAAATAAAACAAAGGCCAAATTCATGCATTCATCTTTGTCCTTAGCCGAAAATCAAAAGAAAAGAAAACCATGGAAGTTTTTTTTAGGGTTCGGCATTTACAAGCTTCATTAAGGTACGGTTTTATCTCGGTTTTTGATGATTTCTACGTTTTTGTGATCGTTGCTTTGAGTACTAGCTAGCCCACGTTTTAATTCATGATTTTGATGATAATTTTGAGTTATACCATTGTTAATTTTGTGAGCTTTGTGATGTTTGATGATGAAAACCAAGTGTTTGATGATTGATATACATATTTTCTAAAGTGATTTTGAGTAAAATGCATTTTTGGGATTTAATTGAGAAATGTGAAAAATTTGTGTTGAAATGTGAAATAAATGAAAGATATGGGCTGCTAGGGACTAGTATGAAATTTGGCCAAGCTTGGGTGTGAGTAAATTATGTGTATTTTGTGTAATTGTGAAATAGGGATTAAAATGTCAAAATGTGAAATTATGAGGGCTAAAGTGTAAAATGCCCTAACTATGTGTTTGTGGATTGTTTTGGATGAAGATGAAATTGAATGAGTAGAATTTGATATTATATAGATCAAGAAAAGAGAAATTCAGACCTAGATCGAGGCAAGAACAAAGTGCTCGATTGATCGACTAGTATCGTTGTTTCTACGTCCGAGGTAAGTTCATGTATAATATGTATTGTTTAAACAATGTTCATATGTGATGAAATGAATGGTAATGTGATTGTAGAGTTTGGTAATGTGAAATGTGAGTTCAAAGATATGTGGCACTAAGTGTGCGTAAATAGAATTGTTACAGTGATGAATGACACTAAGTGTGCGAGATAAAGAAAGCATCAACTGTATTATTTGGCACTACGTGTGCGATATCGAGACAAATTCGGTTTAATGTGATGGCACTAAGTGTGCGATATTATTATAGCTTCAGCTAATTAATTGACACTAAGTGTGCGAGTTTATGGATCGTTTAAAGAGGATCGAGTGAATTATGGCATTGAGTATTGAAGTGGTAAATGTGATAGATAAATACGTGATGGTACAGGTATGTACAGAACCTATGTGGTTGATGATATTGTGTACGAGATAGATGAAAGATAATGTGAATAAATAATGAAAAGAATTGGATTGAGTAGCATTATAAATGCTTGCATATGAACCTATAGATATGGTATGAAAGTGAGTAAAGCCATGGATGAGATTGAGTAGTGATGTGAATGGAACTAAGAGTCAGTTAATTTTGTATATTGAATTTGAATTGTTGAGTTAATTGTGTTATATTACAAACTTACTAAGCTTTAAAGCTTACTGTGTGAAGTCTTTCACTATTTTACAGTGGTATTTAAAACTAGCTCGGATCCGGGGATCGTCAGCGACTCAATCACACTATCAGACATCTATTTTGGGTACCTTTTGAAAGTTGTATTTATGGTATATGGCATGTCTAGGCTAGTGAAGTTGTGGAATGTTTTGAGATGTATAAATCTTGCCATGTGATATGGCTTGAAAATGGACGAGACTTTGGATTTATTTTGGTATATGTTTTGCTATGTGAAAATGGAGTATGTGATGTGTATATATGGTCTTATGTGAATGGCCATTATGGTATGTTTTGGTGAAATAGAAATGGTATGTTTCATAATTGATTTGGTATTTGAGATGGTGAATGATTGTATGTAATTAGATGTTGGAATTGAACATGTAGGGATGACCCAAAATGGGTGGCAATTTGGCCTTGTAAATGACCTATAATTGCCCACACGGGTGAGCACACGGGCGTGTGTCTCGACCGTGTCCTTCAATGTCCCAATTTTAAGCAAGACAGACTTGCACATGGGTCAGACACACGGGCGTGTGACCCAAGTCAGTGTTGCACACGGGGTAAGAAATGGTGCAAGGAATGGCCGTGTGAGGCACACGGTATAGCCACACGGGCCTGTGCCCTGTTTTGAAATGAAAATTTTCTAAGATTCGTAAAAGTTTTAAATGAGATCGGTTTAGTCACGAACCTTCTCTAAAGTATGTTTAAGGTTTCGTAGACCTTATAAAGGGACTTTGTGTTATTTATTATCTATGATATGCTGATGTGTGAGCAATGGTTGTTTAAATGTTATGATTCGACCAGCAATACCTCGTAACCCTAGTCCGAGGATGGATACAGGTTAAGGGGTGTTACAGTGTGAAAATCTGTTATGAATGGGGTAGGAACGGGAAAACATTCCCTTATTGAAAATGTCTTCTTCAAAAGAATTGCTTTGGACCACTTGCCACTTCTTAATTTCCCATTTTCTTTAAATTAAATCTAATAGTAGTTAGAGACGCCTCCTAGCGCGGGCGTCCGACTGCGAATGCACCAATGAAACTGTAACACCCTTCACTCGTATTCAACGCTGGAATAGGGTTACGGAGCATTACCAAACTTACAACACTTTAAAACACACATTTCATATACAATTTATCATTTCAAATACAATTCAATAACAACCAATTATAGTGTCCCTTAAACGAGCCTACGAGGCCTTAAACTTGCATTAGAAATGGTTCGGGACTAAACCAATAACTCGGAAAATTTTTCAACACTTAAGAAAATTTTTCTTCAAACAAGGGACACACGCCCTTGTGGCAAGGCCGTGTGAAAATAAGGGGTACATACTGACTTGGGTCACACACCCAACCACACTCCCGTGTGTCTAGCCCGTGTGCCCTTTGAAGTGGCCACACACGTCCGTGTGCCAGGCCGTGTGTTAGGCTGTGTCAAACCTGTAGGGTATACTGACTTATGCAACACGGCCAAGTCACACGCCCGTGTGCTAGGCCGTGTGCCAATTAGGGGGTTTACTGACTTGTGCCACACGGCCAATCACACACCCGTGTGTGAGGCCGTGTGGAGCATACTGACTTCATTTCAATTTCCACACCAGGGGACACACGGCCGTGTTATTTGACCGTGTGTCACATACGGCTGAGACACACACCCGTGTCTCTGCCCGTGTGGAAAAAAATAGGCTATTTACCAAGCCAATTTGCCACCCAAACTCATGCACACCTATACCAATTTCAATGTCACCAAAACATAACAGATATAAGCATTTAAAACAACCTCAATCAAATATCTTTCATACCATTTCAATACCAACAAATACAATACATACTATTTCCCAACATGTCTTCCAAAACATACCAATATTCACAATATCAATTCATCAATATGAACACATTCAAACATGCATTAATTTACCTAATATCACCAACAAATCATTCATCAAACATAGGCACTTTCATACTCCAAATACTATTTTAAAATCTACCCATCACAATTAGCATTTATAGGACAATTACCAAACTCAAAACAAAGGTCATTTGCACACTTATACATCATCAAAATCATCAATATAGCCAACTCACATGACTATATATATAAAAACCAAAATATAGACATTCATAAGCCAATTCAAATGGCAAAAGTCACTACCAAAATAATTATCAAAATGACCACAAAACCTATACATGCCATATAACCAATATCACAAAGCATATAAGTACCAAACCATAGCTGGATAGTGTGATATGATCTCCGATGACTTCCAACCCGAGCGAGCCTCCAAATTACTATAAACATAAAAAAGATAACAAAGTAAGCTATAAAGCCTAGTAAGCTCGTATGGTAATAACTCATCTCATCAAATAAACACATTTTAAGCCATTATAAATACTATAATATAACTTGTATAATTCCACCTTTATGTCATGCATCCGTTCACATAGTTAACCAAGAATTTCACAGGTTTATTCATTTCAATGCTTATATGGTTTGAATACTTCTTATTAATTCATTCACATTTACATAAGCATAAGCAAATAGAAATAAACTATATTCAATTCAATAGCCATCACATTTATATATATTTCATTGAACCATATGAACTCTCATAATTTTCCACTTACTCATCCTATGAAATTCACTTTTAACACTTACTTGTCGATTTCTGTCATCAGTACCTTGACTGAGTCGTACCATCACTTGTAACCACGTTTCGTCAACATTTCACGTTGAACCATTTGGAATACTAAAGGATACTCAGGAATCTCGTACACACAGTACCGAACCAATGCCATATCCCAGATATGGTCTTACATGTAATCTCGTATCGATGCCAATAGCCCAGCTATGGTCTTACACGAAGTCTCATATCGATGCAATATCCCATATATGGTCTTACTCGTAATATCAATAACTCTAATGTTATGACATTTGTATCCTATCTATTCCTAAGGTTCAACCCGGACTTTCGCTGTATCGAATCTCTGTCGGTCATTTTCGTAGTATCGTACTCAATAGCATTCACATTTCATTTCAATAATATAGCATTTACCACAATTATATTGATTAAGCATTTATACATATATAATTCAATGCTTATTAAACATACGAACTTACCTCGTTCGCTGTAACGACGAATTAGGTCGACTAATTTGATACTTTGTTTTCCTCCGTTCTAGATCCAAATCTCGTTTATCTCAATCTATATAATATCAAAATTTACTTACTTAATCATCATTTCATTCAATTTAGCACAATTTACACATTTTGGAAAAATTACATTTTTACCGCTATTATTTCACATTTTTGCAATTTAGTCCTTATCACATAAAATTAAAATTCATTCAATTTAATACAAATTCAAGCTGGCCAAATATTCCCCATTCTCATATCAACCCATATTTTTCAATTATTTCCCATTTTAACCACTAACTTTACACATTTCTTAATTTAATCCCTATTTTGTATTTTTACTCAAAATCACTTAAAAAAACTTATATATCTCATAACAAATATTCATAATCTACCATTAAACATCAAAAATCATACATATTCATCAACGGCATCATTCAAAATCTTTAACAGTTTTGCAAATTAGTCCCTGGGCTAGTTAGTACTAGTTGCAACGATCTCAAAAACATAGAAATCATTAAAAACGGATGAAAAATACTCACATGCATGAGAAATAAAGATGGCCGAATGCTTGGATGGTCTTTAATGGCTTCCCAAGAAAATTTTCGGTTGAAGATTCAAGAAAGAAAGATGATAGTCATATTTGTTTTATTTAATTTACTTATTTTACTAAATTACTAAATTAACCTTTAATAATAATCACTTAAAACACTTATTATAAGCCCATAAATGTCCATTTAGACAACCAATGGTCTAATTACAACTTAAGGACTTCTAATTTAATAAACCATAGCTATTAGACAATTAAACTAATAGCACACAAGTTTTACACTTTACTCGATTTAGTCCTTTTTATCAAATTGAGCAACCAAACGCTAAAATTTCTTAACGAAAATTTCACACCATCATATATTCATGCTGTATACATTAAAATAATAATAAAATAATTATTTGAACTTCGTATATGTGGTCCCGAAACCACTATTCTGATTTGACTAAAATCGGGCTGTTACAGAAACCACCTCCGGGACAAGCTGCACTTGGAACTAGTTTCAAGCCCTATGTTTAAGCACTGGTTGGGGCATTCCAGAGTATAGCCGGTGGGAACCCTGCGCCAACTGCCAGAGGTTTGCCACCCGAATGACTTCGAGCTTTGGGTGGTAGAGAATTTCAGGGAGCTAAAGGAGTTGATCCGACGATTGTTGAATTTTTGTTGGAGAATGTTGAGAGGATCCTTGAGCAGATGGGATGCTCGAATGAGAAGTTGGATTGCATCGTATCCTTACTAAATGGTGAAGCTCGTCACTAGTGGAATATGGTAAAGAGGGGGACAACTGCTGATCACTTGACTTGGGAGTTCTTTTTGGAATCCTTCCAAAATAAGTGCTTGGGAGAGTAGTACCTGGATGCAAGGAAGAGAGAGTTTTTGGAACTGGTTTAGGGAACCATGTCCATGGCTGAGTATGAGTCCGGGTTTGTGGAGCTCAGCTAGTATGCTCCAGAGATGGTGTTCTTTGAGAGGAAGAGGTGTAAGAGGTTCCGGTTTGGGCTAAATCAAGACATTCGGGTGTATCTAGTGGCATAGAGCACAGAGGTCTTCGATGATTTGGTAGAAAGGACTAAGATTATGGAGGAGACGCTAACCGAGCCACTTAAACTGGTTGTCACTGAGATCAGGAAGAGGGGCTCCGATCGGTCAAAGTCATCAGGGAGACCAGGTAAGAGAGGTCGAGAGATTCGGAGGTCCAACAAGAATGATCAACGGGATTCTCGTTCGAGCCAGGCTAGACCGTATAGTATCGCTGTAGTTGCTTCGAGTGGATCGATCGGGTTCCTGGTGTGTCAACACTATGAGTGTAGGCATCCAGGAGTGTGCTGGATGATGTCTGGGGAATGTCTGCGCTGCGGGTCGAAGGAGCATCAGATTCATAACTGCCCGATTAGAGATGAGATGGCCCAGTCTACAGCATTTGCTAGAGGCCGAGGCCTAGGTCGTGGTGGTAATGGGAGACCAACAAGTCAGGGATCTATTTCCCATACTGTAGCTACATCAATCGAATCGGGTGGACTTGCTCGTGTTTATGCTGTGAGGGAGCTACGGGAGCACTTGAAAATGGATGTGATAGCAGGTACCTTTCTACTGATATATTTCTCTTTATTTTCACTGATAGATTTGGGTTCTACTCATTCAAATATTGTGAGTGATTTGGTGAGCGAGTTGAGGATTCTGGTAGAGACCATTAGTCAGGGAATGGTAGTGACAAGTTCGTTAGGGGGAAGTGTTTTGGTGGATCGGGTTTATCGAAGGTGTCCGTTGGCAATACAAGGATACACTTTTCCCTTGGATCTGATGGATTTTTCGTTTCGTGGGGTTGACGTAATTCTCGGAATGGATTGGTTGACTAAGCATTGGGCAAGGATCAATTTCTAGACAAAGCGTCTTACTTTGAGAGTCGAGGATGGATTAGAGATTGTAGTCATGGGAGAGAGACCCAAATTCTTCTCTAATAAGGTGTCCACGACTAAGGCTGAAAAGCTAATGTGTAAAGGTTCTGAAGCTTACTTAGCCTATGTCCTTAATTTTGGGAGTAAAGGTTCGGGAGTGCAAGATATCCACGCTGTGAAGGATTTTCCTGATGTCTTTCCAAAGGAGTTACCTAGTTTGCCACCAGATTGGGAGGTTGAGTTTATTGTTGAGGTTTATCCTCGTACCGCACCGATGTCCATTGCACCTTATCACATGACACCGAAAGAACTTAAGGAGCTGAAGATTCAGTTGCAAGAGTTGTAGGATCAAGGGTTTATCGGACCGAACTATCACCTTAGGGTGCATCGGTGTTGTTTGTAAAGAAGAAAGATAGTACCTTAAGGCTGTGTATTGATTATTGACAGCTGAATAAGTTAACCATCAAGAATAAGTATCAGTTGCCTCGTATTGATGACCTATTTGATAAGTTCAAGGGAGCGACAATGTTTTCAAAGATTGATTTGAGGTCTGGGTATTATCAACTCAAGGTGAAAGAGGCTGATATCCTAAAGACTGCGTTTAGGACTTGGTATGGGCATTCCGAGTTCCTGGTTATGCCGTTTGGATCGACGAATGCGCCTGCAATGTTCATGGACCTAATGAATTGAGTTTTTCACTCGTATCTAGATCAGTTCCTAGTTGTCTTTATAGATGATATTCTCGTGTATTCCCGTACTGAGGATGATCATGATGCACATCTTTGAGTTGTTCTTCAGATTTTGTGAGAGAAGCAGTTGTATGCCAAGTTATGTAAGTGCGAGTTCTAGCTTCAAGAAGTGATGTTTCTCGGGCATGTGGTTTCTTTTGAAGGGATTCGTGTGGATTCGAAGAAGGTTGAGGCTATTCTAGAGTGGAAGCAACCAAAGAGAGTTACTAAGGTTCGCAGTTTTTTGGGATTAACAGGGTATTATTATAGATTCGTTGAAGGGTTCTCTATCATAGCCGCACCCTTAACAAAGCTACTTCAGAAGAATATGCCGTTCGAGTGGACTGAGGAAAGATAGAGATGTTTTGATAAGCTGAAGACAATGTTGACTGAGGCACCAGTGTTGGTTCAACCTGAGTCGAGAAAAGAATATGTTGTCTATAGTGATGCGTCGCATACGGGGCTCGGATGTGTTTTAATACATGATGGAAAGATGGTAGCGTATGCTTCGAAACAGTTGCAGCAACATGACCATAATTACCTAACCTATGATTTGGAGTTAGCCGTTGTGGTCTTTGCACTCAAGGTTTAGTGTCATTATCTTTATGGTGAAAGGTATGTTATCTACACTGATCACAAGAGTTTAAAGTATCTCCTATCCCAGAAGGAGCTAAACTTGAGATAGAGGTATTGGATTGAGTTGCAAAAGGACTATGATTGTGTGATTGAGTATCACCCTGGCAAAGCGAATGTGGTTGCTGATGCTTTAAGTCAAAATTCGATGGTTGAATTGCAAGCCATGTTTGCACGATTGAGTTTAACTAGTTATGGTGGGTTGTTGGCCGAGTTTCAGGTGAAGCCAACTTTCTCTAGTCAGATTAAGGGAAGGCAGTTAGTGGATGAGTTCTTAGTGAAAAAGATCCAACAAGTTGAGGATGGTAGAAGTGGAGGTTTTGAGTTGAATTCCAATGGCATCTTAAGTTTTCGTGGGAGACTGTGTATGCCTGTTGATGTTGAGCTTAGGCATGAAATTCTTACTGAAGCGCATAGTAGTCCTTATGCTTTGCACCCTGGTAGTATACAGATGTATTGAGATCTTAGAGAGTTGTATTGGTAGCCTAGATTGAAGCGGGATGTTACCGACTTCATGGGCTGTTGTATGGTTTGTCAGAGGGTAAAGGCGGAGCAAAAAAATCTTTTAGGTTTGTTACAGTCGATATAGATTTTGGAATGGAAGTGGGAAAGTATCACGATTGATTTTGTTTCGGTTTTTCCACTAACTCCGATGAAGAAAGATTTGATTTGGGTGATTGTTGATCGGTTCTCAAAGAGTGCGCATTTTCTAGCAGTGCGTACTAATTACTCGATGCAGAGATTAGCTAAGTTGTATGTAGAGGAGATAGTTTGACTTCATGGTGTACCGATTTCGATCATCTCTGATAAAGATTCGCGATTTACCTCAAGATTTTGGAGGAGTCTTCAAGGAGCTTTGGGTTTGAAACTTAACTTTAGTATGGCTTATCATCCCCAGATAGATGGTCAATCGGAATAGGTAATTCAGATACTCAAGGACATGTTGCGCAGTTGTGTCATCGAGTTTGGTGGTAGTTGGGAGCAATATCTACCTTTCATGGAATTTTCTTACAATAATAGTTACCAGTCGAGTATTCAGATGGCACCGTTCGAGGCATTGTATGGTAGGGGGTGTAGAACTCCTCATTATTGGCCTGAGTTGGGTGAGAGATGTGTTGTGGGTTCAGATTTGATTCGGGAGACTGAAGAGAAGGTGAAACTGGTTAGTGATAGATTGAAAGCCACTTTTGATAGGCAGAAGTCTTATGTAGATCTGAAATGTTGTGACATCGAGTTTCAGGTTGGGGATCGAGTTTTCCTTAAGGTTTCACCTTGGAAGAAAGTTTTAATATTTAAAAGAATAGGAAAGTTGAGTTCGAGATTTATTGGGCCTTACGAGGTTATTGAGAGGATTGGACCAGTAGAGTATCGACTCAGATTACTGGCTGAACTTGAGCGAATTCACGATGTATTTCATGTGTCTCTGTTGCATAAGTATCGATGTTGTTCCAGTTAAGGAGATCGAGATTTGACCTGGTTTTACTTATGAGGAAGAACTAGTTGAAATATTAGCTCATGAGGTTAAGGTGTTGTGTAACACCCCTTACCCGGGTTCTACGCCGGAACCGAGCCCGAGGCGTTACCGAACTCAAACCACTTGATCGCCACGTAGGCTCGTCGTAATTACTCTCTGAAGTCATCTCAACAACCTCATTCTCGACTTACGAGGCCTCACTCATACACACGAGGGCTCTCGAGACTAAACTGGAACTTTTTCCATTCTTAAAATTTTTTCTCTTTTAAACAGATCTCACACGCCCGTGCAAGATTAGAGACGCCCGTGCATGGACACACACGCCCATGTCCCCAAACCGTGCCTAAAACCCCAGCATTCTGCCAATGCCCCACGGCCAAGGCACACGCCCGTGCTTACCACCTGTGGTGCACACTGACTTCCTTAACACGGCCTAGAGTCTAGACACACGCTCGTGGGGCTAGCCCGTGGCCAACACTGATTAGTCCCACACGCCCTAGGCATACGCCCGTGTGACTAGTCCATGGTCTATTCTGATTTACAATACTAACATGCAGGGGACGCACGGCCAAAGCACACGCCCGTGGGCTGACCGTGTGTCACACATGGCCTAGACACACGCCCGTGTGTCTATCCATATGGCCAAGAACAAAGCTATTTGCTAAGCTCTCCTCACCCTTATAGCTTACACAACATGCACTCATACAACACATCCATAATCAACTCAAATTGAAATGCAATCTCACATAGAAAACTACATCTTTCTTTCACATAATGTAATAGCCAACAACCATGGCATTATACAAAATACACTATCCATCTAAAGGCCAACACATCTTAGCCATTTACACCAAAAATTCACTAACTTGTCTAGACCCTATACATGCCATATACAAAACATTAAGTCTCATGTACCAAAGTGTGCTGATAGTGTGGGCGATCTTCCAATTGATCCTCGTATCTCGATTCAACACTTTTACTCTATAAGACAAGGGAAAAGAAAGAGAGTAAGCTTTGAGCTTAGTAAGTTTACACATAAACAATTAAGCAACATAGTATAAGCTAAGCAACAATTAGCATTATACTAACATAAGTAATTCACAACTATGCTTACTCTTTCTATCCCTTACCACATTTCCAACACATCATGAGTCACATACTCATAACCATCGAAATGCACCCCTGCATTCAATGTCACATTTACACAATATACAACACATCATTATTTCTCAATAATTCACCCACACAGCTAATTAACTTAATAAAACATCCACACAGCTATTTTACTCAATAATGCCATCACATGGCTAATCCACACAGCAAATGTCTCGGTGGTTTCGCACCTAGCACACCACAATCATTTAATAAGGTGGTATCGCACTTAGCCTACCACAAAGATAATCATAGGGGTTTCTCACTTAGCCCACTAAACGATATACCTAACGATAGCATCGCACATAGCCAGCTCATCGTCAATATGCATTAGGATGGTATCACACTTAGCCTGCCATCTAGCATTATCACTACACATGCACATGTCTACTTACTCAATTAAACATCCATTCACAATTCTACCACATTCATTCTACTTGAACCGCATAGGTTCTCAATCAATCTCGAACAAGCTACACACTAGCTATCATCAATAAATTGTAAGTATGGATGCATTGTTTATGCATGGACTTACCTCGGTACTCAAAAGTATTGAGACTTGCAATTTAGTCCACCACCTTGGTTTTGCCTTGGTTTGATCCGAGCTTCGTCTTTCTTGATCTATAATGAATAAATCAGCTTATTCAATACATACATTGACTAAATTGACCCACATCTTATACTTTAGCAAAATTACTATTTTACCCCTAAACTTAAGATTTTCACAATCAAGTCCCTACATGCATTTTCATGGAAAATTACTTAACAAAAGATGTTTCTACTACATCAAGCTTTCATAATCTTCCATAAAACAACAAAATACATTCATTTCATACATGACCACATTTTTGAACTTCCTTCATAGCTCATCAAATAGCTAAAAATAGTTTACTCATGCTACCGGGACTTCAAAAATACAAAGAATATAAAAAACGAGGCTAGATGCACTTACTAGCAAGCTTGAAAAATTGAAGAACCCTAGCTATGGCTTCCTTCAAATTTTCGGCAATGAGGGGAAGAAGATGAGCATGATTTTTTCATCTTTTCTCCTTTTTAATCACTTATTTGTTAAATGACCAAAATGCCCTTTTTGATAAACTTTCTATTTTAACTCATCCATGCCCATTTTTGTTCAAAAACTAAAAATTGGGAAAATTGCTCATTAAGGACCTTTAATTAATAATCTAAAGCTATTTCACACATATAGCTTCTAGAAATACACATTTTGCAACTTTTGCAATTTAGTCCTTTTTGACAATTCAACCGCAATTTCACACAATTACTTCATGAAGCCTTCACACTAGCATGCATACAAGGCATAAACCTCAAAAACTCATTTATAACCCTCGAATTTATGGTCTCGCACCACTATTCTGACTAGGCCCTAAACCGAGATGTTACAACTCTCCCCTCCTTTAGAGATTTTCGCCCCCGAAAATCTTACCAGTAAAGAGGTTTGGATGTTGCTCTCTCATAGCCTCTTCCGTTTCCCACGTAGCCTCTTCCACACCATGTTTCTGCCATAACACTTTCACTAGTGCTATGCTCTTATTTCTCAACTGTTTCACTTCTCGAGCCAAGATCTTAATCGGCTCCTCTTCATAAGACATATCCGGTCTTATCTCAATTTCCGTCGAAGGAATAACATGTGAAGGATCGGAGCGATACCGTCGCAACATCGACACATGGAACACAATATGAATCTTTTCGAACTCTACCGGCAAAGCCAAGCCCAGTGTACGCTATAGGCCCAGTGCATGCAGTAATCTCATACGGCCCTATGAATCTTGGACTCAATTTCCCTTTTTGTCCAAATCTCATAATCTTATTCCACGGGGACACTTTCAAAAACACTTTGTCGCCCACTTTAAACTCAATTTCTTTTCTTTTCAAATCCGCGTACGACTTCTATCGGTCTGAAGTAGCTCTCAGACTATTACGGATTACTTTCAGCTTCTCTTCGGTTTCCTTCACTAAATCGACCCCATGGATCCGCTTCTCACTAAGCTCGGTCCAATACAAAGGAGTCCGACACTTACGACCATACAAAGCCTCATACGGTGCCATCCGTATACTCGACTAATAACTATTATTGTAGGCGAATTCGACCAAAGGTAGATATCTCTCCCAACTACCTTCGAATTCTAACACACAGCATCGAAGCATATCTTCAAGAACTTGAATCACTCTTTCAGACTGACCATCAGTTTGCGGATAGAACGCAGTACTGAAATTCAATCTCGTACCAATGGCCTCTTGCAACTTCTTCCAAAATCTCGAAGTAAACCTCGGATCTCTATCCGATATAATAGACACAGGCACACCATGCAACCTCACTATCTCTGCAACATACAATTTGACTAACTTGTCCAGTGAATAATCAACACGTACTGGAATAAAATTAGCCGACTTTGTCAATCTATCCACAACAACCCACACAGCATCTCTCTTTCTCGGAGTCATCGGCAACCCCGTCACAAAATCCATGGTAATCCGATCCCACTTCCATTCGGGTACCATTACTAGCTGAAGCAATCCCGAAGGCACTTGATGCTCAGCCTTCACCTGTTGGCAAATCAGACACTTTGTCACAAACTCTGAAATATCTCTTTTCATACCCGTCCACCAATACAACTTCCTCAAGTCGTTGTACATTTTTGTACTGCCCGAATGTACTGACAAACATCCACTGTGGGCCTCATGCAAAACCTTTCGAATCAACTCCTCATCTTTAGGAACAAAAATTCTGTCACGATACATCAGACAACCATTCAAATCCACTCAAAAATCAGAATCACTTTCTAATCCGCACTTAGCTATCTTAGCTTGCATCTCACTGTCATTTCTCTGAGCCTCACATATTTGTTGAACAAATAGCGGCTTAGCTCTCAATTCTTCCAAAATAGCACCATCGTCAGACAATGCTAAACTCGTGCTCATAACTCTTAGAGCATACAAGGATTTCCTACTCAGGGCATCCGCAACCACATTCGCTTTTCCCGGGTGGTAGTCAATGACTAACTCATAGTCTTTCAACAACTCAAGCCACCGTCTCTGTCGCAAATTCAGATCCTTCTGATCCATCAAATACTTCAAACTCTTGTTATCCGTAAAGATTCGACATTTCTCACCATACAAGTAATGTCGCCAAATCTTTAACGTGAAAACAATCGCAGCCAACTCTAAATCATGAGTCGGATAATTCTTCTCGTGCGGTTTCAACTGTCTCGAGGCGTAAGCGACTACTTTACCCTCTTGCATCAACACGCAACCGAGACCATTAAACGATGCATCACTATAAACCACGAACTCCTTCCCCGATTCTGGTTGAACCAAAACCGGTGCCTCAGTCAACAATGTCTTCAGTCTCTCGAAACTCTGTTGACATGTCTCAGTCCATTCAAACTTGACATCTTTATGCAACAACTTCGTCATCGGAGTAGCAATCACGGAGAACCACTTTACGAAACGTCTGTAATATCCTGCTAATCCCAAGAAACTTCTGATTTTAGACACGTTCCTCGGTAGTTTCCAATCCACAACAGCCGATATCTTACTCAGTCAACTCGACGACATCATCACGACACCATGTGTCTTAGGAATCCGACCTCTCGAGCCAAAACTCACTCTTGCTAAACTTAGCATACAAGCGCTTATCTCTCAAAGTTTGCAAGACAATTCTCAAATGCTCTTCGTGATCGTTCTCATCCCGAGAATAGATCAATATGTAAATCAATGAAGACAACTACAAACTTGTCCACATATGGTGCGAAAACACGGTTCATCAGATCCATAAAAATCGCAGTGCATTCGTCAAACCAAGCGGCATAACCAAAAACTCATAATGGCCATACCTTGTCCGAAATGCGGTTTTCAACACATCTTGCTCTTTCACTCGACTGATAATAACTGGACCTCAAGTCTATCTTGGAGAACATCTGTAGCTCCCTTCGGTTGATCAAAAGATCATCAATCCTTGCTAAAGGATACTTATTCTTAACCGTCACTTTGTTAAATTTGTCTATAGTCTATACACAACCTCATAGACCCATCTTTCTTCTTCACGAATAATACTAGAGCACCCCACGGCGAGTAGCTCGATCTTGTAAAACCTTTATCTGTCAACTCTTGCAACTGGACCTTCAGTTCTTTCAACTCTACAGGTGTCATTCTGTACGGAGCAATTGAAATAGGTGCCGTTCCTGGAACCAACTCAATTTCAAACCCGACCTCTCTCACTGGAGGTAATCCGGGTAACTCTTTCGGAAATACATCTGGATACTCACATACCACCGACAATGTTTCAAACTCTACTCCAACCTCTCGAGTATTCAACACAAAAGCAAGATAGGATTCACATCCTTTTCTCAAACATTTCTCAGCCACTAAGGAAGAAATCATCACTGGTAGACTATCCGATCCACCTGATTCAACCCGAACCACATCTCCACTCTCACATTTCAAATTAATAAACTTACTACCATAGTTCACTAAGACACTATAGGTAGTCAACCAATCCATGCCTAGGATTAAATCAAACTCATCAAACGGCAACAACATTAGGTTTGCCGGAAAACAATGATTCTCAATCAATAAAGGACAATTCTTACACAGGTTGTTCACTAACACATGCTTTCCTAACGGGTTTGACACCTTAACCACTATGTTCGTAGACTCAACGGTCATACTCAAACTAGATGCTAATCTCATGCAAATATAAGAATGAGTAGACCCTGGATCTATTAAAGCAATAAAAAAGGTGTCATAGAGAGAAAATGTACCCGTTATCACATCAGGGGAGGATGCTTCTTCGCGAGTGCGAATAGCATACGTCCTCGCAGGTGCCCGACCCTCCGGTCTCACAGCAGAATCTCTGGGCGCACCTCTACCACTATTCCCACTTCTAGGGTTTCTTGTTGGTCTACCCCTCGTAGACAAATCACTAGGTCTCATCTCTTGCTTCTCTTCCTTATCATCCCTCTCGGGGCAGTTCCAGATAAAATGGTCGGGGGAACCACACTTATAACATTTCCGACTATTTCCCAACACTCTCCGGTGTGATATCTACCACAACTTGGACACTCCGGTTTATTCTTCGGATTGCCCACACTTTCCATCGAGGTAGCTTGGACTCTCGAACCTGAACGAGTATTGCCCAAGTCTCGATGCGAATAACCCACTGGTGTCGTCGTCCGAGGATTCACCTCCTTGGATCTTTTCGACTGGGCTTGGTATGACTTGCCCATCGGCCTCTTTCTAGCATATCGGGCTTCACTCACAGCCCTCCTCCTTTCTGAACTCAGCTCTTCGGCCTTACTTGCCCTCTCAACTAATACCACAAATTCTTTCAACTCCAAAATGCCCACTAGGAGTTTGATGTCCTCATTCAGTCCATCTTCGAACCTCTTACACAAGATGGTCTCAGTCGATACACATTCTTGAGTGTATTTGCTAAGCCTAACAAACTCACGCTCATACTCTGCTACTGACATCCTTCATTGCTTCAACTCAAGGAATTCCTTCCTTTTCCGATCAGTAAATCGCTGGCTTATATACTTCTTCCGGAACTCTTCCAGAAAGAAGTCCCACGTCACCCGCTCTCTCGGGACTACCAATGTTAGTGTTTTCCACCAATGGTATGCCGAATCTCTCAGCAAGGATACGGCACACTTCAAGCTCTCCTCAAGTGTACATGAGAGTTCATCGAATACTCTCATCGAGTTCTCCAACCAGAACTCCGCCCTCTCTGGGTCATCATCTACCTTAGCTCTAAACTCCTCAGCCCCGTGTTTCCTAATCTTATCCACCGGGGGTTTCGATATCCTCACTACATCCATACCTTGAGGAGCCACTGGATTTGGCTGAGGTATAGGAGGAGGTGGAGGAGGTTGAGCATTAGGGTTCGCTCGAACATAGTCCGAGTACCAATTGGTCATCATCTGGAGAAAGGCTTCCCGTGCCTCTTCCCCTTGACCCCTAGCCTCGAGTCCACTTTAAACATGCACGGTTCCTTGCGCAGGAGCCGGCGCATTACTAGCTGCTTCATCAGCAGTCAATGGATTGGAATCCATATACTATATAAAACAAGATTTAAAATCATCAGAAACCACCACACTATCATTGTATACTTATGGCATGTATAGCTAGACTCTTACACCCGCTACAGTAGTCCTAGAACCGACTAAACTATAACTCTGATACCACTAAATGTAACACCCCTTACCCGGGTTCTACGCCCTCAAGGCGTTACCGAACTCAAACCACTTGATCGCCACATAGGCTCGTCGTAACTACTCTCTGAAGTCATCTCAATAACCTCATTCTCGACTTACGAGGCCTCACTCATACACATGAGGGCTTTCGAGACTAAACCAGAAATTTTTCCATTCTTAAATTTTTTCTCTTTTATACAGATCTCACACGCCCGTGCAAGATTAGACACTCCCGTGCATGGACATACACGCCCATGTCCCCAAACCGTGCCTAAAACCCCAGCATTCTGCCAATGCCCCATGGCCGAGGCACACGCCTGTGCTTACCACCCGTGGTGCACACTGACTTCCTTAACACGGCCTAGAGTCTAGACACACACCCGTGTGGCTAGCCCGTGGCCAACATTGATTAGTCCCACACGCCCTAGGCACACGCCCGTGTGACTAGTCCGTGGTCTATTCTGATTTACAATACTAACATGCAAGGGACGCACGGCCAAAGCACACGCCCGTGGGCTGACCGTGTGTCACACATGGTTTAGACACACGCCCGTGTGTCTATCCACATGGCAAAGAACAAAGCTATTTGCTAAGCTCTTCTCACCCTTATAGCTTACACAACATGCACTCATACAACACATCCATAATCAACTCAAATTGAAATGCAATCTCACATAGAAAACTACATCTTTCTTTCATATAATGTAATAGCCAACAACCATGGCATTATACAAAATACACTATCCATCTAAAGGCCAACACATCTTAGCCATTTACACCAAAAATTTACTAACTTGTCTAGCCCCTATACATGCCATATACAAAACATTAAGTCTCATGTACCAAAGTGTGCTGATAGTGTGGGCGATCTTCCAATTGATCCTCGTATCTCGATTCAACACTTTTACTCTATAAGACAAGGGAAAAGAAAGAGAGTAAGCTTTGAGCTTAGTAAGTTTACACATAAACAATTAAGAAACATAGTATAAGCTAAGAAACAATTAGCATTATACTAACATAAGTAATTCACAACTATGCTTACTCTTTCTATCCCTTACCACATTTCCAACACATCATGAGTCACATACTCATAACCATCGAAATGCACCCCTGCATTCAATGTCACATTTACAAAATATACAACACATCATTATTTCTCAATAATTCATCCACACAGCTAATTAACTTAATAATACATCCACACAACTATTTACTCAATAATGCCATCACATGGCTAATCCACACAGCAAATGTCTCGGTGGTTTCGCACTTAGCACACCACAATCATTTAATAAGGTGGTATCGCACTTAGCCTACCACAAAGGTAATCATAGGGGTTTCTCACTTAACCCACTAAATGATATACCTAACGATAGCATTGCACATAGCCAGCTCATCGTCAATATGCATTAGGATGGTATCGCACTTAGTCTGCCATCTAGCATTATCACTACACATTCACATGTCTACTTACTCAATTAAACATCCATTCACAATTCTACTACATTCATTCTACTTGAACCACATAGGTTCTCAATCAATCTGGAACAAGCTACACACTAGCTATCATCAATAAATTGTAAGTATGAATGCATTGTTTATGCATGGACTTACCTTGGTACTCAAAAGTATTAAGACTTGCAATTTAGTCCACCGCATTGCTTTTGCCTCGGTTTGGATCCGTGCTTCGTCTTTCTTGATCTATAATGAATAAATCAGCTTATTCAATACATACATTGACTAAATTGACCCACATCTCATACTTTAGCAAAATTACTATTTTGCCCCTAAACTTTCTCATATTTACACTTTAGCCCCAAAGGCTCGTAAAGTGATTTTTATTCAACTTTCTAGTCTTTCATGCTTAGTCAAACCACTTATTCAACTAAAGCTATCATCAATTCTCACTAAAAAACACATGTATGACCAAACTTAAGATTTTTACAATCAAGTCCCTACATGCATTTTCATGGAAAATCACTTAACAAAAGATGTTTCTACTACATCAAGCTTTCATAATCTTCTATAAAACAACAAAATACATGCATGTCATACATGACCACATTTTTGAACTTCCTTCATAGCTCATCAAATTGCTAAAAATAGCTTACTCATCCTACTGGGACTTCAAAAATACAAAGAATATAAAAAATGAGGCTAGATGCACTTACTAGCAAGCTTGAAAAATTGAAGAACCCTAGCTATGGCTTCCTTCAAATTTTCGGCAATGAGGGGAAGAAGATGAGCATGATTTTGTCATCTTTTCTCCTTTTTAATCACTTATTTGTTAAATGACCAAAATGCCCTTTTTGATATACTTTCTATTTTAACTCATCCATGCCCATTTTTGCCCAAAAACTAAAAATTGGTAAAATTGCTCATTAAGGACCTCTAATTAATAATCTAAAGCTATTTCACACATATAGCTTCTAGAAATACACATTTTGCAACTTTTGCAATTTAGTCCTTTTTGACAATTCAACCGTAATTTCACAAAATTGCTTCATGAAACTTTCACACTAGCATGCATACAAGGCATAAACCTCAAAAACTCATTTATAACCCTTGGATTTGTGGTCTCGCACCACTATTTCGACTAGGCCTTAAACTGGGATGTTACATGTTGTGTAACAAGAGCATACATTTTGTAAAAATTTTGTGGCGTAACCACAAGACTGAGGAGGCTACTTGGGAAACCAAGGATGCAATGAGACAAAAATATCCTTATCTATTTGGTTTAGGTGATTTCGAGGATGAAATTTTTGTTAGAGGGGGAGAGTTGTCACATCCTTAAAATCGGGTCGGTAGTATTGACATTAAATTATAAATTAGAAATAGAGAAAATAGAAAACACGTTAGTAATTAGGACTAAATAGGAGTAGAAGCTAAACTAGAGAACTTAAATAGGTGAAAGACTAATGGTTAGTGGGGGATTTATTAAAACAAGGGTAGAATTAGGAGGGATCTATGGGATAAATAAACCAATTTTAATTAATGGATTTGGCTATAAAAGCTAGACCTGATCATAGGTCGGGCCACCCGAAATGTGGGAGGGTTTGGGCAAAAATATATGCCCGAGAAATGGGCTTGGACAAAAAAATAAGGCCCGTTTAAAAAAGGGTCGGGCCTCGGGTAAGGTATTTTTGGCCCAGGCCTAGCCCGGCCCGGCCCGAATTCACTAAAAGACAAAAAAATCTGCTCTTTTTTTTGTTTTTGAATGTTATTTTCTTGTTGTTTTCTCCCTATTTTGCTACCATTTTACTATTATGTTGCTACTATTTTATTGTTATTGTTTGGATATTGTATAAAACTTATTTTATTGTTAATTTTGTTATTTTCTTTAAAGGAATTTGTTAATTTTGTTATTATTTTAGAGGCATTTACTTGTTAAGTTGTATTTATATTAGTGTTATTTAAGTCTACAAATTTTTTAAAATTTATTTTCAATTTGTTGGGAAATATTTATTTTGATGTTTTTAGTATTTTTGATGTATTATATATATTTTAAAATTATATAAAAAATTAATGCGGGCGGGACGGGTCGGGCCCGGGTTTTAGTATTTTTATCCGGGTCGGGCTTGGGCAAAATTTTAGGCCCATTTTTTCGGGCCGAGCCGGGCCCAGGCCTAGTAAATGGGCCTAAATTTTTAGTTGAGCCCGGCCCGGCCTGGCCCGGCCCATGAGCACCTCTAATAAAAGCCAACATTGCTCATTTTCTTCCTTACGTTTTCAGACTTTATTCATTTCAAGAATTTGTTGCACCTGGTAGTTAATTTTCCATTAAAATTTTCTTGTGCATTACATTTTCCAAGCAAGCAAGCACCATTTTTCTTCTTAAACTTTGGTTTGGTTATTGAGCGGACCACTCGAAAGTTGCGAGGGGTAGCTAGGTCGAAGCTAAAAGTACTAGGGGAGCATCAACTAGCAGACACAAAGGCAAGGAGAAGGTCACATAGTCGAAGTTGTGGTGAATCAAGGTGAGTACTCTGTGTACGACACTTGAAAGCGAGGTCGCGCACGACTGGAAGTCAAGTAAGACGTGCAAACCCCATCTTAATGTTGTGTATTAAACTTATGCATTGTGCGAACCTCATCCTTGCATTGTGTGAACTTCTTCCATACGTTATGCGAACTGTTAACATGAAACTGTACGCGTGAATTTTTACATGATTATGCGAACCTTAAACAAATTTATATATGCGTCCAGGGTTAGGTAAAATATATACTATATATATTGGCAACTAAAGCTTGGATATATATTATAACTCTACGAACTGTTAAATACATGTATATGCGAACTGTTAATATATATTATATAAACATGAGAAAAATGGGTTCTGCTATACATTAAATGCATGCGGTGGTTTTATTAAAAATAATATATATAACTTTACATTAAAAGGGTTTTGTATTATATGCATGCGTGCGTTTCTATGATAAATATTATATATGTCTTTGCATTAAAAGGGTTGTATTATCTAATCTATATAAATGTATATATATGCGGTGTGCGAACCTTATAATGTGAATTGCGAACCTTTGTGAAATGTGAGGTCTACTATGCTCTGTGTGTGTGAATCTTTGAGGTTATGGGGACCCACATTGCATGCGAACTTAGGCCATATGCTAACCTTGTTGTTTTGTGCTTAATATTTTTGTATATGCAAGCTTAATGCTTTACAAGATATTCTGTAAGTACTGCGAGCTCTGTTAAAATTGTAAGCCTAAAATGACGTAATCTGTAAATGTGTATTACTGTGATATGCAGGCATTGTGATTTTTTGAAACCATTGGATATAGTTGGCATGCCATAGATTTGTGAATGTTCACCCATATTATGTGATAGGGTCTTGCAGACCGGTGATTCGATGGAGAAATAAGGGAATGTCGAGCAATGCTCCATTCACCAGGGATCGTAAGGGTGTGTTTTTCGGAGAGTTTGAGCATTCCTGCTACACTTATTATGTCGATTTGAGTGACTCTATGAGTCTTAGGGTGTGTTTTGGGATATCCGCTTATCCAATGAGTATGTCATTTAATTATGTTTCCTTTTCACGAATTTCCAATATATCACTAAACTAAACGGGGTTAATTATATGTGAATTAATGACATGCGAACTGGTTGTATGCGAATCACTTACATGTAAAACTATTTATGTGCGAACTGTTATATGCTATCTATCTGTAAGTGAGTTGGTTAGTATGTGAATTATTGATGTGTTTTCTTATGTTTTACGCATGTGTATTCACTAAGCTTTCCCAAGCTCATCCCTTTATTTTCTTTACCCTTTTAGATAAGTAGTGCGCGAGAAAGTGAGGAAGGTGGCAGTTCAGTGATCCATCGCACAAACTTTTTTTCTATAGTATGTGCACCGAGCTTATAAAACCCCAAGAAGGCAATGTGGGACATTTTCGGGCTAGAGACTTAGATAATTTTGGACAATTTATAAATAATTTTTTAAGGGTTGTAAATGGACTTTTCAGACTGTTCAATTTTTGGGACTTTTTATTTGTGTTTGCTTGTTTGGCTAAATTTGCTGTTTGAATTATATGATACTGCCCATATGAACTAACAAGACACTTTGTAGCTAGTAGAGCCTGCTGAAATTTAGGTACGCCTCATTCCACTTATTATATGATTTATTTGTTTGATTTAGAAAAGCATGCTCATAGGACTAAATGCTTGTATAAAATATTTTGAATATGTATGGTGAGTATGGATGGTTGGTGTGATTTGTGATAGTTTTTCGGAGAGCCACCTCGGTGGCTAATGTGTCGTTCGGAACTCGGGTCGGACCGTCTCGGTCGGGTTTGGGGTGTCACATAATGGAAATCAAATGGTTAAATTAAAAAGTTTAAAATTTATATGTAATAAGTTTAAATTTAGGGTGAATTATAGAATTAGTCATTCAACTATTAGCATGCTTCTGTTTTGGTCACCCAACTATGAAACTTTTAATTTAGTCACTAATGTTTTAGATCATTTCTATTTTGGTTACTCACATTGTAGATCGTTTTTATTTTGGTTACTTTCTGCTAATAGTTAACGGTAGTGATGATGTGGCATTTTCTTTAACGGTTGTAATAACACATTTAGTCCTCAATACTTACATATTCTATCAATTTGATCCTAATTCGAAATAATTCAATAAATTTAACCAGTTACATTTACAAGTTCTATCAATTTGATCCTCAAATACATATAATTATAATTATGTTTAAAGACATATAATTAAATATTGATAAACTTATATGTAAATTTTTGGTTTTTATAAACATCATCATGATCGTTCTAATAGCATTTCCAATAGAGAAACCCAATTTTTCCTATAAAACCTAACAAATAAAAAGATAAAAGAACAAAAAAGCTTTCTATAAGCCTTTTTCATATCATCATCTTTTGCATTCTTGTCAACTTGAAAAATCGTGTAATAATTTGCACCCTTATGCATAAAAATTATTGTAAAATTTATCTTCAACTAATTTGTTTTCAATTTGTTTACAAAAAGAATTTTTTTGGGTTTTCGATTTTTTAACTTGAATTTTTTATTTATTTTTGTAGTATTTTTAATTTTTAGATACATATTTTTTATAATTTATAATTTCTTTTATATTTTAAAAATTTGTATAAAAAATTAGATTATGGTATTATTAATGCCACGTGTCATAACCTAAGAGTGCCATGGTCCTATATTTAATACTGTTACAAAAAAGTACCAGAACACTTAACAAAATGAAAATTTGGTTACAAACTTGGGACAAAAAAAAAGTCATAAGTACCAACTTAAGAGGTGTCAAGTTTGGGGGGCTACTGCATTTTTTAGCCTAATAAGTGTAATTAAATATAAATACATATAATATTATTTATATAAATTAATTATATTTTTTACTTTTTCATACTATATAATTTATATTTAATTATATGTGTTTGAGAATCAAATCGATAGAATGTGTAAGTATTGAGGACTAAATGTGTTATTATACTAGTTAGAAAAAGGCCACATTGTAACACCCTCATACCTGACCCGATATCAAGTTGTTACATTCATTGCTGGAGCAACTACTGTTAAACTCAATTCATTCTATCATTTTAATCGAACTACTAAGATCAATTTGCAATTACAATACAATTTAAAAATTTATCCAAATTCAATACGAGGTTCCGATAGCTCTCGTAATAGTTTATAATTGAATAGGGACCAAATTACAAAGTTTTCAAAATCTCAATCCGGCGTCGTGACGTTGGGGGTTCCTCATTGTGTCACCGACTAACTTGAGCTTGTTGCAACATGGTGAACTTTTTGTCACGATGGTGAACTTTTTGTCGCGATTTTGATTCTATGTCCACTTAATTTCCATTCTGTCATTTCTCATCACCTACAATCAAGTTTATATACCACAATTCATATCATTCATATGCATCTATTTCCAATTCAACACCATATGTTTCTCAATCAAATTTATAAGATTAACACAATTATTAAAGTTTTACAAATAAGTCCATTAATACATCATATAACAATTATTCACTTAATATCTAAATAATTCATTTAAATTATTCTTTTGTATTAGCAAATCTATCACTTATAACACTCTCTTAGCATCAAACTCTTCTACTATTTATTTTTCTGCTCCTCTTCATTCCACATCCTTTATGTACATGTGTATATATGTATATATGAACCTTTAATTTTGAGTATAGTATACTTATATGTAACATTAATTATGATCTCAATAATTACATATTTTAAGCATATAATTATTGTGTCGGACCTTATATGTACAATTTGTAATCTACAAATTTTACATATAAATCATATAAATAACTATATCTCATATAATTATGATTTTAATAATTATTGTGTAGAAGGTATGTAATAACTTGAGTGTTTAATATATAAGTATAATATACTTATATGTAACATTAATTATGATTTCAATAATTACATATTTTAAGCATATAATCTCATAAATTTGAGAATACAAATATTTATGTACAATTTGTAATATTTTTTCAAAATCATAACAGGAAAACCCGAAATCATTCGGACCTTGTCTCACAAAAGTTCATTTATCTCATAATCTACAATTCCATTGCTTACACAATTTATTTTTATGTAAAACTAGACTCAATAAGCTTTAAATCCGTATTTAATTCAACCTCTAAATCATTTCTACAAGTTTTAGTGAATTTTCAATGTTAAACTACTACTGCTGTCCAAAACTGTTTTAATGAATATATTTACTTTTATGATTTATATCATATATACCAACATTTAACTTTTATTTTACTTATCAAATATTGAATTTCTATACAAGATCACTTGATTATGTATATCATCACACATAGATTATTATTTAATGTAATCCTCAAACCTCACATATCATTAACATATAGTTTAATCATAACTTCTCATAGCATAAATTATACCACTATCTATGTATTGCAATTTGTAATATAGTTTCCATCACTACTACTTAAATAAAAATCACATATTAAACGCTCAAGTTATTACATACCTTAACTAAATACTTTGAATATTAATGAAATTAAAGTGAACACTTACCTCTTTTTACAAGAATTTCACCTCTTTTGCTTCCCTTCTATTTCTTTCTCAACTTCATCATTATCTTTCTCTTTTCTTATATTTTTTCTTCACTTCCATCTACCAATTTCTTGCTTCTAAGTTGAGGAATATACTCTCTAGGATCTCTACTTCATCTTTCTTCTTTGGAACCTATAGGAATTTCAAAGAATTTTGGATGAAATAATGGGATTTCATTACTAAAGACTAAATTGTATAAAATATAAAGTTTTCTTCCTCCCTTCATGAAAGTAGCTGTAACCTCCTCAACCTGCCCCAGACGTTATGGACGAATCATGAGAGTTACATTAGCCACGAATGACCTAGAAAAACATTTAGATTCAATATAATGGTTTTAAGTTGTAAAATCTTAAACTTATTTAGAAGAAGATAAATATATATTTAATATTCATCACTTTATAACCTAATGAAGATCACTTTGTAGAAAAACAAATCTGCTTGATTTCCAAAAGTCACATTTATAATTTTTAATACATTTTAAGAAACGCTAGTTTATTTAATTATCTCGTTCATTTTTATTCTAGTTCCAAAATTGATAGGAAATCATATTTACACCATTTTTAAAACAAATTAAAATAAAATCTTATAAACCTTATTAAAATTTGAGTTTGTCATCAAAAGCATATAATCTCATATCCCCAGTTCAAACATCCAAATGAAATATTAAAGTCCATGCGACGGTTTGTTTGTGAACAATGCAAAAATCAATAAAATGAAGTTTAAAAATACTTGAGTAAAAAAAAATCTGGTGACAGTGCTCCGAATGCCAAGTCCACGCCCTAACCTCAAGAGTTATCTGAAAAGATGGGAATAACTAAATGGTGAGTTATAAAACTCAGTGTACTATTAACATACAAGCAATAAGTAAATAAAACAGTAATTATCAACACACAATTTTGCAATTTACAGTATATATCAGATTATCAATTTCACAGTGATATCAGTAAATATGCAGTATGCAAGAGTAACAGTAAAATTTTCCTACCCATCCATCCATTACACTCCACAGTAAGAGTTACCCAGAACTCGTCCAACCCAACACACCATAATAGTAGGAGCAAAAACTCGTGTGGAAATACCACCAGTAACCACCAGTAGATTTGTAGATGAACTATTAGTAAATATGCAGATAAACTGCTATTAGCACTTCCTCCTTTAACAACCCAAACCCCAATGCATAGTATGACAAATTATGGATGACATTAATGATAACAAAAGAAGTAGTAACAGTAACGGATTATTAATTAAGCAGTGAAAATAGTAATGTAATCAAACAATAGAGTCCAACACTGATTTACAAATTATCCATATTATACGCATAATTAAACAGATCAATGATTTCAGAACAAATATAGTAACATGGTCTCAATTGAATTTATGAAAACTCTAAAACAAGTTGGGGATTGTACAGGGACTAAATTAAATTATTTCAAAAATCAAGGCAAAACTGTAAAGTAGTAATCACATGGCTATGTGGCCAAGCCGTGTGAGAAGGCTGAAGCCGTGTGGCACTGAGGTACACAGCTGTGTGTCCGTGTGGTCAGTAAACAAAATCCCCAACAATAGTTACAAGGCCATGTGTCTAGTTTTGTAACTAGCTATGGTCGTGTGGCATTAAAATACCTTGAAACTACCATAGCACATGACCTGTTGACCACCCATATGGGACACACGCCCGTGTGGTAGACTGTGTGACCCCAAAATCACACATTGTTTGCCATCGATTTTCATGGTTAGGACACAAACCTTTCACCACAAGTTCGTTTGGCACTCCACACGTTAATATTTGATTCGGTACCCCTAGATCCGATCCTTCAAATGACATATTCACACAAAATAAGTAAGTTAGCAACTGGTTTTCGGCATAAATAAAAAAGAGATCATGTAACCTCCCCAACCCGGCCTAGACAGTAGACCCAAGCCGGAGAGGTCACATTCACCACCGAGGTGGCTCGGTCTTTTTACAAATCAATTTTCAATACTAAACATGTTTTATACAAGTGATTATCTCGATTTTAAGAATTTAAAACTAACGTTAATTTTGGCAGTAGAAAATATATCAATAATATTTTGTATAATAAATTAACACTTAATAATTAAACAACACTTTAAAATCACAGTCAGTAATAAATATTAAGTATAAGCTATTGCATCTATACAAATTCCCTAATCCTAATAATCAATGAAATGCATCCTAAGTGATGTAATTAAAAATAATTATCCCATAACAAGGTTCTTAGTAAAATAAAACGATAATAATAAACCGTTGGCGAGAACAAGACGAGACCCTCCGCATGTCAAGTCCGTGTCCTAATCCATAAGATTATCTGAAAAGATAGAAGATAAGGGGAGTGAGCTATGGAAGCTTAGTGTGAGTCCCTTTAGAATAAACCAATTCAATATTCGAATCTGTACTGTAATATCAAATAATTTCCCATATCAATCAATTCAGTACAATGACAGATAGTTTAGCATGTCAATCATACTAACAACAGTCTTGCAAACTAATCAATTTAATACGATAAAACGGATTTGCTACTTTAATTAGGCAACCATTAACAATTAATCATAATCAGTTAGGCGGATTCAACTATCAAATCAATATATTTCTCATAATTAGCATATTCACCTATAACAGTTCAGTCGATTCGTTATGCACCTTTCATGAGTATGCTCAATATGTCAAGCAACAATCAATTCATTTTAGCATTTTGTTTAACAATCAATACTCCTACCCTCAATCACTAGCTCTCCAAATAGGGGTTTCCCAGAACCCCTCCTCTAATCACACCGGGTTGTGGACTTAATGCGACCAGTAATTTGCAGTTTCACTGCCACTGGCTGTGGACACACAACAAATGAACGTAGTTGGAATCTACTTTAGTTGTGGGTACACAATGCACAAATAGAATGTAGATAAAACATGCCAATGGTCATGGAAGCACAACATACTCACAGATAGCTATCAGAGGGCTGTGCTCGTACAGTAAAACAGACATAGTTTGAATCTGCTTTGGCTAAGGATACACAACGCACACATATAATACAGATAAAATCTTCCAATAGCCGTGGAAGCACAACATACTTGAAGATAAAAACTGTAAGAGGGTTGTGCTTGCATAGTAAAATGGGCGCAGTTGGAATCTGGTTTTGCTGTAGGTACACAACGCACAATTAAATGTAGTTATACTACCATATACTTCCTCCTTACCATATCGTCCCCTACATGCATATGCTATGCAATAATTCATAATGCAATTATTCAATATCATTGTCAACATTCTATTTTCATTGTAAGAATAGGCAATTCATAAATTAATCATTAAAACATATGAGACATTTATTCAACATGTATAACATTAATGAATATTTATAATCATTCACGAATGAAAATAAACAATCATGAGCAATTATATCATATTAGCAACCATAAAATCATTCACGGATTTATGCCATCAATTATAAGCAATTAAATCATAAATTCATTTATTCACTTGTTCTAATCCTAGTCAATGACCTAATTGCATAATCTAGTTCTCTAAATGTCACTAAAAATCTAATCAGGGACTGCTTAGAGTAAAATAATAAAGGTTATAGTAAAACTGTAATTTTTTTAAGAATAGTGGCAAATCTAGAAAAATATTGGTAGGACTTTAAAATTTGTAAAACGGTGGTGCATGGTCATGTGGGCCTAAACCTAGACACGATTTGAATCAGTTTTTTCATAAAAGAACACATACCTAACTTTTCTGAGGTCTCAAGCAACTATCCCACGCTCAAGTTCGATCTAAACGCCTACAAGGGTCGATCTTGGTAGAAATTCAATGATCTAATGACTCGAGTTTCGACAATTTGGAGAAGAACAATTGATGAGGACTTGATTGAATTTTCAAACGTTTTAGGAATATTTTTCGGTAGAAAATAAGGGTTCTAAAAGAGTTTTGCGACAGAGAATTTTGAGAAAAACCAGGATATATATAGAGAGAGAGTTTAGGGTTTCAATTTGATAAAATAACAAAGGGGGAATAATAAATAATAATTAGAAATAAGAAAGATAAATTATATTAGGATTTGAAAAGGAGTAATTTGAAATCTAGTTAGGATTTATTTTAAAAGGATTAATTTGTATTTCAAATTAAGATAAGTAGTTAAAAAGATAATGGAATTTCAATTTCATTTGGATTTTAAAGAAGGATAAGATATGAATTCTAGATAAGATTGAAAAAGATAATCAAAATTCTATTATGATAAGGACTAAATGACAAGATTAAGCAAACTTTAGAGGGCTGTTTTGGTAATTAAATGATTTTGTCAAAATCAACAAAAATTGGAAAGAGTTGGCGTGACTTAAACCTAGGTGTGCTAGGGGAAAAGAGCAAGCTTAACCATTAGGCTACTACCTATATCATGTTCATTTTATCGTGTTTAATTCTTATACTAACTTGGTTTCCATCCTTAATTGCTTGAAAAATAAGGAGGAAAAATACAAAGAGTGGGGTTTGAACCTTGGCTTCTTAGGTAATTTCTTAGGCTTTTAACCACTAATGTTAGGACTCCATACATACTAAATTTGCTCATTTAATTGTATATATCTATTTTGTGCTCAACTTACCTATTCTTTATTAGCTTATACTTTTAATCAATTATTTTATTAACTTATTTAACCTATAGTTTTTAATACTCTCCTATTTTATTTTTTTATAAATCATAATTAATACTCATGGTCAAGACTCACTATTAATATTTTAATTTTCTTTTACCATTTTTCAAATAAGGTCCTAACTCAATTAAAATATATTAGACCTCCTAATCAAGATTATTATTATTTTTAAAAAACTAATCCCTAATTTTTGGGATGTTATAGATCGGTTAAGCCAAACGTAAAAGACAACATAATTCAATTGTACTACCGAAAATTGGGATTTAACCATTGAAATAGATCACACTTACCACCCTACGACAAAAGATAATGATAATTTTCGTTGACAGATCTAAACACTAACGAAATCTAAACGAAAAGAGGATGAGTCGATAAGGGAAAGGGATTTAGCGGTTTAAGGAATGTAAGGAGCGGCAGGAAATCAATGATGGTGGATGAATACGGTGGTTGTGATGGTGCGATGGTTAAGAAAAAAGGAAGAGAAAGGTAGAGGAAGAAGATAGGATAAAAAACTGAAGAGGAGAAGAGAGGGTGACACAAGGAAAAAATTTAGGGAAATAAAAAGGAAAAAGGGTGGCCAGCCTAACTTAAGTTTGTTTTTATATCTAGGGTTGGTAGCAACCTAGGTTTTAAACCTTAGCATGCATGGCACATGAGAATAAATATGGGGAAGGGAAAATTGGGCCTTCAGAAGCCCTTATCAGAAAATTACAAACAAAGGCCCGGCAAAATGGCTAAACAGAAAAATAAAATATTTTCAGTATTTATCAATTTAATCCTAAAAAAATTACCCACACTTTGGTACTCACAGTGGCGTGAACAACTTATATAAAAGATGAAGAAGTTTATTCATTTTTCCATCAAAATATCTCAACTAATTTAATAATAAAATATTATTATTTAATATATAAAAATCTAACTTTAATCATTTTAAGCAAATGGCTAGGATTTCATATTTTTTTTCGATCTCTTCCAATGACCTATGTTTTACCAACAACTATTGTATTTTTTCATAATTATCTCATTTAAGAAATGACTATTTTACCCTTCATATTTCTTCAAATTTCCATACTTGAATTAATACCTTTTTTTGTAAAATTTTGATTTAGTCCCTCGTATTTCTCCACTTACTGAATTTGGTCCTTGCACCCCACTTTCATTTCATAAGAATTTGGGTTGTTTCCATTTTTGATCCTTCAGTTTTTCTCAAATTTATACTTTAACCCCTCAAATTTCGAATAATTTTACTTAAAGCTCGAAATTTTTTTATATCTTTACGATTTCATCCTTTCTTTAATTTAGTATACTACAACATACTTCTTAATTTAACTTTCTTTGATACTCTTTAATCTTCTCTTTTATAACTTTTATTTCCTTATTTTACTTTATCTAGAAATCAATTTACACTATCTCGATTTATTATTGCTTTAAAAAATAACAATTTTAGGGGTGTTACATTTCTCCTCCATTAAAATAAATTTCGTCCTCGAAATTTTCTTGATTAGATAATCATTTCATTTGAGGTATTAAACTAAATAAGCATTTCCAACATGTTTCGAAAACATATACGATCATATATGAGCTTATGACAACTTTTTTAGTAGTCTATGATAGAACAAGGGTTGATCTGTAAGATTTTTAAAGTTTCAGGCTGACTGTAACACCCCTTACCCGGGTTCTACGCCGGAACCAGGCCCGAGGCGTTACCATAATAAAAAACCTCAAGATCGCCACTTAGACTCATTGTGACTACTCTCTTAAGTCACCTCAACAACCTCATTCTCAACTTACGAGGCCTCACTCATACTCACGAGGGCTCTCGAGACCATATCGAAACTTCCACGATTTTTTAAAACTTTTCCATCTATACAGGGCTCACACGCCCGTGTAAGATTTGGCACGCCCGTGGAGGTCACACACGCCCATGGTCACTACCCGTGCATGAAAACTCAAGCATTCTGCCAATGCCCCACGGTTAGGGCACACGCCCGTGCTCTCCACCCGTGGTGCACACTGACTACCTTAACACGACCTAGAGTCTAGACACACGCCCGTGTGGCTAGCCCGTGGCCAACACTGATTAACACACATGTTCTAGGCACACGCCCGTGTGGCTAGTCCGTGGTCTATTCTGACTTAAAATACTAACATGCGCAGGGACACACGGCCAAGTCACACGCCCATGGGTGACTAGTGTGTCACACATGGCCTAGACACACGCCTTGAGTGTATCTACCCACATGGACAAGAACAAAGCTATTTGTCAAGTTCTTTTCACTCCTCAATCATACACAACAAGTACTCATTCAACACATCCATAACCAACTCATAATCTTACAATCTCACATGGATAACTACATCTTTCCATATAATAAAGTAGCCAACAACTATGGCATTATACAAAATAGATTATCCATCTAAAAGCCAACACATCTTAGCCATTTACAACAAAATTCACTAACTCGTCTAGCCTTTATACATGCCATTTACAAAACATTGAGTCTCATGTACCAGAGTGTGCTGATAATGTGGGCTATCTTCCAATTGATCCACGTATCTCGATTTAACACTTTTGCTCTATAAGACAAGGGAAAAGAAGGGGAGTAAGCTTTGAGCTTAGTAAGTTTACACATAAATAATTAAGCATCATAGTATAAGCTAAACAACAATTAGCATTATACTAACATATAATGTACAACTATGCTTACTCTTTCTATCCTTTACCACCTTTTCAACACATCATGAGTCACATACTCATAGCCATTGACATGCATCCCTGCATTCAATATCACATTTTCACAATATACAACATATCATTATTTCTCGATAATACATCCACACAGCTAATCCACACAGCTAATGTCTCGGTGGTTTCCCACTTAGCCCACCACAATCAAATAATAAGGTAGTATCGCACTTAGCCTACCACAAAGGTAATCATAGTGGTTTCGCACATAGCCCACTAGACAATATACTTAACGATAGCATCGCACATAACCAGCTCATCGTCGTTATGCCTTAGGATGGTATCGCACTTAGCCCACCATTTAGCATTATCACTACACATCCACATATCTACTTACTCAATCATACATCCATTCACAATTTCTACCACATTCATTCCACATAGGTTCTTGATCATTCACAATCATGCTACACACTAGCTAGCATTAACAAATTGTAAGTATGAATGCATTGTTTACGCATAAACTTACCTCGGAACTCAAAAGTATAGAGATGTGCAATTTAGTCCACCACCTTGCTCTTGCCTCGGTTTCGATCCAGGCTTCGTCTTTCTTGATCTATAATGAATAAATCAACTTATTCAATACACACTTTGACTAAATTGACCCTTATCTCATACTTTAGCAAAAATACTATTTTGCCCCTAACTTTCTCATATTCACACTTTTGCCCCAAGGCTCGTAAAGTGATTTTTATTCAACTTTCTAGCCTTTCATGCTTAGCCGAACCATTTACTTAACTAAAGCTATCATCAATTCTCACTAAATCATACATGTATGACCAAACTCAAGACTTTCACACACAAGTCCGTACATTCATTTTCATGGAAAATCACTTAGCAAAAGATGTTTCTACTACATCAAGCTTTCATATTCTTCCATAAAACATCAAAATACATGCATGTCATACATGGGTACATTTTTGAACATCCATCTTAGCTCAACATATAGCTAAAAATAGCTTTCTCATGCTACTAGGACTTCAAAAATACGTAGAATATCAAAAACGGGGCTTGGTTGCACTTACAAGCAAGATTGAAAAATTTGAAGAACCTTAACAATGGCTCCTTGAATTTTCGACAGCCTTGGAGAAGAAGATGAATGGATTTCTATCATCTTTTCCCATTTAAAACATTTAATTGTCAAATGACCAAAATACCCTTTTTGACAAACTTTCTATTTTAACTCATCCATGCTCAACTTTGTCCAATAATTAGAAATTGGGAAAATTGCTATTGAAGGACCTCTAATTAATATTCTAAAGCTATTTCACACAAATAGCTTCTAGAATCTCACATTTTGCAACTTTTGCAATTTAGTCCTTTTGGACAATTCAACCACAATTTCACAAAATTGCTTCATGAAACTTTCACACTAGCATGCAAACATAGCATAAACTTCAAAAACTCATTCATAAACCTCGAATTTGTGGTCTCGCACCACTATTTCGACTAGGCCCTAAATCGGGATGTTACACTGACGTTGACCTTTGATCTAACACTTCAAATTATCTTTTTCCTACGTATTGGAAGATAACATGTTAAGCTTATAAAATCTCAATAAGTACATCAAGAAATTATTTAAGTCTAAAATATCGATATTTTAATTATAACATGTTGAATTTATTTAAATTATCATTAATAATACATTTTCATTTTCTTTCTTATTACATTTCATTTACCGGTTCACTATCAATCTCTCTTAAAACTTTTCATTTTGCCCATAGTAGACTCAATAGAACATATAGGATATACAAAATTGTACAATAATGCACTAAAGTGAAACAACAGAACAGAGTAGCACCGGGGTGCTGTGTTAGAACAGAACAACAATGAAGTGCCACTTTCCATTCACATCCAACATGTTCATATTTTGTCCACTGGGGCATTTGTATTGTTATATTTATCGCTATTATTTATCAATTAATGGAACACAAAATTTCTCACTCATTACAATTTAGTGATTAGTTTCAAGAAAATCATTGTTTATTTAATTAACACTTTAATATCTATTAGAATTAAATTCAGTATCATAAACACTTCACTAAAATTCTCTATAAATATTTTATTACACATATCAAAATTTTAATCACTTTGCTAACTAGTCTTCTTTGCATAAACTTCACTTCACTTACTTTACAATATTTTCAATTTAGTACATACTAGCATATATTTTCATTAATCGCCATCCTCTCACTTAGCCTTCACTTTACTTCTATATATCATTACACTTAAATATGTTATTTCAATATTGGAATACTTAGTCACTTTGTAACACCCTAAACCCAACATAGAAGTTTAGACCGAATCCCGGATGTCACATTGATGACTAAAGTGATCATAGGTAACTTTTTACAAAACAATTGACATGTTGAATCGTAATATTTTATCATTTAAAATCCAGTCAGTAAAATTATAGTTAAGGTAGTATAAATAAGCGGAATAAAAACGAATAAAACTTAAAACGAAATTTGTACCACAGTTTTATAAACCTTCCCATTTCAAAACTGAATAACAAAGTAGAAACTGAAAACACAGCTAATAGTTTATTTCCCACTGAGACTGTCTAAGACCTCCGCATACCGAGCCCAGTGCCAGAAAATAGAAAAGGTACCTAAAAGGGAAACACTAAGAGGGGGTGAGCTACTCGAGCTCAGTGTGAGTTCGAATCAAGACTATAAACACATTACAGAATTCAAATCATTATCGCATCAGATTTACAGATTAACATCAAGTCAGAAAGAAACTTGGAACTAACATCCCAACAGAACGTAACTCGCGAGCACACCAATTCACAAATAGACAGACAGACAGACAGACAGAGTACAGTCAAACAGTCAAGCACCCAGAACATATAATTAGACACGGATGAAATGTAATCAAATAAAAGTCCCTTCCCCATCTAGCCAACACACCTCTCCGTCCCCTGATCACACCCCATAAGAGTTGTTTAAGCTCAGCCAACCGAACACACCATATGTGACCCTGAGGGCCCATCCAACCCTACACACCAAGTACAGTCATTCCAGGTTGCCCGACAATAATGACCTGCCACCCCAGGTTGCCCGGAAACGATGGCTTATCAACATGCAGTTACACTGCCAAATCATATAATGGTACGCAATGGCCGACGACGACGTGTCTGCATCTGAAGGCGGTAAACCGCTGTACAAATAAGCTTGCAGTTGAACTACCGAATAAGATCAGAATCAGTCTCCCTTCTTTTTGCAATCCCACCAAAAATACTTTATGCAAGTGTATGCGTGCACAACAACTCATAGATCAGTGACACTTTAACAGACAATCAGACAGAACAGCCATGCAACCACACTCCAAAGTACAGATTCAGAACCAGACACCTCATACAATCGTCACAGATATCGAAACTTAAACACCCTCACTAAGGCTTAGCTAAGGGTCGAGGTACACAGTTACATCTCTGAATGAAAACACAAACACAAGCTAAAATTTGGTGTCTTAAGACCACACGCTCGTGTGCTCTGGTCGTGTGGTAATGCCTAGGCCGTGTAGGAGTCAAAAGTCCGTGTAGAAAGGGACACACGGCCGTGTAGCTGAGGCACACGCTCGTGTGGACCAGGGACATGGCCGTTGGAACAGGCCCTGTAACTCTCTGTCCATTTGCACTAAATTTGAGTACAGGGTTGACACAGCCATGTGAGGGTCTCACACACCCGTGTGCCCACCAGACACGGTCGCGTGGGATTCCTAAATCTCCAAATTAGCCACACGGTCATGTGGCCAGGCTGTTTGACCCCCAATCACCCAAACCCTAATTCACAATCTCACACGCCCGTATGCTCAGGGGACACAGCCGTGTGAAAATAGATAAATATCCCCAAATCAGCCACACGGCCGTGTGGCGCCCAAATCAGCCCGTGTAACGACCTAAATTTGGGCCTAGTAGAATTGGGCCCATTGGGCCTCGGAAAGTAGGAGTGTTTAAAATTTTTGAGAACAAGAGAACGGCATTATTTCAAGTTGGACTTAATAGGAAGGTGATTTTGGAAAGTTAAGAGGTTTCTAAGAAGTTCCGGGTTCAAGTTAGGCTATAGGTAAATTTTGTGTTTAAGCACTTAAAGGAGAGAAAGTAAGTGGCATCAAGACTTAAGGAAATAAGTGTGCATTTTGCTAGCACAAGGAGTCTATTGGTAAAGGTGGTAAGTGGCGTGTGGAGTGTACTAATGGTCTGAGGTTCGAAACCCACCTATTCCAAATTTTGTATTAATTTTTATGCTACATTCCATGTGTCGGCCATCACTTTATTATAGTAAGGAAGACTTTTTAATTTGGGAAAGAAGACTAAGGATATGGTAAGGAGGAAAGCAAGGGAAAAACAAGGAAAGAAATGAAGGAAAAAGGTAAGAGAAGGGAACATGTTGGCCTATTATGAGGTGGATGCTTTGGAAAGAATATTTTGGGGTCAACACTCATCTTTTGGAAGAGATGATATATGTTTTTGGGGGAGGGGGGAGCCGAATTTCTCTAGCTCTCCCTTGTATTTTCACATTTTTGGGTCACTTTTTCTTTACCTAATATTTTGTTTCTTTTGGTTACATTTCCTCCTTGCCGAAATTCCCTCTTCTTCTATAGTGTTCCTTCTACTCATCTTTTCTCTTTTTTCATCCAATTCTAGCTAGTACAATTTGAGCCATGTGTTGTAAATCTCTTCTTGGCCGAAACCCCTACTTCTTTTTCCCTCCTAATCTTCAAGTGGTTGATTCCATTCTTCTCATCTTTCGGTTTCCATTTTAGTGTGTCCCAAAACTGAATCGTGGTTCTTACATTTTGCTGTTGTGCTGAATCTTCTCTTCTATTCGACTTTTCTCTGAGTTAAGTTAAGCCAAAACCCTCTTTTTCCGATTCTTTTGATAATCAAAGGGTGAGGATCGTTAACATCAGTTGCAGTAAAGGAGCGTGCGGTGGTAGTCAGAAGGCGGGGTTGAATATCGGGACTCCGTAGAGGGAGATCACGTAGTGGTAAGTGATTCAAGTGTAAGTAATATGTTGGGTATGAAATCTTTTGGAAATTCGAGGCTAACTTTTGGTTGGTATTGTTCTAGGGTCAACGAAGAGGGGTTCTTTAGGAAATCCAAATCAGGTGTGTAATCCCGTACCCTTCCAAATACATGTTTGAAATGGTGTGTAATCTCATACCTCTCTGAATGTTTGCACGAAATGTTCTGTGATTCGGTCGAAATATCGAAGAAAACCAGAAACCGGCATCCGTGACCACTCGGGTGTGCGTATGTTCGTAGTGGTAACCATATTTTGCAATGAAACAGTTTTGGTTAGCAGCAGTGATGTGATTTTGAAAAATCACAAAAAATAGGAGAAAGGGAATTAGAAAGCGAATAAGATATAGAATTAAAGACTACTGTGTCTATTTTTAAATGAAAGAAACAGAGTAGTAAGAGAGATTTTATATTTTGTGATATTTTAATTTTAGTGAGACTGGTTCTAAATGACTTCGTGGTTCCATGTTCTGTCTTGGAAAAATCATTTAAAATTGTACAAAGTGAATTACGAGTTATAATTTATATGTATAGATTCCTTAGTGAGCCTATTTTCAATAGAAACAAGTGGGAGCAACATATGAAAACTGTACAGTGAGATATTTGAATTTCGGGTAAGAGAGGTCAGAACCGTTGGTCAGTGAAATAAGGGAAACTTTAATGAATAAACTATACTAAATGGCTAAGCCAAAAATTCTAGAAAACTTTTAGTAAGAATATATATGAGTCTAGTTTCAAGGAAAATTTATGAAACTAAATTTCGAGTTTTCTAACTCGAGTTATAGTCAGTTTAGTCAATATGACGCAGATGGACAGTTTCAATTTTTATGCCCCACATTAGTAGTTAAGTCTGGGTTGCGAAATTACCAAAATACCCTTGGAGGGTAAATTACCGAAATACCCCCGGGTTGCGAGATTACCGAATTACCCTTAGTGGGTAAAATTAACGAATTACGAAATGTCCCTATGGACCGATTTACCGAAATGTCCCTATGGGCCAAATTACCGAAATGCCCTTATGGGCCGAATTGTTAAAATGCCTTAGTGGGCCGAATTGTTACAAAATGCTATAATGGGCTGATTCATTAAAAATATTCTATAGATTAATGGTTGTATTTATATGTGGATATTATATGTTACTATGCATATTGCATCTTTATATATTGCATGGGATGGGAAACTTGAACGAAGAGAAGTGTAGACCGGTGGCATTACCACAAATTCTGATAATGGCTATGTGCCAATTTAAATATGGCTTTGTGCCATCGTGATTAAGGCTGTGTTCCGATTATATTACCGTATAGGATACTCTGGTGGATTAGCCACAAAAATATTATAAATGGCGGCTTGTGCGCAGTTGGAGAGATCGCGGCGGGGTGGGTTGACTTGATCCCCACAGGAGAGATTGGTTGGTCGGGGAGAGATTGGATGGATGGGTTGGGTTGCATACTTTGCATATATATATATATACTGTTTTGTAATTGGGCTTCGGCCCAAGATTATGTTATATGGGCTTTGGCCCAAGATGTTATTATGGGCTTAGGCCCAAGTTGATGCTAAACGGGTTCAAGCCCGGTGGGACAAGCGATAAAGGGGATTATACATCGAGTTCTTGTAACTCACTCCCCTTTTATTAACCCTTGTAGGTAATGCTCGATTGGCGAGGACTTGGGGCCATGGATGACTCGATGGAGGCCATACTTTTGGATTGTTATATTCGGACTTTAGTAAACTTCTTTTCCGTATTATTTCGTTGCTTTTATTATTTCGGGTTTTAAAGTTGTAATAAGGCCTCTGGGATATTTTTATTTGGTTTTATGTTTAGCCGTACTTAATATTTTTCTTGCATTATTTTAAATGGGGATTTTTCTAAAATCATAAATAACGGTTTTCCAAATTGATTAATAAATGGTTTTCATAATAAATATGTGCAAATAATTTAACTAGGATTCTCTTTCAAATTTTCAACGTCATTTTCAAAAGTCATGGTTTTAAAGTTCACTACCTCGATTTTTGACTCATCAATCAACCTCTCAAAAAAATTAGTTGTATTTTATCAAATATTCACATCCAAACTTGTTTTCTTAACCATAATCAAATTACACCTATTTTAGTACGAATAAAAAAAAGATTTAACATGTTTTTCTCATGTGACATGTCAGATCTGGTCGTAACGCATGGGCTGGGTTTGGGGTGTTACAGCCCGAAAATCCTAATTCACAAAAGCACACGGTCGTGTGTATAGGCACACGCCCATGTGGCCACCCGTGTGGTCACGAAACCACCCTAAAACAACCCTGAAAAATGTGCCTTTAGCCATGAAGCACTCTCCAGCCCTCGCTAGCTTAGAAATACGCCAAAACATGCAAATTCTAAGCATTACACAATGGTACAACATCAAAATTAACAAGTTACAAACACACACACACGATGTCGACTTTTCGTAAAGTCATAAAAGATTTCATAAAAAAATAGAAGGAGATACAAAACCCACACCTGATTTGCGATCTACGACGTTCCGACACCGTCTTGACGATGAGGGAGAGACTCTCTAAAATTCCCAAGCAAACCGTTTCCAAGGGAAAATAATGGAAACCCCAAAAAGAAAAGAAAACTCAATGATAAAAGAAAAATACGTCCAGCAAAAAGAATAATAACCCAAAAAAATCTAAAAATATGATAAATAAAATAAATAAGTAAATAATTAAACAAATATACATTAAATTAAAACAAAACAAAAACATTCCTCCCAAAAAGCACACACAAGGACTCAAACCAGGGACCCAGAGACAAACTAACACTCACTCAACCACCAGACCAGCAGACCCATTCTGTCTCTTAAACACACTACTTAACACAATAGCACACCCCTGTCTTTGACCCTAACCATAAAACCCAAAACTTCTATCCCCAAAATTCGGGGTGTTGCACACTTTTTTATAATTTTCCATTTAGTCCTTTTCAATATGAAATTCAAGGATCACTAAAAATTTACTTAAATATCACTTTAATATGACTTAGAATTAAATTTAAGTATTTCTATTTCACACTTCTAATTTTTTTACACTCTTGCCATCTAGTCCATTTGCATCAGTTTCACTACTCTTAACTTTACAATCATTCCAAGTTAGTCCTTGCTAACATATAATTCAATAACCCCTATAAATCCATGTCAATATCACTTTATCATACTTTTTTACTTATTTACTTTATCTATTAATAATATCACTTACTATACTCACTTCAATAATTTTATTTAATTGCTAATTAAACCACTTCTCACTTAGTAATGTCTAATGCAAGAATGCTTATTTATATCTTTCTCTACACTTTCATATATTATTCAATTTAGTCTCACTTTCTAACATGTCCTATAATTTTTATAATTGTTTCCACTTTCACTTATCATGTGTCACACCCCAAGTCTGGCGGTCCTAAGATTTTGGTGTATAGCATCAAAATAATCTGTTTGGCAAAGTGTAATCTGCCTATATGTTTCTTTTGCGCATAGATGCGGACATACTGTAACCGCTGTGTAAAGTAAGTGAAGATTTTATTTCAGGATATTCTGCTATTTAAAGGAAAAGATAGTGTTAAGCGAAAAGGGGTAAGTATGATATGAATTATTACCAAAGGTATAGTACGCCTCGTTTGTATGAAGTACTATGCTAGTTAGGTTGTAAAGTAACTTGGTTAGGAACCAACTGGATAGGCTAGTCTGATATTTATAATGCGGGATTCTCATATTTCTCTAAAAAATTGTATACCATTAAGAAAACAAATTCTGAAATGTGTGGAACTAGTTAAGTTCCATTGGTTAGGATGGGTCATATTTATATTGGTGAGAAGGGTTCTAAGAGAATTTCTTCTTCTTCTTTAGAGAGTACTTTCTGATTGTTTTTCTTAAATCCAATGATATTTTTTCTCATTAAGCTGGAAGTTAAGGATTCTTGGTTTAATCAGTGATCATTCCATATCTGGGAAAGTATTATAGCTCTGCATGTTAGATGTTTTTGTAAGAGTGAATCTGTATGTGGTATATGAACATGAAGTTATAGGTATAAGGCTTTGCATGGGGGTTTTCAGAGGTTGGGATGATAGTAATTTTTATGAAAATGAGTTTTAATGGTGGTCCTATGTTCTATAAGTAGTTGTTGCTGCTGGTTTGAGAAGGATATCTAACTCTGGAGCTTAGAACTATAGTAGGTGAGTATCAGGTGAGTCTTTACCATGATTTTCTCTCTTAACTAAACCTTTCAAGCAGAATAAAAATATATATATATAGAAGATGATGACATCTATGATAATTGGTAAGTGTACGAGTATAGTAAAGATGAGATAAGTGGTATGATGATATGTAATAAATTCTATTGAGAGGGATGTTGATTGATAAGTATATAGGTAAAGTTTGATATATGAATAGTATGAGTTAGTCTCGAATGCAAATAAATCTGGATAAGTAAATGATAAGAAATGTCCCTTTGTGAAGCCTCTGGTAGGGCAGTTAGATTACTAATCAGATTGGCAGATCATGATATGAAAACAAGTGTAAGACCATGAGGTTGAGACTCATGGCATCTTGATAGGATTTGGAAACACTCATAGTGTAGCCTCTAGTAAGATGAAGACTGGCCTAGCATATCACGATACATGAATGTGTATAAGACCATGTGATTAAGACCCATGGCAAGATATGTAACAGTCCGGTTTAGACCCTAGTCGGAACAGTGGTTTCGGGACCACAAATCCAAGTCAGTAAATTATTTTAATATTATTTTTTGTGCCTTTGATATGTGATTAAGCATGTGTTAAAGTTTCATAAGTTAATTTGTCCTTCCGTGTGCTTAATTTGGTAAAAGGATCTAATTGTGAGAAATGCTAAATTAGCATGCTCTTTGATAAAGTATATTTTTGATGTGGCTTTTAAATGAGGAAGCCTTATGAGGCAATTAAGCCATTTTTATGATAGTGGATGATTAAATGACAAAATAACCTTGTTGTTAATTTGTCTTTTATGATAATAAAAAGGTTAATAAAGTAAATATTATAATAACATGTTTATAATAAAAATAAAGTATGAAAATAGACATGGTTCATCCATTTTCTCCATCGAATTTAGAAAAGAAAAGAAAGGGTTAAGCTTTGTTTCATTCAGCCAAGGTTCAAGCTTAAATCGGGTATGTGTTTTTGATCAGTTTTCGATAATTTCTACGTTTCTGTAATCGTTGCTTCGTCTACTTCAAAACCCATGTCTTAATTTTGAGAATTGATGATGTTTTTGAGATGAGCCTTTGATGAACTCATGTGTTTTATGATGTTTGATGGTGAAAAATGAAAGATATGTGTTTGATTATCATAGTTTGTATTTGAAGTTTTGTTAAATTTGAGTATTTTGGACTCAATTGAGAAAATAGTATTTTGAGGGACTAATTTGTGAAATAAATGAAATATATGGACTTGTATGAGATACATGACTATTCGGCTAAGCATGGGTATATGGTAATTTTGTGTAATTTGTGATTTTGTGAATTAGGGACTAAATTGTCCAAACGTGAAATGTGAGGGCTAATTTGCAAATTGCCCTAAATATGTGTTCTTTGATTGAAATGAATGAGTTAGTGAATAAAAGGGTGAAATTTGAATATGTATAGATCAAGAACCGAAGAAAACGGATTTAGATCGTGGGAAAGCGAAAGTAGTCGAATAACCGAGTCCGAACGAAAATCCGAATCCGAGGTAAGTCGATATACAAATAAATGTATTTGTATTGAATTATTTGAGTGTATATGATATGTAAATTACTATGATTATCCATTGAGATGGAATGTATGTGAAATCCGAATTGGCTAATAAGTCGATAAGCTGATAAAGTTCGAGAAGTCCCGTGTGAACCTAGGAATATATAGGAATTACGTATGTCATGACATAGGTGTCTGTTATGTGATATCATTTAATACCATGTCTGGGACGTTGGGATTGATTTGAGATTTCGTGTAAGACCATGTCTGGGACGTTGGCATCGATAAGAGATTTCGTGTAAGACCACGTCTAGGACGTTGGCATTGATATGAGATTTACATGTAAGACCATGTCTGGGACATCGACATCGTATTTGATTCGTGTAAGACCCTGTCTGGGACAGTGGCATCGATATCTGATTACATGTGAGACCATGTTTGGGACGTTGGCATTGTACGACTATTCCGAGCACTCTGAGTATCCTATTAGATTCCGAACGGTTCAACGGGAAAATTCGAGATACGAATGACTATGTGAATTGTATATCCGTTTCAGGTACGTTGATATGTACACTAAGTGTGTATGAAAGGTAAGTATCTATATGAACCTACTAAGATGATTATGTATATGGAAATGATGAGATTATATGTGAAGATATGCTTGAATTGTCCATGTGTATATATATGATATTTGAGTTGAAGAATATGGTAAGATATGCCTAAGCAAATGAGCCAAAGAATATAGGTGATGAATTTGTTATGAGAATCAATGGTGTTATTGTATCAAATTGGTTATATGCATTTTTTGCTAAGTTTATTTGTATATGGCTTACTAAGCTTTTGAAAGCTTACTCTGTGTGTGTTTGCTCTGTTTTATAGATCGTCAAAGCTACTGAAGGCTCAGGGACCATCGAGGATTGTCATCACACTATTCAAACTCATTTTGGCACCTTTTGGAAATGTATATACTAAATATGGCATGTATAGGCTAGTGATTTGGCATATGTTTGAGATGTAATTAGCCATGTGATTTGGCTAGCTAAATGTTAGTAATGTGCATGAGTGAATATGGTATATGATGCATGTTTTAGTATGACAAGTTAGCTATTGAAATGGTCAAGGCTATGGTAAGCTTATGAATGCATTATGAGTATGTATGTTTGATCAATGAAATGGTTACATGGAAGATAAATGTGGTTGAATCATGCTTGGATGTATATGTGTTTTGGTTGTACAAATGGGTATATAAGTTAGCATGATTGGAGTTGTGATTTGATGAAATTACATGTTGATCTTTTGACATAATTTTTGAATGTCAAATGTGTTTGAAAGGAATATGTATGTTGCTTGTAGGGTAAACCCAAGTGTGGGTGGCATATTGGCCTTGCAAAGGGCCTGTTATGCATACACGGTTGTGGCACACGGGCGTGCCTAGTGATCGTGGGATTAAGACAGTATCTAGCCTAAGAGTACACGGCCATGGTACACGGGCATGCCTGGTGGCCGTGGGGATAAGTCAGTATACATACTCTGTTTTGGCACGGCCAGGACACATGGGTGTGCCTAGTAGCCGTGGGAGGCACACGACCTGACTGCACGGGCGTGTGACCTCTGCAGTGTTCAAAAAGTTTTAAATTTCTGAGAATTTCTGTATGTGTTCGGTTTAGTCCCGGCCCTTCTCTAAAGCATGCTTAAGGTCTCGGTGACCTAGCTAAGGGACACTGTGATTGCAATTGATAACTTGTATTATGAAATGTCTGTAAAAGTTTCCGATCTGTCCGGTAATACCTTTAACCCTAATCCGGCGACAGATACGGGTTAGGGGTGTTACAAGATATGTTTGTATGAATGTTCATGGTGTAGCCTTAGATGATATGTAAATTGAATGGGCATATCACGATACATGAACTAATGTATAAGGTCATTAGGAAGAAATCCATGGCACCTTCTATGAAAGTTCACTAGGACAGTAAACACGTGATTCTGTAGGATGCCCTTGTGGCATATTTCTGTTTGGCCCTTGCAGCATACTTTGATAAACCTGTCTAGTAAAATGTACTTATCTGCCTTTATGGTAAGTATAGGTAAATATTGATTGCTCTATAATAGGTACTACTAAGATAAGGTTATGATATGTTCGAGGTTATTTTGATGGAATTAGATCTATAAAGTAATTGGATAAGTTTTTAAGGAAGTTCTTGAAGAGAAGTGTGTATCTGAATGCTAAGGAGGGTATCTGTCATGATAATCTGTTAGTGTTGAAAATGGGCATACTTGCAGTTGAGAAACATAAGAAATTGTTTATTTCAATTTGTCTGTGTTGTATAATGTTGAAATCTAAGTATCTGGTATACATCATTTTTGAACAATATCATGTCTTCTTATGGAAACCAAGGCATCATATTTTTTAAGTATGTGGGGTTCCGAAATAAAGTGATGTGGAATTCATTTGAATGATCTGTATAGTACATTATCAATGTGAGTATGTAAGATATCAAACCAAAGTATGATTTGATTGTGATGCGTGCTCGTATTTGTTTGATGAACACCAGTACGTCTTGTTGTATGGTCGTTCTAAAACAAGTAACTTAAAACAAGAACAACAAAGTGAGAATAAAATAAACAAAGTAAAAGATGAAATGATAAAACTTCAACTCAAAACAAACCTAGAAAAGAACCAACGTTATGGAGGAATGTGACCCGTTTTCTACAAAGTTTGAATAGAAATGAAAGTTGAAAGAAAAAGACTGTAACCCACTATCTATAAAGAGATAGGAACCAATAGTATATGATCACCAAACTCACAGATTGGGATGGGAAAGGGGAGTAATAAGATCAGAAAAAGATGTACGTCACAAGATTGTAATCTTGATAAGTTTAGAACAAACTCTCAAAAAGACTAAAGAGAACAAACTCACAAATTTTGTATATTAGTCTAATGTCATTTCAAGCTTACATGTGATGCCTATTTATAGGATTGTAAGAATAATGGAATGACTCAAACAATCATTAACATGCAATTGAATGTAATAAAAACATCCAATTCGAATAGAGAAACTGTCTTCATGCATTTGAAAATTGTCCATTCCGATGTATTTGAATGAAAAAAATGTCTTCATGCATTTGAAAACCGTACATGCTCATGTATTTGAAATGAGAAAATGTCTCAATACATTGAAACTGCCCATGCTCCATGCTTGAAATGTCCATCCTTGATTGAAACATCCATCTTGATGTTTGAAGATTTATTCTCTGTAACCGTTTGTACTTGCAAAGTTATAAATAGAAATCAACAAGACTCTATTCCCTTTAGGCAATATATTTATTTGTATGAAATTAAAAGCTAACACACATCAAAACACAAGCTATAATTATTTAAATAAAATGAAAAATAAATAAACACAAACTAAAACATTATACAAAACTGATAAATTATTCCAAGGCTTAAAAGTTCATGGGTCAACATTCAACAAGTTGCAAGGAATCGGTTCACAATTTGGCCCATCTTGAGATATAGACTAATCACACTTGGCTCAAATGTCTGCTACCAAACCATTAATACCTTCTCTGAGCTTCTTAGCCCTAGATCTTGTAATGGGTCCAATGGGCACTTATAACACATCCTTTAGATTTCTCATGCTCACATCATCCCTTCTTTCTTCAAAAAGATTTGCCCTCAAATCGCTATCTACAATATAATGAGATAAATTAGCTAAATTAAAACTTTCACTAACATTATACTCACCTGGGAGACCAATTTTATAAGAATTATCATTAATTCTTTCTAAAACTTAAAAAGGTCCATCTCCCATTGGAAGAAGCTTAGATCTCCATTGTGCTGGAAATCGTTCCTTTCGATGTGTACCCAAACCCAATAACTTGGTTCAGATATGACTCTCTTTTGTCCCTTATTGGCTTGCATCACATACTATTCTGTTATCCTCTCAATGTTTTCTCGTACCTTCTTATGAAGTTTTTGAACCAACTCAGCTTTCTTTTGCCATCTCAATTAATAGTTTCATTAGAAGGAATTAAATCCAAATGAGTAAAAGGATTAAAACCGTATACAATTTCAAAAGGAAAAAATCGAGTGGCAGAATGCACACTCCTATTGTAAGCAAACTCAACATGGGGTAAACATTATTCCTAAGATTTTAAATTCTGTTGAATAATGGTACAAAGCAAAGTAGACAAAGTTCTATTTACTACCTCCGTTTGATTGTCTATTTGGGGATGATAAGGGGTAGAAAAGAGTAATTTAGTACCCAATTTTCCCCATAACATTTTCCAGAAATAACTTAGAAACTTAGCTTCTCCATCAAACACAATGCTTCGCAGTATGCCATGTATACTAACAACATTTTTGAAAAACAAATCTGCAATAAGTTTAGCATTGTTAGTCTTATGGCGTGGAATAAAATGAGCCATTTTAGAAATTCCATCAACCACAGAAAAGATGGAATCTTTTCCATGGTTGGGCCTAGGTAATCACAAAATAAAGTCCATAGGAATATCAGTCCGAGGTTCAGTCGGAATAGGTAATAGATTATACAATCCATAGGGATTAACTCTTGACTTAACTTTCTTACAAACAATACAATTTTGACAGAATCATTCAACATCTCGTCTCATATAAGGCCAAAAGAAGTGTTCTTGTAAAATATGTGAAGTCTTATTAATTCCAAAATGCCTCATTAACCACCGCTGTGAGCTTCTTTAACAAATAACTCCCGTACGGAACTCTTAAGTACACACAATTTGTTTTCTTGAAACAAAAATCCTTCATGCTTAAAAAGCTTACCAAAGCCTCATTTTTGCAAGCTTTAAAAACATTTCCAAAATCATCGTCAGTTTCATACAAGTCTTTTATAAATTCAAACCCAAGTAGCTTAGCATCTAGAGTAGAAAGTAAAGCGTACCTTTGAGAAAGAGCATCAGTTACTACAATTTCCTTACCTTGCTTGTATTTCATGATGTATGGGAAAGTCTCAATGAACTCTACCCGCATAGCATGTCATTTTCTGAGTATCTGTTGGCTTTTCAAATTCTTAAGGGACTCATGATCGCTTTGGATCACAAATTCCTTTGGCTAGAAATAGTGCTCCCATGTTTCGAGAGCTCTTACCAACGAGTATGACTCTTTATCGTAAATGTAATAGTTCAAGGTGGAACCCTTTAAATTTTCGCTAAAATAAGTGATGAGTCATCCTTCTTGCATTAACACTACTTCAATGCCTACTCTTGATGCGTCACACTCAATTTCAAAAGTTTTATTAAAGTCAGCCAAAACAAGTACTGGTGCTTTAATCAATTTTTCCTTGATCAATTTAAATGATTTTTCTTGAGGCTTTTCCCATTTAAACCAAACATTTTTCTTTGTGATTTCGGTCAAAAGTGCAACTAAACTACTGAAATCTTTTACAAACCTAAGTTAGAAGCTAGACAAACCATGGAACCTCTTAAGATTACTTACACTTGTGGGACTTGGCCAATCTCAGATTGCACTAATCTTCTGTTCATCCACTTCAATTCCCTTGGAGCTAACAACAAAACCTAAAAACACAAGTTTGTCAATACAAAAAGATCATTTTTTAAGATTAGCAAATAATTTTGCCTTTCGCAACTCTTCTAAAACAAGTCCCAAATGTTCAACATGTTCATCAATACTCTTGTTGAAAAGTAAAATATCATCAAAATAAACAACAAAAAATTTACCAATGAATGCTCGTAAGACATGGTTCATGAGTCTCATAAAAGTACTGAGTGCGTTGCTTAAGCCACACGGCATAACCAACCATTTATACAAATCGTATTTGGTCTTGAAAGAAGTTTTCTACTCATCACCTTCTCGCATCTGAATTTGGTGATAGCCACTTTTAAGATCAATCTTGGTAAACCCACTTGACCCATGTAATTCATCGAGTATATCGTCTAAACGAGGAATGGGATGTCAATACTTAACCGTAATTTTATTAATAGATTGACAACTGACACACATTCTCCATGATCTATCCTTCCTCGGAAGGAAAAGAAAAGGAACCGCACATGGACTTAGACTTTCTCAAACATAACCTTTTTCCATAAGCTCTCCAAATTGCCACTGTAACTCCTTAGTTTCCTCCGGATTACTTCGATACGCTAGTCAATTTAGAATTACAGCTCTTGAAAGGAAATCAATTTGATGTTCGATACCCCTAAGTGGTGGCAAACCATCAAGAACCTCTTAGGGAAAAACATCCTCAAATTCTTGCAAAATAGAAACAACACAACCAAGCAAATGAAATTCGTTAAGGTTAAGATAATTCTCCTTGTACAAAAGTACAAGTAGTGATTGTTGTGCTTGAAAAGCTTTCTCTTTCACTCGATTCTTCTTTTTCTCTCTCATTCTCTCTTTCTTTTTCTTTTCTCTCTTGCTCATTTTCTCTTGATTTTGTTACCTCACTCTCTTTGTTTTTGACTAGCTCACTTTCTTCTTTCAAATGAATATGGTCATTGTACACTTATTTTGGAGTCATGGGAACAAGCATAATTGGCTTTCGTTGAACTTGAAAGAATACCGATTGGTGAAACTGTAATAGCCTAATTTTGGGGCTAGTCAGAATAGTGGTTTTAGAACCACTAATCCGAGGTCAGAGAAAATTATTTTAATATTAGTTTATGTGTTATAGTATGATTATATGAGTGCATGAAAATTTTGGTGAATTAATTTTAGTGGTTGCATGCTTAATTTTGAAAAAGGACTAAATTGCATAAAGTGTGAAAGTTATGTTCTACAAGTGAAAGGTGTCAAATACCTATAGAACCTTAAATTAGAGGTCCTTAATGTGCAATTGGCCATTTAGAGGGTGATGGCCGGCCATAGGACACAAAGAAATTAAAATTGGTCAAATTTGGTGGAATTAGGTGACTAGATTGATGAAATAAAATAAAATAAAGAGAAAAAGATATCATCTCTTCCTCTTCCTCCCTACCACCGAAATTTTCAGCAAAGAGGAGCTTTGGAAAGTGTAACAGCCCGATTTAGGGGCTAGTCAGAACAGTGGTCTCGGGACCACTAATTCGAGGTTGAAGAAAAATATTTTGATATTATTTTATGTGTTATTAAATGTTTATAAAGAGGCATGAGAATTTTGGTGCTTTAATTTTAGCGATTGAGGGCTTAATTGCGAAAAAGGACTAAATCGCATAAAGTGCGAAAGTTCTATTTTATTTATTAGAAGTGCAAAATAGCTATAGAATGTGAATTGGAGGTCTTTAAAGTGCAATTATGCCTTCCTATAAGTGATGGACGGTCAAGGGGACAAGAAATTAAAATTTGACAAGGGTTGGTGACATTAGTTGACTAAAGGAATAAAATAAAGGGAAAAATAAAGAAAAGAAAGCTATCATCTTTTCTCCATCTTCTCTCCACCGAAAATGAGCAGCAACAAGGGGGTTTTTGAAGCTTAAAATTTTAGCAACCAATTATCCTCTCTAGTAAGTGATCTTGATGATTTTTCTTGATAAAAAGTATACTTTTGGAGTCCCCAAAGCTTAAGCTTTCTAAAGAGAGGACTAGTTTTCATTATGGTTGAAAGTCTAGGGACTTGCCATGATAGAGTTCATGTTGTTTGATGAGTTTTTATGGAAGAAAATGAATGTTAGGATGTTGATAAACAACTTTTGTGAAAGGTGTTGTCATGAAAATACCTAATTGGGACTAAAATGCAAAAGTTGTAATTTGTTCATTAAGGCATGAAATTGATGGAATTGAGAATAGTTGTAAGAGGATTAAATGTTCATCTAGGCTTGTTTAACAAGAAAATGTGATGAAAATTTATTTATGAACCTAGGGGCAAAATCATAATTTTGCCAAAGCATAGGGGCAAAATGGTCATTTTTGCCTAAGTAGAGATTATGTTGTAATACGATCATTAAGTGATTAAAAGAGTGAATTTCATTGTTCTAGATCAAATAAAATGAGTTTCGGACCTAGAACGGATGAAAAGAGAAATATGGGCAAAAAGTCCTTTTCGGCTCCTTCGACATCGAGGTAAGTTCATGTGCAAATGTTGAAATTACGTATGAGCTTATTTAGTATTCCACTGTTGTATGGAATGTATATTACTATATGAATGTATGAAATGTATCTTGATGAGATGTCAATGAAATTGAATTTAGAGTAATGGGAAAGGTGTATAGCACGATAGGACGATGGGTAAAGGCTCGAGTAAGACCATATTGGGATATGGCCTCGGTGTAAGAATTCGTATAAGACCATGTCAGGGACATGGCATCGATATGTTAGTGTATGTAAAACCCAATTGGGGTAGAGTGACAATGAGAACTATGTGCATGAGACTCAAGAGAGTTATTTAACAATTCGAATGATTCATTGTATATGTGAATGTATGTGGTTGTACCATGAGTAGCACAAGTATGTGTAGAATTGAATTGAGATGAATTCAATAAATGACGAACCCCTAGTGGGGTATGTGTATTTGATGCACTGTGTGAATGAGAACGAATATCGTAGAAAGTTAAGTAAAAATGGAAACATGTGAGAATGTTCTTGAATGAACATTTGAAATAGAGTTATACTTGTGAATTATTATCCATGAATGTAAATAACAGTAAGCTATGTGCGATATCACCTTATTGATTGTTGATCGATAGGCTATGTGTGATACCATCACTTATAAATGATTGGTGGGTTATATGCGATACCTCTCTATTAGAGATTCAATGGTGGGCTAAGTGCGAAACCACCGAGATATTAGTAGCATGAGCGGCTTATTAAAAATGCTTGATGTGTTGTTATATATGACCTTATGCCGATCAGTGCAGGAACGTATACTAATTAAACAAACGAATTGGCTTGTGATATGGTAAGAATGTGGTAAGAGATTGAATGAGTAAGTTTCAAGAATGGTTGAGTAAGTAACTATGAGTTGATGAGAAAAATTCAACATATTGCCTTGGGGTTATGTATATTCAGTGAATATCAATATTTGTCAAATTATACAGATGAACTTACTAAGCATTATTGCTTACTCTTTTACTTTTCTCATATTTTATAGGTTTTATTACTTAGCTCGGGTTGGAGACCGCCGGAGATGTTTCACACTTTCGAGCAGACACACGGTATGGGGTAGCAAGTCCTTAAGAGTCATGGCATGTATAGGGATTCGTTTAAAGTTGATGAAGTCTATTTGTAGTAGCCAAATGTTGTTGGCCAAAGAGTATTCATAGTATGGTTGTGTATAGCCATTTATGATGGTTTAAGTTGTTGTAAATGTTGTGGGAACAATTCTCCCAAGTGTACGAGAGGAAAACTTTATTTTCATGAACCAAACGTGTTAATTTATGTGTTTCAATTGATGATTTGAGAATGTATTGATGTAGTTTATAAATGTATGCAAATGGGAGTGGTAAAAGGCTTGGTAAGATAGCCTCTAAGTGCCCACACGGATAGACACACGGGCGTGTGTCTAGGCCGTGTGTCTCCTGCACCTTAGTATCTTAAGTCAGATTAGACCACGGGCTGATCACACGTCCGTTTGTTCAAGTCGTGTGATACGCACGGCCAACACATGGCCGTGTGCCTAGGCCATGTTGAATAGGTCAGTATATCAAGGTATAGCACACGGTTTAGGGCCACGGGCGTGTCGAGACCGTGTGTGATTAGTCAGTGTCGACCACGGGTTGGAGGCACGGAAATGTAATAGGGTACACGAGCGTGTTCCCGTGGGGCATTTGGCAGAATGCTTGGGTTTTTAAGCACGGTTGTTGAACATGGGCGTGCGTGTCTACACACGGGCGTGTCTCATTTTACAAGGCCGTGTGGCCCCCGTTTCAAGAAAAGTTTCTTTTAACTCGTAAAAGTTTTTGAACGCAAGTTTAAGGCCTCGTAGGCCCACGATATGAATGACTTGACTAAGAAAGAGAAGTTTTTAATTCGGAACGAAATTTCATAGCCGTAAGTACTTGTATAAGAAAGTTCAAGCATAGTAATGTCTCGTATTCGGTCTTAGCCTCAGACTCGGGTGTGGGGTGTTACATTTAGTGGTATCAGAGCTACAGTTTAGTCAGTTCTAGGACTAACCTAGCGTGAGTAAGAGTCTAGCTATACATGCCATATGTGGACCGTGATAGTGTGATATCTCCCGGCTCTAACAAAATGGTTTTGTTAAGATAGAGACGATTCCCAACCGAGCTAATTTCGGTAAGTTTTTATGATTTTCAAGTTTCATGAATATTTCTTTGAACGGCTTGTGATGTTGCTATGTGCACATTATTTCTATAAAAATGTTCAATGATCTGATAAACAAAGAAATCAATGAGATTAAGTATTAGTAAGTCCCGATTGAAGATGAATTTTCCAGGATACTCGATCTACCACTTGAGATAAGAAAGTTCGTATAAAACCAAGCCAGGGCATGGCATCGAAAATTGAGCAAGTTATCATGTAAGTCCAAGGTAAGCTTGGCATTAATTCAAGAAGAGATATTCCATGTAAGACCATATCTAGGATATGGCTTTGGCATCAAGTTATGTGGGACGAGATTTAGTATCCTCGGTTATTCATAATAATTCATTGGGCAAAAGAGTAAAGCTTAAATGAAATAGCAAGAAAGTTAGTAGTAAAGTTGATATTATGTCATGCTAGTTAAGGCTGACTAACAAGTATAATTCATGTTATGAATGATGATCTTTGAGATTATGTTTATTATAGTAAAGCATTGATCTATGGGATCAAGTGTTACAGGTACTTTGTTTACCTTACAAGCATGAGACTAGTAAGTGCCATGATGTATGTGAAAAGCAGTAAGAGTAAGTAAGCACTTGCGATTTGTGATGCCATTGTTTATGATAAATATGTTCACATGTTTAAAAACTAAAAAGTTCGATTTAGTAGAATGCAGGATATGAGTACGGTCGTTCAACGATGAAAAGATGAATAAGACCATGGTTGGACCATGGCAATGAGAGGGTCAGTGTAAGACCACGTTTGGAACATGGCATCGACCGTATTATGAGGGTCAGTGTAAGACCATGTTTGGAACATGGCATCGGCCGTATTATGAGTGCCAGTGTAAGACCATGTTTGGAACATGGCATCGGCATTAAGACAAGAGCTGGTGTAAGACCATATCTGGGATATGGCATCGACATTGACATGCGTTCCATGTAAGACCATATCAGGGATATGGCATTGGTATTGGTATGAGATTTCTTGTAAGACCATAGCGAGGCTATGGCATCGTGATGACATATAAAAAGTAGCTAGACTATCTTTGTCGTGATATTGAGTAAGACCATAGTTGGACTATGGCAATCGGGTAGACGATATACTCAAACCCGTACAACATTCATTAATTGATAAGTGATTGTAAGAGAAAGTAGGGTTAAATGTTGAGTACTCGAAAGCAGATATTAATGTGGAACTTGAATTATTAAAAGTTACAGTTCAAAAGTATAAGGGACGAAACAATTGTAGAGTGATAAATGTGAAAACCCACCCGAGATGAGTTATATGACTATGATGAATATTAAGTCATATGTATGTAGTCACGAGAGCCAAGTTAAGGGGCTCTGTGACCTCACTCTCCTTACCACTGTTGAATTATGATGAGATGTTAAGAGAGTTAAATTGAGTAAGTTTACATGTGATTAATGCAGTATTTATGTTAGCACTTTAAGAATGCTTTGTATCACATTGATACATGATACTCTATTAGATAGAGTAATCGTTGTTGAACATGAGGTTGAAGTCCTAGGGGACTATAATGAAAAGGCTATCATTGAGATATGAAATAGATAAGGTCCCGTATGAGACCATGCTCGGGGCATGGCCTCGGTATTGAGTTGAAGTTCCGTATAAAACCATATTTGTAATATGGCATCGATAATGAATATGAGAATCGTGTAAGACCATGTTCAGAATATGGCATCGATACTTGATGTAGAAGTCCATATAAGACCACCTCAGGGATGTGGCATTGGTTTCATACCTACATGAATGACGATGAGTATGCGTCTTTGATTACCCCTAGTGATCAATGGGACACATAGATGAGTCTAGAGGTAGAAATGGAAATTGTACTAAAGCCATGTGAATGAGTAAATATAGACACTCGTGAACGAGTCAAGAAGAAATGAGTACGATGTGTGGCATGGTATGTGCTAAATAAATGGAAAGTTTGAATAAGTTGGCTTAAAGCCTGTAGTTTGTGCATGGTTAGTTGATGCCATGGATGGATTATAATAATAATCCCCTTGAGTATTACGTATAAATAGCTGTTACCTTTCAAGGCTGATGTAGTTGTTCTTTTCATAAATTGTGATTGTGTGAGAATGTTAGCTGATAGTAAAAATCAGACAAAATGATTGTCGATTTGGTTAATTGAAATCGACATTCCTTTATCTTCTCGTAACCTTAATTGGGTATTTTGAGGAGGAAGTTGGTGATGATTCGTGTATAAGAGGTGAAATCGCAAGTTTCACATTGCGTGATGGGTTTTTGGGTAAGCCGAATAGAGTTAATGAATTCGATCGAGATGTCTCTGCTATCGTGTGATATGACGATAGTAAAGGTCTTAGATTAGCATAACAAGAGCAACTCAGATGAGAGTGTGCTTGAAATACGTTTTTAGCATGGAGAAAAGAATAGATTAATGTATTGAAAAATGATTCAAGTTCTGAGTATATTCAAGCATGAATCAGTAAAGAGAATAAAATTATGTGTGTACGTGAGTAGAGAGCATGATACAAAGATATACTCATCAAAATGTTCAAACCGTGATGGTTGAGTTGGATGCTATAGAGGAACCATTAATCGAAAGTTTTAGCAATCGAGTTCAAAGATTTAACCGAGAAAAAGAGTGATGAGTTGGTGATCTAGAGACGATCATTTTTGTGTCTTTACTGTAAGCTAGATGTTATGAAATGATCCATGGGATCATCGATGCGTATTTTCTGAATTTTTTTTATGATGAAAGAGTATCATATACTACAGGAGATTTTTAAAATGAAATAGTGAAATGGCTAGAGCTAATACAATGAGCAGTATAGTTATTGTAATACTTTCGGATAGTAGACATAGTACGGATATGCGAATGAATGATCCATGTTAAGCAATGCGAGTTGGTTACTCGATTGAGCTTAGTTGATAAATCCAGATTGAATAAGATTACCGTTGTTGAATTTTCCTCGAGATAGAATTTGAATGATGATGAATCCAAAACTTATACAGAAGTTTGGTACGAGATTTAGTAGTAGCATATCTACTAGTGCAAGAATAAGGAAATGCAGTTATGTGCATAAATATTTTTACAATAGAGTACATTTCCCGACATGATTGAGTTTATGGTCAGGAGTAGGTGACCACTAAAAGCCGAGTTTTTAAAGCGTACAAGTCAAGAGTATTAAAGTCGGTGAATGCTTTAATGAGAAAGTGAGATGAAACTTTACAGATTTCAAATTTGGTTTGACAAAATTTCCAAGAAAAGGAAATGTCATTCGAATTGTAGTAAATCAACCAGTGAAGATCCGAACGATCATTTGGGCATGTACGGAGTTCCAAATTAGTGGATTTCTGGATATAGTATAAGCCCCAGAGGAAGAATAACCTAGGTCTCAAGTTACGTTTCGATCTTATGTATCATAGCTTAAGACTTATCGGCAAGAGGAATTTAAGGATAAGTGGATTTGCAATTTTGAAGATTAGATGGAAACATTTTTTTTGGAATGTTAGTAGCTAACCCTCTCGATAAGATTTTGGGACGAAAATCTCTAAGAGGAGAATTATAATGACCGATTTAGGGGCTAGTCGGACAGTGGTCGGGACCACTAATTCGAGGTTGAAGAAAAATATTTTGATATTATTTTATGTGTTATTAAATGTTTATAAAGAGGCATGAGAATTTTGGTGCTTTAATTTTAGCTATTGAGGGCTTAATTGCGAAAAAAGGACTAAATCGCATAAAGTGCGAAAGTTCTATTTTATTTGCTAGAAGTGCCAAATAGCTATAGAATGTGAATTGGAGGTCTTTAAAGTGCAATTATGCCTTCCTATAAGTGATGGACGGTCAAGGGGACAAGAAATTAAAATTTGACAAGGGTTGGTGACATTAGTTGACTAAAGGAATAAAATAAAGGGAAAAATAAAGAAAAGAAAGTTATCATCTTTTCTCCATCTTCTCTCCACCGAAAATGAGCAGCAACAAGGGGGTTTTTGAAGCTTAAAATTTCAGCAAGCTATTCTCCTTTCTAGTAAGTGATCTTGATGATTTTTCTTGATAAAAATTGTACTTTTGGAGTCCCCAAAGCTTAAGCTTTCTAAAGAGGGGACTAGTTTTCATTATCGTTGAAAGTCTAGGGACTTGCCATGATAGAGTTCATGTTGTTTGATGAGCTTTTATGAAAGAAAATGAATGTTAGGATGTTGATAAACAACTTTTGTGAAAGGTGTTGTCATGAAAACACCTAATTGGGACTAAAATGCAAAAGTTGTAATTTGTTCATTAAGGCATGAAATTGATGGAATTGAGAATAGTTATAAGAGGATTAAATGTTCAGCTAGGCTTGTTTAACAAGAAAATGTGATGAAAATTTATTTACGAGCCTAGGGGCAAAATCATAATTTTGCCAAAGTATAGGGGCAAAATGGTCATTTTTGCCTAAGTAGAGATTATGTTGTAATACGATCATTAAGTGATTAAAAGAGTGAATTTCATTGTTCTAGATCAAAGAAAATGAGTTTCAGACCTAGAACGGATGAAAAGAGAAATATGGGCAAAAAGTCCTTTTCGGCTCTTTCGACATCGAGGTAAGTTCATGTGCAAATGTTAAAATTACGTATGAGCTTATTTAGTATTTCAATGTTGTATGGAATGTATATTACTATATGAATGTATGAAATGTATCTTGATGAGATGTCAATGGAATTGAATTTAGAGTAATGGGAAATGTATATATATACGATAGGGACGATGGGTAAAGGCTCGAGTAAGACCATATTGGGATATGGCCTCGGTGTAAGAATTCGTATAAGACCATGTTAGGGACATGGCATCGATATGTTAGTGTATGTAAAACCCAATTGGGGTAGAGTGACAACGAGAACTATGTGCATGAGACTCAAGAGAGTTATTTAACAATTCGAATGATTCATTGTATATGTGAATGTATGTGGTTATACCATGAGTAGCACAAGTATGTGTAGAATTGAATTGAGATGAATTCAATAAATGACGAACCCCTAGTGGGGTATGTGTATTTGATGCATTGTGTGAATGAGAATGAATATCGTAGAAAGTTAAGTAAAAATGGAAACATGTGAGAATGTTCTTGAATAAACATTTGAAATAGAGTTATACTTGTGAATTATTATCCATGAATGTAAATAACGGTAAGCTATGTGCGATATCACCTTATTGATTGTTGATCGATAGGCTATGTGTGATACCATCACTTATAAATGATTGGTGGGTTATATACGATACCTCTCTATTAGAGATTCAATGGTGGGCTAAGTGCGAAACCACCGAGATATTAGCAGCATGAGCGGCTTATTGAAAATGCTTGATGTGTTGTTATATATGACCTTGTGCCGATCAGTGTAGGAACATATACTAATTAAACGAACGAATTGGCTTGTGATATGGTAAGAATGTGGTAAGAGATTGAATGAGTAAGTTTCAAGAATGGTTGAGTAAGTAACTATGAGTTGATGAGAAAAATTCAACATATTGCCTTGGGGTTATGTATATTCAGTGAATATCAATATTTGTCAAATTATACAGATGAACTTACTAAGCATTATTGCTTACTCTTTTACTTTTCTCATATTTTATAGGTTTTATTACTTAGCTCGGGTTGGAGACCGCCGAAGATGTTTCACACTATCGAGCAGACACACGGTATGAGGTAGCAAGTCCTTAAGAGTCATGGCATGTATAGGGATTCGTTTAATGTTGATGAAGTCTATTTGTAGTAGCCAAATGTTGTTGGCCAAAGAGTATTCATAGTATGGTTATGTATAGCCATTTATGATGGTTTAAGTTGTTGTAAATGTTGTGGGAACAATTCTCCCAAGTGTACGAGAGGAAAACTTTATTTTCATGAACCAAACGTGTTAATTTATGTGTTTCAATTGATGATTTGAGAATGTATTGAAGTAGTTTATAAATGTATGCAACTGGGAGTGGTAAAAGGCTTGGTAAGATAGCCTCTAAGTGCCCACACGGATAGACACACGGGCGTGTGTCTAGGCCGTGTGTCTCCTGCACCTTAGTATCTTAAGTCAGATTAGACCACGGGCTGATCACACGGCCGTTTGTTCAAGTCGTGTGAAACGCACGGCCAGCACATGGGCGTGTGCCTAGGCCGTGTTGAATAAGTCAATATATCAAGGTATAGCACACGGTTTAGGCCCACGAGCGTGTCAAGACCGTGTGTGATTAGTCAGTGTTGACCACGGGTTGGAGGCACGGACATGTAATAGGGCACACGGGCGTGTTTCCAAACCGCATGGGCGTGTGCCTTAACCGTGGGGCATTTGGCAGAATGCTTGGGTTTTTAAGCACGGTTGTTGAACATGGGCGTGTGTGTCTACACACGGGCGTGTCTCATTCTACACGGGCGTGTGGCCCCCATTTCAAGAAAAGTTTCTTTTAACTCGTAAAAGTTTCCGAACGCAAGTTTAAGGCCTCGTAGGCCCACGATACGAATGACTTGACTAAGAAAGAGCAGTTTTTAATTCGAAACAAAATTTCATAGCCGTAAGTACTTGTATAAGAAAGTTCAAGCATAGTAATGTCTCGTATCCGGTCTTAGCCTCAGACTCGGGGCAAAACGGTAATTTTGCCAAAATCATAATTTTGTGAAAGTCTAGGGGCAAAATGGTAATTTTGCCAAAGTAGGAATTTTGAAATGTCTTTATTAATGTGGTGAGTAAATGAGTGGATTTTATCATTATAGATCAAGAAAAACGGAGTTCGAACTTAGACCAAGGGAAAGCCAAGCTAATAGACTAATTCAATTTAGTCGTTCACTTTTTGTATACCGAGGTAAGTTGTACGTAAATAATGTAACGTTAATGTATTTATGCATTAAACAATTGATATTGCATAAAATGTTTGATTATTGATATGAATATGCATGATGAGAATCGATGAAGTAAAATTTCCCGGTTGAACCATAGGAATAGATCGGATATCCATGCTATGACATTTGGATTGATATGTGTGCTAGTGTAACCCCTGTCTCGGACATGGCATCGGCCACATTATGAGAGCCAGTGTAAGACTATGTTTGGAACATGGCATCGGCGTTGATGTGTGTGCCAGTGTAAGACCATGTCTGGGACATGGCATCGGTATTGAGATTAGAGCTAGTGTAAGACCATGTCTGGGACATGGCATTGACCTCGACATATGAGCCAGTGTAAGACCATGTCTGGGACATGGCATCGGCATTTTACCCTCTTGTGTGAGGCTTATCGGATATCCTTTGGTATTCCAATGTGTTCAACAGGTAAATTAAATATTGTGTCAAAAGTGAGAAAAGTTACGGCTATGTTTTAAGTGATACAGGTACCTACATGAGATTCATGAGAAATGAGCTCAAATTATGTTGTGTTATTAGTAAGGGTGGAAATGAGTAAGTTATGCCTTTAATCATTCGATAATCATGTGCAAGTTTATATTATGTTATGAGTATGATAATGCATGGTAATTGTTGTTAATTATTTACAGGTGACTTACTAAGCTTTATGCTTACTCCTTTTCCTTTCCATTTTCTTATAGTATCGCCAAGCTAGCTCGAGGATCAAAGGACGTCGGAGGCTTGATCACACTATCAATTGGAACATTTGGTATAGTTAGATTTATCATTTTGAGTATGGCATGTATAGGGACTTAGTCTTTGTTAAGTGTCATTTTTTTGGCCAAACGTGTTGGCTTGCCTTGGAAATTGATCCATCTTGTATAAGGCCATGGATGAAGGCTATTTCTTATTATTGATATATGAAAATGATGATGTTTTTCATGAATGTGAAAATTGCATTGGCTGAGTAATTAGTATATTAATGCATGAATGAGTAGGATGCTTGATGTGGCTTATATTGGTGCAAGTAAGGGCTGTAGAAAAGGGCTTGGTAATGTAACATCCTGGAATTAGGGGTTCTGCATTTTATGTGTTTTTGTGTGTTTTGTTTGTTCTGCATGTTAATTTGGTGTGTTTGGGGGTTCTGGGTAGGCCCGGGGTTAAGTCAGGGCCTTGGCAAAAAAATTGTTTTTAGGAACTTTAGGGGAGAGCTAGCTGAGGCAGGCCTTAAGGGTAATTACTTGTGTTGGGTGACACAAGAAGTGGTGTGGTGAAGTGGCAAGGAGACGCCACTTAAGGTGCAGGGAAGTGGCGTCACACTGGGTAGTGACGGGGAGGAGGTTCGAATCCTATAACCCTCACTTTGAAGCTTTATTTTTGGCACCTGGTTGGGAAGAAGGTGGATTCGGCAGGGACTCTTCAAGGATGATGGTTGAATGAGTCAAAGAGTTTGAAGGTGTGGCCATGAGGAAGTAGTGGAGTTTGAATTATTCAAATTTGTTCAAAGGAGTGAAGGGGAGTGAGTTAAGGAGGAAATCGTGGGATTTGAGGGTAAGAGGAAGTGGTTGGCCGAATGTGGGGTTTGTGGGAAGGAGGAATTTCGGTAGGGGGTTTGGGAAGCATTTTTTTCGGGTTACTTAGTTGTGATGTGTGGCAAAATTCCCTAGTTCATCCAAGGTCTTTTCTTGTGGAATTCTTTTTGGTTCTTCTCTACTTCTTCTCTTTTTTTTTTTCGGGTTGTGTTAGACTTTTCTTTTGTGCATTGTTATTCGTTAGAGTCACTAAAGGCACTCTTGGTCGAAACTCTCCTCATCATCTTCCCTTTTCATTTTATCTTCTTTTTCTTCTCTTGGCTACACTTTTCTCTAAAAGCCGAAACCTTTTTTCTCCTCTACCATCTTCCTTGCTAGCCGAAACTTCTTGAAGCCACCCCCCTCTGCCGAATCTTTTCTTTCATTTATTTATCTTAAACCTCATAACCGAAACCTTCACCTCACTTCTTAGTGTTTCATCTTTCTCATCTATTTCTTCTTCTAAAGCCGAAACCTATTTCTCATTCCCTCCTCTTTGTGTTTCATTTTTACTTTCCACCATAGCCGAATCTTCTGGGGTGTGAATCGATATCTCTGTTCAGGCCGATTACCAATAGCCAGGGTGCTGGAAATCTTAGGTTGCTGAGAGCCTATACAATCAGTTTTGGTTGATCAAGGTAGGGGACTCTCTTGTTAGTTTCTTTTCATCTCCTTTACTTTTATTCAACAAACCGATCATTTATTCTTCTATAACTCGTTCTTCCATTCTTCATGGCTTGAAGTCGAATATAAGGAAGAGAAGTGCTGAGGCTTCTCTAGTTGCCGAAAGTTTTGTCCCAAGTAGTTTTGCTGATTTGCGTTAGTAACAAAGGTAAGGAGTTCTTTAGTCTTTCACGTTTGGTCTCTCTCTTCTGTTATACTCTATATTAATCGAATCTTTTGGTTAGCCAATCAAAGGTTCTCTTTGACCACTGATCAAGTCCATTCATGGATGCAAGAAACGGTCAAGTTGAGGAGGGGAGTGTACCTATAGTATCCATTCCAAACTTTAAGAGGAGTGCTGTGTCTGCGGTTCGAGATTTTCTGCCGGGCTGTGGTAGAGAGCCAACGCCTGCCTGGAATAGGCAAATAGCCGTTGTCTTTGCTAGTGGGAGCGTCAACGTAGAAAGCTTAGTATTGCGCGTTATCATGTGTGTAAATTTTACACTCTGTTATTAAATTATGTTATTAACTGTATCGGCTGGAAGCCGAAGTGACTGTGTAGACAATCGTGATACCCTTGTGGGTAAAGTTTGTGACACCAGGTAAGTGCCTATATCGTTCTATTAATGAGTATATGAATGTATGTTATAATTCACCACTCTGCTTTGTGAGCATGTTTGCATTCATTTTATGATGTAACATACGCATGGGCTTGGGATATGATGCGAAAGGGGAAGTGTTAAGTAAAGACTGTCACCAGTGGTTTGGTACCACAATTGGGTTGGCCCCACATAATTCATACAGTGACTATGTCTCAGTGGTTTGGAACCACCAGTGGTTTGGTACCACATATATACTATTTCTGTGACTTGTCCCAGTGGTTTGGTACCACAGTGGGTTGGCCCCACATATGTTATCGAGGATTGTCACGGTGGTTTGGCACCACAGGTGGGTTGGCCCCACATATTATATTTAGTGACTCTGTCACCAGTGGTTTGGTACCACATATGAGGTGTGTAGCGGATGGAGGGTTGATTGTAGAAATCCCCACATGTGTGTTTTGGCTGGTACGACTGGCGTGTAGAGGATGGAAAATTAGGTTGGGCTGGGTTACATTGCACTCATATCTTTTGTATGCCATATTGTGTGGGCTAGAGCCCAACGTGCCATTGTGGGCTTGAGTCGTTTGTGTTATATGGGGGAATTACACACTGAGTCTTGGTGACTCACCCCTCTGCTTGACCCTGCAGGTAATCAGTAGACCGTGGATCTAGGAGCCGAGGCAGACTCGTGGTGGCCATGAAATGTTTCTATTCGTAAACTCGTTTTTTTCGTAAAAACTTTTTATAATTGGGATTCTGTTATGTAATAAGGCCTTCGTAACTTAAAACTTGGATTTTTATGATATGCTATCATTATTTATTTTAAGCAACGTCAATATGGAGTTTTTCAAATATATATATATATATATATATATATATATATATATATAACATACAACCATCTCTTTCAAGTAATAACAAAGATGACAAATGTTTGATTAACACAACTCGGGAAATTCCCCTTAAACTACAAACCACTGTTTCCAAAATATCACCTAAAACGAAGAGTTTTGAACTTGCGGTATTTTCCTAAAATTTCTAAATTTGTTTTTACAATTTTGTTTTCTTTTCTTCCTTCTCTGTGACATACCAAATCTGGTCGTGACGTCTGGACCGGGTTTGGGGTGTTACAATTATGGTATCAGAGCCCGATTACAAAACTTGGCTGTGGAACGGGTTCAATAACGTTTTCCAAAATCAGATTTGAAATGTCATTTAAGGAATATGTTTTATTTTTTCTGGAGTATGGCACCCGAGTCTACTGGAACCAAATCCACGCGGTAAGTCTCCTAATCATTGGCTGTTTTTGCATGAAGTAATTATGTTGTGTTGCGATTGCTAGTACTAAGAAATTCAAACTTTAGAGACTGAAACCTTTAGGTATAGATATGAATTCGCGAGAATTACTTTTAATGCTATTTCCATAAGACTGCTCGGTGATAAATAGTGGAAGAAAATGCTAATTCATAAAACTCTTAATCATATCAAGTTGTGTCAGTAGCCATGAGTGCTAGGGGACGTGGACGTGTTGTGCGCGGTCGTGGTAGAGGCCGGGGTGTTGGGTCTGAACCCTCGGAATCAGGAATGGGTCAGAAAATGATATGCCAGTACCGCCAATTGCAGAAGCGGGTTTTCAGGATCAGACAGGCGGAGACGATGCTGTGTCTCAGGCGATGTTACGTGTTTTGGAGAGAGTTGCTAGAGCGAGCACGGGATCGATGGCTCAGAAATCTGTGTCTGAACGACTCCAAGCCAATGGAGTTGAAATGTTTAGGGGCGTTTCTGGTGTAGCTCCTAATGTAGCTGAGTATTGGCTAGAAGCAGTTGAGCGCATCATGGATGATCTTGACTTTACGGTGGAAGAGAAGTTGAAATGAGTTGTGTCTCTTCTTCAGGACGAGGCGTATCAGTGGTGGCTCACGGTCAGGGATGGTACAGTGGCTGACCGTATTACCTGGGATTTCTTCAAGTCAGCATTCCGGGGGAAATACATTGGGTCAAGTTATGTGGATGCTCAGCAGAAGGCATTCCTAAATTTGGTTCAGCGGAATAAGTCAGTGGCCGAGTATGAGGCGAAATTCTTACGTCTAAGCCGTTATGCCCGAGTTATTGTTGCAACAGACCATGAGCGATGTGTCCGATTTGAGGATGGTCTGAGGGACGAGTTACTGATAGTAATCGATAGCTCATAGCGAGAAAGAGAATTTGCTATTTTAGTGGAGAAGGCTAAGATAGCCGAGGAAGTGAAGCGGTCCGAAAAATAGAATCAAGATAGGGATAGAGGTAGGAATAAAAGAAATGTTGGATCATCGGGATCTGATGGGGGTTTCCAGAAGAGGCCTAGGTTGGATGGGCCGAGTCGTGTTGCGAGACCTGTTGCTGATAGTTGGCCTCTGAGGTGTGCTCGATGTGGTAAATTTCATTCGGGGGAGTGTTGGACAGGTAATAGAGGATGTTTCAGGTGTGGGTCTACGGATCATCGGGTAAGAGACTATCCACAGGAGCTGGGCAGAGCGCGGCCAGTGGGTCAGAGTCATGTTCAGCCTGATAGAGGAGGTCAGCAACCACAGAGAGGTCGTGGCCCCGCTAGGGGAGGAAATAGTTTTGGCCGAGGGCATGGAGCACAGGGCAGAGGTGCTGGGAACAAAGATGCAAGACAGCCTGGGTTGGTTTATGCAGCCAGACATCGAGAAGAGGGCGACGCATCGGATGTCTTAACCGGTACGTTCCTAATTTTTAGGTTGTCTTTTACTGCATTGATTGATATTGGGTCAACACATTCTTATGTTGCTAGTAATTTGTGTCGGGAACTCGAACATAGACTACGAGATTGCTTCTAGGAGATGATCAGTGTACTTAGCCCTTTAGGACAATCCGTAGTGGTGAATAAACTCTTTAGGAATGTGCCTTTAGAAGTTCAAGGGGTAGTTTTCCTGGCTGATTTGATGGAACTACTGTTTGGCGAGTTCGATTTGATCTTAGGCATGGACTGGTTAGTGATGTATCGAGCAAACTTAGACTGTGCTGCTAAGCGCATGGTGTTGAAAACTCCCGAGGATAATGAGGTGCTTGTGTTAGGCGTAAAACGGAATTATCTCATCCAATGTGGTGTCTGCTCTTAAAATTTGAAAGGATGGTGAGAAAAGGATGCGAGGCTTTCTTAACTTTTGTCAGGGCGTTGGAAGCCAAGGAGTTGTCAGTAGGAGATGTTAGAACAGTGAAGGAGTTCTCCGATGTTTTTCCAGAAGAGCTTCTAGGGTTACCTCCAGATCGCGAGGTGGAGTTCGGTATCGATCTTCTTCCGGGAACAGCGCCAGTGTCCATTGCTCCGTATAGAATGGCACCGAAGGAGTTGGTAGAACTTAAAGCTCAGATTTAGGAACTGTTGGATAGAGGTTTTATTCGACCAAGTGTATCTCCGTGGGGAGCTCCGGTGTTGTTTGTTAAGAAGAAGGACGGGTCGATGCGGATGTGCATTGACTACAGGCAACTGAACAAGTTGACAATTAAGAATAAGTATCCGTTGCCAAGGATAGACGATCTGTTCGATCAGTTGCAAGGTGCTTCGGTCTTCTTGAAGATAGACTTGAGATCAGGTTACCATCAGCTTAAGGTTAAGGAGGCGGACATTCAAAAGATAGCTTTTCAAACTCGTTATGGTCATTACGAGTTCTTGGTGATGCCGTTTGGATTGACGAATGCACCAGCTGCATTTATGGATATGATGAACCGAGTGTTCCAACCCTATCTGGATCGGTTTGTCGTAGTATTTATAGACGATATTTTGGTTTATTCAAGGATGGAAGAGGAGCATGATTCGCATCTTCGGGTGGTTCTGCAGATTTTACGCGAGAAGCAGCTGTATGTCAAATTCAGTAAGTGCGAATTTTGGTTGAAAGAAGTTACCTTTTTGGGGCATGTTGTTTCTGCTGAGGGGATTAAGGTGGATCCCCGGGAAATTGAAGCCGTGTTGGAATGGAAACTGCCTAAGTCTGTGCCAGAAATTCAGAGTTTTCTTAGTTTAGCTGGATACTATAGAAGGTTTGTTGAGGGGTTTTCGTTAATAGCTGCACCGTTAACTAAGTTATTACGGAAGGGGGTACCGTTTCTTTGGTCAGTTAAGCAACAGGAAAGTTTTGAGAAGTTAAAGAAGATTCTGACTGAGGCACCAGTTTTGATTCAGCCTGAGGCGGGGAAGGAATTTGTCGTTTACTGCGATGCGTCGCACACAGGGTTAGGATGTGTGTTGATGTAAGAGGGGAAAATGGTAGCTTTTGCGTCTCGGCAGTTGAGACCGCATGAAGTGAATTATCCCACGCATGATCTTGAGTTAGCTGCGGTAGTGTTCGCTCTGAAGATCTGGAGACACTACCTGTATAGGGAGAAGTCCATCATCTTCACTGATCACAAGAGCCTGAAATATCTCCTTACCAAGAAGGAGTTGAATTTAAGGCAGCGAAGGTGGGTTGAGTTATTGAAGGATTATGACTGTTCAATCGAGTACTACCCGGGTAAAGCTAACGTAGTGGCTGATGCGTTGAGCCGTAGGGTAATATCGGACTCGAGAGCAATGTTTGCTCATCTCAGCTTGTATGACGACGGAAGTTTGCTAGCTGAACTTCAGGTGAAACCTTCTTGGGTCAGTCAGATTAAAGAGAATCAGTTGTCAGATGAATCACTAAGTTCTAAGTTTCAGTCGGTGGTAAGGGGTGAGACAGAAGATTTCAGTTTGAACAGTGATGGGGTTTTGTGTTTTCGTGGAAAGGCTTGTATGCCAAGGGATGTAGAGTTAAGGCAGAAGATTCTGCAGGAAGCGCATAGTAGCCCATACGCTATGCATCCTGGTGGGAGTAAGATGTATCGGGATTTGCAGGAATAGTTTTGGTGGCCGGGACTGAAGCAAGAGGTGACCGAGTTTGTGAGTAAGTGCTTGACGTGTCAGCAGGTGAAGGCGGAACATCAATTGCCGTCAGGGTTGCTACAGCCAGTGAAGATTCCACTTTGGAAGTGGGAGAGGATAACGATGGATTTTGTTAGTGGGCTACCTCTTACGCCCACGAGGAAAGATTCAGTGTGGGTAATTGTCGATCGGTTGACGAAGTCCGCTCACTTCATACCAGTTCGTGTTGACTACTCTCTACAAAGGTTAGCCAAGCTGTATGTAGCGGAGATTGTGAGGTTGCATGGGATACCAGTGTCTATCATATCAGACAGAGACCCTAGGTTTATATCGCGATTCTGGAAGGCGTTGCATCAAGCGTTCGGTACAAGATCGGATTTCAAAGACAAATTTCATCCTGATGATCGATGGTCACCCGAGAGAAGTAATTCAGATCTTGAAGACATGTTGAGAGGATGTGTTATCGACTTGAGGCGGTTGGGAGGATTTCTTACCGTTATTGAATTCGCATATACAACAATAGCTATCAACCCGGTATTCGAGATGGCACCTTATGAAGCATTGTATGGTGGAAGTGTCGCACTCCTACTTGCTGGACAGAGTTGGGCGGCGGCGATTGTTGGGTCGGAATTGGTTTCAGAGACAGAGGAAAAGATTAGATTAATTCGAGCTCGATTGAAGGAAGCTTCCGACAGGCAGAAATCTTATGTTGACCTGAAGCGTAAGGATATAGAATTTGCAGTGGGTGAGCAGGTTTTCCTAAAGGTTTCGCCGTGGAAAAAAGGTTTTAAGGTTTGGACGGAAGGGCAAGTTGAGCCCCAGGTTCATCGGGCTGTATCGTGTGTTGAAGCGTGTGGGACCAGTAGCATATCAGCTCGAGTTACCATTAGAATTGAGGCAGATACGCGACGTATTCCACGTCTCAATGTTAAGGCGTTACCATTCGGATCCATCTCAGATAGTGCCAGTGGAAGAAATTGAAGTGAGACCTGATTTATCTTTTGAAGGGAACCAGTTCAGATTTTAGATCGAGATGTTAAGGTATTGCAGAGGAAAACAGTTCCATTGGTTAAAGTGTTGTGGCGGAATCACGTTCAGAGGAAGCTACGTGGGAGCCGGAGGATGTTATGCGGCAGCAATACCCTCACCTCTTTTGACCAGGTAAATTTCGAGGCCGAAATTTCTTTAAGGGGGTAGAACTGTAACATCCTGGAATTAGGGGTTCTGCATTTTATGTGTTTTTGTGTGTTTTGTTTGTTCTGCATGTTAATTTGGTGTGTTTGGGGGTTCTGGGTAGGCCCAGGGTTAAGTCAGGGCCTTGGCAAAAAAATTGTTTTTAGGCACTTTAGGGGAGAGCTAGCTGAGGCAGGCCTTAAGGGTAATTACTTGTGTTGGGTTACACAAGAAGTGGTATGGTGAAGTGGCAAGGAGACGCCACTTAAGCTGCAGGGAAGTGGCGTCACTGGGTAGTAGCAGGGGGAGGAGGTTCGAATCCTATAACCCTCACTTTGAAGCTTTATTTTTGGCACCTGGTTGGGAAGAAGGTGGATTCGGCAGGGACTCTTCAAGGATGATGGTTGAATGAGTCAAAGAGTTTGAAGGTGTGGCCATGAGGAAGTAGTGGAGTTTAAATTATTCAAATTTGTTCAAAGGAGTGAAGGGGAGTGAGTTAAGGAGGAAATCGTGGGATTTGAGGGTGAGAGGAAGTGGTTGGCCGAATGTGGGGTTTGTGGGAAGGAGGAATTCGGCTAGGGGGTTTGGGAAGCATTTTTTTTGGGTTACTTAGTTGTGATGTGTGCCGAAATTCCCTAGTTCATCCAAGGTCTTTTCTTGTGGAATTCTTTTTGGTTCTTCTCTACTTCTTCTCCTTCTTTTCGGGTTGTGTTAGACTTTTCTTTTGTGCATTGTTATTCGTTAGAGTCACTAAAAGCACTCTTGGCCGAAACTCTCCTCATCATCTTCCCTTTTCAATTCATCTTCTTTTTCTTCTCTTGGCTACACTTTTCTCTAAAAGCCGAAACCTTCTTTCTCCTCTACCATCTTCCTTGCTAGCCGAAACTTCTTGAAGCCACCCCCTTGCCGAATCTTTTCTTTCATTTATTTCTCTTAAACCTCATAACCGAAACCTTCACCTCACTTCTTGGTGTTTCATCATTCTCCTCTATTTCTTCTTCTAAAGCCGAAACCTATTTCTCATTCCCTCCTCTTTGTGTTTCGTTTTTACTTTCCACCATAGCCGAATCTTCTGGGGTGTGAATCGATATCTCTGTTCAGGCTGATTACCAAGAGGCGAGTCTTTGGAAATCCTAGGTTCTTTGAGAGCCTATACAATCGGTTTTGGTTGATCAAGGTAGGGGACTCTCTTGTTAGTTTCTTTTCATCTCCTTTACTTTTATTCAACAAACCAATCATTTATTCTTCTATAACTCGTTCTGCCATTCTTCATGGCTTGAAGTCGAATATCAGGAAGAGAAGTGCTGAGGCTTCTCTAGTTGCCGAAAGTTTTGTCCCAAGCAGTTTTGCTCGTTTGCGTTAGTAACAAAGGTAAGGAGTTCTTTAGTCTTTCACGTTTGGTCTCTCTCTTCTGTTATACTCTATATTAATCGAATCTTTTGGTTAGCCAATCAAAGGTTCTCTTTGACCACTGATCAAGTCCATTCATGGATGCAAGAAATGGTCAGGTTGAGGAGGGGAGTGTACCTATAGTATCCATTCCAAACTTTAAGAGGCGTGTTGTGTCGGCGGTTCGAACTTTTCCGCCGGGCTGTGGTAGAGAGCCAACGTCTGCCTAGAATAGGCAAATAGTCGTTGTCTCTGCTAGTGGGAGGGTCGACGTAGAAAGCTTAGTATTGTGCGTTATCAGGTGTGTAAATTTCACACTCAGTTATTAAATTATGTTATTGATCATGATCGGTGGAGCCAAAGATAATGTAGCGAGTCGTGATACCCTTGTGGGTAAAGTTGGTGACACCGGGTAAGTGCCTATACCGTTCTATTAATGAGTATATGAATGTATGTTATAATTCATCACTCTGCTTTGTGAGCATGTTTACATTCATTTTATGATGTAACATACGCATGGGCTTGGGATATGATGCGAAAGGGGAAGTGTTAAGTAAAGACTGTCACCAGTGGTTTGGTACCACAAGTGGGTTGGCCCCACATAATTCATACAGTGACTATGTCTCAGTGGTTTGGAACCACCAGTGGTTTGGAACCACATAAATACTATTTCTGTGACTTGTCCCAGTGGTTTGGTACCACAGTGGGTTGGCCCCACATATGTTATCAGGGATTGTCACCAGTGGTTTGGCACCACAGGTGGGTTGGCCCCACATGTTATATTTAGTGACTCTGTCACCAGTGGTTTGGTACCACATATGAGGTGTGTAGCGGATGGAGGGTTGATTGTAGAAATCCCCACAGGTGTGTTTTGGCTGGTACGAATGGCGTGTAGAGGATGGAAAATTAGGTTGGGCTGGGTTACATTGCACTCATATCTTTTGTATGCCATATTGTGTGGGCTAGGGCCCAACATGCCATTGTGGGCTTGAGCCGTTTGTGTTATATGGGGGAATTACACACTGAGTCTTGGTGACTCACCCCTCTGCTTGACCTTGCAGGTAATCAGTAGATCGTGGATCTGGGAGCCGAGGCAGACTCGTGGTGGCCATGAAATGCTTCTTTTCGTAAACTCGTTTCTTTCCTAAAAACTTTTTATAATTGGGATTCTTCTATGTAATAAGGCCTTCGTAACATAAAACTTGGATTTTTATGATATGCTGTCATTATTTATTTTAAGCAACGTCAATATGGAGTTTTTCAATATATATATATATATAACATACAACCATCTCTTTCAAGTAATAACAAAGATGACAAATGTTCGATTAACTCAACTCGGGAAATTCCCCTTAAACAACAAACCACTGTTTCCAAAGTATCACCTAAAATGAAGAGTTTTGAACTTGCGGTATTTTCCTAAAATTTCTAAATTCTTTTTTACAAAATTTGTTTTTTTTTCTTTTCTTCCTTCTCTGTGACACACCAAATCTGGTCGTGACGTCTGGACCGGGTTTAGGGTGTTACAGGTAAATAGCCTTGTTTTTGTCCACACGGGTAGACACATAGGCGTGTGACTAGGCCGTGTGTGACACACGGTCTATCCCAAGGGTGTGTGGCTTGGCCATGTGTCCCCCTGCACCCTAAGTTGGCTAAACAGAATGCCCAGTAGTAACCACACCGGCAGAGGCACGGCCGTGTGTCTCAACCGTGTGGATGACACGGCCATAGGAGATGGGCATGTGCCCAGGCCGTGTGAAGCTTGCACTTGAATTTAGGAATTTAATTCGCCACACGGCCTAAGCACACGGGCGTGTGCCTTGGCCGTGTGACCTTTGTAACACCCCTTACCCGTATTCGACGCTGGAATAGGGTACGAGGCATTACTAGGCTATTACGTAATCTATCATACAATTCCGAGACTTGACTTTCCTCTCCAAATTTAAAACTTTTATTACCACCTTTTAAACAAGCCTACGAGACTTAAATCACGCTTTAGGAGTGGTTCGGGATCAAATCGAACCCTTTTTAAAGATCTCTAGAAAAACTTAGAAAATTTTCACTAAACAGTCCACACGCCTGTGTGGAAGAATGGACACGCCCGTGTGGCATATCACATGCCTGTGTTCCACACCCGTGTGGAATTATTTTTCAATTCCAACCTACAAGGGTTTTCACACGGCCTCGACACGCCCGTGTCTTAGCCCATGTGCCAAAACCTTGGCATTCTGTTTCTGATGTCATCACCCCATAAATGTCACACGGCCTAGGCACACGCCCGTGTCCTTCGACTGCGTGGCTAATTAAATTCCAAATTTTAGGTGCAAACTTCACACAGCCTGGGCACACGCCCGTGTCCATGGTCGTGCCTCCCACACGGCCGATACATACGGCCGTGTCTCTACCCATGTGTTTACTACTGAGCATACTGACTTATAAACCTAGCATGCAAGGGGACACACGACCTAACAACATGCCCATGAGGCTGACCGTGTGTCTCACATGGCCTAGACACACTCCCGTGTGTCTACCCGTGTGGACAAGAACAAGGCTATTTGCCAAGCTCATTCCATCACCCTAACTCATGCAAACATGATTCACATCAAACCTTGAACCCCATTCATGCATAATTGAACTAAGTAAATCATCATACTACTTGCAACATCATAAATAACCTCATCTTTTCATAGATTAATAAGAAAGAGCCATCAACTATGGCCTTATACAAAAGAGTTCATCTTTGAATGAGCCAACACATTTGGCCAAAACAATATGGCATTCAACTAAGTCTAGTCCCTATACATGCCATACTCAAAATGCTAAGTCTAACTATACCAAGATGTGCTGATAGTGTGGGTGATCCTTTGCTTATCTCCGTATCCCGAGCTGGCTCTTCGACACTATAAAACAAGGGAAAAGAGAAGGGAGTAAGCTTTAAGCTTAGTAAGTCTATATGTAAACCATAAGCATCATACCATATTCTAAGCAAGCATAAACATTACATACTGTGTATAAACAATTTATATCCTCATGGTCAAACTTACTCATCTCAACTCATACCACATCCCAACCACATATCATAAACATTGCTCACATTTACTTGTACATCTGCCCTGCACTTATCACCACAAAGCCACGTGGATTATTTACTTAAACAAGTTTCTCGATGAACCCTTCGGAATGATACAAGATATCCGGTGGTTTCGCACACAGCCCACCATTAATCACAAATAGGGTGGTAACGCACACAGCCCACCAACAATGATAATTACGGTGGTATCGCACATAGCCCACCAAATATTTATATATAAACGATGGTATCGTACACAACCCATCGTGAATAAATAACAAGGTGGTATCGCACACAGCCCACCAATAATTACATATTTACAAATAATCATTCGTACTCACATTTCTATTCCGAGGTTCATTCGAGAATTACCCATCCTCTACCATTTACAATTAATCTCACCAATAAGGATTTACATCCATACATTGCATCAATAGATATAAGCATAGGTATTAAGGATGTATCGTCTACACATAAACTTACTGCGGTGCAAAATATGTTAATTTGCGGCTTAATCCGTAACCTTGCCTTTTCCCCGATCAAGGTTGTTTCCGCGTTCTTCTTGATCTATAATAACAAAATTTACTCATTTAATCATTACATACATCAAAACACTTCAAAATTTCTACTTTGGCAAAAATGACCGTTTTGCCCTTATACTTTGGCAAAATTACGATTTTGCCCCTAGGCTCGTAAAATGAAATGTGTTCATTTTCCACACTCTCAAGCCTAGCCGATTCATATTCTATATTATATCAACTCAAGATTTCAATGATTTCATGCATTTAGTATCCATTTTACAACCTTTACAAAATGGTCTTTTTTAGGTGTTTTCATAGAAACACATTTCACAAAAGTTGTTCCTTAACCCACTAAAAATCATTTTCTTCCATAAAAACTCAGCAAAAAACATAAACACTCTCATGGAAAATCCCTAATCTTTCAACCATTTTGCAAAAAAAGTCCCCTCTTTAGCTAGCTTAAGCTTTAGGGGTTCCAAAAGTACAAAAATTATCAATAAAAACCACCAAGATCACTTACTTGTAGAGATTGAAATGGCTGAAAATTTTCAAGCTTCTAAACCCCTTCTCTTACTGAAATTTTCGATGGTAGGGAGAATGAGAAAAGATGATATCTTTTCTTTCTTTATTTTTCTCTTATTTTATTCATTAAGTCACCAAACTCACCTAACCATTGACCAATTGATTTTTCTTGTCCCTATGGCCGGCCATCCCTTCCCCAATGGCCTAATTGCACATTAAGGACCTCCAATTTAATATTCTATAGCTATTAGACACCTCTAGCTTGAAAAATGAAACTTTTGCACTTTATGCGATTTAGTCCTTTTTCGCAATTAAACATGCAATCGCTAAACTTTAAGCACCAAAATTTTCATAAATCCATATAATTATGCCATAACATATAAAATAATATTAAAATAATTTTCCTCAACCTCGGATTAGTGGTCCCGAAACCACTGTTCCGACTAGCCCTAAAATCGGGCTGTTACAACCTTATTGGGTTGATGATATCAGAAACAGAATGTTAAGGTTTTTACACACAGGCGGAGACACGGGCGTGTCATGGCCGTGTGAGGGACACGGGCCATAGAAACAGGTGTGTGCCAGCCCGTGTGAAAACCCCTGTAGGTTCGAAATGAAAAATAAATCCACACAGCTAGGAACAAGGGGCGTGTGTGACCACACAGTCTGTCCACACGGGCGTGTCCCCTGCCACATGGGTGTGTGCCCTTGTTATTAGTGAAAATTTCCAAAGTTCTCTAAAGTGCTTGGTTTAGTATCAACCCATTTCTAAAGTATGATTTGGGCCTCGTAGGCCCATATTAAGGACGTTAAGAGAAATTTTGAAAAGTTTTAAATTTGAACGGACTTTTATGACCCAGAAATGCATGTTAGTATGTGTTTTGAGCTAGGTAACGCCTCGTACACTGTTCTGACGCTAAACACGGGTAAGGGGTGTTACATTTAGTGGTATCAGAGCTATGGTTTAGTCGATTCTTGGACTAAACTAGCATGTGTATGAGTCTAGCTATACATGCCATATATGAATTATGATAGTGTGACGACTCCTGACAATTTAAATGTGTTTTTATATAGTAAATGGTGCCCGACGGCGCAGTGGCGGATGATGTAGAAAGTAATGCGTCGGCTCCGCGCATGGGTCGCCGCGGTAGAAAGTGGGCCCGTGACATCGAGTCGAGCAAGGAGAGGCTAGAGAAGCCTTCCTCCATATGATGAATGTATGGTATTCGGAGTTTGTACGTGGAAACCCGAATGCTCCACCTCCTCCACCCCCTCCAATTCCCCAGCCTGCCCCTACAATTCCCCAAGTAGTGGAAACAATTAGAAGGGAAAAACCTCCGGTAGACAGAATTTGAAAGCAAGGGGCTGAGGAATTTAGAGTGAATATAGATGATGACCCAGAGAAAGTAGAATTCTGGATAGAAAATACCATTAGGGTATTCGATGAATTGTCTTACACACCTGAGGAGTGCATGAAGTGTCACTCCTGCGAGACTCGACCTACCAATGGTGGAACACCCTTGTATCGGTTGTACCAAGGGAAAGGATTGCATGAGAGTTTTTCCAAGAAGAGTTTTGAAAGAAGTATATTGGCCAGAGGTTTATAGACCAGAAAAGGAAGGAATTTCTTGAGCTAAAGCAAGGTCGAATGACAGTAACCGAGTATGAGCGTGAGTTCATGAGATTCAGCAAATACGCTAGGGAGTGCGTATCTACCGAAGCCATCATGTGCAAGAGATTTGAGGACGGATTAAATTAAGACATCCGACTATTAGTTGGCATCCTGAAATTAAAGAAGTTTGTGGTGCTTGTTGAGAGAGCGTGCAAGGCCGAAGAATTGGCCAAAGAGAAAAGGACAGATGATATTGAGTCTCGTGACTCAAAGAAAATACAGTTGGGGAAATCATTTCAGTCCTCTTCCAAGAAATTGAGAGAATTTACTACCCGATCAAATGCTTCAGTTGGATTCTCGAATAGAAATAGGAGTAAGCAGTACTCAGTTTCTAAGGCCCAGACCACTTCTATTGCGAGTGTTGGTAGTGCTCGACCAAATAAACCGGAGTGTTCGTAGTGTGGTAGACGGTATCTCGGTGAGTGTCGAGGAAATGATAGAGGCTGCTTCAAGTATGGTTCATTAGACCACTTCATTCGAAATTGTCCTGAGATGGAAGAAAAAGACAGGAAGCAAGAAGTGCGAGCTAGTAATGCACCTTCTAGGGGTAGACCACAAAAGAACACTGGAAGTGGGGCTAGCAGCAGAGGTGCGCCTAGAGATTCCACCGTGAGGTCCGAGGGCCGAGCACCTGCAAGGACTTACGCCATTCGCGCTCGCGAAGAGGCATTGTCACCAGATGTGATTACGGGTACTTTTTCTCTTCATGATATCTCTGTTGTTGCTTTGATTGATCCGGGGTCTACCCATTCCTATATTTATATGAAACTGGTGTCTAGCTTGAATATGCTTGTTGAGTCTACAGAATTTGTGATAAAAGTGTCAAACCCTTTAGGCAAGCATGTGATAGTTGACAAAGTGTGTAGAAACTGTCGTTTGATTATTAGAGGCCATTGTTTTCCAGCTAACCTCATGCTACTACCGTTAGATAAATTTGACCTAATTCTTTGCATGGATTGGTTGACTGTTTATAACGTGTTAGTAAACTGTGGTAGTAAGTTTATTGAACTAAAAAGTGAAAATGGGGATATTATTCGGGTTGAATTAGGTGAACCAGATAGATTACATGTACTGATTTCTTTTCTGACTTCTGAGAAATACATGAGAAAAGGGTATGAGTCCTATCTTGCATTTGTGCTAAATACCGAAGAGTTGGAATTAAAGATTGAGTCAGTACCTGTGGTATGTGAGTACCTAGACGTGTTTCCAGAGGAGTTACCTGGATTGCCTCCAATTAGAGAAGTCGAGTTTGGTATTGAGTTGGTTCCGGGTACGGCACCTATTTCGATTGCCCCATATAGGATGGCTCCAACGGAGTTAAAGGAGCTAAAAATCCAATTGCAAGAGTTAACAGATAAGGGTTTCGCGAAACTGAGTTATTCTCCGTGGGGTGCTCCGGTACTTTTTGAGAAAAAGAAAGATGAGTCGATGAGATTATGTATAGACTACTGACAGCTTAACAAGGTTATAGTTAAGAACAAGTATCCTTTGCCAAGGATCGATGATTTGTTTGACCAATTGAAGGGAGCCACAGTGTTTTCTAAGATAGACCTGAGGTCCGGTTATTATCAGATGAGACCACTTTTTGGTCATATTGCCATAACCTTTCAAGTAAAACATGTCCCGCATGCATTGGAACAACATTGCAAATGACTACATCAACATATTTGCCAATAGAAAAAGAAACCAACACTTGTTTCACTACCTTATTTTCACCAATGGTTGTGGATGTTTCGTCGTTGGCAAATGTAACTTTTCTACCAAGATCATACTTGCTATGTTCGTGCAGCTGCCTCCATCTATGATCATACCACATACCTTTCCGTTGATGTGGCATCGAGTATGGAAATTTTTTCCCTTTGCTGCTCTTCTTTCTTAGCTTGTGCACTCAAGGATCATTCAGAAACAAGCAACTCTCTTTCAACTGGATATTCCACCTCACTCACATCTTCCAATTATGGTATGGAATCTTCTTCAGATTCACTTGCAGACTCAATTTCTCCGTTGTTTTTGAGGATCATAACATTTCGATTAGGAAATTGGCTCGCAATATGCCCTCTCCCAAACATTTAAAACACTGGACATCTCAGGATCGTCCTTGCTGACTTTCAAATTTGTCTTTATGTACAACATATTCATTTTTTTTATTTTTAGTCATGTATTCTTTACCTTTTATGTGGGACACCGCATCCTTCTTTCTCACATTTTGGTTCTAAGTAGAGGAAGAACAAAAATAGTTTCTGGTTTTGGAAGACCTTTTCCTCTTTAACTACCTTTCCACCTTAATTGTCATATGCACCATATCTGTGAATTTGACATAGTGTTAAAGCTCTACTATGTTGGCAATCTCTTAGTTTAACCCTGCCAAAAATCTTGTCATGGTGACCTCACGTTCCTTTTCAACATTTTCTTAGATCATTGCAATTTCCATCTCCCCATGGTAATCCTCCACACTTCGGCACTCTTGGGTAAGACTTTGGAGTTTTTGGTAAATATCCATTTCATAATGGTTAGGGATGAATATGTTCCTCATGGTTGATTTCATTTTTGCCCAAGTTTCTATTGGACATTCTCCATTTCTTCTCCTACTCAAAGTTGGTTGATCCCACCAAATTATTGCATAATCCATAAATTCAATGGTAGCTAATTTTACCTTCTTCAATTCGAACTAATGGTGATAATCATAAACAAGTTATATCTTCTTTTCCCATTCGAGATATGCCTCTAGATCATTTCTCCCTTGGAATGAAGGAATATCATCAATTTGATATTTCCAAGGTCGTCATCAACTTGATATCAATCTCCTCTCTCTCTAACCCTTCATTCATTTCGCCTTATGTTACGACCAGACGCCCTTTCATCATCATTACCATAATATCTGTCATTATCAAATCTATTGGATGTTTCACTTCCTCCCACACTAGGGGTTCTTAGAGATCTTCCCCTTCGAGACCTTTCCTCCATATGATCAACACATTCACTAAGCTGATCAAACCCTTCTTGCATCATCCTTCGCAGCTCCTTCATCATCGCTTACATTTGAAAGGTTGGGAACCCCACCTCTTTCACCTCTATCATGTTCGTTACTAGAGATTCTTTAAAACACACAAAAAAATGATTAGTAACAGAAATGTCCTCACTTCACTCCCTCACAATTTAACTTGAATAAAGATAACTACTCAACTCATGTTCCTCTCAATTCAACTTTTACTCACTCTAATATGCTTGCCACTCTTGCCTTTTACCACTCATTTCTCTCAAGTTCTTCAAGAACGTTTGGCAAAAACCAAATCAAAATCATAATCTTGTGGGCGTTGAAAGGTTATGGTTAGCTGAGGAATAAGAAAGAAAAAACAGTGAGAATGTGTTAGAGTATGCCAAAAGACCAATCATGAGATGACTGTAATAACATACTTGTTTTACCTCGTTTATTAATATAAGGCATTACCATTATCATTTTAGTTTCTTTTATGTGTATATAAATAAACTGTTTTATAATAATGTCTTGAGCATAATATGATTATTCTTAAAAGATCCTTAGTCGAGTATTATTGTGGGCTTGGACAACAATAATGCATTAAGACTAATTTGTAGTTTATTGATGACAAAGTGTTGTTATTGACATGGGATGTCAAAATCAATACATGAGTATGTGTGTTAGAGAACAACATATTGGATTAACCCGCTATGAGTATGTTTCTTGGATGATTATGTAATAAACACAACATTACTCATAGTGATTACTACGTATACGATCCTCAGACTTGAGATCATCATTATCCCAACATCGTGAGTTGTATATTTTGATACAGTCAAACATCTACAATAACTGGTTGTTCTATAAAGGCTGATGTTGGATATACCACAATCTATGTAGTGGGATATGGTTGATCAATATAGGATTTGTCCCTCCTACATAATGGGAGAAATATCTTAGGCCACTTGATTGAGTGAGACTTGAAATGCATGGTCATGCTCAAATAAGTTGGTATGAGATATCATACTTATTTGTTTATCATAGTCTACTCAGGATATCAAGAAACATTAGATGGACTATGCAAGTGTGACTATTCCATGACTTGTGCCCATTCCAGATACAAATGACAAAAGGATTTAATACATGAAGGGTTAATCATAGAGAGGTTATGTCGAATCATGACTTCTTGTAACTTAGGTAGCAATGATGCATTGCTAGATGGCACTCATTGTTTGTAGGCATAATTGTAAAAAAAACCCTTAACATTTGGGGGCTTTTGGTTTTGTGCCCTTAACCTTTTTATTTTTTGATTGACACCCTCAACGTTACGATTTTTTGATTGACACCCTCAAACTGTAGGTCAACATAGTAGCCCATGTGGCATGCCACGTAAGCGCACGGCGCCATATATGATGTCATCTATTTAACTCTTTTTTTCATTTTTTTCCATTTTCTTTCTTCTTCCCTCTTTCTCTCTTCCCCTCTAACTGTTGATTCCAGCCATGGATTTTTTTTTTATCAGGTTTTGACTTCATCTTTGATTCTTTTGTGGGTTTCCTCATTTTTAAAAACCCAATTTCAAAAACTAATCAGAACTCAAAATAAACCAACAAAATAAACAAAATTTGCTCTTTAAATTTGCAAAAGATCAAACTTTAAACACTCATCAAGCTGAGTTTTTTAACCCCAAGCTTCCACCTAGAATCCTTTCCTTTTCCAAAAAGTTCGAAGGCTCATCGAACATTGTCGACCTCCGTTGCCACATGGGTCCCATCCTTTCCTCGTTGTCAATCAATATCTACCTCATTTCGTACGGTCGTTGGTCTGTATCCCAAAAAATCCTCATCAAAGACTTCATAAATCACCCACGAGTTTGCCAAGCTCTCCACAAACCCACTGACGAACTCATGGTACGCCGGAGAGGACCTCACCGTACCGATGGAGATAGGAGACCTCTGTAAAGGGTTGTACGGTACCGACGACAGTGGAGGGTACATCGGTCAAGTCATGAGAGACCAGAAAGGGAAAACGTATAACATGAACAACAACAAAGGAAGGAAATTCACGGTGCAATGGATTTGGAGCCATGTTTTGAAAGCTTGTGCTGGTCCCAATGCTTTGGATTAAATTTAATTTCTTTTTTCTGGGTTTTTTTTCCATTGAAATCATCAGATTCATTTCCATGGAATCTTGATTTTTGCATGTCAATTTAGGGTTTGAGATAGTTATATGTATTGTAGAGTTGTATAAACAGGTTGATGATAAAGATGAATAAATTTAAATATTATAGCATTATTTTATGTTTAATTAATATAACTAGAAAATTTTTATTTCTTTGAAATTTTCCATTGTAGTGGTGGTGATAAAGAGCAAATTTAAAGCTTTGGGTTTTAGAAGAATCCTTCAATGATGTGATTTGCAGGGGAAGAGAGAAAGAGGGAAGAAGAAAGAAAATGGAAAAAAATGAAAAAAAAAGTTAAATAGATGACGTCATATATGACATCGTGCGCTTATGTGGCATGCCACATGGGCTACTATTTTGACCTACAGTTTAATTAACGGTCAACGTGACTATGTTGACCTACAGTTTGATTAACGGTCAACTCACGTTGGTCGTTAAAAGTGGGTTGATTTCTGAAAAAATCGTAACGTTGAGGGTGTCAATCAAAAAATAAAAAGGTTAAGGGCGCAAAACCAAAAGCCCCCAAACGTTGAGGGTTTTTTTTTTACAATTATGCCTTGTTTGTAATAACAGAATCATTCCACTATTACTGCTAACGTTACAAGAACTTACAGGGTCACACCCTCTGGTTGAAACGAATGGAATCCAAACATAGTTGGTATTGTTTTTTAGCTGTCACATTAATTAAATTGATTATAGAACTAATTTAATTGGGCAGTTAAATATCAAACGAATTATATGTACAAGTATGTTGTACACATAATGAGAAAATGGTTAAATTAATATATATGAATTTGATTTGTATAAAATTTAACTAAACATAATTTACCGAAATCCTTGTTATAATTATTGTCATTATAATTTACAAATCGAATATTATTATAATTATTGTAATTATAATTTTTCAGTCAAACATTGTTATAATTTTGGTAATTATACTTAATATATTCGATTAATTATTATAATAAATTCTTATTCATATTAAAATATCAACTATTCCCGAATTAGGAAACATAGAGTTTTTAAGAAAAACTTAATATATCCGAAGTATAGAGAACGAGGTCTAGCAGCCGTCAAATAGATTTTCTCTCTAAAAAAGTTTAAGAGAATTCTTGCCTTCATTGTCACACAGGGTGGATTACGTAGAGGCCGAAACTTTTCATAGCGGCTTGGACTCGATATACAATTGCGTAATTAGTTTCATAACAATTATCGTTCATACCCTTCTCACCCCGATTCGTTTCTCAAACATGGATCCCTGGATGTGATCACCGGATTTATTTTTTCCGTTGCGCCATGGGGTGTACTGGTGTTCTAACAGAATGAATAACATAATTCAAAACTCAAAAGATGAATAACAAGATAAACAAAGGATACTATTTGACAAAATAGACTCAAAAACACCAAAAGAAGACAAGGAAGACAATTGGATAGAACGAAAATATTTGACAAAAGGATATTTTTACTACCACCAAATCGCACCAAATGATGTAAAATGGCTTCAAAAATACTAAACAGAAGAGAAAAGTTTTTATAGCATTTTTGACAAAAAAAATTTAACTATCGCCAAATTACACCAAAAGATGTAAAATAGCTTTAAGGACACTAATCACAGAGACACTTTTACTTTTTTTAGAATATCGAAATTGAAAATCGAAAATGTCACCTGATTAGAAAGCTAGCTTTGATAACAAATGATGCGTGCTCGTATTCGTTTGATGAACACAAGTACGTCTTGTTGTATGATCGTTCTAAAATATGTAACATAAAACAAGAACAACAAACTGAGAATAAAATAAATAGAATAAAAGATGAAATGATAAAACTTCTACTCAAAACAAACCCAGAAAAGAACCAACGTTATGGAGGAATGTGACCCGTTTCCTACAAAGTTTGAACATAAATGGAAGTTGAAAGAAAAAGACGGTGACCCACTATCTCTAAAGAGATAGGAACCAATAGTATATGATCGCCACACTCAAAGATTGGGATGGAAAGGGGAATGATAAGATCAGAAAAAGATGAACGCCACAAGATTGTAATCTTGATAAGTTCAGAACAAACTCTCAAAGAGACTAAAGAGAATAAACTCACAATTTTTGTATATTAATCTGATGTCATTTCAAGCTTACATGTGATGCCTATTTATTAGAGTGTAAGAATAATGGGAAGACTCAAAAGGTCATAAACATGCAATTTAATGTAATAAAAACGTCCAATTTGAATAGAGAAATTATCTTCACGCATTTGAAAATCGTCCATGTTGATGTATTTGGATGAGAAAATGTCTCTTTCCTTTGAAACCATCCATGCTGATGTATTTGAATGAAAAAAAAATGTCTTCACGCATTTGAAAATCGTCCATGCTCATGCATTTGAAATGAGAAAATGTCTCTATGCATTGAAACTATCTGTGTTCCATGCTGGAAACGTCCATCTTAATGTTTGAAGATTTATTCTTTGTAACCGTTTGTACTTGCAAAGTTATAAATAGAAATCAACAAGACTCTATTCCCTTCAGAAAATATATTTATTTGTGTGAAATTAAAAGTTAACACACATCACAACACAAGCTGTAATTATTTAAATAAAATGAAAAATAAATAAACACAAACAAAAACATTATAGAAAATTGATCAATTATTCCACATGGGCCAACATTCAACAAGTTACAAGGAATCAGTTCACAATTCGACCCATCTTGAGGTATAAAACAATCGCACTTGGTCCAAATGTCTATTACCAAACCATTAATAGCTTCTCTAAGCTTCTTAGCCATTGATCTTGTAATGGGCCCCATGGGCACTTGTAACGAATCCTTTAGATTTCCCATACTCACATTAGATTTTTAATTTGATGGTATGCAAATCTAAATGAGTATCCGCCAAAAGAGTATTTATCCGCCAATGATAAGCATCTGTGAGCAACTGTTCTGGAAAGAATGTATGCCTAAAAAGTTGGTCTGTCTAAAGTGGGATTTGAAGATATATTCTTTTGAATGGTACATTGGTAAATTAAGATTATGAAAATTGTCGTGTAAGTGTATGCCGAAACTGTAATAGTATCCGCCAGAAATGAATTTCATTTGTTCAAAGGGGTAGTTAGCATGCAAATGTTCTTCAAGCAGGATAAAATATCCGTCAAGGTATTTTTGGGATAAAGCTCACTAAGTTCTTTTGAACTTATAATGCTTGTTTTTGTTTTCAAGTGTATGGGAAGAGAATGCACTAGGAGGGATGATGCCAGGAGTATGCCAAGGTATTGACGAAGTGGGTTATTATGCATACAGTGGAAAAGTGACATAGTTAGGGTTACATCCTAAGAGTCTGTCATAACAAACTTTTATATTGTATGCATTGTAATGAATTATATGTAATGAATTATTTTGTAAAACTTTTCCTTGTTCTTAGATATTGAGTTTGTCAATTAAATAATAAGAAAAATATTTTCAGTAAGAAGTTGATGTCAGTTGTTTTGATAATTCTGTTACGTATTTTGTGTACTAACACCCGAGATCCAGACTTGGTGAAACGGGTCGAGTTTAGGGCGTTACATCATGTCACATACATGTCAATTTACTCATTCTAAATATTATATTATTATTTCTTTTTATCAATTTCACACTAACATTATATATATTTTCCACCCATTAAATATATTTTTAATACTTTCACATTACTATCTCTTTTTCTTGTTTCATGTTTAATCATTCATTATTTCACTTTTTCACTTTCCTTATTTCTCATGCTTCCTCATTGACTATTCTTCAGTTCGGTACCTAAAACCCAAATCACATACCAAATCATATGAAATATTCACTTACCATTTATCACTTGTATAGCCTATTGTAGACTTAAAAGAACTCATAGGATATGCAGAACATTAACAGTAATGCATCGAAGTGCAATTTTCACAGTACTACATTGAAGTGCACAATCACAGCGTCGCACTGAAGTGCACAATCACAGTATTGCACCAAAGTGCTTAATTCACAATATCGTACTGAAGTGCTCAGTTACAGTTTAACACCGAAGTGCCTAGTCTCAGTATCACACCAAAGTGCTCAATTCATAGTATTGCACCAAAATGCTTAGTTACAGTTTTGCACCGAAGTGCTCAGTTACAATTTTGCATCGAAGTGCTTAGTCTCAGTAGCGCACATCATTCTTCCAAATAGCATACCATTCATATGCTAATAGTTCAAACTTCTCTACATGGGCTATAATGCTTTTATATCGTTGCATTCATTCAACCCATAAAATACAATTCAATATTTCCATTTTACCTCAATCTAGTCCTTGTTATCGTGAATTCAATATAACTAATAGTTTTACTATACAATCATTTTTCACAACATCACTAATTCATCCTAAGTCATTTACTTTTTTATTTCAACACTTAAAATCCATACTATGTAACACCCTATACCCTGCTCGGTCATCGATGATGAAATCAATGAGATTTTTGGGTGTTTTCTTGAAATACTATGGTGGTTTAATGTTAGGAAAGTGAAAGAATTCAAGAGTGTGGAGTTTGGGAATAAAAAATCAGTTGGGATAAGCTTTTTCAAAAAAAGGACGACACAAATAATCCAAGGGAGAAAACTAACGTGAAAGCTATTGATGGGGGAAGATATAAGGTTCAATTTTAAAATATGGTCTAACTGCAATATAAACACTCTCAATTTTGACCCTGTTACAAATTAGTACCTTTTCTAAAATTAAAGGTTCTAAAACACTTTTTCAAAAGTTGATTTGACTTTCTAAAAACCATAGTCGAAAGCATTACCTATAAACCACGTCGCAAAATTCTGAACACTCTAAGGCTAAAATTTCGAAAATACTTCTAAAACTCCTAGACCCTATTTTGAGGTGTTACAATTCTCCCCCTCTAAAAAGAATTTCTTCATCGAAATTACCTGAACTAAACAAAGAAGGATATTGCTATCTCATTGCCTTTTCAGCTTCCTAAGTAGCCTCTTAAATCTTGTGGTTGCGCCACAAAACTTTAACCAACGGAACCCTTTTATTACGCAAAACCTTCTCTTCACAAGTTAGAATTTCAACTAGTTCTTACTCATAAGTAAGATAATCTCAAACTTCAATTTCCTCAACTGGCACTATATGCGACAGATCTGAACGATACTTTCATAACATAGACACATGAAATACATCATGAATGCACTCAAGTTTCAACGACAACTTGAGTCAATATGTAACACCCCTAACCTGTATTCGTCATCAGAACAAAGTTACAGAGCATTACCGAAGTTTAAAGAACATTTATAGATAATTCGTGGCAATTACTGTTCATTTTTCGAGATTGTTCATAAAGTCCCTTAAATGGACCCTCGAGGCCCAATATGAGCATTAGAATCGAGTCGGGACTTAATCGGAAACTCTAAGAATTTTTCTCAAAATTGCAAAAAATTTCCCAGATACAGGGCACACATGCCCGTGTGGTCAAGGGACATGCCCGTGTGACCATAGGACACACCCGTGTTGTTGACCGTATCTGACCCCATGTAACTCTCTGACTTGTGCCACAAAGCCAGCCACACGCCCGTGTGCTAGGCTGTGTGAATAATTTAATTTTCCAAAATTAAGTGCAGGTTTCACACGGCCAAGACACATGCCCGTGTTCCAGGCCGTGTAACATACACGGCTGAGACACACGCCTGTGTCTCTGCCCGTGTGCTCAATTCTAAGCATTCTGTTTCTCAAATTTAAAGTGCAGGGGACACATAGCCTAATCACACGCCCATGTACTAGGCCGTGTGTCACACACGGTCTAGACACACGCCCGTGTGTCTACCCGTGTGGACAAAATAAAGCCATTTCTAGCTTTATTTCTCACCCGATTTTGACCCTAGTCAGAATAGTGGTTTAGGGACCACAAATCCGAGTTTGAAAAATATTTTAAAATTATTTTCCGTGTTTATTATGTGTGAATTTTTTTGTGTTAAATTTTCGTGAATTAATTTTGTCGTTTAGGTGTCCGATTAAATAAAAGGACTTAATCGCGTAAAATGTAAAAGTTACAAATTAAAGTGTAAAGTGCTTATTTGATAGTGGCTTTTTAATATGAGGTCCTTAAAGGGCAACTAGCCCATTTAAGGAGATAGTGGACGGCACTAGGCTAATATTATATAGTTTTCATATTAATGATAAAGGTTATAATAATAAATAATATGTTATAATATTGTTATAATAAAACAAACATAAAACAATTAAAAGCCATGTTCATCTCTTTTCTTTCTTATGACCGAAACACAAAGAAAAGAAAAAGAAATAAAGAAGCTTAGGGTTCGGCACTTTTGAAGCTTGATTCAAGGTGAGTTCTAGTTCGATTTTTGATAATTTTTACGTTTTTGAGATCGTTGCTAAGTTATCTACAAGACCCATGCTTGAATTTTTTATTTTGGTGAATATTTTGAGTTATGATATTGTTGAAAGTTTTTGATTTTTGTTGTTTGATGGTAGAAAATAAAAGATATGTGTTAGATTAACAAGTTTTGTCTTTGAATTTTTGATGAAATTGAGTAATTAGGACTAAATTGCAAAAATAAATTTTTGAGGGACTAAAATTTGAAACAAATGAAATGTATGGACTTGTATGAGGACTAGGAATATTCGGCCCTTAAGGTGTATAGTCAAATTTTGTGTATTTTGTGTTTTGTGCAAAAAGGACTAAATTGTAAAAAGTGTAAAATATTAGGGGCAAAATTGTAATTTTCAATTTATGTGTTTTTAGACTAAATTGAGTGTAATGGTGTTTAAATAAGCTTAATTTGAATATGTTTAGATCAAGAATTAAAGAAATCAGAATTTGATCGGGGAAAGACGAAAGTGGTCGAGTAGCCGATTTAATAGTCTACGACATCCGAGGTAAGTCAATTAGCATTTAAATGTTGAAATAACTATAGATATGTATTTGTTATGTATCAAAATGAATTAGTTGAATTTATATATGCTATGGCCGAATATGGGTATTGTGATTTGGCTAACTTCTGAGCTTTATTCGACTGAGATTCGACATTCGTAAGCCCCGTACGAACCTTAGGAATAGATAGGATACATATGTCATGACATAGGATATCCGTTATGTGTTATCGTGTAAGACCACGTCTGGGACGTTGGCATCGATTTGTGTTTACGTGTAAGACCCTGTCTGAGACAGTGGCATCGATATGTGATTACATGTAAGACCACGTTTGGGATGTTGGCATTGTACGAGCTTCCGACTATCCGCGTATCCTTTTTAATTTCGAATGGTTCAACGGGCATGTGTAAGTGAAGGCCAAATGTGAAATTCGAACTAAAAGAACCCAGGTACGTATATAAACCGTGTTATAAAGAGAAAGGTAAGTTATATGTTTAGTTCACTATACCAAGGTTGTAACATCCTGAAAAGGGCCTATGCATTTTCGGTTTAATTGTACGAAATGACAAGTCTTATGTGTTATGAATGAATTTTTGAAACCTGGAAATGTATAGAAATGTTAAGTTTAAAGTGGACATTTTTGGAAGCTAGGAAATGTAAGGAAATGATTTAGAAATGATTCAAAAGAGGGAAGCGAACATTTTTGGAAACTAGGAAATCTAAGGAAATGATTTAGAAATGATTCAAAAGAGGAAAGCGAACATTTTTGGAAACTTGGAAATGTAAGGAAATGTTAGGTTAAAGGAGGGAAACGAACGTTTTTGGAAACTTGGAAATGTAAGGAAATGACTTAGGAAATGTTGAGTTTTAAAGTCTAAAAGAGGAAACTAAGGCAAGGAGGCCTTAAGAGAAAATGTATGTGAAATATGACACACAAATGGGCTTGGAAAAGTGGCTTGAAGATGTCACTTAGGGCCTCTGGAAATGGCACCACATACAAAGGAATTCTGGGCGAAGCATGTCACAAAAAGCGCCTGGGTAAAGTGGCTTGGACGCTTGCGGGAAAGGGAGCTTCAGGAGGGCCTAAGTTCGAGTCTTGTGGGCAGCATAAGCGTGTTTTTATTTTTCCAAGTTGGCGCTAAGGGAGAAGAAGGTCTTAAAAGGAATTGTGGGGAGTTTATGTCACAAAGGAGCTAGCAGCAAAGTGGCTAGTAGCGTGTGCTGACTCCAGCAGGTCCCATGTTCGAAACCTGGGGGCAGCAAATGGGTGTGTTATTTTATTTTTGCATGTGACGTCAAGGCAAGGGAGAAGAGATGGACGACTTTGGGACTTTGGAAGGTAAGGATAAGCCTTGTGTTTCTTTTAAATATTTGGCTATAGATAGTGGATAAATAAGATTTTATTTTATTTATTTTAGGAGGTGATAAGCTTGGTTATTATTTATTGGAAATTCGGCTATAAGGTAAGATAAATGTTGGTTTATTCAATTTATTTTGAATAAAAGGTTGATTTATTTTATTTAGTTTAGATGAGTAGATAGAAGATAATTATGGTGATATTTTATTTGAATAAGTAAGGATTAATTCAAGTTATTTTGAATGAGCTGATAAAAGGATAATTGTAGATTTATTGTATTTATTTTGAATAGGTGATTAAGAGATAATATAAGAGATTAAATTGGGATTTGATAGTGGAGATAGGTGTGCCGAATTTGGGTAGTATAAATAGGGGATGATCAGCTCTTGGGATTTCTTTTCTTCATTCTCCTCTTTGACCGAAAGTTTTTAGTCAAAAGAGGTTCTCTTTTCCTCTCTTTTCTTTGAAGCCAAAACCGAATGTTGAAGTAGCCATATGTATCTTTTCTTCTTTGCTCTGTTCATTTGAAATCATCATCTTCCCCAGGAACTATTCTTTCTTCCATTACTTGGCAAAAGCCGAAACCCCTCTACCCCTGTTCTTTATTGCCGAATCCTCTAAGCATAAATCCCCTCCACTTTGGCGTGATCTCTTTTCATCATTAAGGTGCCGAAACTCTTTCTTTTGGGATCTAGAAGTCGTTTCTCTAAGGGTGCTGGCGTAGTGGTAAGTAAGTTCTCTCCTAGCAATCGGTTTGAGTTCTTCTTCATAAGTATACAAGAAATCTATAGTGGGCTTTGGTCTAAGGTGGGCGAATGTCCATTAAGGCCATAGTGATATGTTCTCTTATGTGTAGCTACCGTCAAGGTGCATTGAGGAGTTTCCGGTATTCGTTTCATCAAGGAAGCACTAAGGAGCCTTTTTGGAATTAAAGTGATTAAGGTAAGCAAGTATGGTATTCTACCCAGGCCATATTATTGGTATTAAGTGTGACCGATTTTGGCTATGTGTATTTAGGGCCAAGTCGACGGTGGTAAAAGAGAAGCCTTGGGATCCAAGTTCGGTTATTCAGTAAGTATAGTTTAGATTGGGTATATTTGGATTATGATGTTATCGGTTAACCGAATGTTTTTGATTAAGATATCATTAGTGGATTCGAGTGCGATCCAAGGAGGACAAGGGATAGTCTCTATCCCCAAGTTTAAGAAGAGATCTGCTGCGATTAGGGATTGGCCACCGGGGTGTGGACCAGCGTCAGAACAAGAAAGTAGGCAACTAGCCGTAGTATCACCTAGTGATAGCATCAGTATCGAAAGCGTAGTTCTCCAAGTGATCAGGTGTGTGATTAACCCACCATTTTCCGGGTATATGATATGTATGTGAAATGTATATGTTTTATGAATGTGCTAACTAGTGCAGTGGAAATTGTGATAAGGATACCCTCAAGGGGTATGTCGATAATCCGGTAAGTACCAAACCTGATGATATGTGATTATTAATATGAATATGTGATAATATGCTTGATGAACATGCTCATGCATCATTACATTGTATCATTATTTTATGTGGCATGTGCATGGGTGGGATATGATATGAAAGAAGGTACGGGTGTACTTCGAGTACGTGGTTTGATGTTAGCCTTGAGCTACATCGTGGATTGACGTTGGTCGAGGTCACGTTGTGGATTAATTGCGATTTAGTTCGCGTGGCTTGATGAGTGGCTATGTGCCTCATCGTGGTTGATATCGGTTATGTGCCATATCGTGGTTGATGAGTGACTATATGTCCCATCGTGGTTTTGGTGTTAGCTACGGCTACATCGTGGATTAGCGCCGATCGAGGTCGCGTTGTGGACTATTGTGCTTAATTGCACGTGGACGGCGATTATTGCCTTTGGAGTGAAAAGGAGAGGGTGATTTGATAATCCTGGTGTGTGGTAAATTTGGATAAGGGGTGTGTAGCGGATGGACCCTAGGTTTGGGTTGGGCTTCATAATTGCACGATTTCGTATGTGAACATATGTGGAAATGGGCCAAGCCCAATATGATATGTGGATTAATGTGGAAATGGGCAAAGCCCAGTATATGAATGTGGATCAGTGTGGAAATGGGCTAAGCCCAGTATGTGGAAGTTATGTGGTTAACTACCCTATTAGATGAATGTGATATGAATATGGGTCAAGCCCAGAATGTGATATGAATGTGATATGAATATGGGTCAAGCCCGGGTTGGAGTGGATACAAAGGTGGCCATGCAGAAGCAGATTTCCATGCAGAAAGATATTTTAATTAATTAAGTAGTTATATTTTCAGTATTTTGATTAAGTGTTTATTGTAATAAGGCCCATTAAAGTGATTGAACATTTTTATTATGTTTAAGCTAGACGACCATTAAACTTTATTATTGGGAAGTGCTTTTAATTTTGGCAACTTATATTTTAAAAGCTTATAATAAAGTTTTAATTTGGATATTTTTATCAAGCTTATATTATTTAGAATTTTTAATTGGACATGGTTTTCAAATGACAAAATTTTTAATGTTTTTCCCAAAAGTGAAATCAGTCTTCAAGCGTATGGGCGGGTTTGGGGTGTTCTGATTTGGTATCGAGCTAGGTTTCGATCACGGGACTGTCTTTGAATATTGGTTGGAGGCAACCGAAGCGGATTATGGATGAGTGGATCGACCCTTGAGGAGAAGTCGAAAGGAATGGTGGCATTCCTACGCGATGAAGCGTACCAATGGTGGCTTACGATTCGTGATGGTGCCACGGTGAGGATCCGACGTGGGACTATGTTAAGACGACCTATCGGAAGAAGTATGTCGGTGCCGGTATACCGATGAGCAAAGGAAGGCATTTATGGGGCTGGTTCAAAGGGAACAAGTCCCGTGGCGAGAATATGAAGCGGAGTTTCGAGGGTGAGCCGTTATGCTCGAGGAGTGGTGGCTACGGGCATGAGCGGTGTGTCCGATTTGAGGACGGATTGAGGGATGATTTAAAGGTCGTTGATAGCTCCGCATCGAGGCAGGAGTTTTTCGCTCTAGTAGAGAAATCTAAGGTAGCCGAGGGGATTAAGGATGCTACAAAGCGTAACTTTGACCTAGGCAGCGAGAAAAGAGGTTTTGGATCTTGAGGATCATTCGGGGAATAAAAGGCCTAGAGTTGATAGTCGCGAGGTCGCAAGTCGCTACTGGGAGGCGATATCATACTTGTGACCAGTGTGGGAAGAAACACTTAGGAGAGTGTTGGAAAAAGATGGGAGGATGTTTTAGGTGTGGGTCTAAGGACCATATGATCAAGGATTGTCCTACGAAACCGGATGGGAATCAACGCAGCTCGGAATGTTAGTCGGTGGTAGAGGTGTACAACGGCCTCAACGAGGTCGTGGTTCGAATAACAGAGGTAATGGTCTTTGGCAGAGGGCGTGGAACGCAGGCGAGGTGCTTTGCTATCATCGAGGCAAGGCAGCGGGTTTGGTTTATGCGGTTCGCGTGAGGGAGGATGGAGCGTCGGACGTCATAACCAGACGCGTTCCTTATATTTGGGAAACCTTATTATGCTCGATTGATGTGGGCTCGACCCATTCCTATGTTGCATGTAGTGTAGTGGAAACACTAGGCCTAGACTCTGAACTCTCGATAGGCGGATGATCAGTAGTAAGCCCATTAGGCCAAAGCGTAGTGGTGCATAAGATCTTTTTGAGTGTACCCCTAGAAATTCAGGTGAGTGAACTTTTGGTGACTTAATGGAGTTACCCTTCGGAGAATTTGACCTCATACTTGGTATGGGTGGCTAGTAGAGCATCGAGCCGTGTTGGATTGTGCGGCTAAGCGAATGGAACTAAGAACCCGGAGGGTGAGGTGATTATCATGATAGGAGAAAGAAGAAACTACTTGTCTAATGTAGTTTGGCACTAAATTTGAAAGGATGGTTCGGAAAGGGTGCAAGGCGTTTTTAGCCTTCGTAAGTGCGTTAGATGGAAAGGAGGAAGGAGTCAATGGAGTCGAGCGGTAAGGGACTTCGTGGATGTGTTTCGGAGGAATTACTGAGAATACCCCCAAATAGGGAGGTGGAATTTGGAATAGACTTGCTCACGGAACAGCTCTCTGTGTCAATCGCCCCATACCGAATGGCGCCAAAGGAGTTAGTTGAGCTCAAGGCTCAGATTCAGGAGTTACTTGACCGTGGGTTTATTCGACCCAGTGTGTTCCGTGGGGAGCACCGGTCTGTTTGTGAAGAAGAAGGATGGAACTATGCGAATGTGCATAGACTATCGTCGATTGAATAAAGCCCGACCATTAAGAACAAGTATCCTTTGCCAAGGATAGGCGACTTGTTCGATCGGCTAAAGAGGGCATTTGTGTTTTCGAAGATAGATCTACGGTCGGGATATCATCAGTTGAAGGTAAAGGAGGCAGATATCCATAAGACCGCCTTTAGGACAAGATACGGCCATTATGAGTTTGTAGTAATACCGTTTGGGTTGACGAACGCTCCAGCCGCGTTCATGGATATGATGAACCGGGTCTTCCAACCCTACTTGGATAGGTTCGTCGTCGTGTTCATTGACGACATCTTAGTATACTCGAAGTCAGAGGATGAGCATGATGAGCACCTACGGATAGTGCTACAAGTATTAAGGGAAAAGAAGCTCTATGCCGATTCAAGCAAGTGTGAATTTTGGCTTAAGGAGGTGGCATTCTTAGGACATGTGGTATCCGCAGAGAGGGAATAAGGGTGGATCCTAGGAAGATCGAGGCGGTGTTGGATTGGAAACCACCTAGGTCCGTGGCTGAAATCCGAAGTTTCTTAGGTTTGGCAAAGCTATTACGGGAGGTTTGTAGAAGGGTTCTCGTCAATAGCCGCGCTTTGACAAAGTTATTGAGGAAGGAAGTACCCTTTGTATGGACAGATAAGCAACAAAGAGAGCTTTGAGAAGCTCAAGAAGGTCTTGACCAAGCTCCAATGTTAATTCAGCCGGAGGCAGGAAAGGAGTTTGTGGTATACTGTGACGCTTCGTATACGGGATTAGGGTGTGTTCTAATGCAAGATGGAAAAATGGTCGCTTATGCGTCTCGACAACTAAGGCCTCATGAGGTTAACTATCCAACCCACGACTTGGAATTGGCTGCAGTGGTCTTCGCTCTTAAGGTGTGGAGGCACTATCTTTATGGAGAAAAGTCGATAATTTACACGGATCACAAGAGTCTCAAGTACTTGTTGACTCGAAGGAGTTAAACTTGAGGCAAGGAAGGTGGGGTAAAATTTTTGAAGGCCATGATTGTTCGTTAGAGTATCATCCAGGGCAAGGCAAATGTAGTAGCGGATGCCCTGAGTCGGAAGGTTGTATCGGATCCGAGGCGTTGTTCGCACACTTGAGTCTCAGTATGATGATGGCGACCTATTGGCGAAGTGCAAGTCAAACCAACATGGTTAAATGAGGTAAAGGAAAGTCGGTTGGTGGATGAGGACTTAAATGCTAAGCTACAGCAAGTGCAGAACGGAGAGTTAGAGGATTATGGTGTTAATGATGAGGGAGTATTGTGCTTCAAGGGAAAGGTCTATATGCCAAAGGACGAGGAGTTAAGACAAAAGATTCTTTGAGAGGCGCATAGTAGCCCTTATGCTATGCATCCCGAGGCACTAAGTTGTACAGGATCTAAGGAACAGATTTTGGTGGCTTTGATCTTAAGCGGGAATTTACCGAATTCGTGGGAAAATGTCCGACGTGTCGATAAGTTAAAGTGAACACCAAGTTCCATCGGGATTACTTCACCAATCGAGATTCCGCAGATGGAAGTGGGAGAGAATCACCATGGACTTCGTTAGTGGGCTTCCCTTACGCCTACTAAGAAGGACTCGGTATGGGTAATAGTGGACCGTTTGACCAAGTCCGCGTATTTCATTCCGAGAAGAATGGATTATTCTCTTGAAGTTGGCCAAATTATATGTAGCGGAAATTGTGAGGTTTGCGAGTACCGGTATCGATCATCTCCGATAGGGACCCAAGGTTTACATCTCGGTTTTGGAGAGCACTTCATCAAGCTTTAGGCACTAAGTTGGATTTCACTACGGCCTTTCATCCATAGTCGGACGGGCAGTCCGAACGAGTAATCCAAGTGTTAGAGGATATCTTTGGGGTCGTGTGATGGATTTCGAGGAAGTTGGGAAGACTATTTGCCTTTAGCTGAGTTCGCCTACAACAACAACTATCATCGGCTAGCATTCGGATGGCACCATATGAAGCGTTGTATGGTCGGAAATGTCGAACACCTACTTGTTGGGTGAGTTAGGAGAACATCGAGTTGTGGGCCCGAGTTAGTGGCGAGAATCAAGAGAAGGTTGAGACAATTCGCACGGTTAAAAGAAGCCTCGATAGGCGTAAGTCGACGCAGACCTTAAACGGAAGGAAATAGAGTTTGAAGTGGGAGATCAAGTGTTTACGAAAGTCTCGCCTTGGAAGAAGGTGATGAGATTTGGGCGCAAAGGGAAGTTAAGCCCAAGGTTTATAGGGCCCTATCAGTGCATGAAGCAAGTTGGACCAAATGGCATACCAATTGGAGTTGCCACGAGTTGCAGATGCGGCGTATTCCATGTATCCATGTTACGTCGTTACCGATTGAATCCGTCTCATGTGGTACGATTGAAGAAGTGGAGCTAAGGCGGACTTATCCTACGAAGAGGAGCCGATTGAGATATTGGAGCGTGATGTGAAAGTGCTACGGAGGAAGTCGGTTCCTCTAGTCAAAGTGTTATGGCGTAATCATGGATCGGAAGAAGCCGTGGGGAACCGTAAGAGGCAACACGACACAGCAATACCCTCAATTATTTTAGTTAAGAAATTTCGAGGACGAAATTATTTTAAGGGGTAGAAGCTGTAACATCTCGAAAAGGGCCTATGCATTTTCGGTTTAATTGTGCGAAATGACATGTCTTATGTGTTATGAATGAATTTTTGAAACACGGAAATGTATAGAAATGTTAAGTTTAAAGTGGACATTTTTGGAAACTAGGAAATGTAAGGAAATGATTTAGAAATGATTCAAAAGAGGAAAGCGAACATTTTTGGAAACTAGGAAATGTAAGGAAATGAATTAGAAATGATTCAAAAGAGGAAACCGAACATTTTTGGAAACTTGGAAATGTAAGGAAATGTTAGGTTAAAGGAGGGAAACGAACGTTTTTGGAAACTTGGAAATGTAAGGAAATGACTTAGGAAATGTTGAGTTTTAAAGTCTAAAAGAGGAAACTAAGGCAAGGAGGCCTTAAGAGAAAATGTATGTAAAATATGACACACAAATGGGCTTAGAAAAGTGGCCTGAAGATGTCACTTAGGGCCTCTGGAAATGGCACCAAATACAAAGGAATTCTGGGCGAAGCATGTCACAAAAAGCGCCTGGGTAAAGTGGCTTGGACGCTTGCGGGAAAGGGAGCTTCAGGAGGGCCCAAGTTTGAGTCTTGTGGGCAGCATAAGCGTGTTTTTATTTTTCCAAGTTGGCGCTAAGGGAGAAAAAGGTCTTAAAAGGAATTGTGGGGAGTTTATGTCACAAAGGAGCTAGCAGCAAAGTGGCTAGTAGCGTGTGCTGACTCCAGCAGGTCCCATGTTCGAAACCTGGGGGCAGCAAATGGGTGTGTTATTTTATTTTTACATGTGACGTCAAGGCAAGGGAGAAGAGATGGACGACTTTGGGACTTTGGAAGGTAAGGATAAGCCTTGTGTTTCTTTTAAATATTTGGCTATAGATAGTGGATAAATAAGATTTTATTTTATTTATTTTAGGAGGTGATAAGCTTGGTTATTATTTATTGGAAATTCGGCTATAAGGTAAAATAAATGTTGGTTTATTCAATTTATTTTGAATAAAAGGTTGATTTATTTTATTTAGTTTAGATGAGTAGATAGAAGATAATTATGGTGATATTTTATTTGAATAAGTAAGGATTAATTCAAGTTATTTTGAATGAGCTGATAAAAGGATAATTGTAGATTTATTGTATTTATTTTGAATAGGTGATTAAGAGATAAAATAAGAGATTAAATTGGGATTTGATAGTGGAGATAGGTGTGCCAAATTTGGGTAGTATAAATAGGGGATGATCAGCTCTTGGGATTTCTTTTCTTCATTCTCCTCTTTGACCGAAAGTTTTTAGTCAAAAGAGGTTCTCTTTTCCTCTCTTTTCTTTGAAGCCAAAACCGAATGTTGAAGTAGCCATATGTATCTTTTCTTCTTTGCTTTGTTCATTCGAAATCATCATCTTCCCCAAGAACTATTCTTTCTTCCATTACTTGACAAAAGCCGAAACCCCTCTACCCCTGTTCTTTATTGCCGAATCCTCTAAGCATAAATCCCTTCCACTTTGGCGTGATCTCTTTTCATCATTAAGGTGCCGAAACTCTTTCTTTTTGGGATCTAGAAGTCGTTTCTCTAAGGGTGCTGGCGTAGTGGTAAGTAAGTTCTCTCCTAGCAATCGGTTTTGAGTTCTTCTTCATAAGTATACCGAAATCTATAGTGGGCTTTGGTCTAGGTGGGGCGAATGTCCATTAAGGCCATAGTGATATGTTCTTTATGTGTAGCTACCACAAGGTGCATTGAGGGAGTTTCGGGATTCGTTTCATCAAGGAAGCACTAAGGAGCCTTTTTGGAATTAAAGTGATTAAGGTAAGCAAGTATGGTATTCTACCTAGGCCATATTATTGGTATTAAGTGTGGTGATTTTGGCTATGTGTATTTAGGGCCAAGTCGACAGTGGTAAAAGAGAAGCCTTCGGGATCCAAGTTCGGATATTCAGTAAGTGTAGTTTAGATTGGGTATATTTGGATTATGATGTTATCGGTTAACCGAATGTTTTTGATTAAGATATCATTAATGGATTCGAGAAAAGTCAAGGAGGACAAGGGATAGTCTCTATCCCCAAGTTTAAGAAGAGATCTGCTTTCTGCTTGAGTTAGGGATTGGCCACCGGGGTGTGGACCGTCGTCGTAACAAGAAAGTAGGCAACTAGCCGTAGTATCACCTAGTGATAGCATCGTGAGATCGAAAGCGTAGTTCTCCAAGTGATCGGTGTGTGATTAACCCACCATTTTCCGGGGTATATGATATGTATGTGAAATGTATATGTTTTATGAATGTGCTAATTGATGCGGTGGAAATTGTGATAAGGATACCCTCAAGGGGTATGTCGATAATCCGGTAAGTACCAAACCCGATGATATGTGATTATTAATATGAATATGTGATAATATGCTTGATGAACATGCTCATGCATCATTACATTGTATCATTATTTTATGTGGCATGTGCATGGGTGGGATATTATATGAAAGAAGGTACGGGTGTACTTCGAAAGTACGTGGTTTGATGTTAGCCTTGAGCTACATCGTGGATTGACGTTGGATCGAGGTCACGTTGTGGATTAATTGCGATTTAGTTCGCGTGGCTTGATGAGTGGCTATGTGCCTCATCGTGGTTGATATCGGCTATGTGCCATATCGTGGTTGATGAGTGACTATGTGTCCCATCGTGGTTTTGGTGTTAGCTACAGCTACATCATGGATTAGCGCTGACTGAGGTCGCATTGTGGACTATTGTGCTTAATTGCATGTGGACGGCAGTGATTGCCTTTGGAGTGAAAAGGAGAGGGTGATTTGATAATCCCCTGGTGTGTGGTAGGCTGGATAAGGGGGTGTGTAGCGGATGGACCCTAGGTTTGGGTTGGGCTTCATAATTGCATGATTTCGTATGTGAACATATGTGGAAATGGGCCAAGCCCAATATGATATGTGGATTAATGTGGAAATGGGCAAAGCCCAGTATATGAATGTGGATCAGTGTGGAAATGGGCTAAGCCCAGTATGTGGAAGTTATGTGGTTAACTACCCTATTAGATGAATGTGATATGAATATGGGTCAAGCCCAGAATGTGATAACATGTGAATTTGATAATTGATATCTGATATATGAGTTAATATGTGGTTAACATGTGGGTGGAATTCAGTGGACTAATTACACACTGAGTCTGTATGACTCACCCAATTTTATCGGATGTCCTATGATATGAATGTGTAACATTTGTATGCCTGATTCTATTTTGATTTAGTGTTTGTGTACACATTGAGTCTGTTTGACTCACCCCGTTGTGGGAACATGTTTCAGGTGATGAACAGTGATGGACCGAGACGGCGTAACTTGTGGTGACCATGCTCACTTGAAGTTTTATTTAATTTGGACATTTTAATTTATTTAAGCACTTTATAAATTTTATTTTGGGTTTATTTGATGTAATAAGGCCATAGTGAACTATGTTAATTTCTGTTCTATTTGCTATGTGACGAAATTTTATTAGAGCTTAAGTCAATTTAGTTTAAAAATAAACTTTAAATATTTTGTCACTCGAGGTAAATGGGTTTTTAACATAAAACAAACTTGTTTTCAACTCAAGCCCAACCCATAAACAATATTTTTTTGTTATCACACAAGTTTTCCCCTAAGTAACAGAAGAACTTTGAACCGGTTTACTTGAGGAACATACCAAATCTGGTCAAAGCTCGTGGGCCGGGTTTGGGGTGTTTCAAAGGTTAATGTATAAACATGTGAAAAATGTATAATTATTCAGCTATGTGTATTCGGCCAAAGGGTATATTGTGTGACTTTGATATTGAAATTCGAGTAACTATTTGTGATTGTATACAATTTACTACTTGATATAACTTTGTATATTTGATTTTGCTAAGTTGGTTGATAATACTTCGCTTTTGACTTACTAAGCTTAAATAGCTTACATTGTGTGTGTTTTTGTTTATCCTTGTTTTATAGATTTTGGATTACAAGCGTTACAAGCTTGGGGATCACAAGCAAAGCCTATCACACTATCAACTCTTTTCGGTATTTTGTTAAGTTTGAAATTGAACTTATGGCATGTATAGTCTAGTTGAAATGTTTGAATTTGGGGCATGTATATATAAAGCCATGCGAAAAATGGCTTGCTCATTTTGTTTAAGCTTGGTTTATATGTTTATGGTTAAATGCTTAATGAGTTTGATTTCTAGGCTTGAGTTTAATTATATTTGATTATGGTTTAAGTCTGTTTGAGAAGCAATATCATGGATATATAATATGGTGCTTGGTTAAATGTTTTGGCAATAAGATATGTAGTGAATGTGATTTGATTTTGGCTTATTATTGACTCATTTATAAAGTATAATTTATTTTGTGAATAAGCTCGAAGGTGATAAACAATGTGCAGATATATTCTGCTAATGATGGGTAAGACTAATAAATATATCTACGATATGTTTGATTGTGGTTCATTATTTAAAAGTTCAATGATTGATTACTAAATGTGATAAATATGAGGTAGTAAGTTCGGCCTTAGTAATTGATTTAATTTGACAAGTATGTAAATTTTATAGGTAATTTGATAGCCGATTAAATAGGAGATGTATGGTTGGGTATATGAAATTTTGAATCTATTATTGAACATGTGAATTGAGTGTAACATGATTTGCCTATTCATGACTAAATATGATTAATAATAGTACTAATGTAAAATGTATATATATATATGATTGGTAATGAATAAGATATTATTAGACTAATTGGTAATGCTTGCTAATATTATATGTATGGATATTGAACAGGCTAAATTATATGTTTTGTTTTGGCTTAATGAGTGAATTTGCATAAGTACATAGATTGATATGTTTGGTATTTAACTTTTGAAATGAATGTTTATAAATAGGTAGATTTATGTATGCGGTATATATGAAATATAATAGAACTGATGATTGATTAAGAATTCGAATGTCATGAACTTTGGTCATAAGATTCGGCTATTGAAGTTATATAGCATATGTGTTATGATATGATGTAAATTAGTTGTGTTGAATAAATGGTTAAATTATTATTAATGTTTATACGATTAAATTTTTAAAGTATGAATTGATTATGTATTATAAGTAGTAAAGTATGTTTGATTTTATGTCGATCAGGTGTTATATTTGATAAAAAAAATAATACGAATGTCTGCTCTGAGTTGTAATTTTCTTAGTAATACCTCGTAACTCCATTCTGGCGACGGATTCGGGTTAAGGGGTGTTACAAAGTTAACCTATACATTCCATTATACCAAAATAAGTCTACTATTTATACCAAAATAAGCTTGTGGATAGTGTGATGATGCTCCAACTGTTCACCAACCTTCGCGAGCTTCCGAATACTATAAAACAGAGAAAAGTAAACCTAGTAAGCATATTATGCTTAGTAAGTTCGTATAGCTGGAATTAAACTTACCAATCTCATTTATTACAATTAAGTATATAATAACATGTTTCCATCAACTTGGCAAAATTGCCTAAACACATGCATTCAATCAAACATGTTAGTCACAAAATTCTCATATACATCAAGTAAACATAGATGAGCTCATCCTGCTATATTCTTTCAAGACATTATTCATTTCATCTCATAATTCTCATATTATGTCAAGTATTTTGTTCGTTGAATCATTGAATGTAACACCCCTTACCCATATTCAATGCCAGAACAGAGTACGAGGCATTACCGGACTTACAACACAAGCATTCACACAATTCCGAATCATAAATTTGCGTCCAAATTAAAACCATTGGTATTCAATCCTAAAGTCCCTGATACGAGCCTACAAGGTCCAAATCATGCTTTAGAAAGGGTTCAGGACTAAACCGAGAACTTTAGAAATTTTTACAAAACTTAGAAATATTTTTTTGCTATAGACAAGGGTCACACGCCCGTGTGGTTTGGGACATGCCTGTGTGGGCAGGCCGTGTGGTCACACATGCCCGTGTCTCGACCCCTTGTAACTCTCTTACTTGTAACCCATGAACAAATTGAGATCGCACGGCCAAGTCACATGCCCGTGTGCTAGGCCGTGTGGAAAATTAATTTTCACAAAATAGGTACAGACTTCACACGGCTAGGGCACACGCCTGTGTTCCAGGTCATGTCGTCCACACGGCTGAGACACACGCCCATGTCTCTGCCCGTGTGCTCAATTTTGAGCATTCTGTTTCTCAAAATTAAGGTGCAGGGGACACACGGCCAAAGCACATGCCCATGGGACAGGCCGTGTGTGCCCATGTGTCTACCCGTGTGGATAAAATAAGGCTATTTACCAAACCATTTGCCACCCTAATACCAATTCAAGCATATACAAGCAACAGAAATAATCACAATCACGGTATTAACAACCCAATCACATGCTAACATCTAACATGCTATAACATCATAATTTATCAACACAAATTGTGCAAGTTCCACATTCATGAATGGTATCAACATATAAATATGCTTCTACCAACATAAGCCATCATTCATGGCCATATACAAAACGAAATCATTAACTATTATAAGCCAATACATTTGGCCACATTACCAATGACACGTATAACAAAATGACCAAGTCCCTATACATGCCATAACTCAAAATATTGACATTTCAATGGTACCCAAAATAATGGTTGATAGTGTGAATGGATCTTCGACGATCTCCAATCTCGAGCTAGCTTGGTGACACTATAAAAACATGGAAAATAAACGGAGTAAGCTATATAGCTTAGTAAGCTCGTATGCAAGAAATAAGCAACCTTACCATGCATATAACATTCAATTATTATAACATAATTAAATGTAGACTTACCATGGTCTCATGATCATAATCTATTCCATCATAAAAACTTACCTCAGATTCATCACCTCACACATTTATTAAGCATGAGCTTTATGTACATACCTGAGCCATCACGAAAAGAACTTACACATATTCTCATGTTTGACATACCCGTGAACCACTCGGAATAACAATGTCGGATACTCGAGAAAATTTGCACACTAAGTGCCACTTATGTAGCCAAAGCTGCCTAAGTCTCATATCACATAATCGCTCGCTCTCGAGTTATCGACGGGCCTGCTCACACAAGCTGTCAGTCAAGACGTAGCTACACGGTGCTGCTCACACAAGCTGTCAAGCATCCGCAACATATGTCGGTATACTCAGCCACCGGTAGGACGTACGACACCAGCACCCGGATCACATAATCACATAACACATAATGACCCTAGTGACATGTCACTTGTCGGACTAGTTTGAGAATATGAACACTTTTAATTTAGTAATTTTGGCTTTATTTACCAAATGACCAAAATGCCCTTAATGCATAACTTTGAAATTTCACCTTATCATGTCCATTTTTATCCACCAACTTAACCAATGGTGTAATTACCATCTAAGGACCTCTAATTTAAAATTTCATATCAATTAGACACCTCTAGCTTCTAGAACACACATTTTGCACCTTTTGCAATTTAGTCCCTTTAACTAAATTGAGTGCCCAAACGTTACATTTTTTGAACGGAATTTTCACAAAATTATTCCATAAAACTGTAGACCATAAAAATATAATAAAAATAAATTTTACTGTGTCGGATTTGTGGTCTCGAAACCATTGTTTCGACTAGACCCAAAATCAGGCTGTTACAACTCTCCCTTCTTAGGGATTTTCGTCCCCGAAAATCTTACCGAAAAAGAGGTTTGGGTACTGTTTTCTCATAGCTTCCATGGGTTCCCACATAGCCTCTTCGACCCCGTGTCGTTGCCACAAAACCTTTACTAGGGCTGTACTTTTATTTCTCAACTGTTTGACTTCCCGAGCTAACACTTTGATCGGTTCTTCACCATATGTCATATCAGGTCGAATCTCAACCTCTGTCGAAGAAATTATGTGCGAAGAATCTAATCGGTAACATCGCAACATCGACACATGAAACACATTGTGAATCCTTTCCAATTCTGTCCGTAAAGCTAACCGGTATGCCACTGGCCCTATTCTTTCAATAACTCCATACGGCCCAATGAAACGCGGACTTAACTTGCCTTTGCGACCAAATCACAGAATTTTCTTCCACGGGGATACTTTCAGAAATACTTTATCACCAACTTGAAACTCAGTCTCTTTTCTTTTCAAATCCGCGTACGATTTCTGTCTATCCGAAGCTGCTTTCAAACAATCGCGAATTACTTTCACTTTTTCTTTGGTTTCTCTAACCAAATCGACCTCGAGAATCTGCCTCTCACTGAGCTCGGTCTAGTACAACGGAGTTTGAAACTTGCAGCCATACAATGCCTCATACAGTGCCATCTTTATACTCGAATGAAAACTGTTGTTATAAGCAAATTCGACTAAAGGTAGATATTTCTCCCAACTACCTTCGAATTATAAAACACAACATCGAAGCATATCTTCGAGAATCTGTATTACTCTTTCGGATTGACCGTCGGTTTACGGATGAAAAGCGGTACTAAAGTTTAACTTCGTACCCCAAGCTTCTTGCACCTTCTTTCAAAATCTCGACGTAAACCTCGGATCTCTATCCGAAATAATAGAAATAGGCACCCCGTGCAATCTAACAATCTCGGCAATGTACAATTCAGCTAGCTTATCAAGTGAATAGTCGGTACATACCAGAATAAAATGAGCCGATTTCATCAATCTATCAACAACGACCCAAACAACATCTTTCTTTTTCGGAGTCAGAGGTAATCCAGTTACGAAATCCATCGTAATTCTGTCCCACTTCCATTTCGGTACCATCACTGGCTGAAGCAAACCCGAGGGTACTTGGTGTTCGGCTTTTACTTGTTGAAAAATCAAACATCTCGAAACAAACTCTAAAATATCTCGCTTTATACTCGACCACCAATACAATTTCTTCAAATCATTATACATTTTCGTACTGCCCGGATGAACAGATAAACAACCATTATGTGCCTCATGAAGAATTTTCTGAATAATCTCATCATTTTTTGGTACACATACTCTATCTCGGAACATTAAGCAATCATCAGAACCGATCCGAAAGTCTGAATCACTACTCGATTCACATTGAGCTCTTTTGGCTAGCAATTCACTATCACTTTTCCGAGCTTCACAAATTTGCTATAGAAATACTGGTCTAGCTTTCAACTAAGCTAGAATCGAACTGTCCTCAAATAAAGTCAACCTCGTATTCATAGCTTTCAAGGCTAACAAGGACTTCCTGCTCAAAGCTTCTGCGACTGCATTCGCCTTTCCGAGATGGTAGTCAATTACCAACTCATAATCTTTTAGTAGCTCAAGCCATCTCCGTTGTCGCGAATTTAAATCCTTCTGAGTCATCAAGTACTTTAAACTTTTATGATCGGTAAAGATACGACACTTCTCACCGTACAAATGATGTCTCTAAATCTTCAAAGCAAACACTATGGCCACCAATTCTAGATCGTGCATCGGATAATTCTTCTCATGCGATTTTAACTGTCTCGAGGCATAGGCTATCACCTTGCCCTCTTGCATCAACACACATCCTAATCCATTTAGTGATGCGTCGCTATAAATCACAAACTCTTTTCCCGGCTCAGGTTGTACCAAAACTGGCACCTCAGTCAATAAGGCTTTCAACTGCTCAAAACTTCACTGACATTTTTTAGACCATTCAAACTTAACATCTTTTTGCAACAACTTAGTCATAGGAGTAGCAATCATCGAAAACCCTTAACAAATCACTGATAATAGCCGGCTAAGCCCAAAAAGCTTCTAACCACTGATACATTTATCGGCGGCTTCCAATCAATAATTGCCGAAATCTTACTCGGACCAACCCGAATACCATATCCTGAAACAATATGTCCCAAAAATATGACTTCTCGGAGCCAAAACTCACTTTTACTGAATTTAGTAAATAATTTCTTATCCCTCAAAATCTATAATACAGTTCTTAAGTGCTCGGCATGCTCAGTCTCATCTCGAGAATAAATCAGAATATCATCAATAAACACGACCAAAAATTTATCTAAATATGGTCGGAAAATTCGGTTCATCTAGTCCATAAAAACAGCAGGAGCATTAGTTAGTCCGAAATGCATGACAAGAAATTCATAGTGCCCATACCTTGTTCTGAAAGCGGTTTTCGGTACATCTGACTCTTTAACTCTCAACTGGTAGTAGTCAGATCTCAAATCAATCTTCAAAAACACTGTTGCCCCTTTCAACTGATCAAACAAGTCATCAATTCTTGGGAAAGAATACTTGTTTTTTATCGTTACCTTTTTGAGCTGCCGATAATCGATACAAAGTCTATAGATCCATCTTTCTTCTTTACAAATAATACGGGTGCACCCCAGGGAGAAAAACTCAGTTTTCCAAAACCCTTATCTGTCAACTCTTGTAACTGAGCTTTTAATTCTTTCAATTCGGTCGGAGCCATTCTATACGGAGCAATCGATATCGGTGAAGTCCCTGGTACTAAATCAATACCAAACTCAACTTCTCTAATCGGTGGCAACCCAGACAACTCTTCTAAAAAAACATCCGGATATTCACAAACTACCGACACTGATTCAATTTTTAATTCAAACACTTTTGTATTCAACACATAAGCTAGATAAGCTTCACAACCTTTTCTTACATATCTCTGGGCAGACATCGAAGAGATCACAACAGGTAACTCACCCGACTCATCTAAATCAATCCGAAGAATTTCACCATTTTCACATTTCAATTCAATAATTTTTTGTCTACAATTCACTACAGCGTCATGCATTGTCAACCAATCCGTACCCAATATAACATCAAACTCATCAAAGTGAAATAGCATTAAATCATCCGGAAAATAGTGACCTCGAATTATCAAGGGACAATTCTTGCAAACTCTATCAACTAATACATGTTTGCCTAAGGGGTTTGACACTTTAATCATAAACTTAGTAAAATCAACAGGCAAGCTCTTACTAGCTACCAATTTCATGCAAACATAAGAATGAGTTGATCCAGGATCAATCAATGCAACTAAATTAGTATTATAGAGAGAAAAAGTACCAGTGATAACATCGGGAGATGTCGCTTCTTCGCGGGCACGAATAGCATAGGCTCTAGGAGGTGATCTAGCCTCAGATCTTACAGTTAAATCTTTAGATACACCTTTACTACTGGTCGCATTCCCTGTATTCCTCGGGGGTCTCCCTCTAGTGGCAGTGTTGCCTGATCTTGCATTCTGAATCTTGTCTTTCTCAGCCATCTCAGGGCAGTCCCGAATAAAGTGGTCTTGTGAGCCACACTTAAAGCAAGCCCGGTAATTCATTCTACATTCACCGGGATGTCGCCTACCACAGTGTTGACATTCAGGTCGATTGGATCTAACATTACCAACACTCGCTATCGACGTAGTTTGGGCTTTAGAACACGAATATTGTTTCCCACGATTTCTATTGGAATACCCAGCTAAAGCACTCGAACGAGCATACAAATCTCTCGATTTCTTAGACTGAGATTGAAATGACTTACTCATCGGCCTTTTTCTTGCATCTCTAGCCTCAGACTCAGCTTTCCTCTTCTACTTGCTTAATTCTTCAGCTTTACAAGCTCGGTCGAATAGCACCACAAATTCTTTCAGCTCAAGAACTCCAACTAACAATCGGATATCCTCATTCAACTCATCTTCGAACCTTTTACACATGATAGCCTCGGTGGAAACACACTCCTGAGTGTACTTACTGAGCCTAACAAACTCTCGTTCGTACTTGATTACAGACATTCGGCCCTGAAATCTTCAGCCCCATGCTTTCGGATCTTATCAACCAAAGGCTTATTAAATCTTACATATTCCATACCTTGTGGAGCTACGAGAACCAACTGAGGAATACGTGGGGTGGAGGGGGTTGAGCAATCGGATTTGTTCAAACAAACTCCGTATACCACTCGTTCATCATGTGGAGGAAGGCTTCCCTAACCCTTTCTCCTTGACCAATTGTCACTGGTCTACTTTCAGATGGCGCGGTCCCTTAAGCGGGAGCCGGCGCATTACTTTCTACGTCATCAGCTTCAACTTGATTGGGATCCATTTACTATATATAAAAACACAATTTAAAGTTGTCAAGAGTCATCACACTATCACGGTTTATTTATGGCATGTATAGCTAGACTCTTACACAGGCTATGTTATTCCGAGAATCGACTAAACCGTAGCTCTAATACCACTAAATGTAATACCCCTTACCCGTATTCAACACCGAAACAGGGTACGAGAAATTACTGGACTTACAACACAAGTATTCGCACAATTCTGAATCATAAATTTGCGTCCAAATTAAAACCATTGGTATTCAATCCTAAAGTCCCTGATACTAGCCTACGAGGTCCAAATCATGCTTTAGAAAAGGTTCGGGACTAAACCGAGAACTTTAGAAATTTTTACAAAACTTAGAATTTTTTTTGCTATCGACAGGGGTCACACGCCCGTGTGCTTTGGGACACAGCCATGTGGGCAGGCTGTGTGGTCACACATGCCCGTGTCCCGACCTCGTGTAACTCTCTGACTTGTAACCCATGAACAAATTGAGACCACACGGCCAAGTCACACGCCCGTTTACTAGGCCGTGTGGAAAATTAATTTTCACAAAATAGGTGCAAACTTCACACTGCCAGCGCACACGCTCGTGTTCCAGGTCGTGTCGTCCACACGGCTGAGACACACGCCCGTGTCTCTGCCCGTGTGCTCAATTCTGAGCATTCTGTTTCTCAAAATTAAGGTGCAGGGGACACATGGCCAAAGCACATGCCCATGGGATAGGCCGTGCACACGCCCGTGTGTCTACCCGTGTGGACAAAATAAGGCTATTTACCAAGACGTTTTCCACTCTTCCATGCACATACCTAAACAACATCATATAATACCAATTCAAGCATATACAAGCAACCGAAATAATCACAACCAAGGTATTAACAACCCATCCACATGCTAACATCTAACATGCTTTAACATGATAATTTATCAACACAAATCGTGCAAATTCCACATTCATGAATGGTATCAACATATAAATATGATTCTACCAACATAAGCCATCATTCATGGCCATATACAAAATGAAATCATTAACCATTATAAGCCAATACATTTGGCCACATTACCAATGACACATATAACAACATGACCAAGTCCCTATACATGCCATAACTCAAAATGTTGACATTTCAATGGTACCCAAAATAATGGTTGATAGTGTGAATGGATCTCCGACGATCTCTAATCCCCAGCTAGCTTGGTGACACTATAAAAACATGGAAAATAAATAGAGTAAGCTATATAGCTTAGTAAGCTCGTATGCAAGAAATAAGCAACCTTACCATGCATATAACATTCAATTTTTATAACATAATTAAATGTAGACTTACCATGGTCTCATGATCATAATCTATTCCATCATAAAAACCTACTTCATATTCATCACTTCACACATTTATTAAGCATGAGCTTTATGTACAAACCTGAGCCATCTCGAAAAGAACTTACACATATTCTCATCTTTGACATACCCGTGAACCACCTGGAATAACAATGTCGGATACGCAGATTTGCATACTAAGTTCCACCTATGTAGCCAAAGCTACCTAAGTCTCATATCATATAATCGCTCGCTCTCGAGCTATCGACGGCCCTGCTCACACAAGCTGTCAGTCAAGACGTAGCTACACGGTGCTGCTCACACAAGCTGTCAAGTATCCGCAACATATGTCGGTATACTCAGCCACCGGTAGGACGTACGACACCAGCACCCAGATCACATAATCACATAACACATAATGACCCTAGTGACATGTCACTTGTATCCTAACCTATTCTTAAGGTTCAACCGGGATATCTTGCTTGTCGATTCGTCGTCGGACTTGTTCGTAGGATTATACTCATTCACAAAATCAAACATACAATTCATGCAATATTAAAGCATTTAAATACAATTATTCTAAAGCTTATTTTTAACATACGAACTTACCTCGGTACAAAATGGATAATTGTTCGATTTAGTCTACAACCTTATTCTTTCCCCAGTCTAGGTCAGAACCACGTCTTTCTTGATCTATAATATCAAATTTAGCTTATTCAATTATCACATTATTCAATTTATTCCCAAAAACATCATATGGCACAAATTACATTTTTGCCCTTAACTTTTCAACTCTTTACATTTTAGTCCCTAGGCTTGTAAAATGATTTTCATTCAATTTCATTACACCCAAGCCTAGCTGAACCTATTTCATGCTCATAACAGCCCACATTTTTCATTTATTCACATTTTTACACACATTTTATAACTTTTACAAATAGATCCTTTTTAGGCATTTTCATCAAAAATCAATTGGTCAATGTTGTTTATCCAACATCAAACATATATTTTCTACCATCAAACATCACAGTACACAAGTATTCAACATGGGTGAAAATTTAGACTTCATCTTTCTTTCAAATTAGTCCTTGAAATAGCTAGATTAGGTTGAAACAACTTCAAAAACATAAAAATCATTAAAAACGGGGCAAGAACGGACTTACAATTGAGCTTGGAAGTTAGCCAAACCCTAGCTATGGAGACCTTGAAATTTCCAGCTTTAGGGGGACTAATTTGAGAAGATGAATACTTTTATTTTAGTTATTTTGGCTTTATTTACCAAATGACCAAAATGCCCTTAATGCATAACTTTAAATTTCACCTAATCATGACCATTTCTGTCCACCAACTTAACTAATGGTCTAATTACCATCTAAGGACATCTAATTTAAAATTTCACAGCAATTAGACACCTCTAGGTTCTAGAACACACATTTTGCACCTTTTGCAATTTTGTCCCTTTAACTAAATTGTCTGCCCAAACATCAAAATTTTTGAACGAAATTTTCACGAAATCATTCCATAAAACTTTAGACCATAAAATTATAATAAAAATAAATTTTACTGTGTCAGATTTGTGGTCCCGAAACCACTATTTCGACTAGACCCAAAATCGGGTTGTTACATTGAAATTTCGACGGATACTCAAATAGTACACTCTATGTGTACAGTTTAATAGACCGTCAATTCATATTCAGGGGTACCATTAAGGCACTTAATCAGGAAGCACACTCTTGAGCCACATATCATATGACAGGATTACCAGTCCAGGCTAAATCCTTTCTGTAACATATGCTTAGAAAAGCTCAATTAGGATTACCAGTCCAGGCTAAATCCTAATTGTAACATATGCTCAAGAGGGATTATATTAGGATTACCCGTCCGGGCTAAATCCTATCTGTAATGAGGTCAATAGGATTACTCATCTGAGCTAAATCGCATCATCAACAAATGCAGGACCTCATTCATTCCGGGAAATCACATATATCCATCGAAATCCAATATTCAAACGGAATTTAATCATTTTCAAACAATTTCAAGCTTGTATTCATTTCTTATATTGTAACATTCCAATAATTCACATAAATATTAATCACGTTCTATACAAATATAACATTCAATTCAACATATTTTCATGCTCAATTAAGTTACACGAACTTACCTCGACACTTGTTAGCGTATAAAGATCTACTAATCCAAAACTTTCTCCTTTCCTCGATCTAACTTTGAATTTAAGTTATCTGGATCTATATAAATGAATTTAATTATCAATTTCTCACATTTCATATTCATTTGAACTCAATTTACATCCTAGGCAAAATTACCATTTTACCCCTAAACTTTCCATAAATTCCAATTTCATCCCTAGGCTCGAAAAATGAAATTCATGCAATTTACTCCCTATTCCAAGCCTAATCGAAATTTTAATATACAATTTACAGCACATATATTCCATAAAATTCATAATTTTCTTCAATTTTCACAACTTTACAATTTAATCCCTAAATCATGTTTTCATAAAAAATCACTTTGTAAAAATTGTTTATCTATCAACAACCTTTCATTTTCTACCATAAATTCCTAATTTTAAGCATATTCACCCATGACATGATTTCTATACTTTGATAACTTTTCAAATTAATTCCCCAAATAGATAGATTAAACTATCCTGGTTTCAAAAATATCAAAATTACTAAAAACGAGACAAGAAAACTTATTCAATTAAGCCAAGAAAGCTTGTTTTCTCTTTCTTAGGGTTTCCATGGAATATTTGGGGAAGAAGATGATATAAAATGATATTAATTCTATTTTAATTATTTATCATCTTTTAATTATTTCTATTTCCAATTTAGTCCTTGCTCTTTTCTTATTTTTCCATGGATGAATCATCAAATATATCTACTAACTTTTGATTAATGGTCTAATTACCATATAAGGACATCAAGTTTTGAATTCCATAGCTATTTGATCCTTCTAGCTACTAGAATTCAACTTTTGCATTTTATGCAATTTGGTCCTTCCTGTGATTAAGCACTAAATCGATAAAATTTTCTTATCAAAAATTTCACATGATATTCCTTCCTAAATGAAAATCATGCAAAAATATAAAAATAATTTTTCTTTCCAGTTCGGATTTGTGGTCCCGAAACTACTGTTTCAATTTCTCTAAAAATGGGCTGTTACAACTCTCCCCCTTAAGGATTTTCGTCCTCGAAAATCTTACCAGTAAAGAGGTTTGGATTTTGCTTTCTCATGGTATCCTGCGGTTCCCAGGTAGCCTCTTCAATACTATGACATTGCCAAATAAATTTTACCAAAGCTACCTTTTTATTTCTTAACTCTTTTATTTCTGTGCTAAAATTTTAATCGGCTCTTCACTGTATGTCATATCAGACTGAATTTCTACCTCTGTCGAAGAAATAACATGTGAAGGATCTGATCGATACCGTCGTAGCATAGACACATGAAAAACATTATGAATCGGATTTCATAAGGCCAAATGAATCGTGGACTCAATTTTCCTTTACGGACAAATCAAAGAACTTTCTTCCAAGGTGACACTTTCAAGAATACCTTGTCACCAACCTGAAATTCTATTTCTTTCCGTTTAAGATTAGCATAATTGACGATCTGAAGTTGCTTTCAAACTGTTCTGAATTAATTTCACTTTTTCTTCGGTTTCACGAACTAAGTCAACTCCATGTAACTTTTTCTCACTGAGTTCTGTCTAATACAATGGAGTTCTACATTTGTGACCAAACAGAGCTTCATATGGTGCCATTTTGATACTGAACTGGTAACTGTTATTATATGAAAATTCAACCAAAGGGAAATACTTTTCCCAATTACCTTCAAATTCAAGTACACAACATCGAAGCATATCTTCCAAAATCTGTATTACACGTTCAGACTAATCATCTATCTGAGGATGGAATGCAGTACTGAAATGTAAGTGTACCTAGAGCTTCTTGTAATTTGCTCTAGAACCGGGATGTAAATCGAGGATCTCTGTCTGAAATAATGGAGATAGGTACTCCATGCAACCTAACAATCTCAGAGACATATAATTCAACCAATCTATCCAAAGAAAACTTCATACGTTGTAACATCCTGATTTTGGGCCTAGTCGGAACAGTGGTTTCGGGACCACAAATCTGACGTAAGAAAATTTATTTTTATTATATTTTTATGGTCTACAATTTCACGGGATGATTTCGTGAAAATTTCGTTCGAAAATTTCGACGTTTGGGCACTCAATTTAGTCAAAATGACTAAATCGTAAAAAGTGCAAAACTTGAGTTCTAGAAGCTAGAGGTGTCCAATTGCTATGAAATTTTAAATTGGAGGTCCTTAGTTGGTTAGTATACCATTAGTTAAGTTGTGGACAATTATGGACATGGTTAGGTATGTTTTAAATTGTTTTTCATTAAAGGTATTTTAGTAATTTGGCTAATAAAGCTAAAATAACATGAGAAAAAGATGTCATCTTCTTCATTTTTCATGCCTTGGTCGAATATACCATGGAAGCCATGGGTAGGGTTTTGTTCAAGCTTTCCAAGCTCCATAGTAAGTCCATTCTAGCCCCGTTTTTAATGATTTTTACGTTTTTGAAGTCCTCGTAACAAGATCTATCTATTTCTACCACTAATTTGAGTTATGGTTAAAGTCTAGGGTTTTGACCCATGATGAATATGTGTGTATTTTGATGTTAATGGTAGAAAATGCATGTTTATGGTTAGAGAAACGACTTTTACTAAGTGATTTTCGGTAAAAATACCGAAAAGGACTAATTTGTAAAAGTTATAAAATATGTAGTAAAAGTGTGTTTTAATGGAAATTGTGGGCTGCTATAAGCATGAAAATGGTTCGGCTAGGCTTAAAGAATGAAGAAATTGAATGAAAATCATTTTACGAGCCTAGGGGCAAAATTATAGATATGACAAAGTTTAGGGGCAAAAATGTAATTTTTCAAAATATGATTTTTGGACTGAATTGATTAGTATAATGATTAAATAAGTTAAATTTGATGTTTTAGATCAAGAAAAATGAAGTTCGGACCTAGAACGAGGGAAAAATGAGTAATTGACGGTTAGATCCTTTTCGCCGTTGTCGCATTCGAGGTAAGTTCGTGTGTAAATAATGAAACTTTATATTATACATTTAATATTTGATATTATATGAATTGTTTAATTATTGTTATGAGTACGTTCGAAGAAGATTCGATGTGGTAAAATTCCCGGTTGAACATTAGGAATAGATAGGATACAATTGTCATGACATTAGGGTTATATGTGATTTCGTGTAAGACCATGTTTGGGACATGGCATCGATATGAGACATCGTGTAAGACCATAGCTGGGCTATCGGCATCGATATGTGATCCTATATAAGACCATATCCCGGGTATCCTTTAGTATTCCAATTGATTCAATGGGTAATTCAAAGATTATGTCAAAGATGTGAAAAGATATGACTGTGTTACGAGTTTGTACAGGTATGTACGTAAAAAAAATTTAAGCATTGGCTTCATGATATTATGAGTTCATGATCACTATGAAAGTGACTTTAAGTTAAGCTTGTGAATATGTATTTATGTTGACGATGTGTAAATTTTATGGCAAATTCAGTTGAGAATCATGGGTTAGGCTTTTGAGCTATATCAAATTGAGAGATAAGATGTTTATTACACTTGATTTTTGATTCATTGGACATGTTTGAAAAAGGAAAGATTTGCATAATTGCTTATTAAAATGGTTATGAAAGTATGAGAAGTTAAGAGTTTAAATCATTGAAAGATGTTAAGCTCTGGGCTTGAAAATATGAATACGCTTAATTAATGTGCATGTTACTATGAGGCTTGAAATGATTTGTTAATGATTATTATGGTATGTTATATTGGAGAGATTACGAATGTTTGGCAAATGTTAAGATGCATTAAATTATGCTTATAAATTGAAGGGGGTAAGCATTGTAATTAAGTAAGTTATGCCTATGAAGATTTAATGACGTTTATGTTGTGTTATGTTACGTTAATTGCATGACAAATGTATGACTATTGTTGCCTATCATTTGCATACGAACTTACTAAGCTTTGTAGCTTACTCCCCTTCCTTTCCCTTATCTTATAGGGTTGTATGCTAGCTCGAGTTGGAGATCTCCGGAGATGTTATCACAACTATCAAGCTATCATCGTGGGGTAAAAGTGAATACAAACCTCGGTCATTCGGTGTATGAGTCATTATGATTTGGCTAAATATATTAGCTTGTGATGGCTAAAGTTTGGACGAAATTTGTAGCCATGCAAATTGGCTTATATTGGCTAAATGGTTGTAAGCCCATATAAGTATGTATGTGCATATGTCAATGTTTGGTGATGTGGTTTATATTTGCTTGATATATAATGGTTATGAGTTTATTCATATGTTATGCCCTTTGAGTGTGAATTTAGCATGAAATGATTTGGCAAGGCCTAATGTTATAATGCATGATAGATGATGGTATAAAAATGATACGTTATTGCTTGAATTTAGTTGTTTTTGAAGGCATTCATATGCCATGATTTGTGCCATGTGATGTTGTGTGAATGTGTGCAAGTGAGGGTGATAAAATGGCTTGGAAAATAGCCTTGTATTTGTCCACACGGGTGGACACACGGGCGTGTGTCTAGGCCATGTGTGACACACGGTCTGCCCCCATGGGCATGTGATCCGGCCGTGTGTCCCCTGCACCCTAATTAATGCAAAATAGAATGCCCAGTAGTAAACACACGGGCACAAGACACGGCCGTGTGTCTCGACCGTGTGAGAGACACGGTCATAGGACATGGGCGTGTGCCCTGACCGTGTGAAGTCTGCACCTGATTTATGAGAAATCATGAAAATAAAATCGACCACACGGCCTACCACACGGGCATGTGACTTAGCCGTGTGGCTACCATTTGTTGCTGACGTCATAAACAGAATGTCCCCTATTTTGGACACGGCCTGAAGCACGGGCGTGTGACATGCCACACGGGCGTGTCCATTGACCCACACGGGCGTGTGCCCCTAAAACCTTAAAATTTTTTTAAGTTTCATAAAATCTTCCTGAGTTCTCGGTTTAGTCCCGAACCGCTCACGAAGTATGTTTTGGGCCTCGTAGGCCCATATAAGGGATGATATGCATGTGAATGAAAAGTTTTAAATTTGGACGGAAATTCATATCTCGGTTTTATATAATTGTTTAAGTTTATTTCTGGTAACACCTCGTATCCTGTTCCGGCGTCGAATACGGGTAAGGGGTGTTACATACGTACCGGAATAAAGTGTGCAGATTTTGTCAACTGATCAACAATCACCCAAATGACATCTTTCTTCTTTGGAGACAGGGGTAATCCCGATACAAATTCCATTGTAATTCTTTCCCATTTCCATTCCGGTATCGTAATTGGTTGTAATAATCCTGATGGCAACTGATGTTCAGCTATTACTTGTTGACATATCAAACACTTAGATACAAATTCAGAAATATCTCGTTTCATTCTTGGCCACCAGTACATCTTTTTCAAGTCATTGTACATTTTATTACTTCCCAGATGAACATACATAGTACCATTATGAGCTTCATTCAAAATCTTCTGTACTAGTTCTGAATTCTTCGATACACATATTCTGTCTCTGAATAACAGACAACCATCAGTCCCGATCTAAAATTCTGAATCAGAAGTCTATTCACACTGTATCCGTTTCGCTTGTAATTTACTATCATCTTTCTGAGCTTCAGAAATCTGCTACAAGAACATCGGTCTAGCTTTTAACTCAGCAATAATTGAACCATCATCTGATAACATCAATCGAGTATTCATAGCTCGAAAGGCAAACAGGGATTTTCTACTCAGAGCATCTGCAACCACATTGGCTTTTCCTAGATGGTTGTCAATAACCAGATCATAATCTTTCAATAACTCAAGCCACCTGTGCTATCTCAGATTCAAATCTTTCTGTGACATCAAATACTTCAAACTTTTATGATCAGTGAATATGTGACATTTTTCACCAAACAAATAATGTCGCCATATTTTCAGTGCAAATACAATTGCTGCTAATTCAAGATCATGTATCAGGTAATTTCTTTCATGTGGTTTTAGCTGTCTTGAAGCATAGGCTATTACTTTACCTTCTTGCATCAACACACAACCTAAACCATTTAACGATGCATCACTATAAATTACAAATTCCTTACCCGATTCAAGCTGAACTAACACAGGTGCTTTTGTCAATAAGGCTTTCAACCTATCAAAACTATGCTGACATTTATCAGAGCACTCGAATTTCAAATCTTTGTGCAACAATCGAGTCATCGGTGAAGCTATCATTGAAAAACCTTTTACAAACCTCCGATAATATCCAGCAAGTCCCAAAAAACTTTGGACTTTAGACACATTCTTCGGTGGTTTCCAATTGGCAATAGCTAAAATTTTACTCGGATCTACTCGAATACCCTCTACAGATACAATATGTCAAAGAAAACCAACTTTACGTAGCCAAAATTTACATTTACTGAATTTTGCATACAATTACTTTTCCCGCAATGTTTGCAACACTATTATCAAATGATCAGCATGTTCATTTTCATCTCGAGAATAAACCAAAATATCATCAATAAATACCACCACAAACCTGTCAAAATAAGGTCTAAAAATTATGTTCATCAGATTCATAAACACTGCAGGTGCATTTGTCAAACAAATGGCATCACAAGAAACTCATAGTGTCCATACCTGGTTCTAAAAGCTGTCTTTGGCACATTTGAATCTTTTACCCGTAACTGATAGTAGCCAGAACAGGGATCAATCTTTGAAAATATAGTGGCACCTTTCAACTGGTTAAATAAATCATCAATTCGAGGAAATGGATACTTGTTCTTTATTGTAACCTTATTAAGCTGTCTGTAATCAATGCACAGCCTTAACGATCCATCTTTCTTCTTTACAAACAAAATCGGTGCACCCTAAGGTGAGAAACTAGGTCGAGCAAAGCCTCTATCAATCAACTCTTGTAACTGTGTTTTCAACTCCTTTAATTCGGTAGGAGCCATTCTGTAAGGTGCTATGGATATAGGTTTTGTTTTCGGGACAAGATCTATAGAGAATTTCACTTCTCTAACCGTGGTAAACCAGGTAACTCTTCTGGAAATACATCAGGAAATTAAAATACAACCGGCACTGATTGAATCTTTGACTCAGATACTTTAGTGTCCAACACATAAGCAAGATAAGCATCATAACCCTTTCTGACATATTTCTGTGCTATTATTGCTGAAATCACATTAGATAATCCATCTAATTTATCAGATTCAACATGGAGTAACTCACCATTCTGACATTTCTACACAATATATTTCTGTTTACAATTCACCACTACATCATGTTGAGTTAACCAGTCCAATCCCAAAATCACCTCAAATTCATCAAATGGTAATAGCATTAAATCAGCCGAATAGCAATAACCCTTTACCCTCAATGGACAGTTTTTACAGACATTATCCACTATAACATAATGGCCTAGGGGATTTGAAACTTTAACCACAAATTCAGTGAATTCAACAGTTAAATTTTTAACAGACACTAACTTTGTGCATATGTATGAATGTGTGGAAGCATGATCAATTAAAGGAGTAACGTCAGTATCAAGTAGAGAAAATGTACTAGTAATGACGTCTGGTGCAGAGGAATCTTCTCTAGCACGAATAGCATATGTTCTTGCCAGTGCTCATGCCTTAGATTTAATTGTTGTATCCCTGGTAGTACCTCGGCTACCACTGACATTGCTAGGGTGACGGGGTGGTCTGCCTCTCGAAACAGGATTACTCAGCTTTGGAGCCTGCTCAATTTCTTTTTCAACCCTTTCTAGACAATCTCTAAGAAAATGGTTAAGGGAACCACATCCATAACAAGCCCCACTTCTCAATCGAAATTCTCTAAAATGAAACTTATTACAGTGTTTACATTTCAGTTTGGGATTACCAACACTGGTTACAGATGGAGATGAAGACCTCGGGTTAGAGCATTGAGAGCTTCACTCTTTTCTAGAATATCCCGTAGAGGTGGTAACACGATCATAATACTTCTTTAATTTCTTAGAAGCAGATGATTGTGACTTACTCATAATTCTTTTACTAGAAACCTGAGCTTCTCTTTCAGCTTGTTTCTTCTCTTTACTCAATTCTTCAGCTTTGTGTGTTCGATCGGCCAGTACCACAAATTCTCGTAATTCAAGGATTCCGATCAAAAACTTGATGTCTTCATTTAAACCCTCTTCAAATTGTTTGCACATATCAGCTTCGGTTGGAACCCATTCTCTAGCATATTTGCTCAACTGAACAAATTCTCGTTCATATTCAGACACAGTCATATTTCCCTGTTTAAGCTCTAAAAGTTCTTTCTTTTTCTGATCCAAAAATCACTAACTAACATACTTCTTTCTGAATTCATTTTGGAAGAATTCCCAGGTAATATTTTCTCTCGGTACCACAGAAGTTATGGTATTCCACCAATGATAAGTTGTGTCTTTCAGTAAGGATATTGCACAATTCAGACATTCAGCGGGTGTACAAGATAATTCGTCTAAAACTCGGATGGTATTTTCGAACCAAAACTCAGCCCTTTCTGGATCATCATCTGCGGTAGCTCTAAATTCCTCTGCTCCATATTTACGAATTTTATCTACCGAAGGCTTAGCAGTTCTAGCGGGTTCAGCACCCTGTGGTATTTCAGGAACCGGTTGAGGAGCAAGTGGGGGAGGTTGTTGTACAACAAGATTTGTTCTTATGTACTGAGTGAACCATTCATTCATCATTTGAAAAAAGGCATATTTTGCCTCCTCACTTCGGCCCTCAGATACAGGCCCTTCACTAATAGTTGCAGCTCTTTGAACTGAAGCTGAAGTATTGCTCTCAGCTTCCTCGGATTCAGCTCTAGTTTGGTTGGATGAAATTACTATATGAAAAACACATTTAAAATTGTTAGGAGATATCACACTATCACAAATTATATAATGGCAAGTATAGCTAAACTTATACTTGCTACGTTCAATCCGAGAATCGACTAAACCGTAGCTCTGATACCAATAAATGTAACACAACTAACCCGTATCCGTTGCCAGAACAGAGTTACAGAGCATTACTGAAGTTTACAGAACATTTACAGATAATTCGTGGCAATTACTGTTCATTTTCTGAGATTGTTCTTAACGTCCCTTAAATGGACCCTCGAGGCCCAATATGAGCATTAGAATCGAGCCGGGACTTAATTGGAAACTCTAAGAAATTTTCTCAAAATTTCAAAAATTTTCACAGATATAGGGCACACACGCCCGTGTGGTCAAGGTACACGCCCGTGTGACCATAGGTCACGCCCGTGCTGTTGGCCGTGTCTGACCCCGTGTAACTCTCTGACTTGTACCACACGGCCAGCCACACGCCCGTGTGCTAGGCCGTGTGGATAATTTAATTTTCCAAACTTAAGTGCATGTTTCACACGGCCAAGACACACGCCCGTGTAACACACACGGCTGAGACACACGCTCGTGTCTCTGCCTATGTGCTCAATTCTGAGCATTTTGTTTCTCAAATTTAAAGTACAGGGGACACACGGCCTAACCACACGCCCATATACCAGGCCGTGTGTCACACACGGTCTAGACACACGCCCGTGTGTCTACCCGTGTAGACAATATAAAGCCATTTCTAGCTTTATTTCTTACCCAAAACTTTGCCAATGACCTACACCAAAACTTACATTCATAAACCAACCGATCCAAGCATTATAATCAAGCTAATTCTATCATTTAACATGATATATCATTATATGCACACCTATTTATATTATTACCTTGTTTTAGTCTATATGTTAAACATAATTTAATCAATCATACTTAACATATATGTAACTACCATAGCATAACCTTATAAGTATATCAAAACATACCGTTACTAGCCATTCCAATGGCTAGATTACAAACATCATTTTCAAGCCAACAATGGCCAACTTAACCTATACATGCCATTATACCAAAATAAGTCTACTATTTATACCCAAATAAGCTTGTGGATAGTGTGATGATGCTCCAACCGTTCACCAACCTTCGCGAGCTTTCGAATACTATAAAAAAGAGAAAAGTAAACCTAGTAAGCATATTATGCTTAGTAAGTTCGTATAATTGGAATTAAACTTACCAATCTCATTTATTACAATTAAGTATATAATAACATGTTTCCATCAACTTGGCAAAATTGCCTAAACACATTCATTCAATCAAACATGTTAGTCACAAACTTATCATATACATCAAGTAAACATAGGTGAGCTCATCCTGCTATATTCTTTCAAGAAATTATTCATTTCATCTCATAATTCTCATATTATGTCAAGTATTTTGTCCATTGAATCATTGAAATTCCGATGGATACTCAAATAGTACACTCTAGGTGTACAGTTTAATAGCCCATCAATTCATATTCAGCAGTACCATTAAGACACTTAATCAGGAAGCACACTCTCGAGCCACATATCATATAACAGGATTACCAGTCCAGGCTAAATCCTTTCTGTAACATATGCTCAGAAAAGCTCAATTAGGATTACCAGTCCAGGCTAAATCCTAATTGTAACATATGCTCAAGAGGGATTATATCAGGATTACCCGTCCGGGCTAAATCCTATCTGTAATGAGGTCAATAGGATTACTTATTCAAGCTAAATCGCATCAGCAACAAATGCAGGACCTCATTCATTCCGGGAAATCACATATATCCATCGAAATCCAATATTCAAACGAAATTTAATCATTTTCATTACACCCAAGCCTAGCCGAACCTATTTCATGCTCATAACAGCCCACATTTTTCATTTATTCACATTTTTACACACATTTTACAACTTTTACAAATAGATCCTTTTTAGGCATTTTCATCAAAAATCAATTGGTCAATGTTGTTTATCCAACATCAAACATATATTTTCTACCATCAAACATCAAAATACACAAGTATTCAACATGGGTGAAAATTTAGACTTCATCTTTCTTTCAAATTAGTCCTTGAAATAGCTAGATTAGATTGAAACAACTTCAAATACATAAAAATCATTAAAAACGGGGCAAGAACAGACTTACAATCGAGCTTGGAAGTTAGCCAAACCCTAGCTATGGAGACCTTGAAATTTTCAGCTTTAGGGGGACTAATTTGAGAAGATGGATACTTTTATTTTAGTTATTTTAGCTTTATTTACCAAATGACCAAAATGCCCTTAATGCATAACTTTAAATTTCACCTAATCATGACCATTTTTGTCCACCAACTTAACTAATGGTCTAATTACCATCTAAGGACATCTAATTTAAAATTTCATAGCAATTAGACACCTCTAGCTTCTAGAACACACATTTTGCACCTTTTGCAATTTTGTCCCTTTAACTAAATTGAGTGCCCAAACATCAAAATTTTCAAACAAAATTTTCACGAAATCATTCCATAAAACTTTAGACCATTAAATTATAATAAAAATAAATTTTACTGTGCCAGATTTGTGGTCCCGAAACCATTGTTCCGACTAGACCCAAAATCGGGTTGTTACATTGAAATTTCGACGGATACTCAAATAGTACACTCTATGTGTACAGTTTAATAGACCGTCAATTAATATTTAGGAGTACCATTAAGGCACTTAATCAGGAAGCACACTCTTGAGCCACATATCATATAACAGGATTACCATTCCAGGCTAAATCCTTTCTGTAACATATGCTTAGAAAAGCTCAATTAGGATTACCAGTCCAGACTAAATCCTAATTGTAACATATGCTCATGAGGGATTATATTAGGATTACCTGTCCGGGCTAAATCCTATCTGTAATGAGGTCAATAGGATTACTTATCCAAGCTAAATCGCATCAGCAACAAATGCAGGACCTCATTCGTTCCGGGAAATCACATATATCCATCGAAATCCAATATTCAAACGGAATTTAATCATTTTCAAACAATTTCAAGCATGTATTCATTTCTTATATTGTAACATTCGAATAATTCACATAAATATAAATCACGTTCTATACAAATATAACATTCAATTCAACACATTTTCATGCTCAATTAAGTTACACGAACTTACCTCGACACTTGTTAGCGTTTAAAGATCTACTAATCCAAAAATTTCTCCTTTCCTCGATCTAACTTTGAATTTAAGTTATCTGGATCTATACAAATGAATTTAATCATAAATTTCTCACATTTCATATTCATTTGAACTCAATTTACATCCTAGGCAAAATTACCATTTTACCCCTAAACTTTCCATAAATTCCAATTTCGTCCCTAGGCTCGAAAAATGAAATTCATGCAATTTACTCCCTATTCCAAGCCTAACCAAAATTTCAATATACAATTTACAGCACAAATATTACATAAAATTTAGAATTTTCTTCAATTTTCACAACTTTACAATTTAATCCCTAAATCATGTTTTCATCAAAAATCACTTTGTAAAAGTTGTTTATCTATCAACAACCTTTCATTTTCTACCATAAATTTCTAATTTTCAGCATATTCATCCATGAAATAATTTCTATACTTTGATAACTTTTCAAATTAATTCCCCAAATAAATAGATTAAACTATCCCAGTTTCAAAAATATCAAAATTACTAAAAACGGGACAAGAAAACTTACCCAATTAAGCCAAGAAAGCTTGTTTTCTCTTTCCTAGGGTTTCCATGGAATATTTGGGGAAGAAGATGAGATATAATGATATTAATTCTATTTTAATTATTTATCATCTTTTAAGTATTTCTATTTCAAATTTTGTCCTTGCTCTTTTCTTATTTTTCCATGGATGAATCATCAAAAATATATACTAACTTTTGATTAATGGTCTAATTACCATATAAGGACCTCAATTTTTGAATTCCATAGCTATTTGATCCTTCTAGCTACTAGAATTCAACTTTTGCATTTTATGCGATTTGGTCCTTCCCGTGATTAAGCACTAAATCGATAAAATTTTCTTATCAGAATTTTCACATGATATTCCTTCCTAAATGCAAATCATGCAAAAATATAAAAATAATTTTCTTTCCTGTTCGGATTTGTGGTCCCGAAACCACCGTTTCGATTTCACTAAAAATGAGTTGTTACACAATAAGCTACCGAACCAATCCTTTTGACAACTTCATAAGGTCCAATTTACCTTGGACTCAATTTACCCCTCCTTTCAAACCTGAAAATTTTTTTCCAAGGCGAAACTTTCAAGAATACCTTACCACAAACTTGAAACTCGATATCTTTATGTTTCAAATCTGCATAAGCTTTCTGCCTATCAGACACTGCTTTCAAACAATCACAAATTAACTTTAACTTCTCCTGTAACAGCCCGATTTAGGGGCTAGTTGGAATAGTGGTCTCGGGATCACTAATCCAAGATCGGATAAAATTATTTTTATATTATTATATGAGTTATAGTATGATTATATAGGTGCATGAAAATTTTGGTACTTTAATTTTAGCGATTTCATGCTTAATCGCGAAAAAGGACTAAATCGCATAAAGTGTGAAAGTTCTATTTTACAAGCTAGAGGTACCAAATAGCTGTAGAATTTTTAATTGGAGGCCCTTAATGTAAAATTAGGCCTTTCTTAAAGCCATAGCTGGCCATAGGGGGGACAAGAGGATTAATTTAGTCAAAGTTTTGGGGGTGTTAGGTGATTAATGAATAAAATAAGAGAAAAATAAGGAAAAAAAAGATATCATCTTTTCTCCTCTCCTACACCACCGAAAATTTATAGCATACTAAGGGGTTTGAGAGCTCAAAATTTTAGCAAGCTTCTCTCCTTGCAAGTAAGTGTTCTAGTGATCATTTATTGATAAAAATTGTACTTTTGGAACCCCTAAGGCTTAAGCTTTCTAAAGAGGGGACTATTTTGTAAGATGGTGAAGAGTTTAGAGTTTTACCATAAGAGATTTTAAGTAGTTTGCTGCATTTTTATTGAAGAAGATGAGTCTTAGTTGTTAGATAAACAACTTTTGTGAAAGGTGTTATCATGAAAACACCTAAAAGGACCTTTTTGTAAAGGTTGTAAAATATGTAGTAAATGTGTGAAATTTTGAGTTTTGATGGTAGTCATAAGAGAAATAAATGTTCATCTAGGCTCGATAAAGGTAGAAATTTGATTAGAATTGATTTCTGAGCCTAGGGGTAAAATGGTCATTTTGCAAAAGTTACTATTTTGCCAAAGCATGGTTATTGAAATGCATTTATTAATGTGATTGTTAAAAAATCTAATTTGCTATTATAGATCAAGAAGAACCAAGAATTTACCTTGACCGAGGAAAGAACAAAGTATCGGACTAGATCGACGATCTAGCTCATTTTGAAATTGAGGTAAGTTTGTATGTGATAATTTCAACATTTATACTAGTATGTTTGAGAATGTTTGATATTCTATGAAATTGAGTATTGGTGTTGAATGAGAAAGATGATAAAAGTTGAGATGTTGAAGTCCTGGTTGGACTATAATAAATGTGAGACTACTATCATCGAGACATGAGATGGATAAGGTCCCGTGTAAGACCATGTTGGGGACATGGCCTCGGAACCGAATTGAGATTCCGTATAAGACCATATCTGGGATATGGATTTGGTATTGAATATGAGAATCATATAAGACCATATCCGGGATATGGCATCGATACTTAATGTGAGACTCTGTATAAGACCATATCCGGGATATGGCATCGGCATTCAGAGGTGACCCCATATAAGACAACATCTGGGATGTGGCATTGGTTTTGTGTTTATGTTAATGATGATGAATATGCGTCTTTGAGTATCCCTAGTGAATTAGTAGGATAAATAGATAAGCTTGGAAATAGAAAAGAGATTAATACTAAAGTCATGTGATTGAGTGAATACAGGTACCCGTGAATAACTCACGAGGAATGTTTACGATATGTGGCATGGTATATGCTAGATAAGAACAAGTACGAGTAAGTTATGGAAAAGTGCTTATGACTTTGTGTGGTTATCTAATGCCATGGATTGATGTCATTATGAACTTATTGTTGCTATTTATTTTCATGCAAACTTACTAAGCTTTATGCTTACCCCTCTCATTTCCCTTTTTCCTTGTAGTATTGCCTAGATAATTCAAGAATCGTGGGACGTCGGAGTTCAGAAATCACACTATCGACATCTCTTTGGTATAACAAGTTAGACTTATTTTGAGTATGGCATGTATAGGACTTGGGTATTTTGTTATGTCATTTTGATAGCCGAAGTGTTGGCTATTTATGTTATCAAAGTCATTTTGTAAATGGTCAATGGAATTGGGCCAATACTTGACAAGTTTATATATATAATCAATGATGATGAATTTCATGAAGTGTATGCTTGTGTGGATACATTGATTTTGAGTCCTTAGAAGTACTTTATAGTAATGAAATGTGTTGGGTTGAATTGGTGCAAGTATGGTTACTATTCAGGGTGGCATTTGGCATGGTAGATAGCCCTTTAAATGTCCATACGAGTAGACACACGGGCATGTGTCTAGGCCGTGTGTGACACGCGGTCAGCCCCATGGGCGTGTTAATTGGCCGTATGTCCCCATGCATGCTAGGTTTACAAGTTAGTATGCTTAGTAGTAAACACACGGGCAGAGACATGACCGTGTGTCTTAGCCGTGTGGGAGGCACGGCCATGGACATGGGCGTGTACCCAGGCCATACGAAGTCTACACCTAAAATTTGGAAATTTATTCGACACACGGTCTAAGGACACACGGGCGTGTGCCTTGGCCGTGTGACCTTAGTGATGTGGTGATGTCATAAACAAAATGCTAAGGTTTTGGCACACGGGCTAAGACACGGGCGTGTCGAGACCGTGTGAGGGACACGAGCCAGGGACACGGGCGTGTGTCTGGCCGTGTGAAATAAGTCAGTGTCGACCACGGGTGAAGAAGATGGGCATGTCCTAGGGGCACACGGGCGTGTGGCCCCTGGTTAAGCAAAAATCTTCTAGGAGCGTAAACGTTTCCAATTTAATCCCGAAACCTTCCGTAAGTTTGTTTAAGTCATCGTAGGCCTAAGATAAGGATGTTATGAGTATGAATAAGAAGTTTTAAGTTGGGATGAAATTTTATAGCCCAATGTTGTATGTTCAAGTGAGATAAGTCTGGTAATGCCTCGTACCCAGTTCTGACGTTGAATACGAGTAAGGGGTGTTACATTTAGTGGTATCAGTGCTATGGTTTAGTCAATTCTGGGACTAACGTAGCGTTAGTATGAGTCTAGCTATACATGCCATACGTAAGAGTATTTTTGTAATGATAGTGTGATGACTCCTGAAGGTTTGACTTGTATTTTTATATGTAATGGACCCCGATCAGACTGCAGCTGATGATGCTGCGAGTAATGCGTCGGCTCCTGCTCAAGGGACCGCGCCAGTAGATAGTAAACCCGAGACCTTGGGTCAGGGAGAAGAGGCTGGAGAAGCCTTTCTCCATATGATGAGCAGCTGGTACACTGAGTACATTCGAGCAAACCCTGATGCTCAACCCCCTCCACCCCGACCTATTCCTCAACCCGCTCCTGTAGCTCCTCAGGTGGTAGAGGTAGTAAGAAGGGAAAGACCTCCGGTCGATAAGATCCGAAAATAAGGAGCCGAGGAATTTTGGGCTAGTAAGGATGATGACCCGGAGAGAGCGAAATTCTGGCTCGAGAGTACCATCAGAGTATTCGATGAGTTGTCATGCACGCCTGAAGAGTGCGTGAAATGTGCGGTATCTCTCTTGAGAGATTCAGCCTATCAGTGGTGGAACACCCTTATGTCGGTAGTACCAAGGGAGAGAGTTAGCTGGGAATTCTTCCAAGAGGAACTTTGGAAGAAGTATATCAGCCAAAGATTCATTGACCAGAAGAGAAAAGAGTTCCTGGAGCTGAAGCAAGGCCGAATGACGGTGACCGAATACGAACGTAAATTCGTAAGGCTTAGCAAGTATGCCAAGGAGTGCGTGTCTACCAAGGCTATCATGTGCAAAAGGTTCAAGGACGGGTTAAATAAAGATACCCGTTTATATGTTGGAGTCCTCGAACTAAAAGAATTTGTGGTGTTAGTAGATAGAGCCTTTAAGGCTGAGGAGTTGGCCAAAGAGAAAAGAAGAGCTGAGATTGAGTCCCGTGACTGGAGAAAGAGACAACTGAGTAGGTCCTACCAATCCTCATCTAAGAAATCAAGGGATTTTGCTACTCGATCAGCCACTTTGACCGGGTTTTCGAACCGAAGTAAGAGCAAACAGTTTTCGACGTCTAAAGCGCAGAACACATCAGTTGCTAGTGTTGGCAAAGTTCGACTGAGTAGACCGGAATGCCCGCAGTGTGGCAGACGTCATTCTGGTGAGTGTAGAGCAAACGAGAAGGCTTGTTTCAGATGTGGGTCTTTAGACCATTTTGTAAGAGATTGCCCCGAGGTGGGCGAGAAAGTGAAGTCTTAGAATGCAAGTGTAACATCCCGATTTAGGGCCTAGTCAGAATAGTGGTGTGAGACCACAAATCCGAGGTATATGAATGATTTTTTGAGGTTTATGCTATGTATGCATGCTAGTGTGAAAGTTTCATGAAGCAATTTTGTGAAATTGCGGTTGAATTGTCCAAAAGGACTAAATTGTAAAAGTTGCAAAATGTGAGATTCTAGAAGCTATTTGTGTGAAATAGCTTTAGAATATTAATTAGAGGTCCTTAAATAGCAATTTTCCCAATTTCTAATTTTTGGACAAATTTGGGCATGGATGAGTTAAAATAGAAAGTTTATCAAAAAGGGCATTTTGGTCATTTAACAATTAAGTGATTAAAATAGGAAAAATATGACAAAATTCATTCATCTTCTTCTCCAAGGCTGCCGAAAATTTGAGAGAGCCATTGTTAGGGTTCTTCAAAAATTTCAAGCTTGCTAGTAAGTGCATCTAGCCTCGTTTTTTATATTCTTTGTATTTTTGAAGTCCTTGTTGCATGAGTAAGCTATTTTTAGCTATTTGATGAGCTATGATGGATGTTAAAAAATTTGACCATGTATGACATGCATGTATTTTGATGTTTTATGGAAGATTATGAAAGCTTGATGTAGTAGAAACATCTTTTGCGAAATGAGTTTCTATAGAAAATGCATGTAGGGACTAGTTTGTAAAAATCTTGAGTTTGGTCATACATGTGTGTTGTCATGAGAATTGATGATTGCTTTTGTTGAGTAAGTGATTCAGCTAAGCATGAAAGGCTAGAAAGTTGAATAAAAATCACTTTACGAGCCTTGGGGGTAATAGTGTAATTATAAGAAAGATTTGGGGCAAAAGAGTAATTTTGCCAAAGTATGAGATGTGGGTCAATTTGGTCAATGTGTGTATTGAATAAGCTGATTTATTCATTATAGATCAAGAAAGACAAAGCCCGGATCGAAACCGAGGCAAGAGCAAAGTGGTGGACTAAATTTCACGTTTCTATACTTTTGAGTATCGAGGTAAGTCTATGCACAAACAATGCATTCATACTTACAATTTGTTAATTCTAGCTAGTGTATAGCATGGTTGAGAATGATTGAGAACCTATATGGTTCAAGTGAAATGAATGATTAAGTAAGTAGATTTGTGAATGTGTTGTAATAATGCTAAATGGTGGGCTAAGCGCGATACCATCCTAATGCATATTGATGATGAGCTGGCTATGTGCAATGCTATCGTTAGGTATATTATCTGGTGGGCTATGTGCGAAACCACTAAGAATACCTTGTTGGTAGGCTAAGTGCGATACTACCTTATTAATTAATTGTGGTGGGCTTAGTGCGGAACCACCGAGAGATTTGTTGTGTGGATGTGATAGTTAGTAGCATAGCTGTGTGGATGTATTATTGAGAAATAATGATGTGTTGTATATTGTGTAAATGTGATATTGAATGCAAGGGTGCATGTCAATGGTTATTAGTAAGTGACTCATGATGTGTCGGAAATGTGGTAAGGGATAGAAAGAGTAAGCATAGTTGTACATTATATGTTAGTATAATGCTAATTACTGTTTAGCTTATACTATGTTGCTTAATTGTTTATGTGTAACTTACTAAACTCAAAGCTTACACTCTTTCTTTTCCCTTGTCTTATAGAGCAAAAGTGTCGAATCGAGATACGAGGATTAATTGGAAGATCGCCCAAACTATCAGCACACTCTGGTACATTAGACTCAATGTTTTGTATATGGCATGTATAGGGGCTAGACAATTTAGTGAATTTTGTTTTTTATGGCTATGATGTGTTGGCCTTTAGATGGATAATCTATTTTGTATAATGCCATAGTTGTTGGCACTTTATTATATGAAAAGATGAAGTTATCTATGTGAGATTGTAAGACTTTGAGTTGATTATGGATGTGTTGAATGAGTGCGTGATTGTGTATGCTAGAAGGGTGAAAAGAACTTGGAAAATAGCTTTGTTCTTGCCCATGTGGGTAGACACACGGGCGTGTGTCTAGGCCATGTGTGACACACGGTCAGCCCATGGGCGTGTGACTTGGCCGTGTGTCCCTGCAAGGTAGTATTTTTAAATCAGAATAGACCACGGACTAGTCACACGGGCGTGTGCCTAGAACGTGTGTGTTAATCAGTGTTGGCCACGGGCTAGCTACACGGGCGTGTGTCTAGACTCTAGGCCGTGTTAAGGTAGTCAGTGTGCACCACGGGTGGAGGGCAAGGGCGTGTGCCCTAACCGTGGGGCATTGGCAGAATGCTTGAGTTTTCATGCACGGGTAGTGACCATGGGCGTGTGTGACATCCACGGGCGTGCCAAATCTTACACGGGCATGTTAGCCCTATATAGATGGAAAAATTTTAAGATCGTAAGAGTTTTCGATATGGTCTCGAGAGCCCTCGTGTGTTTGAGAGAGGCCTCATAGGTCAGGATTGAGGTTGTTGTGATGGCCAAAGAGAGTGGTCATGTTGTGCCTAAGTGGCGATCTCGAGGTCTTTAGTTCGGTAACGCCTCGTGCTCGGTTCTGGCGTTGAATACGGGTAAGGGGTGTTACAGCAAGACCGGAAAGTACTGCTAGAGGAAGACCACTCCGAAACCCGGGAAATGAAATGAGTAACAACAATCCATCTGGAGGGCAAACTGCGAGAGCTGAGGGTAGAGCACCGGCGAGAACATATGCCATTCGTGCTCGCGAGGAGGCGTCCTCCCCTAACGTAATCACAGGTATATTTTCTCTCTATGATACTCGTGTTATAGCTTTAATTGATCCGAGATCTACCCACTCATACATATGCATGAAATTAGTCTCTAGCATGAGCATGCTTATTGAGTCTACAGAATTTGTAATAAGAGTGTCTAATCCCCTAGGCAAGTATGTGTTGGTTGATAGAGTATGCAAAGGTTGCCCTTTGATGATTAGGGGTCATTGCTTTCCGGTTGATCTTATGTTATTGCTGTTTGATGAGTTTGATGTCATCCTTGGGATGGATTGGTTAGTTACTCGTAATGTAATTGTGAGTTGTGGAAAGAAGCTTATTGAGTTGAAATGTGAAAGTGGGGATCTTATTCGTGTTGAATTAGATAAGCTAGACAGATCACCAGTAGTGATATCATTCTTGTTGACTCAGAAGTATTTAAGAAAGGGGTACGAAGCTTACCTTACTTTCGTAATGAATACTAAAGAGACTGAGTTGAAAATTGAGTCGGTACCCATAGTATGCGAGTATCCAGATGTTTTTCCCGAAGAATTGCCAGGGTTACCTCCGATTAGGGAGATTGAATTTGGGATTGAGTTAGTTCCGGGTACTGCCCCTATTTCTATTGCTCCATATAGAATGGCTCCAATCGAGCTAAAAGAATTGAAAGCACAGTTGCAAGAACTAACGGATAAAGGTTTCGCAAGACCGAGTTTTTCTCCGTGGGGTGCTCCCGTGTAATTTGTGAAGAAGAAAGATGGTTCCATGAGATTATGCATAGACTACCGGCAACTTAACAAGGTAACTATGAAGAATAAGTACCCGTTGCCGAGGATCGATGATTTGTTTCATCAATTGAAGGGAGCCACCGTATTTTTCAAGATAGACTTAAGGTCTGGGTACTATCAGTTGAGAGTCAAGGACTCGGGTGTGCCGAAAACTGCATTTCGGACAAGGTATGGCCACTATGAATTTTTAGTCATGCCTTTTGGTCTAACAAATGCCCCTGTCATTTTCATGGACCTGATGAATCGCATTTTTCGGCCATATTTGGATAAATTTGTCGTGGTCTTCATCGATGATATACTGATCTACTCTCGAGATGAGAACGAACATGCCGAGCATTTGAGAAAGGTTCTTCAAATTTTGAGAGATAAGCAATTGTATGCCAAGTTTAGTAAAAGTGAATTTTGGCTTAAGGAAGTTGGGTTTTGGGGGGCACATTGTCTCGGGAGATGGAATTAGAGTCGACCCGAGTAAGATTTTGGCAATTGTTGAATGGAAACCGCCAAAGAACGTAACTAAAGTGAGGAGTTTTTTGGGCCTAGCCGGCTATTATAGGCGTTTTGCCAAGGGGTTTTCCATGATAGCTAATCTGATGACGAGATTATTGCAAAAAGATGTGAAGTTTGATTGGACAGAAAAGTGCCAACAGAGTTTTTAGAAACTAAAGGCATTGTTGACTGAGGCTCCTGTTTTGGTGCAACCTGAGCCTGGAAGAGAATTTGTGGTTTACAATGATGCATCCATGAATGGATTGGGTTGCGTACTTATGCAAGAGGGCAAGGTGATTGCATATGCTTCTAGACAATTAAAGCCGCACGAGAAGAATTATCTGACCCATGATTTAGAGTTGGCTACCATTGAGTTTGCATTAAAGATATGGAGACACCATTTATATGGTGAAAGGTGTCGGATATTCACCGACCATAAAAGCCTAAAATATTTAATGACTCAAAAGGATTTGAATTTGAGACAACGAAGATGGTTAGAGCTAATCAAGGATTATGAGTTAGTGATTGACTACTATCTGGGAAAGGCGAACGTGGTCGCCGATGCGTTGAGCAAAAAATCCTTGTTTGCACTGAGAACCATGAATACATGGATGGCTTTGTCAGATGATGGTTCTATTCTATACGAGTTGAGGGCTAGACCATTGTTTCCCCAAGAGATTTTTGAAGCTCAGAAGGGTGACGATGGTTTACAAGCTAAAAGAGTTCAATGTAAGTCAGATGTTGAGTCGGACTTTCAGATAAGTCCTGATGGATGTCTGATGTTCCGAGATAGGGTCTGTGTACCCAGAAATGGCGAACTTATCCAGAAGATTCTGCATGAAGCATATAGTGGATGTTTGTCTGTGCATCCAGGCAGCACGAAGATGTATAATGACTTGAAGAAATGGTATTGGTGGCCGAGTATGAAGAAAGACATTTCGGAGTTTGTATCGAGATGTCTAATTTTTCAACAAGTGAAGGCTGAACATCAAGTACCTTCGGGTCTACTTCAGCCTATTATGGTACCAAGTGGAAGTGGGACCGTATTACTATGGATTTCGTGACGGGTTTACCGTTATCACCAAAGAAGAAAGATGCTGTATAGGTTGTAGTCGATAGACTTACGAAGCCAGCCCATTTCATACTAGTACGAGTCAATTATTCTCTCGATAAGTTGGCAAATTTGTATGTGTCAGAGATAGTAAGACTTCATGGTGTACCGTTGTCGATCATTTCGGATAGAGATCCAAGATTCACGTCACGGTTTTGGAAAAAGTTGCAAGAGGCTTTGGGCAGGAAATTGAGTTTCAGTACAGCTTTCCATCCACAAACCGACGGGCAGTCGGAGAGAGTGATACAGATACTAGAAGACATGCTTCGATGTTGTGTTTTGGAATTCCAAGGTAATTGGGAAAAATACTTACCGTTGGTGGAATTCGCTTACAACAATAGTTTTCAGTCAAGTTTGAAAATGGCACCTTATGAAGCATTGTATGGACGTAAATGTCGAATGCCCTTGTATTGGACAGAACTCAGAGAGAATCAGATTCACGGGGTTGATTTGGTCAGGGAAACCGAAGAGACAGTAAAGGTGATACGTGAATGTCTGACAGCGGCGTCAGATAGAAAAAAGTCTTATTCAGATTTAAAACAAAAAGAGATTGAGTTCCAAGTAGGTGATAAAGTATTTCTGAAAGTATCACCATGGAGAAACGTCCTCAGATTTGGCCGGAAAGGCAAATTGAGTCCGCGCTTTATCGGACCTTATGAAGTTACCGAGAGGATAGGACTGGTAGCTTATCGTTTGGCCTTGTCACCTGAGCTGGAAAAGATTCACAATGTCTTCCACGTATCCATGTTGCGCCAATACCGTTCGGACCCTTCTCATGTGATAGTACCAACAGAGGTAGAAATTCAACCGGACTTGACTTATGGTGAGGAGCCGGTTAAGATTTTGGCACGATAGGTCAAACAGCTGAGAAACAAAAGTATAGCCCTTGTGAAAGTGCTATGGAAAAGGCATGGAGTAGAATAGGCTACTTGGGAGCCCGAGGAGGCTATATGAAACCAATATCCCAACCTTTTCACCGGTAAGATTTTCGGGGATGAAAATTCTTAAGAGGGAGAATTGTAACAGCCCGATTTAGGGGCTAGTCAGAACAGTGGTGTCGGGATCACTAATCCGAGATCAGAGAAAATTATTTTTATATTATTATATGAGTTATAGTATGATTATATAGGTGCATGAAAATTTTGGTACTTTAATTTTAGCGATTTCATGCTTAATCGCGAAAAAGGACTAAAACGCATGAAGTGCGAAAGTTCTATTTTACAAGCTAGAGGTACCAAATAGCTGTAGAATTTTTAATTGGAGGACCTTAATGTGAAATTAGGCCTTTCTTAAAGCAGCCGGCCATAGGAGGGACAAGAGGATTAATTTAGTCAAAGTTTTGGTGGTGTTAGGTGATTAATGAATAAAATAAGAGAAAAATAAGGAAAGAAAAGATATCATCTTTTCTCCTCTCCTACACCACCAAAAATTTACAGCATACTAAGGGGTTTGAGAGCTCAAAATTTCAGCAAGCTTCTCTCATTGCAAGTAAGTGTTCTAGTGATCCTTTCTTGATAAAAATTATACTTTTGGAACCCCTAAGGCTTAAGCTTTCTAAAGAGGGGACTATTTTGTAAGATGGTGAAGAGTTTAGAGTTTTACCATGAGAGCTTTTAAGTAGTTTTCTGCATTTTTATGGAAGAAGATGAGTCTTAGTTGCTAGATAAACAACTTTTGTGAAAGGTGTTATCACGAAAACACCTAAAAGGACCTATTTGTAAATGTTGTAAAATATGTAGTAAATGTGTGAAATGTTGAGTTTTGATGGTAGCCATAAGAGAAATAAATTTTCACCTAGGCTCGATAAAGGTGGAAATTTGATTAGAATTCATTTCCGAGCCTAGGGGTAAAATGGTCATTTTACAAAAGTATGAGGGCAAAATAGTAATTTTGCCAAAGCATAGTTATTGAAATGCATCTATTAATGTGATTGTTAAAAAAGCTAATTTGCTATTACAGATCAAGAAGAACCAAGAATTTACCTCGACCGGGGAAAGAATAAAGTATCGGACTAGATCGACGATCTAGCTCATTTTGAAATCGAGGTAAGTTTGTATGTGATAAATTCAACATTTATGCTAGTATGTTTGAGAATGTTTGATATTCTATGAAATTGAGTATTGGTGTTGAATGAGAAAGATGATAAAAGTTGAGATGTTGAAGTCCTGGTTGGACTATAATAAATGTGAGAATACTATCATCGAGACATGAGATGGATAAGGTCCCGTGTAAGACCATGTCGGGGACATGGCCTCGGCATCGAATTGAGATTTCGTATAAGATCATATATGGGATATGGATTCGGTATTGAATATGAGAATCGTATAAGACCATATCCGAGATATGGCATCGATACTTAAAGTGAGACTCCGTATAAGACCATATCCAGGATATGACATCGGCATTCAGAGGTGACCCCATATAAGACTATATATGGGATGTGGCAATGGTTTTGTGTTTATGTTAATGACGATGAATATACGTCTTTGAGTATCCCTAGTGAATTAGTGGGATAAATAGATAAGCTTGGAAATAGAAATGAGATTAGTACTAAAGTCAGGTGATTGAGTGAATACAGGTACCCGTGAATAATTCACAAGGAATGTTTACGATATGTGGCATGGTATATGCTAGATAAGAACAAGTACGAGTAAGTTATGGCAAAGTGCTTATGACTTTGTGTGGTTATCTAATGCCATGGATTGATGTCATTATGAGCTTATTGTTGCTATTTATTTTCATGCAAACTTACTAAGCTTTATGCTTACCCCTCTCATTTCCCTTTTTCCTTGTAGTATTGCCTAGATAATTCGAGAATCGTGGGACGTCGGAGTTCGGAAATCACACTATCGACATCTCTTTGGTATAACAAGTTAGACTTATTTTGAGTATGGCATGTATAGGACTTGGGTATTTTGTTATTTCATTTTGATAGCCAAAGTGTTGGCTATTTATGTTATCAAAGTCATTTTGTAAATGGTCAATGGAATTGGGCCAATACTTGCCAAGTTTATATATATAATCAATGATGATGAATTTCATGAAGTGTATGCTTGTGTGGATACCTTGATTTTGAGTCCTTAGAAGTGCTTTATAGTCATGAAATGTGTTGGATTGAATTGGTGCAAGTATGGTTGCTATTCAGGGTGGCATTTGGCTTGGCAGATAGCCCTTTAAATGTCCTCATGGGTAGACACACGGGCATGTGTCTAGGCCATGTGTGACACACGGTCAGCCCCATGGGCGTGTTAATTGGCCATGTGTTCTCATGCATGCTAGGTTTACAAGTTAGTATGCTCAGTAGTAAACACACGGGCAGAGACACGGCCATGTGTCTCAGCCGTGTGGGAGGCATGGCCATGGACATGGGTGTGTGCCCAGGCTGTGTGAAGTTTGCACCTAAAATTTGGAATTTAATTCGACACACGGTCAAAGGACACGGGCGTGTGCCTTGGCCGTGTGACCTTAGTGATGTGGTGATGTCATAAAAAGAACGCCAAGGTTTTGGCACACGGGCTAGGACACGGGCGTGTCGAGACCATGTGAGGGACACGGGCCAGGGACACGGGCGTGTGTCCGACTGTGTGAAATAATTCAGTGTCGACCACGGGTGAAGAACACGGGCATGTCCCAAGGGCACACGGGCATGTCCCTTAGACAACACGGGCGTGTGGCCCCTGTTTAAGCAAAAATCTTCTAGGAGCGTAAAAGTTTCTGGTTTAATCCCGAAACCTTCCGTAAGTTTGTTTAAGTCCTCGTAGGCCTAAGATAAGGATGTTACGAGTATGAATTAGAAGTTTTAAGTTGGGATGAAATTTTATATCCCAAAGTTGTATGTTCAAGTGAGATAAGTCTGGTAATGCCTCGTACCCGGTTCCGACGTTGAATACGGGTAAGGGGTGTTACATCTCCTCTGTCTTGCGAACTAAATCTGGTCAAACTACTCACCTCTTATCCAATTATGTCCAACACAAAGGAGTTCTACACTTCCTATCATATGATCCCTCAAACAGTGCCATGCAAATACTCGCTTGATAACTACTGTTGTAAGCAAACTCTACCAACGGAAAATATCGCTCCCAACTACCCCTGAACTCTATCACACAGCTTTGTAACATGACTTCCAAAACTTGAATTACCCTCTCTGATATCCATCAGTTTGAGGAAGATAAGTTGTACTGAAACTAAGCTTCAACCCCAAAGTCTCTTGCAAACTCTTCCAAAACCTCGAAGCAAAACACGGATCCCTATCAGAAATAATCGAAACTGGAACCCCATTAAGACGAACAATTTCAGTGATATACAACTCTATCAACTTCTTTAAAGAATAATTGGTACGAACAGCTAAGAAATGCCCACTCTTCGAAAACCAATCAACTATAACCCACACTGAATCCTTCTTCAATGGAGTCAAAGGAAAACTCGAAACGAAGTCTTAGTGATCCTTTCCCACTTCCATTCAGGAATCGCAATTGGTTGCAACAAACTTGAAGGAAACTAATGCTCTGCCTTAACTTTCTGACAAACCAAACACTGAGACACAAAATCTATAACATCACACTTCAATCCAGGCCACATATAAATCTCTTGAAGATCATGATACATCTTACCACTACCGGGATGCATAGTGTAAGGGCTACTATGCACCTCGGTAATAATTGCTTGCCTCAAACCCACATCATGCGACACAGACAATCTACCTTGAAAGTTCAAGATACCATTACTATCAACATCAAAGTCTCCCTTAATACCTTGCTCAACCTGTCAAATCCTGTTTAATAGCTCTCCATCTAAAGGCGGCTTCCTCTTAATCTGTTGTGACAAAGTTGGCCTCACTTGAAGTTCAGCTAACAAACCATTATCACTAACTAAACTCAAGCGTGCAAACATAGCTCTCAACTTAGTCATTACTTTCTACTCAAAGCATCAGCAACAACATTCGCCTTGCCAGGATGATACTCTATCACACAATCATAATTCTTTAACAACTCTACGCAATGCCTTTGCCTTAAATTCAACTCCTTTTGGGTGAGGAGATACTTAAGGCTCTTCTGATCCATGTAAATAACACACTTCTCTCCATACAAATAATGGTGTCAAATCTTTTGTGCGAATACCACAACAACTAATTCCAAATCATGAGTAGGGTAATTGCGCTCATACGTCCTTAACTACTTCGAAGCATAAGCCACAACTTTACCCTCTTACATCAACATACAACCAAGACCCGAATATGAAGCATCACTATAAACCACAAAATCTTTTCCAGGCTCCGATTGAATTAACACATGTGCCTTAGTCAAAACTGCCTTAAGCTATTCAAAACTCTTCTGCCTTTCATCAATCCACTCAAAAACCACATCTTTCTGGAATAGTTTCGTTACGGGTGCAACAATAAGAGAAAACCCTTTAATGAATCTATGATAACAGCCAGCTAAACCCAAGAAACTCCTAACTTCAGTATCGCTCCTAGGCGACTTCCATCCTAAAATCGTCTCAATCTTTATTGGATCCACACGAATCCCTTCTGCCGATGCAACATAACCCAAAAACACTACTTCCTTAAGCCAAAAATCACACTTACTCAACTTCGCATTCAATTTCTTATCTCACAAAATGTGCAAAACAACCCTTAAATGCTTGCCGTGATCCTCCTCAGAACGAGAATACAAAAAAATCATCTATGAAGACAACCACTAACTAATCCAAGTATGAATGAAATACTCGGTTCATCAAATCCATGAACGTAGCAGAGGCATTAGTTAATCCAAACGGCATCACCAAAAACTCATAATGCCCATACCGAGTCCTAAAAGTAGTTTTCAACATATCAGACTCCTTTACCTTCAACTGATAATACCTAGATCTAAGATCAATCTTCGAAAACACTGTTCCACCTCAAAACTGATGAAATAAGTCATCAATTAGAGGTAAAGGATACTTATTCTTAATGGTCAACTTATTCAACTGCCTATAGTCAATACACATTCACATCATACCATCCTTCTTCTTAATAAACAAAACTGGTGCACCCCAAGGAGATACACTCAGTCGAATAAATCCTCTATCAAGCAACTCTTGCAATTGAATCTTTAGTTCTTTAATCTCTTTTGGTACCATGTGATAAGGCACTATGGACACTGGTGCAGTACTAGGATAGAGCTCAATACCAAACTCAACTTCACGATCCGGTGGCAAACCAAGCAACTCTTCAGGAAACATGTTAGGAAAATCCTTAACAGTGCGAATATCCTAAACTCTCAACTCCTTACTAACTGAATTCACACTTAAGCTAAGTAAACTTCACAACCTTTTCCCATCAACTTCTCAACTTTCATTACCGAAACCACATTAGACAGAAAACCCAGTCTTTCACCAACAACAACAATTTCCAACCCACGACTATTCCTTAAAATAATTCGCTAAGTCTCAAAATCTACCTTAGCCTTATGTTCAGTTAACCAGTCCATACCAAGAATAACATCAAAACCATACAAAGACAATTCCATAAGATCAACAGAGAAAACGTGCCCTTGAATCATAAGGGGGCATCTACGATACACTTTGTTCACTACTACACTATCATTAAAAAAAAGTAATAACAGTCATACCCAAACCAATAGTCTCTACCGGAATCCCTAACTTACAGCCAATTCATTCAAGATATACGAATGCGTAGAACCAGAATCAACCAAAAAATAAAATGGAGTAGACTGCAAAATGAAAGTACCTGCGATAACATTAGTCAGATCCTGATCCTTTAGCTCCCTAACAACATAACCTCGGTCTGAACCTCCAGACTAAACCTGTGTAGAAATAGTATGAGAAACAATCCACTGCCCAACCGGTCTCCCATTACCTCTACCGCGACCACGACCTCTAGCAGGCGTAGAAGCAGGTGCAGAATTCTGAGTCTGCAAAACCTCTACTCTATTCGGACAATCCTTAAGAAAATCTTCCTTCAAACCACATTTAAAACTTCCACCTATCAACTTACGACATGCGCCAAAATTCTTAACGCTCACAATGTGCATAGAGCGGCCATCCAGAACCACCTGTCGGACCACCAGTAATAACCACAACACTACTTTGTTGTCTAAACTGAGTCAGTCGAGACCCACGTCTTGCACCCTTACTAGAACTATGACTATCACGCCCTCTCTTAGGCGGTCGACGACTAGGTCCACCATCAGAAGCTCTCTTACTAGAATTAGTAACCAAAGAGCGAAGCAGCTCAACTAAAGTCTCCTCAACTGCTTTAGCTCTCTCCAGTAACTAATCAAACATCTCTACATTTTGTGCCACCAAATAAACCCGAATCTCATGATTAAGCCTAAGTTGGAACCTATTACAATGGTCCTTCTCAGAAAGTATCATCTTAGGTGCATACTGACAAGTCACACAAACTCAGCCTCGTAGCTAGCTACTAACAAATCACCTTAAACCAAATTCAGAAATTCCTACTTATGAGCCTCCATGTATTGCTTGCCCATAAACTTCCTCTTAAAAACCACAAGAAAGAAATTCCAAGTCTTTCTATCAGAAATAGCACCTCTCCAAACTGTATTCCACCAACGATGAGCCTCATCGTCGAGTAAGGACACCGCACAACCTAACTTCTCATTGTCAAAACAGGACATCTGCTCGAGGATCCTTTCAACTCCTTCCATCTAGTACTCAGCTACGGTCGAATCAGTACTTTTTACCTCAGAAAATTCATTACCACCCAACACCCGAAGACATTCAAGTGGCAAACCTCGATTAACAAGCGCGACATTGGTAGGTGTAGGAGCAGGGTTAGCACCAGTAATCCGCTGAAAAGCTCCAATCATAGCTTTCATCAGAGGGCCTACACCCTCATCAGATATACCCACCTTATTCCCTGGCACAAGAGGTGCAGAGGATGTACCATCCTCTTGAGCACTAGCTCTCACATTAACATGTCTAGGAGGCATGTCTAATGATCTAGCATACAAACAAACAAATAAACAGTGTGAGTGGCGAGGAGATAATCCAAATCTCGTTCCTGCATACAAACTTCAGGATTAAGGCAATGTGTTCCAGTTCCTACCCCACATGCAATTCAAGCAAAGACATTTCCACCAATCTCACGCCATTCAATCAGAGTCATATCAATGATTTCAAAAAATAAGAGAGATTTAGACTCATGAGTTTTAAAACTCCAAACACACAGCAATCACCTAGGTTAGAGCATTATTGAACCTAGAGCTCTGATACCACCAAATGTAACACCCTATACTTGGCCCGGTCGTCGAGTCTGAATATCAGGATGCCACACCACCGTCTCATGTCATACATAATAATTTCAAGCTCATTCTTAAAGAAACGTCTTCCATTTTAGTATTCGTATAGGTTTTGAGTCAATCTGACTCTTAAGTTATCATTTTTACATGCTAAACATACATCAAATAGTCTTATACTAATAATTAAACATGCATAAGGTCTATTTAGCAAAATCTCAATACTAACTATGTAGGTATCGATACTAGAACATCCATATCGATATCTTCCACAAGTGGTATCGATACTGCTTGAAAAATCGATACCAAATCAGCATTTTGTTTCTCGTCTAAAATCTAAACTCTCAAAATTATTGGTACCTTTCGAAAAGTATCGATTATTTTACCCCGAGTATTGATACTCATGATAAGGTATCGATACCAAATTACGTTACTAACATTCTACAATTTCAAAAGCATAGAGATATCGATATTAAAACCCGAATATCGATACCTTTACTCCAGACATAAAAAATACAACAAATACAAGCATATAATTCATACCAACTAATATCTAATCATCATGTATGTAACATCCTGAAAAGGGCCCATGCATTTTTGGTTTAATTGTACGAAATGACATATCTTATGTGTTATGAATATATTTTGAACACTTTTGGAAACCTGGAAATGTATGGAAATGTTAAGTTTAAAAGAGGAAAGTGAACATTTTTAGAACCTTGGAAATGTAAGGAAATGTCTTGTAAGGAAATGTCATGGAAATGTAAGGAAATGTCAAGTTTTCTGAGCCGATCGAAAATTTTGGAAACTTAGAAATGACCTAGAAATGACGAGTTTTAAGGTTTAAAAAGGGAAATTAAGGCAAGGTGGCCTTAAAAGAAAAAGTTTGTGAAATTTGACACACAAACAGGCTTGGAAAAGTGGTGCAGAAGATGCCACTTAGGGCCTATGGAAATGGCGCCATATGCAAGAGGAATGGGCCTAAGTTCGAGTCACATGGGAAGCAAATAAAAGAAATTTTATTTTGCTACAAGGAGCTTGAGAGAGAGGTGGACGGCACATGGCTATAAATTAGGAGCTTTTATTATTTTATAAATAGTGGATAAATAAAGGGATTTATTTATCATTATTTTCAAGAGATAATTGTTGGATTAAATTCTTTTAATTTGAATAAATAGATAAAGAGGAAAATAAGGGAGAAGTGATGGCCAAGTAAGGGACTTTGAGTTTAATAATTTCGGCTAAGTAAGGATAGTTCTTTGAATTATCTTTTATTTTAAGTGATAATTAAAGAGATAAAGCTATTAAAATAGAAGAGTGATGGCCAAGTAAGGGACTCCTTAGATGATAATTTTCGGCTATAAAAGGAAAAGAGAGGCCATTCTGCATTATTTTCTGTTCTTTGAAAGCCTCTGCGAATTCTCTTCACCAAATCTTCTTCTTCTTTTATTTTTGCCAAGCCGAAATACCTTGTGTTCTAGCTTGAATCCTCCATCTTTATTCTTCCTTCTCTTTTCTTTCTAATCCCTCCAAAAGCCGAAAGTTGTGAGATCATCATCTAGCCATAGCCGAATCTCTCGAAGGTTGAAGTGAAGGTGCAATCGATTTCTTCAAGTAAGGGTAAGATCTCATTCGGTTTCATCTTTTTCTTAAGATTTGCGAAATCTAGGACTAACCCCATTAATATCTTGTTGCCGAAACTTTGAAGAGATCTTTCGGGATTTACTAAGTGTCGACTACAAGGAAGGAGAAGTTCTTTTCAGAAGGTACACCATAGGCCACGTGTTCCCTAGTTATTCGGTGAGTTTGAGGATTTAAAATCCACAAGGTAAGTGTCTATAGTATTCGGCCAAGGCCATGTTTGGTAAATATATGTGTTCATTAATTATTCAAAAGCGAAAACTAACCAAGTTAATTGATTCAATGCTTGGCGAATGCAAGAAGAGTATAGCGAGATTTCAAGACTTGATTCTTAAGTCAAAGCGGCAACAAGGTAAGTTTAAGTATACTAATCCTACTAGGATTTGGATTTATGGCGAATGGCTTTTTATTAAAGTAGTAGGTGATTAATCAAATGTAGGGATTAAGGATCTAAGCATTAGATCAAGCTTTCGGGATTTCAAGACCCTTAGGTAAGTATGATAAGTTATGGATATTTGGTTAAGAATTCGTATATTAATGATTAAATCGATTGTTACGATTAAGTGTGTTGATGGAGGTGAATACCATTCAAGAAGGAAGGGAAGGTCCCTATCCCCAAGCTTAAGAAGAGATCTATTTCTGCGATTAGGGATTGGCCACATAGGGGTGTGGACCAGTCGTCGAGAACAAGAAAGTAGGTAAATAGCCGTAGTATCGCCTAGTGATAGCATCGAGATCGAAAGCATAGTTCTCCAAGTGATCGGTGTGTGATTAACCCACCGTTTTCCGGGTATATGATATGTATGTGAAATGTGTATGTGTTATGAATGTGCTAACTAGTGCGGTGGAAATTGTGATAAGGATACCCTCGAGGGTATGTCGATAATCCGGTAAGTACCAAACACGATGATATGTGATTATTAATATGAATATGTGATAATATGCTTGATGAACATGCTCATGCATCATTACATTGTATCATTATTTTATGTGGCATGTGCATGGGTTGGGATATGAAAGAAGATGCGGGTGTACTTGATGCGTGGTTTGATGTTAGCCTTGAGCAACATCGTGGATTGGCGTTGGTGAGGTCACGTTGTGGATTAATTGCGATTTAGTTCGCGTGGCTTGATGAGTGGCTATGTGCCTCATCGTGGTTGATATCGGCTATGTGCCATATCGTGGTTGATGAGTGACTATGTGTCCCATCGTGGTTTTGATGTTAGCCTTGAGCTACATCGTGGATTGGCGTTGGTGAGGTCACGTTGTGGATTAATTGTGATTTAGTTCGCGTGGCTTAATGAGTGGCTATGTGCCTCATAGTGGTTGATATCGGCTATGTGCCATATCGTGGTTGATGAGTGACTATGTGTCCCATCGTGGTTTTTGATGTTAGCCTTGAGCTACATCGTGGATTGGCGTTGGTGAGGTCACGTTGTGGATTAATTGCGATTTAGTTCGTGTGGCTTGATGAGTGGCTATGTGCCTCATCATGGTTGATATCGGCTATGTGCCATATCGTGGTTGATGAGTGACTATGTGTCCCATCGTGGGTTTTTGATGTTAGCCTTGAGCTACATCGTGGATTGGCGTTGGTCGAGGTCACGTTGTGGATTAATTGCGATTTAGTTCGCGTGGCTTGATGAGTGGCTATGTGCCTTATCGTGGTTGATATCGGCTATGTGCCATATCGTGGTTGATGAGTGACTATTTGTCCCATCGTGGTTTTTGATGTTAGCCTTGAGCTACATCGTAGATTGACGTTGACTGAGGTCACGTTGTGGATTAATTGCGATTTAGTTCGCGTGGCTTGATGAGTGGCTATGTGCCTCATCGTGGTCGATATCGGCTATGTGCCATATCGTGGTTGATGAGTGACTATGTGTCCCATTGTGGTTTTGGTGTTAGCTACGGCTACATCGTGGATTGGCGCGGCGAGGTCGCGTTGTGGACTATTGTGCTTAATTGCACGTGGACGGCAGTGATTGCCTTTGGAGTGAAAAGGAGAGGGTGATTTGATAATCCCCTGGTGTGTGGTAGGCTTGATAAGGGGGTGTGTAGCGGATGGACCCTAGGTTTGGGTTGGGCTTCATAATTGCATGATTTCGTATGTGAACATATGTGGAAATAGGCCAAGCCCAATATGATATGTGGATTAATGTGGAAATGGGCTAAGCCCAGTATGTGGAAATTATGTGGTTAACTACCCTATTAGATGAATGTGATATGAATATGGGCCAAGCCAAGAATGTGTTAACATGTGAATATGATATTTGTTATCTGATATATGGGTTAATATGTGGTTAACATGTGGGTGGAATTCAGTGGATTAATTACACACTGAGTCTGTATGACTCACCCAATTTTTATTAAACATCGCAGATGATTCGTGGTGATTGGACCGGGTTGGAGTGGATACGAGGTGGCCCATGCAGAAGAGATCTTCTTTATTTTATTCAGTTTATTACTAAGAACTTTTGTTTAATTATTTATTGTAATAAGGCCCAGTTAAAGTATTTAAGTATTTCTATTTGAGCATTTTTATTATGTTTAAGCTAGACGGCCATTAAATTATTATTTGGAAGTGCTTTTAATTTGGATATTTTTGTCAAGCTTATATTATTTAGAATTTTTAATTGGACCCAGTTTTCAAATGATAAAATTTTTAATGTTTTTCCCAAAAGTGAAATCAGTCTTCAAACGTTTTTCCGCAGTGGCATCTCAAATTCGGTCGTAACGAATGGGCCGGGTTTGGGGTGTTACAATGTATCATTCATTTCATCAAATGGTCACTAAAACATCATAATCATGATTGAGCAAGAAACCAATAATTCAAATTGAAATTCCATAAGTCCTAAGCAAAATAACCATGTAAACAACTTAAAAATCATAGCTAAAACCAGCATATAGTCTACCACATTGCCCTTATTTCCCAAAAACATTAACAACTAAATAAACACCTACGAATTGATAAATAAATACTTGCTTGGATCACCCCTCGAAACCACACTGCTCACACCGAGTCGCTACTAATCTGCAATGGTTTAAAAGAAGTAGGTGAGCTCAACAAGCTCAATGAATGCCTAGAACAACTACCTTGCAAATATGTCATCAAGCATTAGTAGAATACATACGTGGCATAATTAGAATAATTGCAACGTTATCGACATATTCCACTTACACATGCACGTTTAACAGTGTATTTACTAAGTCATTGCATACAATTTCATATATACATCACAATATATACAAACATAGTTATAGACAATTTCCATAATAGTCACATATCATATAAACACATATCAAATCACACACATATTCATATATTATGATAGTTTGAGATAATTTAGCACTTGAGCTATGAAATTTAAAAGTGGGCGCTATCACCACTCATCGGATACATGGGTCTTCAACACACCACATAGACTCATAGAGTCAAACATGTCCTGTAAGTAAAGCATTAAGATAACACTCTCCAACACACTAAACATGTCCCATTGACTGGAGCTTAGCTCACATTCCCTTATCTCTCCAAACATGTCCCAGGGCCTCAACGCTCAAATCACGTATAACATATAGGTGAGTACTCACAATCCTATGGCACACCAACTATATCCAATGGTCTCAAGTATCACAAAGCCAAAATATCTATATTTCAACGCACATATTACTTATCGATTTTCGATTACTTTCACTGTACATTTGTATCATTTGCACAATATTATCACACTCACTTAGCATGTATGACATGCCTACGCATATACTCTTTCGCAACAACAATCATGAACATAAAACACATATATAGCATCTCATTTCAATTCACAATTTCACAATAACGCAAGTACATATCTTACAAAATAAACGTGGGTACAAGAAAGCTTACACTCAGAATTTAGGGTAGGGTTTTAGATTACCACTAAATTCCCAAATAACGCATTGAATCATGTCCACAAGCAATTAATCTAAACACTCACCACTTCGCTTTCGCTGAAATACTGAAAGCTTAAACTAGCCTTTATTAGCTTGTAGATAGTCCTAGCAAATCTGGAACTTCAACACAACAAATCACATAACAATACATTCAAAATTCAACTAAGAACTCACCACAAGCAATCAAAAACATAAGCCTAAGCTATGTTCCCATATAACCAAAACCTTTAACATAAAAACATTTACATTCAAATATCTTAGTCTATACTCAATCTTTCTGCCTAAAAGCAATTCCGTTCATCTTTTAAGTCACCTACGACTAATTACCAACCTTTAAACTACACTAAAATACTTAGTTCATAGTATCGACTTTTTCGATATGTTTATGGCTATTTTTTCAAAAAATAATTAAAACCCAAGAAATCCTTAACAATACTTCAAAACAAGTTTAGAAACCTCTTAATCATATCAAAACCTAATGATTAACACTTTGAAATCACATTTTTATTCAAAAAAAATGAAATTCACCATTAACGACTCTATTTTTGGCTTTGATTCAAAATTCACGATTTAATGGTTAAAAACTCAGTTTTAAGGATCCAATAACATTAAAAACTAATAGGGAAATGAATGGTTACCTTTGGTGGAAGAAAAATAGAGGTTTTTTCGAAGATCCAGAAAACCCACAAGTGAGGAAGATGATGAAATCAATGAGATTTTTGGGTGTTTTCTTGAAATACTGTGGAGGTTTAATGTTGGGAAAGTGAAATAATTCAAGAGTATGGAGTTTGGGAATAAAAAAATCAATTGGGAGAAGCTTTTTCAAACAATGGACGACACAAACAATACAAGGGAGAAAACTAAGGTGAAAACTGTTGATAGGGGAAGATATTAGGTTAAATTTTAAAATTTGGTCTAACTGCAACATAAACACTCTCATGTTTGACCTAGTTACAAATCAGTCCCTTTTCTAAAATTAAAGGGTCTAAAGCATTTTTGCAAAAAATTATTTGACTTTCTAAAAACCATAGTCGAAAACATTACCGATAAACCATGTCGCAAAATTCTGAACACTTTAAGACTAAAATTCCTAAAATACCCTTAAAACTCATAAGCCCTATTTTGGGGTGTTACACACTAAATCAATTTCATAACATAATTAAAATTTAAATCTAACTTATCACTTTTCACTACTAAATTTCATACATAATATAAACATATTCACAATAGAATCAATTAATTTAACATGATTTATACCTAAACTAAAATTAATTAAAGAATAATCCTTGAGTGCTTATAATCTAGGACTTGGATCAATAGTTTTCTTCATCTTTTTTACTTATTATTTTAATTCATACAATAACATTGATATTCATTGCAATTTAGTCCTATCTTTATTGTAGCTATATATTTACATGTTGTTTTCACTAATTCACTTTGGTTATTTTATCTTCTTCCATTTCTAATCTCATGCTCATACTTTCATATTAACTGTTATTATAATTTAACTTCACACTTCTTACAATTTAGTCCTCTCTTCTCATCATCTCATGCCATATTTATTTATGACTTTCATTTCTTCATCATTTTCTTAAGTTCAAACTCTATTCATTCTCACATGTCTATATTTCATACCTATTGTCAATTATCCTGCGAAGGTTATTAACTAGTCAAGAACGGTTTAAGGCTCATTTTACTATCTTTTCAAATTTTAGTTTCACATTTTTTTTTATTTTACATTATATTTTCGTATGTAACTTGTATTTGTAGACTCAATCAATAACGACCCGAAAGTAAGTGGTGTCGAAAAGTGTTGTTTTAAGACCCCATTTTCGTCAATTGAAATCGTAAATATTTAATAAACTAGATGTGAATTGAATTTTAGTCAGGTCATTTTATCGAATTAGGGATTAATTATGGTACCGGGACTAAATATTAAAGTAGTAAAAGTTTAATTGTTAAAGGATTTTTTTAATTATAGAAAAAGGTCAAGGATTGAAATGGTAATTATTCCATCCTTATATATGTGTGCGGAAGGTAGGTGGATTCTTTGCTATAATTTTCTATAATTATAATAATAATAAAAAGAATAAGAATAAGAAATGATTATATAAAATTAACTTGGTGGAAAGAAAGAGAAAAGTATTTTCTCTTCTTCTTCCACAAACTGAACCACCATAGAAAATTAGGTAGAAGCTTTCGGCATAAGGGTTTTGAAGTTCAGCCAACAATTTGGTAAGCTCAATTTAGTCATTTTCTTATAATTTTTACGTTTTCGAAATCCTGGTAGCTTAGGCTAGCTGGCCCATGTCGTATTTTTCGGTACTGTTAAAGATTGAGAATGTGTCCATGGTTGAATAGTTGAAGTTTTAGGTGTTAATTTGATATATTTTAAGTTTAGAGTTGAAAAATGACTAAATTATAAACTCAATTGATGATTTTGTGCAATAGGGATTAAATTGCACAATTTTTGAATTTTGTGGTAGAAATGAGAAATAGGAAGTTAAATTAGGCCTAGAGTGAAATTGACATAAAATTGGAGGTTAAATTATGAAGTTATGTTAGTCTCGGTTTTAAGGGCTAAATTGAATAAAATGCAAAAGTTGTATAAAATAGAAATTGAATGTGAAAATGAATGTGTATTGGTAATTTTATATGTTTATTTTAATCCATAGCTAACATCAACCCGGATTTCTAAAAAAAGAAAGGAAAAGACAATGTCATCGACGAATAGCTCGGAGTTTATGGTTTGTGTTTTTATAATCCAAACTATCTCAATTGTTGCATTTTTAAATTGCATTGTATGGTAAGTTCATAAGGTGAGTTATAATTTATTCAAAGAATTGAAATGATGTGATGGAATTGGTTATTTGTATTAAGGACTGAATTGAATAGATTCAGGAATATGAAATATTATTTGAAATATGGAATTGTGCTAATGTTGTAATGAACTATGCTGTTATATATGGGAACTATGGATTGGTTGATTGAGATTATGATATGGAAATGAAGAATTGGTTAAAAATGAATGTGAGAAATTGTTACCCTATTAACTGTTCGGGCAGGGTCGAGTGTAGTTGGCATGCCATAGGATAGGGAGAGTTCATGGTTATACGACTACGTGTTGGGGAGTACTGGGCAGCCCATTTTTCGATTATACCGGCCAGTGCTAGGCACATATTTTTCAGTTTTTACCGGCCAACGTAGGGTGCAACTTATTATTTTGGATTTTTTTTAACAGGCACTGGGTGCCAAATTGGTATGTTGGTTGGATTCATGTATCTGTCCAAGTCTGAGTCATGTTAATTGGGAAATAAAAATGACAATCGGAATAACAGTATGTGAAACGAATAGAAATAAATATGATTATGATCTTGAATACATATAATGAAAATTGAGATGGAATGAGATATTAATGCTTGATATTTCAATGGATATAAAATGGAAGTGTGATATTAATACCTTATGTTGAAATTGGACAATGAAAGTATGAAATGGAAATGTTCACATGATAGTTTGCATAACATTAATTATTTTTATCTCATGCATTTGAATGAATTACATTATGTTTTAATGTTCAGATTATAGAAATACCACTGAGCATACTAAGAGTACGGTGTTGTTTTCTATGCACAGGTTAGATACTTTTTTATTCGATTGTCGACTTCAGCATCCAGCATCAATCCCGGACTCAAGTGTTGGTGATAGTTTATTTTGGTCATGGCATGTACCTAAGGAGTCATGAGTTAAGCAATATCTATTTTGGATATTGTTGGCATTTTGAGTATCTTATGTATATGCTTATATATATTTGAGTGATGGCAATGTTGTCTTGTTGAATTGGTTGGTATTTTTGCTTACAAGTTGATGAGGTAATTTGTTTGAAATAGATTAGTAAATGAATGGTATGTATATGTTAGGTTTGAATCATTTGGTAAGGCTTTATGCATGCTTGTATGGTTGATGTTGAATCATTTTTATAAGGTGTTTTAAATGGTCAAATAATGTATGCCTTGTTAATTGTTTTGAGGTGCCTTTGAAGGCATAATGGATTGGTTTAAATATGGTGTTATATTTGAACTTGAACTGCTGGATTGAGGTGTCAAATGTGACATACTGGTTAGGCATTTAGGTTGATTGTTATAAGTGATATTTTTGGTATGATATTGATACTTTTGAATTGGGTGAGAATTGGTATAATGAAACACCCCAAACCCGGCCCACAAGCCCCGACCGGATCTGGTATGCTTCTTAAGAAAAATTCGTTTTGTCGTTTTGTAAAATGATGTGATTTTTGTGGTAAAGAATAGATTTGAAGTAGGAACTTGTTAAAAATCGTTTTGAAATTTAAATTTGTTTATATATATATAATCATAAAAATCTATGTTTTTAATAAAAATTATTTTATCAAAAGAAGATCCAAATTTATGAATTATTAATATTTTGAAAACCATAAGTATTTAGATGTCAAAACATTTTCATACGATTATCGAAATATTTAATTGTTTAGTTGAAATTGATCGTAGCAAAATATAAATTAAAACGTAAAAAGTAACATAGCTAATGGCGACCTTATTACAAAAACATATCCCAAATTAAATCCCAAAATATATAAGAAAACGTAGTAAGTTTAATATAAAGGAAAACCCAATTTACTGAGTTGAGCAATGGCCACCACGTCGTCCTTGCTGACCCGGTCCAAATCATTGAGTATTACCTGAAAAGATATCCCACGGAAGGGTGAGTCAATGAGACTCAATGTGTAACAATACACTAAAAGTCCAATCGATCATAGCAATAAGCCCATAATATAGCAAATTAAATAATAACTGATTAAATCACATGTACATATAAAATGAAATGCAATCCCGAACCCAACTTAGATATCCATCCGCTACACACCACCCGTACCTACCAATCACACCGTAGGGGATTACTAAATCAACCCTCCATCCGCTACACACCATCGAAAGCGGTTGTTGCGATCAACATGCACATCGCCCTTATAAATTGTGGCATGGTACGAGATAATTGTGATGAGTCACCGGATTCATAATGTCGTGACCGAAGTCACCGGATTCATAATATCGTGACCCGAAGTCACCGGATAATGTGGTAAAACCACGGAACACTTCCCTTTATCAAAATCACCCATATGCCCATGCATTAAACACATTATTTCAATATCATGCCATATAACCCCAAATTCATAACGGAATCATACACATTTCATATTCATGCTTATAGCATTATTAACGATGCAAATATCATGCCATGTACATTACCCCATAATCATAACAAAGTCGGATATGTCTCATATTTAAAATTATACATAGTACTAAGGGATAACGTACCTCAATTCACTGTACCATTGAATGATACCCGAAGCCATAATCATTCATATTTCTTTATTAACAACTTTTATCAACAATGCTATTAATCTATTAGAAGTTTAGTGTAGGCTACACACCTTGCAAACACGGAAAGCGATATAATACTTAAGATTTCTGACCCTTGCCTACAACGTCGATAGCACCTACATAACACTATGTGAGAAATCGATTATCACTAAAAAGATATGGCCTTTGGCCGAATATCATCATCTCCTTACCTTGGATTATTCAAATCCCGAATGATTCCCCCTAAACGTTGGCTACAAAGAAACCCCGAACTTTCCTTCAAGTTTCGGCCAAAGATAATAAAAAGGGATTAGATTCCTAGATTCGGCTAATCCAAAAGAAAAGAAAGAAAATGATTGATAGATAATCCTTACAGTAACAGAGATTGATTCACCCTTACTTGAACTATAAAGGGATTCGACCTTAACAATTAAAAAGAAAAGAAATGGTGATTTCGGCTTTAACAAAAGAGAAGAGAAAAGATGGTGGAAATAGAGAATGGTTTGGCTAAGAGAAAGAAGGAGAAAAGAGAAAGAGAAAGAAAAGAAAAGAGAATATGAGATATGCCCTTGGTGCTAGGATGATTTCGGCACTAGAGAGGAAGAAAAGAAATGTGAAATGTCTTCTAAACTTTTTGGTAATGGTCAAGTAAGAAAGGATGAAAGAAAAATGCCTTCAAAAGTGGTAATATTTTGGTACCAAAAAGAGAGAAAAGCTTGAAAGAAAAACAAAGAAAAAGAGTACCAATTTGGTCAAAATATGATAGCCACAACAAAACAAAGTTTTCACCTAATGCAAATGACCATTTCGGCTAGGAAGAAAAATTTGGAGAAAAGGAAAAGATGCACAAATTGTTAAGATTTTGGTCAACTAACACCCCTAATCCCATACAACATTCGGCCAACTCACAAGCCAACACTATCCCCTTTTTCCTCCTCATTTCTTCCCTATCATCCCCTTAATCACTATCACCATTAAACCAACCCCCTTAGCCCTTATGCCGTCTAGGTTCATGGTCAAATGACCATGGAAAAGCTTCCAAAACATCATCCACTCTTCAAGCCTTTTGTCCCCTAAACCTTCCTTAACAACTTGATTCCTTACCATAACTACTAACTTGCCTTTTCCCTTTGGTCTACTATCCAAAAAAATAAAAGAAGAGTCCATCCAATCAAGATAAGGTTTGACCGACACTATAGGAAAGAGAACAAAAATTAAAATTCCATCCCATTGCTAGCTAAAGGATTCGAACCTCTACCTTCATGCATTCACCCATGCGCCATCACCACTTTACTAATTGACTTGTCTTGTGATTAAACCTCACATTAATTCTCTTAAAGCCAAACTTGCTTAGCTCCCTTTCTAAAACTAAAAATCTAATATTTTTCGAAAGCATTCTCCTATATTCTAAAATTCTCGAAGCCCCTAAAACTCATACAAAGAGCACACAACAAAACAATACACACATTCAAGCGAAAAATTTCATAACCCCTAAATCCTGGATATTACATATAATGTGTTTCTTGTGACACAAGTGAATTAGGTTTAAAAAGCTTGTTTTGGAAGGTTTTTACAGGTAGACAGGACCTGATACATAGCTTGACACATGATCATGTGCGATACATGGGCATATGGCATGGCCGTGTGGTTTGCACATTTAGGGTGATTTTGGCTCACATAGCCACAGTTTGTTACATGGCTTGACAATATGGTCATGTGACATCTTTTAAATATTTACACTTTTGACCCACATAGCATCAGTGAGTTCACGGTTTGTTCGCATGACCGTGTGACTCTAGTTCTACAAGGCTTGCCCACATGGCCGTGTGTCTCATCCCACACTACCTCAGCCTCTCACACGATTGGGAGACATGGCCATGTGACCTCTATTTGTAAAATTTTCCTATATTTTTGTTTTTATTTCAATTTGATCACTATTTTATGCCAGGTTGGTTTTAAGCTTTTGTAAGCTCGATTGGTTGAATTGCATGTTGTACTTGATTATGTATGAATAAATTGGTATTGAATTGGAATTTTGGAATGTGAAAAGTAATTAAATCTTCTGTATTTGCTTGTAGCACCTTATTGCTCGGGTCCAACGACTGGACTGGGTATGAGGTGTTACACAGTCTTTGTTCAAGGATCAACTAAGCCTAGGCTCAGATACCACTAAATGTAACACCCTCATACCTGACCCGGTCATTGGGTCAAGGTATCAAGTTGTTACATTCGTTGCCGGAGCAAATATTGTTAAACTCAGTTCATTTTATCATTTTAATCGAACTACTAAGATCAATTTGCAATTACAATACAATTTAAAAACTTATCTAAATTCAATATGAGCTTCCAATAGCTCTCATAACAATTTATAATTGAATAGGGACCAAATTGAAAAGTTTTCAAAACCTCGATTCGACGTCGCGATGTTGGGGATTTCTCGTTGCGACGTCACCCACTGACTTGAGCTCGTCGCAACGTGGTGAACTTGCCACCGCGACGTCGATTCTGTGTCCACATAATTTCCATTATATCATTTCTCATCACTTATAATCAAGTTTATATACCGCAATTCATATCATTCATATGGATCTATTTTAAATTTCAACACCATAAAACAATTATTCACTTAATATCTCAACAATTCATTTAAATTATTCTTACATATTAGGAAATCTATCACTTATAACACTCTTTTAGCATCACACTCTTCTACTATTTATTTTCTTCCTCCTCCTCTCCTTTCCGTATCCTTTATGTATGTGTGTATATATGAACCTTTTATTTTGAGTATAGTATGCTTATATGTAACATTAATTATGATATCACTAATTACATATTTTTACCAAGACTTTCCACTTGAGTAGCAGTCACTAAATTATTTATATCTGGGTCTACAGTGTTCCAAATTAAGATCCGGTTATTTTTTTGAAACTAGACTCAATGACTTTTTACCATAAAATTTTTAGAATTTCAAATTTATCCAATTAATTTTGTATTTTCTTTAAAATTTCCTCTATTCTACTGCTAGGCAGGTTTGACCCTTCTACACCAAAAATTACTTTCTTTCAGTACAAGATTTATATTATGTTTCTAATTTTTTTCCATTGAAAATAGACTCATCAATATTTTAAGAATATAAATTTAAACTCCTAAATATTCTTGTACAATTTTTAATAATTTTTCAAAATCATAATAGGAAAACCCGAAATCATTCGGACATTGTCTCACAAAAGTTCATAAATCTCATAATCTATAATTCCATTGCTTATACCGTTTCTTTTATGTAAAACTAGATTCAATAATATTTAAATCCATATTTAATTAAACCTCTAAGTCGGTTTCTACAAGTTTTAGTGAATTTTCAATGTTAAACTTGTAACACTCCAAACCCGGCCTAGACATTATGGCCGAATCTGGCGATGTCACATAATAGCGTGTTGAAACTAAGTTGTTACGATAAAACCGTTTTCATTTATTTACTCTTGTTGACTCCAAAATCACTTACTTATTTAATCGATTGTTTTAAAACACAATTCATTGCAGAAGCTTTAGAAATCATTTATTTTATGAAAAACCGAGTTAATTAGGTAAATCCGTCCATCTTAGTAAAACCCCTTTGTTTTAGAGAAAACCGTTTGTTCGTTGAGTTTGTGCAGTTTTTAAAATCCACGAAAACAATCTAAAATCCAAAATAAAAGCAAACAGTCCAAAAAGTTCAATTTACATAAAAATAACTTGAGAAAATAATTAAGAAATAAATACCAAAACCGAAATTAAAGCAGATTTAAAATACGTGTGGCCACCGTCGAGTCCTCATTGCACCGATCCGTCAAGTGCGGGGATTACTGCACATTAAACAAAAAGGGTGAGTTTACGTAAACTCAGTGTGTAATCCCGCAGAAACAAACAAATAATCAGTATTCAAAGTACACAGTTGAACAGTCTTGGGCCTAATCCTTTTTGATGATCGGTGATGGTTTGGGCCTTAGCCCATCTCTGCGATGTCAAAATGCGATAGGGCCTTAGCCCATCACAATATCTCCGTGTGGTGTAATGCTTGATTATGCAAGAGCAAAATCACGCCCAACCAGCCTCTACACACCATCTACATTTCAACCCTACACTCCATGTGGGGATATAATCAACCCACCCATCCCTACACTCCAAGTAGTACCGAATGCGGCATAATCTGATAGAGTTTGCTGGTTGAGTTTGCGAGAAATTAGGCTTAAAACCTTTCAGTACACTTCCTCCGAATAACAACCCCCAACCCAATGCAATGCAACACACAATGGATGACATGCTATTATGCAATTTCAGTACATATATTCGAGTTCGAGATACTAACATGCCCGAAGATGGATATCATTCAGTCAATTTCACACATTTAGAGGTCTAAGTAGCATTTACCGACCCTACAGTAGGTTCACAGTCGACTTGGGCGACCCATGCAACCTTAAAACATTTCGGTAAAAATGGGCCCACATGCCCATGTGATCTACCCGTGTGGGCCCACTCGGCCCAAATTGGCCTTGGCCGTGTGATCCATTTTTAAAGTAACCCATGCTAGCTCAATACTCATATATGTTTTCACTATTTACTTATATGTTCATTCAAAGCTGTCTACTTGAGTCATTACCACTAAATTATTTATATCTTGAGCTAAAGAATTCAAAATTAAGATCCGCTTGATGTTTTTGAAACTAGACTCAAATAAATTTCTACCATAAAATTTTTAGAATTTATAGTTTATCAAATAAGTACAGCAAAATCTTTAAAGTTATCCCTATTCTGCTGTTTGACAGCTTCGACCTTTCCTTACTAAAAATCATTTATCTCTTAGTACGAAATTTAGATGATGTTTCCATTTGTTTCTCTTGAAATAGACTCATTAAGGATTTAAACATATAAATTTAAGCCCCTAATTATTTTTTTACAATTTTTTATGATTTTCCAAAGTCAGAACAGGGGAACCCAAAATCATTCTGACCTTATCTCACAAAATTTATTATAACTCATGATTTACAATTCCATTGCTGCTTCTTCCATAAAAGACTAGACTCAATAAACTTTAATTTCATATTTTATTCAACCTCTAACTCAATTTACGCTATTTTTGATGATTTTTCAAAGTTAGACTCTGCTTCTTTGTCCAAAGCTGTTTTAGTGCAAAATGTTGATTTCCTAGTTTTTAACACCCTTATTTCCTTTCTCTACAATTTTTCGCATCATTTTCTCTTATTTCTCTTGTTTCTCGACAGCAAGCAATTTTGGCTTTTCGCCGAACCCCGTTTTCTACGTTTCAGGTACACACCTGGTATCGTTTTGATGCCTAATCACTCTCGAGCACTTCAAGGCCTAAAATCAAGATACTCAACATCAATTTAATGGATTTACAAGCGAATTGACAACCAAGAACGAACAGAAACCCAACTTACCACCAACGATAACCCTCCGTTTAACTATTGTTAAAACGAGAACACTGAATTCACCAGACCGAGCCTCCCCCTACGCCCAAATCGCAGAGAAAAAACATTACCACTTCAGTCACTAAGAGATTCATGACAGAAACGAAGAGAAACACTTACCAAAACTAAGCGAGCACTAACCGCGTGCGAAAATGAAGGAATATAAATGGATTAGGGAAAAATCAAGAAGAAGAAAAAGAAGAGAAAGATGGAAAAACTCAGAGAATTTCAGCAAGAGGAGAGGGAGAAGAATAGACGGCCGAATTTTTTTTTTGGAAAAGGGAGCCAAAATTTGGTTATGGGAAAAAAATAAAATAAAATCCCGATAACCCCCAAAATCCTTTAATCTTCTCCCCTAATTCCCACTTCACATCCACTACTCAGAATCCCCCTATTACACAACTCTATCCCGAAATATGAGCAAAAAAAATAATACATTTGACTGCGCAAGGATTCGAACACAAGACCTCCACCATAATAACAAACCACTTAACCACCAAACCAATAAGCCCATTCTAATGTAATTTACCCAACATTTAAACTTAATCCATTTGCACAAGGCTAAGGCTTTATTTATAAAAATACCAAAATTTGCCCAAGTAAGGCTTGAACTTGAGACCTCTCACACACACCTAGAACACATAACCACTGAAGCAGATAGACATTGTGTGTCACACATACACGAAATAAAAAATTAAAATTTTGGGGCGTGATAAACCATAATGTATACATATTTTAACCCCATGCTTAGCTTACTTTTGGATGAATTTTCATTAAATTTGATGAATTCGATGCTCCTAATCCTCTAATTTCATGTTTTATACTCAGGAGAGCTTAGGGAGTCGAAAAGAACGAGAAATGGGCCAAAAAGGGACAAAATGGGCCTATCTTGGAAGTCAACACGCCCTGGGCCATTGGACACGGCCGTGTGTGGTGAGCAGGAGCGAGCACGGCCTAAGGCTATCGAACACGGGCCTGTCGCACGGGCGTGTCCCTACTGTATCAAAGAGTAATTCTATCTGGAAAAGGTTACTTGTGGGCAAAGAAAGACGTTCCAAAGCCTATATAAACACCTTAGGGGGTGACCTAAAGGGGGACACTGAATAGAACGCAGAAATTACTCGAAGACAGCCATCAGAAGCAGCTCGGAGGAAGGATCTCCATCAAGACTGAAGATCTCCCATCAAGTTCTTTAGAAGTTTTTGGGTTTTCCTATGTTTTGCTGTTTTCCTTATTTTGAGATGTTTCCCTCTCTCAATATGAACTAAATCCCTTAGACACCTAAGGGGATGAAACCTAAGACGGATTTTATTACTATTTGATTTATAAGATAAATACTTGTTCTTATTCTTAATTGTGAGTTCTTATTTTTGTTTTGATAATTCAGGTTATTGATCCAAGTCGAATGTGCTTATTCAGTGGAGCAAAAGTCCCTGTTTAAGAGTAGATCAACACAATTAAGCGGAGTTGATTGCAACCCTAGACATAGGGCGGCAAAAATCTGCCGGATTAGAGTCAAATCTAATAAGGGAATCCATAGATCGAGTTAATGCGACAATAGGGGTTTTAGTTAGAAAGAGATTTCAATTAATCAACCTAGAGTCTGTTGTTTTTAGTCTCGAGAGAGATATTAACATAAATCAGGTATTTCTACGGATTAAGTCAAGTGAATAAATCGTATGAATAAAAAGTAATAAGTGAAGTCTAGGTGGATTCTTCCTTAGGTATTGCTTATCACATAAGTTGTCTAAAAGTATTTTCCCAATTCTTTCGTTGTCATGTTTTTAATTAAGTTTTAGTTTAAAAGAATCACTCCAATTCTTAGGCTAGATAATAAAAAGATAGTAACTACTAGTACTCTTGGTCCTTGTGGATACGATATTACCGATCTTACCATAACTATACTATTAAACGATAGGTGCGCTTGCCTTTATTGTGGTCATAGTTAGTTTTAGACACATCAGGGCGTTACAAAACTACTGTTGCTGTCCAAAACTATTTTAATGAATATATTTACTTATTATGTTTTATATCATATATACCAACATTTAACTTTTATTTTACTTATCAACTATTGAATTGCTATACAAGATCACACTTAGATTATTATTCAATTTAATCCTCAAAGCTCACATATCATTAACATATAGTTTAATCATAACTTATCATAGCATAAATTTTACCACTATCTATGTATTACAATTTGTAATATAGTTTCCATCACTACTACTTAAATAAAATTATTACATACCTTAACTTAATACTTTGTATATTAATGGAATTAAAATGAACACTTACCTCTTTTTACAAGAATTTCATCTCTTTTGCTTTCCTTCTATTTCTTTCTCAACTTCATCACTATCCTTCTCTTTTCTTCTATTTTTCTTCTCTTCCATCTACCAATTTCTTGCTTCTAAGTTGAGGATATACTCTCTAGGATCTCTACTTCATCTTTCTTCTTTGGCGCCTATAGGAATTTTCAAGAATTTTGGGTGAAATAATGGGGTTTCATGACAAAGGACTAAATTGCCTAAAATATAAAGTTTTCTTCCTACCTCCATGAAAGTGGCGTGAACCACTTAGATAAAAAATGAAGAAGTTCCTTCATTTTTCCATCAAAATATCTCAACTAATTTCATAATAAAATATTATTATTTAATATATAAAAATCTAATTTTAATCATTTTAATCAAATGGCTAAGATTTCATATTATTTTTCGATCTCATCCAATGACTTATATTTTGCCAACAACCATGATATTTTCTCATAATTATCTCATTTAAGAAATGATCATTTTACCCTTCATATTTCTTCAAATTTCAATCCTTGAATTACTACTATTTTGGTAAATTTATGATTTAGTTCCTCGTATTTCTACACTTACTCAATTTGGTCCTTGCACCCCAATTTCATTACATAAGAATTTGGGTTATTTCCATTTTTTATGTTTCAATTTTTCTCATATTTATACTTTAAACCCTCAAATTTGAATAATTTTACTTGAACCTCAAAACTTTTTACATCTTTATGATTTATCCTTACTTTAATTTAGTATACTACAACATACTTCTTAATTTTACTTTCTTTGATACTCCTTAATATTCTCTTTTATCACTTTCATTTCCTTATTTTACTTTATGGAGAAATCAATTGTACACTATCTTGATTTATTAATTCTTTTAAAATATAACGATTTTAGGGGTGTTACACACATCATCATTTCCATTAAACATTTAACTGAGAGTGACCAAAATATGAACGATCTAAAATGTGAGTGACCAAAATAGAAATGATCTAAAACGCTAGTAGCTAAATTAATTTTTTTTATGGTTGGATGACCAAAACTGAAACACGTTAGTAGTTAGGTGGCTAATTCGATAATTTACCCTAAATTCTATTATAGTATAGTATCATTTTACTAAAAGAACATGAAAAGAAAAAAAAATCCTCATACCGATATTTGTGATTCTGAAAAAGTAAAAAGAATTTTAATAATTTTTCAATTAAATTTGTGACATTAGTTCATTCAAGAGCTTAATATTAGTATAGATAACTCCTTTGAATTTATGGAAAGGCAAAATTCCAAAAGGGAGGAAATTAAGAAAACTTGCAAAATTATTTGAACTTGTTTGTTTTTTCAAGTTAAAATTTTCAGTGGTGGTAATAGTTATAACCAAAATTAATAGGTAAAAATTTATAGTGAGAACTCAAATATTTTTCGTTTTTCTTATGTTATAAAATAATAAAATCAACTATCAATCTTTTTAACTTGTTTACCTTGAAGAAAGGATAAAAAGAAAAATTAAACCAACTCTACTTTTCAGACTTTTTATTTGAAGAAAAGCAAATTTGCAATGCTAAGGAATTTAGACATTCAGGAATGTATGATACAGAGTTTATATATGTGTCGCCAGCCAAGTTGTTGCATTATTCAGTTTCTTTGTATCTATCACCCTCCAGCAAATGCACATATACCCGCCGCATATGTATATCCTTCAACTTTTTTTCCTTCTCTCTCTCAACCTAATTTAGACTTAAATTGCTTAGTTTAGATAACTTTAACTTCAATTTTATTTACTTTTTTTACCTGAACGTTGTAATTTTGCTTAGCCTCCGAAGAAGTAAAATCTGAGTTATTTCAAAATTTACAGTAAAAAGTTAAAAAAAAAAAAAATTGGTTGTTGACTTTTTCTGATGAGAACTAAGTAACAATTTTCAACCTTACTTTTTGATGAACAGAAATCAACCACCCAACCCTACTTCACAGCTAACTCATTCATTGTTTCCAAAAAATTGAGGTTCCTCATATCTCCTACTTTTTTTTATGTGCCATCCATGTACACATCAGGGATCTATTTACATCATAAATAATTTTATATTTTTTTCGTAATTTTTTATATAATTAATATATTAAAAATTCAACCGTTATATTTAATACTCCATTTATATAAATCACATACGTTAAATTTGACATAAATTAAAAAGTTTTATGTATAAAACTTTCAACCCTTATATATATAAATAATATTTTAGGTCGATATGATAGAAATATCATTTAGGTAAAAAAAATTACATGCATGGCAAGTATAAATATATTGATAAATTCAATGATTAATAGTTAAAATATTAATCGTATAAAAGATGATAAAAAATATAAAATCACTTAAATTTTACACTAATACAAATGAATTCCTCCATAGCAATTTTTACGAGTTTAAACATCTTATCGATGTTAATTATTCTTGTAAAGGTGATCAATCTCATACAACTATTGAAACCATATAATTAGAATTCCGTTAAAAAGGAAAAAAACTCACAATAAAGTTAAAATATTAATTTATAATTTATTATGTACCTTAATTAGGAGAAATATATTAATAGAGAGCACACAAATATTTTGTTATCAATAATAGAGAAATTACTGAATCCATATGAAATTTTTATACTTTCACAAACGAAACTACTATGACGAGTCATTAGGGTATACTAAAAAATAAATTTTAAAAAATAGCCCTACATTATCTTTTAATTTAAGGTATTTGATAAATTATATTTAAATGTGTTTAATAATCATTTTAATTTTTTTACTTAATATAAAATTTTCGACAAAAACGTGTTGAACAAGATAAGGAGCTAGGTAGCTACTTTTCACTTAATGTAGATAATATTAAGTTGATTTTATTTTATTAAAAATTAAAATAAATTATCTTTCAAAAAAATGAGATATTCAAATTTCCACATATGTATCATTTATCCAAAACTATCCAAAATAATAAAAAATATTATATTAATAAGATTAAGATTAAGAATAAAAATAAAAATATTTTAATATTAGTATTTACTTTTATCAAACAACATATTTATATTCAATACTTATATTTTACTAATTTACCAAACAATTTTCTAATACAAATTCAGTACTTATAACCGATTATGCTTGAATCCAGTTACCAAGTGATCTTTTAAATGCGTCCTTAATCATGTTAGGTTGATAAAATTAAATTATTAAAAATTTAAAAGCATTATTAATAGATATAAACTTAAATGCTAATTTTATTTTTTATAATTTCAAAACAAAAAAAATAATTTATCCTATGAAAGAAACTAATAAAACCACTATCGATTGAGTTTATAAAATTTAGTTGTAACACCCTTTACCTGACCCGATCGTTGGATCCGAGCAACAGAGTGCCACATTCATTGCCGTAAATTACTGACAAACTCACAGTAAAAACATCATTTCACTACATCAATCATGCAATCAATCAATAATACATCATTGAATAACATGAACGTTCTTTCTCGGGTCTTTTACAAGCATATGAATGCTTTAGAGTCAATCCAAGATCAAATAGGGACCTTTTTGTAATATTTTTAAAAAATATGAACAAGTATACTTATAAACAAATCATTGAAATATTCAATCGTATCATAAATACCTAGATATTAAGATACACAATTAAATCTGAGCCTTCATTGAGCTTATGAAAGCTCTTTTGTAGACTCGAGCATGAGTTAGGACTAAATTGCAAGGTTTTTTGTAACCTCTCAAACTCCGCCTAAATGTTATGAATGAATCCCAAAGGTTACATTAGCCACCGAAATGGCTAAGTAAAAACATCATGTTGTAAAATTGCTATTTTGCTAAATTTCAGAAACTTAGCATGATTGCATAAGGCTTGTTAAAAAAACACCGGTCTGTTAAGTCATTTATTGGTAAGTTCAATTTATTAAAAGGTCATGTCGTTTGAAATAAAACTCAGATGATCTTGTCGAATAAACTCTTTTCAAACCATTGTTTTATCATTACGCGGCAGAAAAAGTATTGCAATTGATTTTTATAGAAAAATTCGTATTTTAAGTCATATTAGGCTGGTTTGTAAATTTGGTCAGTTCTCATAGAAAAACTCATGCATGAAAAACCCACAATTAAAAATATATCATACTACAGTCCATACTTTAAATAAAATTTACAATCCTAAAATAATAATACCAAAATAAAATAAAGTAATTAAAAAATACTTTATTGCTAAAAAATCTGAGTTGAGACCTCCGTATGCCAAAACCGAGCTAGTCTTGAGGGTTAGCTGTAATGAGTAAGCTAGGGGGTGAGATTTAAAAAGCCTAGTGTGAGTCAAAACAATATAGGCATCCAATGAGTCAAATATGCACTCTATTAATATAACAGTTCAATCAATTTATCATGGCATAACATCATATGAGTATGGCATGCTCAATGCAATAGTGCAATAATCCTACCCATCAATTCGCTACACACCACGTGTTCCCCAGAACCTATCATCCGAGCTCCAAAACAGTAAGAGCCTAGGCTTGATGTGGTTTAAACCACCAGCAATAGTTTGTAGATAAAACTGCAGGTAAAAATGCAGTCATGATGCTAGTAAAATACGATAAATCGCCCAATCTCCTCGGTACTCCAGTGCAGTGCACTGACAACAATATGGTGGACTTTAAATGTCATCGATACTCAACGGAACTCCTCCATCAACTATAAATACCTACCCCATGCAGATACAATATGACATACAATCGGTAAGCAAATCATGCTTTCAGTAACTGTTTCGGTACAATGTCATGTTTAATATGCATATCAATATTCAGTGTTAATGTATGCTTTACATACTTTTCATTTAATGGTAACAATGACATGCTCACATGATTTCATATAGTCATTATCAATCACAGCCTAAAACATGCATCAAAATCAGTGTTTCAAAATCTAGTATGCTATACACGCATTCAATACGCAATTTCATCACCCAAATAGAACATTTAACAAACATCCTTTCTAATTTATTACGTACCTTGCTCGACAACTCACTTTTTGCATTTAGGCCATTTGGCCAAACCAAAATCAGCAAGCAAATTTCATCATTTAAATATATTTTACATGATTTTCAAGTTAGTTGACATAGGGGAGACCCATACTTGTTAAGCATAAATCCGAAGCACTAACTTAAATTCACAGCTCCTAGGACTCAGATTCGACTAGAACTCATTTAAATATGTACACAACTGTGATCATTCATCAATTCTTAGTCCCCTATTACTCATATAGGGTTCGACCAAAGAAATGGTGTTAACCATAATTTCACATCTGAATCAGAAAGTTACCACTTACCCTATCAGACTTACGACAGAGTTGCGAACAGTTCACCAAAATCACTGTTGATCTAGAAGGTTTGGATCTTGGCCATGAATAAATTAAACACAGAAGGAATGAAACATCTGAGATTCGACCATGCCATGAACCATTTGACCATAACAGAATACAAAAATTAGAGAAAACTACTTACACTTACACTACTTGCTTAGATCTAACGACAGAAAAACAACAAAAGATAGGGAAAAAGGTTCAGAAGGATGACAATGAAAAGGATGGTGGCTTTCTGGGACAACGACAATGGAGGGAAAAAGGGCCGTAGAGGTGCGAAAATGATAGTAAAAATGTAACCTCCCTAACTCGGCCTAGACGTTAGACCCAAATTCAGAAGATTACATTAGCCACCGAAATGACTAGTAAGCTATTGAAGTTTTTTTTTTAAACAGACATTTTAAAATATTTTTTTATCTTTGATGGATAACTTAGTTAATTACCAATTTATTTGTTACCTGAAATCTTATTTACAATATAGTAGCGTAAAAACGAAATCTTTTTGTTTTTAATAAAAATCGGGGTTCATGCATAACTAATTAATAATCATAACTTGATATCCTAAAATTTAAATTAAACGTCATGCAAGATAAAAAAACAAACCCAACACCTAAGTCCCTTGGCACAGTTCAAAATAAAGTTATACAGACTTTGAATAATAAAATAAATCAATTTATAATTCTAAATAATTCAATATATAGAAACTGAGTCGAGACCCTTTGGATGCCTTGTCCATGCCCTAACCTGGCAGATTATATGTAGAGATGGAAAATAAAAAGGGAGTAAGCTATAAAGCTTAGTGTGAGTCCTATCACAAGTGAACCCATACAGAATAATAACTAAGCATACATATTAACAAATGTCATCACTGTAACATTCATATAAAATAACAGTATTAAACAATTCATTCAACATGCTTTAAGAATGTCAATGCAATGCGATTTCAGTTTAACAGGAATAATCCTACCCATACTTCACTACACTCCTCAGTAAGAGTTCCCCGCAACTCCTCTAACCATAACACTTCAGTTTGTGGCTGAGCCACCAGTATTGTAGGTTTATATGCTGCCAGTAGTTGTGGATACACAACGTATTGGCAAATAAAAATTGGTAGAAAGTTTGTGGATAAACCACTAGTGTTTGCAGATTATTAACTACTAGTACTTCCACTATACAATTGTACCACCCCATGCAATACAGTATGTCATGCTTGAAACAATATCATGTAAAACAGTAAACATGCTCATCATGCTTTCAATTCATTAGTAGCATTAGTTGTGCATATCATGCATTCGATTTAGCAGTAGCAGTCGGCATGTTGATCATGTACTCAGTATACAATGGTACAAGTAGCAGTAATGGTTTATCAGTAATTCAGTCATAGTAGGCATGTATTATTACAAATCAGGCATATATAATAATCTAGTCAATTAAATCATGCATTTAACATAAACAATAATATCAGGGACTTATTTGAAAAAGGTAAATTTCTAAAAACAAAGGGTAAAGAAGAGAGAGAGAAGAAAAAAAACCTCAACAAAAATTAATTCAATCTTTTTTTAGAAAAACTGATAACCTTAGATAATTCAGATAATTTTGTTTTTAAATATTCAAGTTAATCAGATTTTTCAGTGTTTGACTCAGACTAAAATCTGACAACTTGCTAGGGTGGGTGACACAGGCTTAAAAGAAAAAAAGAATTTACAAATGAAGGGGAATCAAACTCGAGTCTCAAGGAAAATTTCTCTCTTCTTAACCACTAGGCCAATTACTCATTCATGCTATAATTTACAATTTTATCAATAAGAAATTCAGGATGTGACATTACCAAAATTTCTAGATCAAGTACCAATACACCACATAAGTACCGATACCAATCTAAGCTTCGATGTTAATAAAAATCTAATTAAATCAGAAGGTATTGATACTTGTCTTGAAGTACCGATACATCCCTTAAGGTACCGATACCTTCCCATAATATCAATACAATTTTATCATATTGTTTGTTTGAAAATCTGATTGAAAATACTAAGTATCGATACCTTTGCCAAGGTATCGATACCTTAGTGCTAAAATTTCAAAAACTTTCATTTTGGTACCTATTTCATGTCTATGAAAAAGGTATTCAAAGCTATTATAACACACATCAAAACCTGCATAAGGCATACCAAATTTTATACCAATTGATTATTTAACCTTTACCAAAATCAAATCAATTCATCAAACCTTAACTTGGCACCAAACAACTCATCACAACAACTAACACAACAACTAATCTTCCATGCTTTTAAGCTATTCAAAACAACATATGACGATTCCAAATTTCATACCAGCGTGAGCTTCTTGACGATCCACTTGACACGTTCCGCAATTTGGCCATCTACAGGGAAAGGGAAACAACAGGGTAAACAAATTCTTAGTAAGTTTACAGGTATTTAAACAACTTACCTCAAATTACAACTTAATTCAATAAGATACTAGCTTTACGAGTTTTCCTAAACATAACAACAACATATCAACAAGGTGAGTATCAACATATATCGCATCTATAATAAATTAAGCATATAACATTCCCAATCACTTAAAACCAACATTTATTCAATTCAATATCAATTTCATATCATTTCCCATATATTCTCATCAATACATCCAATTTCAATATAATACCATTCACTATTTTGTTTAGTTATTCAAATTCTGAATCAAATCATTAATTCATCACATTTCCATATCGGCCCTCTAGGCTCGGATACTAAGTTCGCATGATCTTTCATAAATCACAATATATATTTGTATAATCAAGTCATACTATGAACTCAATTTGTATATCATTTATCCCATTTACACTCCTATTAACATGACTCAGACTCGAACGGATACACAGATCCAACCAACACACCAATTTGGCACCTAGTGCCTAATCGAACAGTGTCAAAGTAAATAGTTTGTGCCTAGCGCTTATCAACGTGTTTGGCACCCAATGCCTCATCTGTATAATTAAAGTAAAAGTTTTTCCCAATACTCATTGACACGTAGTTGAAGTAACCTGTACTCTCTCTATCCTATGACATCCAACTATATCTGACTCTGCCTGAATAGTTAATAAGGTAACTGATAATCAATTTTTTTTATAGCTTGATCCTCGTTTTGTCGATACCAATATCATCAATTCATCAATCAAGAAATAATTTAATACATAGCATAACATTATTCATTACAATACTAGGTCAATTTTACAATTTCATCAATTTATACTATTTTCAATTCTATTCAATTTAGTCCTTTTTCTCGAAAATCAAACATAATCATATCAATCTAATTCAAATAAACTAATCAATCTTAGGTTTCAATTCATTATATCCAATTTATTAGTTAATTTTTCATTTCTTTATGATTTAGTCCATATTGCACCTTTTTGTACCAAATCGTAAATAATTCAAATTTCATTTAAACATATTTACATTTATAATTATAAATACATAAAAATTTAATTCAAAAATATCGTATGAACTTACTTAGTCAAGACAACAATCATCCAAATCTTAAAGGACTAATAAACAATTTCGCCTTTTTTTGGATTCTCCTAGATTTGGTTCAATTCTCGATTTATACAATAATTCAATTCAATTTATCAATTCCAACCCTCTCATTTCATCCTATTATAAGCATATGTCATATCAATTTCATTATTCGAAATCCTCTTAAAATTTTGCATTTTATTCAATTTAGTCCCTAAAACCGAAAGTATCATAACTTTCAAATTTGAGCTTCGATTTCGTAATCGACCTCAATTTCATCCTTCTACAGCCCTCTATTATCTATAATTACAAAAAATTCATGCCAATTTTGAAATACTTACACTTTAGTCTCTATGTTCGAATTAACATTTTTCACTTTACAAATCAGTCAATCTTTTATTTCTAGGCTTAAAAAATAACATTTTAACACCAAAACTTCAAGCATTCATCAATGGCAACATTTTGAAACTGTAACAATTTTGAAAAATAAAACATAGGTTAGCTAAATCGAGCTACCACGATCTCAAAAACATAAAATTTACGTTGGCTATTTGGTTCTTCCCTATGTATTTTCATTGGAAGAAGTAAAAATGATAATGATGATGATAGCCTTTTGTTTTATGCTTTAAAAATTTTATACTAATGTAATATTAATAATATTAACTTTATTTACAACCAAATCATCAACTAACTGTTCAATAGTTTTCCAAATGGACTAATTGCCACTTTGAACCTTGTTTTAATTACTAAATAAGCCCTTTAACAAATAAAAATCTATAATGATTAACTTTTACCAATTTTACAGTTTAGTTCTGATACCTTAATTAACTATCCGATTGACAAAATTAAAGGACCAAACTTCAATTAGACTTTATACTAACATCATAAATATTAAACAATAATATTTATAGACTCGATGATCAAAAATGGGGTATCAAAACCACTGTTTTCGACACCATTGATTTTTGGGTCGTTATAACTCTCCCACCTTAAAAATTTTCATCCTCGAAATTTTACCTGATAAAAGGTTAGGGTAATGTGATTTCATGATTTCTTCCGGTTCCCATGTAGACTCTTTTGTTTCCAACACTTCTACTAATGATACTCGTTTTTTTTCCAGTTCATTCACCTTTCGAAAAATTCTAACTGATTCTTCATCGTATGTCAAATCAATTTGTAATTCTATCTCATTAGAAAATATCACATAAGAAGGATCAGAACAAAAATGACATGACATCGACACGTGGAAATCATTTATGAATCTTTTCAACTTTGAAGGCAAAGTAAATCGATAAGCTACTTAACCAACACTTTTGAGAATTTCATACGTCCTATAAATCTTGAACTAAGTTTTCCTTTTCTAACGAAACGCAGAACTTTCTTCTGGGGAGAAATTTTCAGAAACACTTTATCGTTGACCTGAAATACAATATTTTTTCTTCATACACCAGCATAGTACTTCTGATAGTTCGAAGCAACTTTCAAACAGTCTAATATAACCCTTAACTTTTCCTCCAATTCTCGTATCAGATCAGTCCCTGTCAACTATTTATTTGCTCAATTCAGACCAATACAGCGGAGTTCTACATTCACATATGTATAAAGCCTCATAGAGTTCCATTTTAAATTTTAAATTAATAATTGTCATCACCTGCAAGCTCTGCTAATGGTGGGAATTTCTCTCAACTGTTTCCAAATTCAATTATACAAAACTACAGCTTGTCTTCTAGCATCAGAATCACTTGTTCTAATTGTTCATCACTTTGAGGAGGAAACATCATACATAGATTCAATTCCATGACTAAAGATTTGTGTAGTTTATTCCAAAATCTTGAAGTAAATCTCGGGTCTTGGTCAGAAATGATAGGTAATGGCATACCATAAAATCTGATAGAACCTGATGCTCAGCTTTGACTTGTTGGCATATCAAACATTTTGCCACATATTCAAGAATCTCTCTTTTTGTTCTCAATCATCGCTAAAATTGTTTCAAGTCGTTATACATTTTACTACTACCCGGATGAATCGAATAAGCACTACTGTGAGCCTCGTATGAAATATCCCTTTTTAACTCTAAGTCTTTCAGTACATACTAATGGCTTCGAAAATATAGATTTTCGTTAACATCAATACTAAAATTTGATGTTTGATTATTTTTAATTAGTCTTCAATTATCAAACAACTCCAGATCATCTCTCTACAATTCTTGAATTCTTTGAAGGAATACTAGTTTAGCTCCAAACTTGGTTAAAATTGAATCATCATGTTTCAAAGTGTTCATAACTTTTAGAGTAAAACAAAAATTTCTGGCTTAGTAAATCAATTACCACATTAGCTTTACCCGGATGATAGTCGATAATCATATCATAATTTCTCAACAACTCTAGTCATCTGCGCTATCTCAAATTCAAATCTGAAGCTTCTGTTAACATAGGTTTTGACTGTTTAAAACTCTGTTGGCATCTATCTGACAAAAAAAAGCTGACATTTTTCAGTAATACTTTCATCAACGACAAAGCTATCACCGAAAAGCATGTAACAAATCATCTGTAATATCCAGTAAGTCCTAGAAAACTATGTACCTCTGTATTATTTTCTTAGAAATTCTTAGTTCACATTTGCCGAAAGTTTGTTCAGATCAATACCAGTACTTTCAGCCAATATTACGTGTCTCAGAACCCTACTTCTTGAAGTTAGAATTCACCTTAACTAAACTTTGCATACCAATGTTTCTCTTGAAAAATCTGTAACATTGTTCTCAAATGTTAATCATGTTCAGTTTTTGGCACGACCGTGTGGTTTGTAAAAGTTTGGGTGATTTTGGTGCACATAGTCCAAGGAAACGACTGTGTGGCATATCTCACACAGGCTGAGCTTTTGTACATGATTAATGACACGACTGTGTGATTCATCACACACGAGCTAAGCTTTTACACACAACCTGGGGACACGGTCGTGTGACCCCTATTTTCTGATTTTTCTCAACCTTTTGTTTTTGATTTAATTTGATCCCTTTTTATTATAGAATTGTTTTTAAGCTTTCGTATACTCAATATTTACCTAAAATAGATTGAATAATGTATTTATACATGCTCGTATGTGATTATTTAATATGTATTTGAGATTTTCATTAATAAATTGTATGAAATTGTTTGGTAATTGTTCGTAGCATCTCATTACTTGGGTCTGGCGACTAGACCGGGTAAGGGGTGTTACAGTTTCAATCCTCATGTAAATTAGAATACCATTGATAAACATAACAAATCTGTCTAGATACGACTGGTAAATTCTATTCATTAGGTCTATAAAAGCGGCTGACCGTTCTTTAAGCCAAATGGTAATACTAGAAACTCACATTGCTCATATCAAGTGTATAAAGTAGTCTTCAATACATCTGACTCATAAGTTGGAGCTGACAACAACCTAATAGAAAGTTAATCTTTCAAAATATGATAGCTCCCTTTTACTAATCAAATAAGTCGACTATACAAAGTAATTGATCTACTGTAATTTGATACGTCAAATTAGACTCCCTAATACACTTGAGGAGTTTATTCTCAAGCGATTTAAGTGTCTGTTATATATATATATATATATATATATATATTAGTTTTTTTCATTAATTAATTATTTTTTTGTTAGTTTTAAGCCATTTTTGAGACCCGAATTTGCCAATTGTGCCATGGGAAACCTAACAAGTTGATTGAGTGTGGGAGTTAACAATGGCCCGAACATGAAGAAAACATCACCTAGAAGGGGGTATTACAATATTGAACCATGAAAGTCGTGGTACCCCTGATTATGCTGAAATGAGGATAATAGAGGCTATCTATAGTGGTATCGTGATACTAGACCATGGGTATCACGATACTAAGACCGCCAAGAATCTCAATCTTAAAACTGTTGTGGGTATCATGTACCCAAGCCTGACAAGTGAAAAAACTACAAGGGTAATTTTTTCTCCAAACAAGCTTATGTCTTCTTTTTACTTGAGGGAAAAATGGTCAATGTATGGTTAAATGTTAGTAGGCTATAAATACAACTTTATAAGCCTTTCATTTCATATTTTGGTGGTTGAAGAGTTTCATTAGGGTTTATAGTTTTTATGTTATGTAACACCCCAAACCCGGCCTAAACGTTACGACCGGATCTAGTGTGCCACATCAGGTGATGTTTAAAACCTCGTGGATGTTTGAAAAACACATTATCAAATTCCAACTTAAACGTTCAAAATTTCGTTTTTCGTTGCTTATTCACAAAAGAAGTTTACTCGATTAATACCCTTTCAAAAAATGTACGTATTATATTGTTTATTAAAAACCGTATCAGTTGCAGAAGTTTGGTCTTAATAATTACGAAGGCATGATATTTGAAAATCAGTTGTTTATTGTTTTGAAAACCCCGTGTTGATCAAGTTTGCAGTGTTTAAAGAAAACCCAAATAAAAGTTAAAACAGTTCCAATGGCCTTAATACAACAATTATAAAACCCAATAATTAAAAGCAAAGTAATCTCAAATTAAAATATTAAGTTCACCCTCGAAACATGCGGTACGTATGGACACCTCCGAGTCCCTCGCGGCTCCAAATCCTCTAAGGCTAGGGATTACCTGCACAGTTAAGGAAAAGGGTGAGTAACAAGAACTCAGTGTGTAATCCCAGTTACAGCCATAGTCTGGGCCCAAGCCCATGAAGTATCAATTCGGGCCTAAGCCCCAAAATCATGGTAATGCAACAAACAATGCAGCCCAACCCAATCCTACCATCACACCACCCGTACCAACCCTACACACCATGTGGGGACCAAGTCAACCCACCCAGCCCTACACACCAAGAACGCAGCCGAGCTGCTAATATCAACGCAGCAAAGCCGCCGATAGCGATATCGGTTTGAGCCACTAAAAATCGATATATCGTGGCGAGCCACTGAATCGATATAACGTGGCATAGCCACGATGCAAATACTTCCTCCAAATACATAACCCAACTCCATGCAACATGTCGTGACATATTAACTTAGTGTATGTAATAAACTATCATCATAGCAATTAAACAGATTACACACAAACACACTAAATCTACCACCAGGGGTATAATGGTCAATCGGTCCATCGGGAGTAAAACAGTATTTACCCCTCAGGGATATTCCAGTAATTCCACCCATCGAGCGCATTTCAGTAATTTCACCCTTTAAGGGTATTTCAGTAATTTACCCGCCGAGGGTATTTCAATAATTTACCCACTTAGGGTATTTTGGTAATTTCAGTCGTCTAACGGCCTTTTTAGAGGCCTACTGTCGCCTCGAGCGACACGGGACCCCTTTTGTGTCTCTACGGTGTAATTGGGCCTAATATCTATTTTCCGGCCCAAACAGGCCCACACGCTCGTGTGGCCCATTTAGCACATTTTCGGTCTCGATTCAGCAATTTTTCATCGATTTTGCTCATGTGGGCCCGTTAGCCTTTTGGGCCCACTTAGCCCGTTTCAGCTCGATAAGGCCCATTACGGCCTTAGATTCACGAGAGTGTTCGTGACACTCTCAACAATCTACCGCCATCACTAGTGGCTTGGTTTATCACTACAAGCACTCGCACGCTCGAGTAATCTCAATAACCAATATCCCGACTTACCGTATTTCGGCTTTTAGCCGACTTGCATATTATGGCAGTAATAGTTAAGCAGGGGTGTGAGATTACACACCTGTTTACGAGTTGCGACTTCCACTGCTTCCAAACACCTAAGATAACGATTGGTCAATAGTTGGCCTCTACTTCATGAAAATTGACATATTGATGTATTCAACTAAACGAGCCTTACTCACCACGTGATACAATCTTCCCCAACACCAAGGTAATCGGCCTTATTCCGAGGTTAGAGAAATTGAGTCCCTAGCATTGATCGACAAAAAGAGCACATTAGAACGCTACTCTACAACAACTAAAGAACCAGCCCTTCAGCTTAGAGAACCCAAACGAGAAAGAGAGGAGAGATGGCAAACCTATATTTGGTTGTAGGCACTCTTACCAACGAATAGAAGAAACTCAAGACCGCTTAGAACAATGTTCGGCCCTCAAAGATGATAACCAACTAGGAAGAAAAGGGAGAGATTAGAAACGTACAAGGAACCAAAAGAAATAGATTCGGCCTACCCAAAAATGGCTAGCTTAGTACCGTGAAGAGAGGAGCATCAAGAACACAAGAACTAGTTGAAAAAAGGTTCGGCAGTTGACCCCCAAGGAGTTTCGGCTCTCACCCAAGGAACAAAGAATCCTCAAATAAAGAGAGTATGTAAGTTCGCCTCACCAGGTTTGGCCAGCAAAGAGGAAGATCAACACTTCAAGAAAGAAAAGTTCGGCTTAGAAACAAAGAAGAGGACGAATGCTTAGGAAGATGAGTAATAGAAGAAAAAGAAAGGAAGAAAGGTGAGGGTAATGTTTACCACTTCGGCACTTAGTAAGGAAAAGAAAGAGAGAGCAAAATAACACAAGCCGAATAGTTATGAGCAAAAGAGAGGAGTGCACGAAAGGCAGAAAAGTGCACCCGGAGAAGAAATAATGTACCAAAAGAGAAGAACCCGAAATGCTCTAGAAAAAAAAATCGAAAATGAAAGGAAAGCCAAGTGAGAATTCGGCCACCAACACTACCCAAAAGGCCTAACATTTTCCCTAGCCGAATTTGACTAGACTGAGTCCCCTCTCACGGCACAACTCTCCCATTCTCCCCACTCCTTGATCCACTCCACCATTCTCTCCTAGAATTCCTTTCATTCACCCATTTGAATTGTTTGACCAATTCTCCAACTCCCATAGCAGAGTTTGATCCCAACTCTGCTTCCTCCTCTTCCAAAGCACAAAATAAAAGCTACCAGTTGCAGCCTATAGGATTCGAACCCCATACCTCCTTGCAAGCCTAACACGCCACTTGCCACCACAACACCAGCTCACTTGTGTTAATAGAACACATGCAAATTCCCTTAAGTCCTGCTTCCAACAGCCCTCTCCACTAAAGGGCCAAAAACAAAAATTTTTCCATGGCTTAGACTCGAACCTAGGCCTCCCTAGAACCCCTAAACACCCTCAAATAACCCGCTGAGCAAGCACAACATGCAATTATGCAAAAATCACAAACCCCTAACTTTTGGGATGTTACAATTCTACCCCCTTAAAGAAATTTCGGCCTCGAAATTTACCTGATCAAAAGAGATGAGGGTATTGATGTCGTATTGCCTCCTCAGGCTCCCATGTGGCTTCCTCTGAACCGTGATTACACCACAGTACCTTGACTAATGGAACAGATTTCCTTCTCAGCACTTTAACATCACGATCTAAAATCTGCACCGGTTCTTCTTCAAATGTCAGATAGGTCTTACCCCAATTTCTTCCACCGGCACTATATGAGAAGAATCCGAACGGTAGCGCCTCAGCATAGAGACGTGGAATACATTATGTATCCGATTTAACTCAGGAGGCAAATCAAACTGATAGGTAACCGGTCCAACATGTTTTGACACCCAGTAAGGTCCGATGAATTTGGGGCTTAACTTGCCCTTCCGTCCAAATCTCAAAATCTTCTTCCACGGTGAGACTTTCAAAAAGACAAAATCTCCCACTGAGTATTCAATCTCTTTACGCTTCAAATCAGCGTATGACTTCTGCCTATCCGATGCTTCCTTTAACTGACCCCATATCAACTTCACTTTCTCCTCAGTTTCAGAAATTAACTCTGGACCCAACAGTCGCCGCTCACCCAATTCTGTCCAGCAAGTAGGGGTATGACACCTACGACCATATAATGCCTCGTAAGATGCCATTTGAATACTTGATTGGTAGCTGTTGTTGTAAGCAAATTCTGCTAACGGTAAATAGTCCTCTTAACTACTTTTGAAATCTATCACACAGCTTCTTAACATATCTTCCAAAATCTGGATTACCCTCTCCGACTGACCATCGGTTTGTGGATGAAACGCTGTGCTAAAATCTAACCTTGTACCCAGAGCTTCATGTAACACTCTCCAGAACCGAGACGTGAATCTAGGGTCCCTGTCTGAGATGATAGACACTAGCACCCCATGTAACCTTACAATCTCTGCCACATACAACTTTGCCAGTTTCTGCAACGAGTAATCGGTACGAACCGGTATGAAGTGGGCAGATTTAGTCAGCCGGTCAACAATTACCCACATCAAATCTTTCTTAGTAGGCATCAGGGGTAGCCCACTAACAAAATCCATTGTTATCCTCTCCCACTTCCAGAGTGGAATCTTTCTGCTGTTGCAGTGATCCGAAGGTAGTTGATACTCAGCCTTCACTTGCTGGCATGTCAAACACTTACTTACGAAATCAGTCACCTCACGCTTAAGTCCTGGCCACCAATACAGTTCGCGTAGATCTCAGTATAATTTGTTTCCACCAGGATGCATAGCGTATGGGCTACTATGCGCCTCCCGCAGAATCATCTGTCTTAACTCAGAGTCCCTCGGTACCCAAACTCTTCCACGAAAACATAACACCCCTTCACTATTTAGCCCAAAATCCTCAGTCTCTCCTTTCTTCACCTGCTGGAAACGAGAAACCAACGACTCATCCAACATCTGCTTCTCTTTAATCTGGCCAATCCACGTCTGTTTCACCTGCAGTTCTGCTAACAAACTTCCATCCTCAAATAAGCTGAGACGAGCAGACATTGCTCTTAGATCAGATACCACCTTGCGACTCAGTGCATCTGCTACCACGTTGGCTTTTCCCGGATGGTACTCAATCGAGCAATCATAATCCTTCAGCATCTCTATCCATCTCCATTGCTTGAGATTTAACTCCTTTTGGGTAAGGAGATACTTAAGACTCTTATGGTCGGTGTAAATGGTCGACTTTTCCCCATACAAATAATGTCTTTATATCTTCAGTGCGAACACTACTGCAGCAATTCCAAGTCATGAGTGGGGTAGTTCACCTCGTGCGACCTAAGCTGACGAGACGCATAAGCCACCACTTTCCCTTCTTGCATCAGCACACAACCCAAACCCGTGTGTGACGCATCACAATAGACAACGAATTTTTTTCTGCCTCTGGCTGAATTAATACTAGGGCTTCGGTCAGAATCTTCTTCAACTTCTCAAAACTCTCTTGTTGTTTATCCATCCAAACAAATGGTACCCCCTTACGCAATAACTTAGTTAGGGGTGCAGCAATCAATGAAAACCCCTCAATGAACTGTCTGTAGTACCCGGCCAGACCCAGAAAACTTTGAATCTCCGATACTGTCTTCGGTCGTTTCCAATCCAATACGGCCTCAACTTTTCGGGGATCAACCCTAATCCCCTCGGCAGACACGACATGCCCAAAAAATGTCACCTCTCGCAGCCAAAACTCGTACTTACTGAATTTGGCATAAAGTTGCTTTTCTCTTAATATCTGCAGAACAACCCGGAGATGTGAATCATGCTCCTCCTCAATTCTTGAATACACCAGAATGTCATCTATAAACACCACCACGAACCGGTCTAAGTAGGGTTGAAGACCCAGTTCATCATATCCATGAAAGCAGCTGGTGCATTCGTTAATCCGAACGGCATGACCAGAAACTCGTAATGCCCATAACGAGTTCAAAATGCAGTCTTGTATATATCTGCCTCCTTGACCCTTAGCTGATGATACCCTGATCTTAGATTTATCTTAGAGAAAACCGAAGCTCCTCGCAGCTGATCAAACAGATCGTCTATCATTGGTAGCGGGTATTTGTTCTTAATCATTAACTTGTTCAGCTGACGGTAGTCAATACACATGCGCATTGACCCATCCTTCTTCTTTATGAACAATACCGGTGCTCCTCACGGAGACACACTCGGTCAGATAAACACCCGATCCAGAAGCTCTTGGATCTGAGCCTTTAATTCTACCAGCTCCTTCGGTGCCATCCTATAAGGGGCGATGGACACCAGAGCCGTCCCCGGTAGGAGCTCGATGCCGAACTCGGCCTCACAATTTGGTGGCAACCCCGGAAGCTCTTCAGGGAATACATCCGGGAATTCCTTTACGGTCCTTACATCCTTCACAGACAAACCCTTCGCATCAGTCGTGCTAACATAAGCTAGAAACGCCTCGCAACCTTTGCGAACCAACTTCTCGGCCCTTAACGCTGAGATTACATTGGATAGATAATCCCTTCGCTCCCCTATCACAATCACTTTCTCATCCTTTGAAGACTTTAATACCATCCGCTTAGCCGCACAATCCAAATTTGCACGATGTTTCACTAACCAGTCCATGCCAAGAATGAGATCAAATTCGCCAAACGGTAATTCCATCAAGTCTGCCGGAAAGACTACCCCTTGAACCTCTAGAGACACATCTCTAAACAGCTTATTCACTATGACAGACTGTCCTAAAGGACTAATTATCGACATTTCTTTATCAGCAAGTTCGAATTGTATACCCAAAGTTCCAGACACATTACATGCAACATACGAATGCGTCGACCCAATATCAATTAAAGCAAAACATGGTACATCATGAATTAGGAATGTACCAGTTACGACGTCAGGTGCGTCGCCATCCTCTCGACGCCGAGCAGCATAAACCAACCCTGGCTGTCTTGCATCTGTATTACCAGCACCTCTGCCCAGTACTCAATGACCCCGTCCAAACCCATTTCCCCCTCGCGCTGGACCACGGCCTCTCGGTGGCTGTTGACCACCTCTACCTGGCTGAACATATCCCTGACCCGCAACTGGCATCGGACTCGATTTTTCCGTATAGTCTTTAACTCTGTGGTCTCTTGACCCACATCTGAAGCACGCCTCAGTTCTCTTCCAACATTCACCCTGATGAGATAACCCGCACACTGCGTAAGGCTGCAATCTGCCAGTAAAAAATGGAACTCCATTTTGGACCGGCCCATCAAATCTAGGCCTCTTATGAAATTTATCTGAAGAACTGGAAGGCCTAAAATCTCTCTTATTTCTGCCCCTTTCCTTCTCACGGTTTTGACGCTCAGAGCGTTTCACATCCTCGGCAATCTTGGCCTTCTCAACCAAAGCAGCGAAATCTCTTTCCCTCTGCGGGGCTATCAGTACCCGCAACTCGTCCCGAAGACCATTCTTAAACCGCACGCAGCGCTCATATTCTGTTGCAACTATACCCCGAGCGTACCGGATCAAGCACAGGAACTCTGCCTCATACTCTGCCACAGATTTATTCCCCTGAACCAGATTTAAGAATTCCTTTCTCCGGGCGTCCACATAACTAGCCCCGACATACTTCTCCTGGAAGGCTGTTTTAAAGAAATCCCATGTTAATCGGTCCGCCTGCGTGCCTTCCCTCACAGTGAGCCACCACTGGTATGCCTCATCTCGCAGTAGGGACACTGCCCCTTTCAGCTTTTGCTCCACTGTGCAGTCCAGGTCATCCATGATCCGCTCAACCGCCTCCAACCAGTATTCTGCTGCATTCGGGGCTACACCAGAGATGCCCCTGAAGATTTTTGCCCCGCTTGACCGGAGTCACTCAGAAATTGATCCTCGGGCTACCGACCCAGTACTCGCTCTAGCAACCCGTTCTAGAACCCGTAGCACTGCTTGGGACAAAGCATCATCCCCTCCGGCTCGGTCATGAGACCCCGTTTCAGTCACTAGTGATGTCGGTGCTTCCCTTTCATGCATATGTCCTGACGCTGAAGACCCAGCCTAGCACCTCGGCCTCTACCACGACCACGTGTACCCCTTTCGTGACCTCTTGCGCTCATATCGATGCAACGTATTAATCTGTTTAAGAGTTTTATGAATCAACTTATAGTTCCCATGACTACTAACAAGTGTTTTATGAAAAACAGTTATAAGAGTTATTTTCACAGATCGAGTTTACCACCGTTTCAGTCTCTATAGTCTTAGTTTCTATAGCTAAAAGTTTTAGTGTACTACCACTATCTCTAGTAGTTTCTCACTACAGTCATTTCATTATATAATCAAGTATAGAGTAAAGAAACTTACAGATTCGGATGCCGGAGTCTCGGTGTGCCACACGTTCAGTGATACCATTTTTCTAAACCAGACTTTAAACAAATTTGAAACATTTTCAAAACCCATTCCACAGTCGAGTTTTTGTAACTTGGCTCTGATACCACTAAATGTAACACCCCAAACCCGGCCTAAACGTTACGACTGGATCTAGCGTGCCACATCAGGTGATGTTTAAAACCTCATGGATGTTTGAAAAACACATTATCAAATTCCAACTTAAACGTTCAAAATTTCATTTTTCGTTGCTTATTCACAAAAGAAGTTTACTCGATTAATACCCTTTCAAAAAATGCACGTATTATCTTGTTTATTAAAAATCGTGTCAGTTACAGAAGTTTGGTCTTAATAATTACGAAGGCGTGATATTTGAAAATCAGTTGTTTATTGTTTTGAAAACCCCGTGTTGATCAAGTTTGCAGTGTTTAAAGAAAACCAAATAAAAGTTAAAACAGTTCCAATGGCCTTATTACAACAATTATAAAACCCAATAATTAAAAGCAAAGTAATCTCAAATTAAAATATTAAGTTCACCCTCGAAACATGCGGTACGTGTGGCCACCTCCGAGTCCCTCGCGGCTCCAAATCCTCTAAGGCTAGGGATTACCTGCACAGTTAAGGAAAAGGGTGAGTTACAAGAACTCAGTGTGTAATCCCGATTCATACCACACCGGGCCCAAGCCCATGCGAAGATCGATTTGGGCCTAAGCCCCAAAATCATGGTAATGCAACAAACAATGCAGCCCAACCCAATCCAACCATCACACCACCCGTACCAACCCTACACACCATGTGGGCACCAAGTCAACCCACCCAGCCCTACACACCAAGAACGCAGCCGAGCTGCTAATATCAACGCAGCAAAGCTACCAGTAACAGTATATGTGGTTGAGCCACTAAAATCAGTATATCGTGGGTGGCATAGCCACCAGTACCGTACTTCCTCTAAATACATAACCCAACCCCATGCAACATGTCGTGACATATTAAATCAGTGTATGCAATAAACTATCATCATAGCAATTAAACAGATTACACACAAACACACTAAATCTACCACTAGGGGTATAATGGTCAATCGGTCCATCGGGAGTAAAACAGTATTTACCCCTCAGGGGTATTCCAGTAATTCCACCCATCGAGGTTATTTCAATAATTTCACCCTTTAAGGGTATTTCAGTAATTTACCCACCGAGGGTGTTTTAGTAATTTACCCACTGAGGGTATTTCGGTAATTTCAGTCGTCTAACGGCCTTTCCTGAGGCCTACTGTCGCCTCGAGTGACACGGGACCCCTTTTGGGTCTCTACGGTGTAATTGGTTTTTTGGCCCAAACGGGCCCACACACTCGTGTGGCCCATTTAGCATGTTTTCGGTCTCGATTCGACAATTTTCCATCGATTTCGCTTATGTGGGCCCGTTAGCCCATTGGGCCCACTTAGCCCATTTTGGCTTGATAAGGCCCATTACGGCCTTAGATTCACGAGAGTGTTCGTGACACTCTCAGCAATCTACCGCCACCACTAGTGGCTCGATTTATCACTACAAGCGCTCACACGCTCGAGTAATCTCAATAACCGGTATCCCGACTTACCATATTTCAGCTTTTAGCCGACTTGCAGATTATGGCAGTAATAGTTAAGCAGGGGTGTGAGATTACACACCTGTTTACGAGTTGCGACTTCCACTGCTTCCAAACACCTAAGATAACGATTGGTCAATAGTTAGCCTCTACTTCATGAAAATCGACATATTGATGTATTCAACTAAACGAGCCTTACTCACCACGTGATTCAATCTTCCCCAACACCAAGGTAATCGGCCTTATTCCGAGGTTAGAGAAATTGAGCCCCTAGCATTGATCGACAAAAAGAGAACATTAGAACGCTACTCTATAACAACTAAAGAACTAGCCCTTCGGCTTAGAGAACCCAAACGAGAAAGAGAGGAGAGATAGCAAACCTATATTTGGTTGTAGGCACTCTTACCAACGAATAGAAGAAACTCAAGACCGCTTAGAACAATGTTCGGCCCTCAAAGATGATAACCAACTAGGAAGAAAAAGGAGAGATTAGAAACGTACAAGAAACCAAAGGAAATAGATTCGGCCTACCCCAAAATGGCTAGCTTAGTACCGTGAAGAGAGGAGCATCAAGAACACAAGAACTAGTTGAAAAAAGGTTCGGCAGTTGACCCCCCAAGGAGTTTCGGCTTTCACCCAAGGAACAAAGAATCCCCAAACAAAGAGAGTATGTAAGTTCGCCTCACCATGTTCGGCCAGCAAAGAGGAAGATCAACACTTCAAGAAAGAAAAGTTCGGCTTAGAAACAAAGAAGAGGACGAATGCTTAGGAAGATGAGTAATAGAAGAAAAAGAAAGGAAGAAAGGTGAGGGTAATGTTTACCACTTCGGCACTTAGTAAGGAAAAGAAAGAGAGAGCAAAATGAAACAAGCCGAATAGTTATGAGCAAAAGAGAGGAGTGCATGAAAGGCAGAAAAGTGCACCCGGAGAAGAAATAATGTACCAAAAGAGAAGAACCCGAAATGCTCTAGACAAAAAAAAATAAAAACTGAAAATGAAAGGAAAGCCAAGTGAGAATTCGGCCACCAACACTACCCAAAGTGCCTAACATTCTCCCTAGCCGAATTTGACGAGACTGAGTCCCCTCTCACGGCACAACTCTCCCACTCTCCCCACTCCTTGATCCACTCCACCATTCTCTCCTAGAATTCCTCTCATTCACCCATTTGAATTGTTTGACCAATACTCCAACTCCCATAGTATAGTTTGATCCCAACTCTGCTTCCTCCTCTTCCAAAGCACAAAATAAAAGCTACCAGTTGCAGCCTGCGAGATTCGAACCCCATACCTCCTTGCAAGCCCAACACGCCACTTGCCACCACAACACCAGCTCACTTGTGTTAATAGAACACATGTAAATTCCCTTAAGTCCTGGTTCCAACAGCCCTCTCCACTAAAGGGCCAAAAACCCAAATTTTTTCATGGCTTGGACTCGAACCCAGGCCTACCTAGAACCCCTAAACACCCTCAAATAACCCGCTGAGCAAGCACAACATGCAATTATGCAAAAATCACAAACCCCTAACTTTTGGGATGTTACATGTTATGTTTTCTTTCTCTTTTCCTTTTCTTTTCATTTTCTATTTAAGTTTTCTATTTTCTTTTTAGATTAGACTTTAATCTTGTAGTTTTCTTTCTTTCTTTTTGTTAAAGATTTTGTAAACACTGATGGATAAACTCTTGGGCTTCAATAGAACTTCAGCAATTGAATGAGCATTTTCTTAAACCCTTTGCTTTCATTTTATGCATACAATATGTTTGATAAAATACTTGTTTGGAATTTGAGTTTGAGTATGTGTTAAATTTTTTTGATGGTTTATTTTTTGGTTGCTTTTTTGTTAGCTTAAGTTTATGTCTATTCTTGATCGATTGGTTGTTCTATTATATCGAAATGCTTAATACGCTAGAATTGATTCCTCTAACAGAAAACTTAGATAAACGAGACTGAGAGGAGAGTTTATCCTTAGATAGTTGGATATAATTGTGCCAAGTAATGAGATCGAGAGGTAATCTATATGCCTAGGTGAGACTAAGAGGTAATCTTAGGTGGTATCTTTTAGCCTAGGATGAGACCGAGAGGAGATTTCTAACTAAGAGTGATGACCAATGTAATCGGTGTATGTTCATTAGTTTAATTAGCACTCAACTAATCAATCAACTATCATTTAATCATTTAAATTATCTAAAACATTAGGAAGAAAGTTTAGCTTAGTTATTTTAGTTAGTATTTTAATTTTAGTTTATAAATCATTTTATTTGGACTTGGACTAATAATTTCAGAGTCGATAAACACATTTGGGTTCGAACCTTGGGATACTCAAGTGTCCCATTAACGCTACAAATATTACAACTGACATTGTCCGCTAGCAGTTAAAACCACACTTTTCAATTGCTTTAGAAAATTGTTTATTTTTTTTTTTGCGCACAAAAGCATACAGGTGAAGTTTTTGGCGCCGTTGTCAGGGATTGCAGCAGTGTATATGTTGTTAAGTTAGTTATTTTAAAATAGCAATATTAATGTTAAGACGAGGAAATTAGATGGTTTTTTTTTATTTCATTTTATAGTGTTTTATTTTTTTGATTTTATTTTAATTTACCTTGTTAAAGATTTAGCTTAATCATGTTTAATAAAAATGGATATAGGTGGCTGGAAGACCAAGACAATTATGAAGATCAATCGAGTCCAAAGAATGGAGATTTGATGAACAATTGGAGTTATTATGGTGATTACAGATGGCAAGAGTATTCATATGAGCATCCTTATGGTTCATATGGATATACAACCGAGATGAGTAGCTACAATCACGGGTGGTTAGATAATTATCCGACACAAGATTTTTATTCTTCATATTACTATCCGAAAAGTAATATGAAGAGTGATGAGTACATGGAAGACCCATCCTTTGCTACACCGGTTGAAATGTTGGAGGAGAGCATGTGTTTGATCCAAGATAATGTGTCCTGCATGTCCAAGACGGTGGAACAAATGTTGGAAGCCGTCCAATGCTGAACCACAATAAATACTCTGATGAAAGAGGTCAAGCATGATGTTCTCGAGCTCGAGGATGAGTTCCACTCCATCGTTATTGAGCATGATGAGTTGAACATTGGTGTTCAACAAGAGTTCGGAGTTGAAGATTGTGATGAAGTTGTAAGAAACAAACAAGGCGTCTTCACTCTGATTGACATAGGAATAGGAGTAGGAGTAGAGTTAGATGTATAGGAATAGCTAAACCAAGAATTAAGTGAAAGTCTGAAGGAGTCGACACACTTTTTTACTACCATTTTGAAAGAGCCAATCGACATACTTCACAATCATTTGTATTCTTTTTCCGATGCGAGAATTGTGGTTTGAGAAAATACGACTGCATATGACACTGAGTTCGTGTTGCCTAAAGTTATAGTACCTCGGAATGAATTTTTGAGTTGGTTATGCTTTGGAAGCAAGTGGCTCATGATGCTGTTGTCTGGAAGGTCTAAAATAAGACAGCAAAAATGTGCTCAAATGGCAAGGGGGTCCTCATTCTATTCATGAATAACAAACATTGATACAAGGTGTCGAGGACCTCTTAGAAGTTATTCTATGGAGGGGATTGGATCGCCCAAAAGTTGATAAGTTTTCTTGTTACTAGTTTTTATGTTGTTGTTTTTTTATTTTAATTGCATATTTTGTTTTTGCGGTGTCTGCTTTTATTTTTCTATGTAGGTCTACCCACCGAGAGCTACACAACATTGAGCGCTTTAACAAAGTTTGAGGACTACTCCACCATTTTGCTACACATAACCGTAAATCAAGTGAGTCTCGTTAAACTTTATCTTTAGTTGGGACACAATGGGGGCAATGTGTAACTTAAGTGTGGGGGGTGTATATATATTTTATCTTCGTGTGTTTTTTTTGCATATTTTCTATTTTTACACAATTTTAAAAAAAAAATTCAAAAATATTTTCCTTTTTTTTTGTTCATTTTGTTGTTTTTGCATGGTGCTTGGAAAATAATTGGGCAATAGGTCATGGGTTGTAAATATCGAATAAGTATGTTGAGTTGCCAAGCATATAAATATTGACTGATACTAGATAATCCAATGTTCTTAATTGTAGACTAATTAGTTCAATTAGTTAATTGGTATAATAGATTAGAGGTAATAAGCTTTAATGAAAATGTATAAGGTGTGTCATAGGATGAATTAAGTGTGTGGATCCTTGTAGATAAATAAATTAAACTTTTAATTGTTCATTTGAATAAATGTATGCATGATAGAAGTTGTGTTTCGTGGATATTTTGGGAAACACCTTAGGCATTATTTACTTAGCCTCGAGCCTAAAAGCCTTACCTTTTTCTATATACGATTAGTTTCCACACTTTTGGCCTCAAGTATCCTTTTCTTGTTAAGCCTTAATATTGAAGCCTTTAGCCTAAACGAGTCAGGAACTCAACCCTTTATTGTCTTGAATACTAAAATGCACTATGTAATGGACGTCGGGCCATGGTAGAGACGTTAGGGTGGCTTCTTGTGTGATAAAAAGGAAAAGAAGAGACTACGCAATATAGTACATATAGAACCTTGCTAAGTAGAGTTATAAAATGAAAGAGAAAATTACAAAAATAGAAATATTGAGTGAATAAAAGTAAGGTGAGGGTTAAAAGCATTATGAGTGGAAGAGTACAATAAGTAAAAAAGAGCTTAAACGAAAGAGAAATCGAGCTCAGAAAGAAAATCTTTCAAGTCATAATGTATCAATGCTTACTAGTTTTGTATGTGCCAATTTTGCATAGTATCTTTTAAAAGTTTGGAGAAATAAGGTAGGCGAGAGAAGGAGAAATAAGGAGGCAAGCTTATGAATAAATTGGGGATGAAGGGGAAACAATGTCATGTGCTTAACCAGTTCTAGTGCTTGAACCCATTTTGAGCTATCCATTGTTTCAACTCTAAACCACCCTAAGCCTCAGAACGTTACAAACCTAGTAGACCTTTGGGACCTGAATAATTCAATTAACACAATAATTCTTGAATTGCTTGCATTTTTTTCAAATGAACATGAACAATTCATTTTTGATATTTATGAGCTATCCAAGTAATTCATTTTGATGGATAACACTTGTACACACATTCATTTTTAATTTATTCTATATTTGTTAACACTTTAATTTATTGAACTAATTGTGTTTGCATTGAGGATGCCTAAGTTAGCTAAATATCACTTTTATGTTGCATGTGAGATAGTTCTCATACAAGTTCGATGTTTTATCACTATGTGACTTAATTTTCCTATTTTGTCCAGGGGTCGTCTTTTTGCATGTTTAGTGTGTTTGCTTGAGGACAAGCAAAGACTTAAGTGTGGGGGAGTTTAGTCTGTTGTAATTTGATACATCAAATTAGACTCTAATACACTTTAGGAGCTTATTTTGAAGCAATTTAAGTCTCAATTATATGTTTTTGTTTATTTTTAATTTTGTCCTTAACAAATCATTTTTATTTGTTTTAAGTTATTTTTTAGACCCAAATTGGCCAATCATGACATGGGGAACCTAACAAGTTGATTAAGTGTTGTAGGGAGTCGGCGGTGGCCCGAACATGAAGAAAAAATTACGTAGAAGGGGGTATCGCAATATCGAAGCATGGAAGTTGTGATACCCCTGACAGTGCTGAAATAAGTAGAATAGAGGCCATCTACAATGGTATTGCGATACCGAAACCCCCAAGACTCCCAATCTCAAGACTGCTGTAACACCCTAAACCCGGCCCAAACACTACAATCGGATCTGGTATGTCACATAAGAAGATTTTTATAAAACTCCAGATTAGACTGAAAATTTTGAAAACCGCTTTTAAAACTTCAAGGTTGGTCGCTACACGAAACTCGTGATTTATTTAGTTAAGATTATACTTAGCCCAAAACATGCCTTTAGGTGACGTTTGAAAACACTTGGTGTTGCATTAAATTGACCTAAGGTAGTTATTTAATATCGTTTGTAAATTCGTTACTCAAGCTTTAGAAAAACCTTTGGCTTAGGTTCTATTTAGAAAACGTCTTACCAATTAGTCCATAATTAAAACGTCAAAGTTCAAATTGAAATAAAATAACTCGAACGATTAGTGGCCTTATTACATAATAAAAACCCCAAATTAAAGAAAATGATAAATCAAGGTAAAGTTTAATTTTAATAAAAACCGTGTATGGCCACCTTGAAGTCCGCTCCGGCCCAAGTCCATCGAGCTAAGTATTACCTGCACTGTGTAAGAAAAAGGGGTGAGTCACGAAGACTCAGTGTGCAATTACCTCACATAAACCATACTAGGCCCAAGCCCTCATATTTCAAACGGCCGAAGCCCAATACACGATAACATATCAGATATGCAATATGATAAACCCAACCCATCCTATTAATCCATCCTCTACACTCCGCTCCATATATCCAACCTCAACACTCCTGGGGATTTCTACAATCAACCCTCCATCCGCTACACTCCGCTTTGGAAGCCATGCTGACAGTCATGCTGCTCAAAGTCGATAAAATGTGACAGAGTCACCGATAAACAATATGTGGCCTAGCCACTGAAGCAATGTGACCAAGTCACCGATAAGCAATATGGCACTAAGCCTTCAGAATGGTGTGACAGAGTCACCGATAAATACTTCCCCTTTCATCAATATCAATATCCCATCCCATGCAACATACTGACATACTGTAATGAATATAACATACATCAATAGGCATCAACAATCATGCATTTATCTTTAATGCTACGATACATACATGTCATAAAGATTTTAAGTAACTAACCTGATCTCTCTGGTTTTACCCACCAAGGGTAACTCGATAAGCATTACCGAAGTTTTCAGTTTTCAATTAACATATGCAAATTCATTTATACCATAATAAAGTAGGGTGTGAGAATCACACACCTGTAAACACGAAGAACTAAACTCTCAATACTGTTGACACTCTCAGAAGAGGGAACAACTGCAATCTGTCTATTCAGATTCGAAGCCGGTCCATAACCCGGTGGAAAGTCTCGTACTGCCGATATCGTACATTTCTTAAACTTAGGGGCAGGAACTACGAGTCCATCCCCTTCCTTCCCTTGACTGGCCTTCGAATCCATGAAAGAACTTTGATCAATAAAATACTATAACGAAAGCAACGATTGTTCAACAACGACGTCGGGTTAAGGCAACGAATAACGAAGAGAGAAAGATAAAAAATTAAAAGAACTTCTTACCCTGATCCACGGAATCCGAACAACAGAAGGCTTGGCCTAAGAAACTGAATGAGTCCCTAAATAATACCAAGTTAGAACCGATTCTCAAAATAGGAAAAAGGAAATGGCCTTTCGGCCTAACAAATCGATAAAGAACCCCTTCCATCCATTCGGCCAACATCTCACTTACCAAAGACCTCCCGAAAGCAGACCACACGAAGAAGAGAAGATGAGAATAAACCCCTCTACAAATGGCCAATGCCCAAAGAAACGAATCAGAATCTTCGATTCAACCAAACCAATGAGAGAAGGGAAAAAGAACGAATTGAAAACAAAAGAGAAAGAAGGCTCTTTACCGAAAGTAAGAGTATGACGATTGAAGAGCTATCCGACTACTGGCACTTATCAATGGAAAGAGTGCCTTCAATTGACACAAAAGAGATTTGGCTTTAAAAATATGTGTATAAAGTAGAGAGAAGAAGAAGAATAAGAAGTAGAGATAAAGAACAAGATTCGGTTATCAAGAAGAAACAAAGCTAAAGGTGAAAAAGAAAGAAGAAAGTACAAATGATCCCACTAATATTCGGCTATCACCAAAGAAACAAGAAAGAGAAGAAAAGGAGTAAGGGTGTTTCGGTTTTGGTAGAAAAGATATGAATCAAAGTGAAAAAAATGCAAATGATGGTTTCGGTTGTATTCTACTTCCAAAGACACCTTGGAAAAACGACCCACCCACACTCTTATGACCGAAATGCCCAACAAAAGCCTAAGAGCTCAAAAAGAAAGTTCGGCCCCTACCTAGCCAAGCCAAAACCGCACATGCACCCCCCACACTTCCCTTATTCGGCCAACCTCTCTCCCTCTCTCCACATCCCACAAATTCCTCCACCTTTCACTCTCCACCCCCCTTTCAAATATGTTGACCGATTCTTACTCCTCCAACACCTCTCCTCCCTCCATTTCAAATTCATTGACCCATTCCACAACTACTATGCAGAGTCCAAGCTGAAATCTACCACCTCTCCATCTTGACGCCAAAAAGAAACTCCAAAATGTAGCATACGCGACTCGAACCTCCACCCTCACTGCTCTCCTATGGCGTCATCCTCCCTTGCTCCATAAGGCGTCACTTAGCCACCACACCACACTCCTTTTTGTGTCATCAACTACACGCAATTATACATAAGACTTACCTCTACAAGCTTCCCCCCTAAAGTGCCCTAAAACAAAAATTTAACCAAGACTCCGGCTCGAACCCGAGTCTTCTTAAGACCCCAAACAGGTCCAAATAGCAAGCAGAGCAAGCCAAACACATAGAAACATGAAATGCAGAACCCCCCTAACTTGGGATGTTACAACTGCTATGGGTATCATGATACCCAAGCCTGGGTATGGCGATACCAAAGCTTGATAAGTGAAAAAACTCCAGGGGCAATTTTTGTCCAAACAAGCTTATGTCTTCTTTTTATTTAAGGGAAAAATGATCAATGTTAGGTTAAATGTTAGAAGGCTATAAAAACAACTTTATAAGCCTTTCATTTTAGATTTTGGTGGCTGAAGAGTTTCTTTAGGGTTTATAGTTTTTAAGTTAGTTTTTTTTTCTCTTTTCCTTTTCTTTTTGTTTTCATTTTTAGTTTAGGTTTTCTCTTTTCTTTTTAGGTTAGACTTTAATATTTTAGTTTTATTTCTTCCTTATTGTTAAATATTTTGTAAACAATGATGGACAAGCTCTTGGGCTTCAATGGAACTTTATCAATTGAATGAGCATTTTCTTAAACCCTTTACTTTCATTTCATGCTTAAAATATGTTTGATAAAATGCTTGTTTGGAATTTGAGTTTCAGTATGTGTTAAATTTGTTGTATGGTTTATTATTTGGTGGTTTGTTTGTTAGCTTTAGTTGATGTCTATTCTTGAATGATTGATTGTTCTATTTTATCGAAATGCTTAATACACTAGAATTTACGCCTTTAGTGGAAAACCTAGATAAACGAGACCAAGAGGAGAGTTTATCCTTAGATAGTTCGATATAATTGTGCTGAGTAGTGAGACCGAGAGGTAATCTATATGCCTAGGTGAGATTGTAACAACCCGTTTTTAGTCAAATTAGAACAGTGGTTTTGAGACCAAAAATATGAAGTCAAAATAATTATTTTATTGTTTACAGTATGATAATATGATGGTGTGAAAATTTTGTTAAGAAATTTTATCGTTTGAATGCTCAATTCAGTAAAATGGACTAAATCGCGTAAAATGTAAAACTTATGTTCTATTAGCTAAAGGTATTAAATAGCTATGGAATATTAAAGTGAAGGTTCTTATGTTGTAATTAGACCATTATTAAGGTGGGTGGACATTTATGGACACATTATTAGATGTTTTAATGGTTTATTATTAAGGTTAAATTTGTAATTGTTAAATACATGTTAATTAAATAAAACAAACAAAAATTAAATTCTTTCATCTTCATCTTTTGTCAAAATTGAAGAGAATAAAAAGCCATTTCTAGGGTTTAAAGCTTTGGTCAATTGCTAGCCTAATTGTAAGTTTATTTTTTCCCATTTTTTAATGATTTCTATGTTTTTGAGATCGTTGCAACTAGGTCTAGCTAGCCCAGGGACTATTTTGCAAAACTGTTAAAGATTTTAGATGTTTCCATTGATGAATACATGAGTATTTTGATGTCTAATGATATATTATGAATGTTTGTTGATAGTTATACAAGTTTTATAAAGTGATTTTTAGTGAAAATGCAAATTAGGGATTAAATTGTGAAATGTGGAAACTTTGTGGTTAAAATGTGAAATAAATAAAAAATATGGGCTGCTAGGGACCTATTTGTAATTTGACTAGCATGGGTTGTGGTTAAATTGCATTAATTTGTGTTTTAATGAAATAAGGACTAAATTGTAAAAGTTGTTAAACATTAGAGGCAAATGTGTAAAAGTGCTTTAAAATGTGATATGGACTAAATTGAATAGAGAGATAATTAAATAAGTTAATTTTGATTACATATAGATCAAGAAAAGTGAAACTCGGATCTAGATTGAGGGAAAAACAAAATTCTCGACTAATCGACCAGTTTAGCTGTTTTTACATCCGAGGTAAGTTCGTATGTAATAAGCATTGTTATAATTATGCTTTTAATGCTTTGATATTGCATAAACTATGAATACGAGACTATGTACATGTTCGACAATAATTCGATGACGATTCAGCAAGTGTGAAATCCCGGTTGAACCTTAGGAATAGATTAGGATACGAATGACCTGTCATTAGGGCTTATTGTGATTATGTGATCCGGGTGCTAGTCCTGTACGTCCTACCAGTGGCTGAGTATACCGACATGTGTTGTGGTTACTTGACAGCTTGTGTGAGCAGCACCGTGTAGCTACGTGTTGACCCACAGCTAGTGTGAGTAGGCCCGTTGATAGCTCTAGTGTGAGCAGTATATGTGATATGAGATTGAGTTAGCTTCGGCTATATATATGTGGCACTTCGGGTGCGAGTTCCCATGTATCCGATTGTATTCCTAATGGTTCAACGGGTAAATGAAAGACGTGGTTGAGTATGAGATTGATAAGAGGTGGTACATGTATGTACATGAACTGTATAAGCTTAAAACGAAGAAGTTTTGAAGTTCTTATATAAGATTATGATTGAATATGTGAAAGGTTTGTTAGTTAAATGATCTATATTTGTTATATTAAATTTATTGAATTGTATATCTATAATTAAATTGAGTTTATTTCATACGAGCTTACTAAGCTACAAAACTTACTTTGTGCATTTTACCATGTTTTATAATGATTCCAATGCTAGCTCGGATTCGGGGATCGTCGGAGGCTTCGTCACACTATCCAACTATCAATTTGGTACTTTTGAGCTTATGTTTTGGTTATATGGCATGTATAGGATTATGGTCATTTTGACATGTATTTTGGTATTGAACTTTGCCATTTGAGTTGGCTCATGAATGTCCATGTTTTGGTTTGTATATAGCCATGAGAGTTGGCTTATTTTGGTTGATGTGGTTATGTATATATTTTTGCATATGGCTCTTATTATGTGTTTGAATATGGTAATGTGTTGTTGGTTGGTATTTGGAAATTAAAAGTACTAAATGGATGAGAAATGAACTTAGCATGTTTATGAGATTAGGCTAAATGATGCAAAATTTGAAAGTGTTCATATTGGTGATTTGAATTAATTAGAGTTGATATGAATTGAGTGGTATATTATGGTATGAATGTGTTTTAGATTGGTTGGAAATGAAATGGTATGGATTATGCTTGTTTTGAGTTAATTTAAGGGTTCATATATGCTATGTTTAAGTGCCATTGAGTTTGATGTAAGTGTACCAAAGTTTGGGTGGCAAATTGGCTTGGTAAATAGCCTATTTTTGTCAACACGGGCAGAGACACGGGCTTGTGTCTCAGCCGTGTGCGACACACGGTCAGGTTACACGGCCGTGTGTCCCCTGGTGTTAAATTAGAAACCAAGTCAGTATGCTCCACATGGCCTTACACACGGGCGTGTGACTTGGTCATGTGGCATAAGTCAGTATACCCTACAAGTTTGGCACGGCCTAGCACACGGCCTAGCACATGGGCGTGTATGGCCATTTTTAGGGCATACGGGCTAGCCAAACGGGCGTGTGTGTTGGCCGTGTGACCCAATTCAGAGAGTTACATGGGGTCGGACACGGGCTGGGACACAGCCATATGCTCTCATTTTGAATGTCCACACGGCCTGTGACACGGGCGTGTCTATGGTCGTGTGAGACACATGGCCGGGCCGCACGGGCGTGTGTCCCCTGTTTTTGAAAAAATTTTCTAATTGTTCAAAAAGTTTCCAAAGTCATCGGTTTAGTCCCGAACCACTCCTAATGCATGTTTAGGGCCTCGTAGGCTCGTATTTGGGACAAAATGATTGGTTGTGAATGAATTGTATATGAATTGACTAATTGTATGAGAAATATATGTTTAAATGTGTTGTAAGTCTGGTAATGCTCTATAACCCTATTTTGGCGTTGAATACGGGTGAGGGGTGTTACATTTATTTGTATCAAAGCTACGATTTAGTCGATTCTCGAACTAACGTAGCATGTGTGAGAGTCTAGCTATACATGTCATAAATAACCTGTGATAGTGTGATGACTCCTGACAATTTAAAATGTGTTTTCGTATAGTAAATGGATCCCAATAAAGCTCTAGCTGACGATGTTGAGAGTAATGCGCCAGCTCCCGCTCAAGGGGCAGTGCCGTCTGAATCTAGAAATGTATCGAGTAGTCGCGGAGGAGAGGCTAAAGAAGCCTTTTTCCAAATGATGAATGAGTGGTTCACGAAATTTGTTCGAACAAATCCGACTGCTCAACAACCTCCACCCTCACCTAATCCCCAACCGGTTCCTGTAGCTCCTCAAGTTATAGAACTTCTACGACTAAATAAGCCACCAATTGATAAGATTCGGAAGTACAGGGTCGAAGAGTTTAGAGCTACTGTTGACGATGATCCTGAGAGAGCTGAGTTTTGGCTTGAAAACACTATTCGGGTATTCGATGAGCTTTCGTGCATGCCAGCTGAGTGTTTAAAATGTGCCATTTCATTATTGAGGGACACAGCGTATCAATGGTGGAATAATTTGGTATTAGTGGTACCGAGAGAAAGAGTGACCTGGGAATTCTTTCAGAATGAGTTCCGTAAGAAATATATAAGTGTGCAGTTTCTAGATCAAAAGCACAAAGAGTTTCTAGAATTGAAACAGGGCCGAATGACTATGACTGAGTACGAAAGAGAATTCGTAAGATTGAGTAAGTATGCTCGAGAGTATGTTTCTACTGAATAAATCATGTGCAAATGGTTCATTGATGGGTTGAACGAGGATATTAAACTTCTGGTTGGAATTCTAGAGTTGGAATAATTTGTTGTCTTGGTTGATAGAGCTTGCAAAGTCGAGAAGCTTAGCAAAGAAAAGAGAAAAGCAGATTCAGAGACAAGAGATTCGAGAAAAAGATCAATGAATAAACCGTACCAATCTTCGTCAAAGAAATCCAAAGATTTGTACACTCGACTAAATGCTTCAATCGGGTATTCAAACAGAGATCGTGGAAAACAATACTCAAGTCCTAAAGCTCAAGCTACATTAGTATCGAGTGTTGGCAGTGTGAGAAATTATAGACCTGAATGTGAAGGATGTGGAAGACGACATCCTGGTGAATGTAAAATGAATAACCGAGCTTGTTTCAAATGTTGTTCGCAAGATCATTTCATACGGGATTGCCCTGAATTAGATGAGAAAGATAAATTTCGGAATGTAAGACCGAGTAACACAGTCACTAGAGGAAGACTACCCAGAAATGTGGGAAATGTGACCAGTAGTAGAGGCGTGACAAAAGATTCAACTATGGGATCCAAGGCCAGAGCACTTGCTAGAGCTTAAGCTGTTCGCGCTCGCGAAGATACGTCGTTACCAGATGTTATCACCGGTACATTTTCTCTTTATGACACTAATGTGATTACTTTGATTGGTCTTGGATCGACTCATTCGTATATATGTATGAATTTGGTGTCTAATAAGAGTGTTCTTGTTGAATCTACTGAGTTTGTGATTAAAGTATCGAACACCTTAGACAAGTATGTGCTAGTTGATAAAGTTTGCAAGAATTATCCTTTGATGACTTGGGGTTACTGTTTTTTGGCTGATTTGATGTTACTACCTTTTGATGAATTCGATGTAATTCTGGGTATGAATTGGTTGACGTTGCATGATGCTGTTGTGAATTGTAGACGAAAGACTATTGAATTGAATTGTCAGAACAGTGAATTTCTTCGAATTGAATCAGATGAATCGAGTGAATTGCTTGTAGTGATTTTGTCTATGTCAACTCAAAAATGTGTAAGAAAAGGTTGTGAAGCTTATCTTGCTTATTTTTTAAATACAAAAGTGTCTGAATCTATGATTGAATCAGTGCCAATTGTCTGTGAATATCCAGATGTGTTTCCTGAAGAATTATCGGGGTTGCCACCGATCAGAGAGGTTGAATTTGCTATTGAGTTAGTATCGGGAACTTCACAATATCGATAGCTCCGTATAGAATGGCTCCAATAGAATTGAAAGAGTTGAAAGCTCAGTTGCAAGAATTAACAGATAGAGGTTTTGCACGACCTAGTTTTTCGCCCTGGGGTGCGCCAGTGTTGTTCGTAAAGAAGAAAGACGGGTCAATGAGAATGTGTATTGATTATCGTCAGCTCAAAAAGGTTACAATAAAGGATAAGTATCCGTTATCAAGAATAGATGATTTTTTTGATTAGTTAAAAGGGGCAACAATGTTTTCAAAGATTGATTTGAGATCTGGCTATTATCAGTTGTGAGTTAAAGATTCATGTGTGCCGAAAACTGCGTTTAGAACGAGGTACGGACATTATGAATTTCTTGTTATGCCTTTCGGATTGACTAATGCTCCTGCAGTCTTTATGGATTTGATGAACTTAATCTTTAGACCGTATTTAGACAGATTCATTGTTGTGTTCATTGACGACATTCTGATCTATTCACGAGATGAGTCTAGGCACGCCGAGCATTTGAGAATTGTGTTACAAACCTTGAGAGATAAGCAACTGTATGCTAAATTCAGTAAATGTGAAATTCAGCTCAGAGAAGTCAGATTTTTGGGGCACATTGTTTTAGCGGAAGGTATAAGAGTTGATCCGAGCAAAATTTCAGCCGTTGTTGATTGGAAACCACCAAGGAATGTATCCAAAGTCAGAAGCTTTCTGGGGTTAGCTGGCTACTATCGACGTTTTGTTAAAGGATTTTCAATGATTGCTACATCGATGACCAGATTGCTACAGAAAGATGTGAAGTTTGAATGGTCCAAGAAATGTCAACAGAGTTTTGATCAATTGAAAGCATTGTTAATTGAGGCACCAGTTTTGGTTCAACCTGAGTCGGGTAAAGAGTTTGTGATATACAGCGACGCGTCATTGAATGGTTTGGGTTGCGTTTTGATGCAAGAAGGAAAAGTTATAGCTTATGCCTCCAGACAGTTGAAGCCGCATGAAAAGAACTATCCGACGCACGATTTAGAGTTGGCTGCAATTGTTTTTGCATTGAAAACTTGGCGACATCATTTGTATGGTGAAAAATGTCACATCTTTACTGACCACAAAATTTTAAAGTATATAATGACTCAGAAAGACTTGAATTTGCGAGAACGGAGATGGCTCGAGCTATTAAAAGATTACGAGTTAGTAATTAATTATCATCCAGGGAAAGCAAATGTGGTCGCAGATGCTTTGAGTAGAAAATCTCTGTTTGCTTTGAGAGCATTGAACACAAGATTGACTTTGTCCGATGATGGTTCGATTCTAGCAGAGTTGAAAGCTAAACCGGTTTTTCTTCAGCAAATTTGTGAAGCTCAAAAGGGTGATAACGAGTTGCAAACTAAAAGAGTACAATGTGAATCGATTAGTGATTCAGACTTTCAGATCGGATCCGATGATTGTCTATTGTTTCGAGGTAGAATTTGCATACCGAGAGATCCAAAGCTTATACAGAAAATTCTAAATGAAGCACACAATGGTTGTTTATCGGTTCACTCTGGGAGTACTAAAATGTACAATGATTTGAAACAGTTTTATTGGGGGTCGAGTATGAAACGAGACATTTTAGAATTTTTATCGAGATGTTTGGTTTGTCAGCAAGTTAAAGCCGAACATCAGGTGCCTTTGGAATTACTACAGCCTGTGATGATACCAGAATGGAAATGGGATAGAGTTACGATGGATTTCGTATTGGGTTTGCCTCTGTCTCTGAAAAAGAAAGATGCTATCTGGGTTGTCGTAGATCGACTAACGAAGTCTGCACATTTTATTCCAGTACGTACAAACTATTCACTTGACAAATTAGCTTAATTGTACATTTCAGAGATTGTTAGATTGCACAGGGTACCAGTTTCAATTATTTTGGATAGAGATCCGAGATTTACGTCGCGATTTTGGAAGAAATTGCAATAAGCTTTAGGTACAAGGTTGAATTTTAGTACTGCATCTCATCCGCAAACCGACGGTTAGTCTGAGAGAGTAATTCAGATTCTTGAAGATATGCTCCGATGTTGTGTTTTACAGTTCGAAGGCAACTGGGAGAAATATTTATCATTGGCTGAATTCGTGTATAACAACAGTTTTCAATCGAGCATAAAGATGGCATCGTACAAAGCTTTATATGGTCGTAAATGCCGAACTCCATTGTATTGGACTGAGCTTAGTGAGAAAAAGATTCACGGAATTGACTAGATCCGAGAAACTGAAGATAAAGTGAAAGTAATTCCTGATAGTTTGAAAGCAGCTACAGATCAACAGAAATCGTACGCGGATTTGAAATGAAAATATATTGAATTTCAGATCGGCGACAAAGTATTTCTAAAAGTATCTCCGTGGAAGAAAATACTTCGTTCTGGTCTCAAAGGCAAACTGAGCCCGCGATTCATCGGACCGTATGAGATTATTGAACGAATAGGGCCAGTGGCATATCGGTTAGCTTTACCATCAGAGTTAGAAAAGATACACAATGTATTTCATGTGTCGATGTAACGCCCCGAATTTGGGCGTAGAAGGAATGGGCCTTGAGCGTGGGATCAGCTAGGAGACTGCACATTAAAAAAATTATGTGTGCAAGGAAATGACAAATTGCTTGTTTGCTTTAGTGGCTAAGCGATTTAGGAAGAGTTGGGAGTGTTGGAGAAGTCCTGGGTTCAAACCTGGGCTTTAGCAAAAAAATTTTCTTTTTGCTCTTAAGTGAACCTTGGCCTTAGCTTGAAGGCTTTATAAATATTTTTGGTGAAATCATGACACAAGAGGAGCTTGTGGTCCAGTGGTAAGTAGCGTGTTCAAGGTTGCAAGCGAGCTCAAATTCGTGTCTCATTATGTGCAATAGAGTATTTATTTTATTTCCTTGTAGCATGAGAAGTAGAGTTAGACTGAAACTCTGTCAGGTGAAGTTTGAATTGGTCTTGGAGGGTTTTGTGGAGCAAATCAAGGAGAAGATTGGGGAGAAAATCAAGGAAATTCGAAAATGGGAGGTTGGTAGGGTGTTGTGGTTGATTGGGACTCTAAGGCTTAGTGAAATTCGGCTAAGGGGAAGTGACGAAGCATTTTTCGGCACAAGGCAATTCTTTGTTTGGTTTTGAGAGGGTTGAAAGGAAGGTGCCGAATGTTCTTTGGGATTTTTCTACCATTCGGGGTTCTTTTTGGGTTTGCGTTTTAGCTATTGAAGTGACCAAAATCCTCCTTCCTACAATTGCCGCATAGGAAACCTTCTTTTTGGTTTCTTTTTCTTTCTTTGTCGAATTCCCTTTCCTCTCTCACTCTTGGTTCTGCTTTTTCTTTTCCTTCTGAATCCTTCTCCTTTCGGCCTCCCTTCTAAACCGAACCTACTCTCTATCTTCTTCATCTTCTTATCTGCTTTCCACTCTCTTCCAATCATAGCCGAATTCTTCATAAGGCTTTTTGTGTACGTTCAGTTTATCATCTTTACCTATTGTGCTTGGCCGAATATACCTAAACTATTCCAACAGATTCCATCATCATCAATTTTGGTAAGACTTCCAAGTTTTTCCAAGTGAGTTATTTCATTAGCACTGTGTTTCTAAGCCACACTTATTTTGTTCTTAGAATTCTAAAATCTCTAGAAGAGAAATGGATGTTTCCGATAATATGTTGCATAAAGAGATATCAATGGTGGCGAGTAGTAGCCATTCTGAGGGAGGATCAGGAATGGTGCCAGCTGAGAATGGGCACGTAGCCCCTGCCCCCAAAATTAAGCAGCGTAAAGTGTCAGCTATTGGGGATTTTCCACCCGGGTACGGCAGGGTGGCTGCACCAATCTCTGTATCAAGTGGGCAAACCACAACCGACTGATCTAGTCAAGGGAGGGGTAATCTGTTGGACAAGTATTTTCGGTAGAGGCTATTTTTGATAAGTTGATTGGGATTCGATTAACCCGATTGACAAGTGATTAATGGATTGCCTTGATTGAATGTAGGTCGGAGTTCTCCTGGGTCATTCTCACATTTCGTAATCAGGTGTGTATCCACACTGTCTTAACCGTAAATTGGGAAAAGCCGAAAAGTTAGAAAATGCGGCACTTGATGCCACACGGGCGTGCGATCGCACGTATGGTAATCTGAGCCCACGAAACATGGGCGTTTGACTGTAGAGGCCACCAGGAGTGATCTCATGGGCTCAGGCCGTTTTGGGCCACGTTGGGCCGAAATGGACCGTGTGGGCCCCATGGGCTCGTAGGCCTTACACGGGTAAATCTCAAGGACTAGTGGAGATTATTGGACCCGGCTATATTGTTCATATGGCTAAGGTCGTTTTTGGGCTGACTAGGCCACACGGGTATGTGGGCCCACATGGGCTGAAAAATGGGCCTTGGGCCCATTCACACTGTTGACCATAGGGTAAAATGACCGTAATACCCCTGTAGGATAAAATGATCGTAATACCCTTGTAGGGTAAAATGACCGTAATGCCCCTGTAGGGTAAATGACTATTTTGCCCCTCGAGGGTAAATGACTGATTTGTGCTACGATTTGACTAATTTAACTGTGATTGTATGACTATGATTTGATTGACTTATTGTGAATGATATGACAGATTCTGAGCATGGCATACTACATGCATGACATACTGCATGGGATTGGGATCTTGTATTGGAGGAAGTGATTGATATGTGAGGGTCGCACGGGTCGCATGAGATGACTGTGGACCCACCGACGGCTTTAAGCTGATTATGTAATTGGCAGCTCTGCTGTAATATTGGTTAGTGCCGCAACCGGTGCTACATAAGGAGTGTAGGGATAGGTGGGTCGATTTAATCCCCACAGTAGTGCAGGGTTGGACGAGAGACAGAGTGCAGGGTTGGTATGGGTATTTATGCATTGCATATACTAATTCTGGTATTGAGATGGGCTTAGGCCCAGATAGATGTGATATGTGACATTTGATATGGGCTAAGGCCCAGTCGAGGCTGATAGGGGCTAAGGCCCAATTGTCACCGCTACTGTAATGGGCTAAGGCCCACGCTGTACTATTATTGTTAAAGGGCTCAGGCCAAGACTGATTCTGTTTCTATATACTGACTGTTTCCTTAATAAGGGGATTACACACTGAGTTTTCGTAAACTCACCCCGTTTTTAACCTTTCAGGTAATCCCCAGCCTTAGACGATTTGGAGCTGTGAGGGACTCGGAGGTGCCCACACGTTCGCTGATGGTTGTTTTAGACTTATATATTTCTTTTATATTGGGCTATTGATTTTGGTAATAAGGCCTTTGGTGGATTTAATTTTCTTTTTTATTGGGTTTTTAATTTCTTATTTTGAACTACCAACCTGATACAAACAAGTTTTAAAAAAAAAGTAGTAATAACTGTTTTGAAGACAAACACGCATTTTCAAATTGCAAGATGATTTTAATTAGAGTAGCTTCCGTAAATTTTAATTAACTAAGAAACAAACGGTAAAAAACATGGCAATTGTTTTAATAAGCGTTTTTTTTCAAACTTAAAACTTTTTAATTAACCACGATTGAAAATAAACAAACACAAACTGAGGGTTTGTACAAGTTTTGAATGGCAAGAAGTTTTAAATTTCAAGAAGGATTTTCAATGAAAACATGGTTTTCGAAAAACACTTCAATGTGACACGCCAGATTCGGCCATAACGTCTAGGCCGGGTTTGGGGTGTTACATTTAGTGGTATCAGAGCCAGTTGCAAAACTCGACTGTAGAATGGGTTTTCAAATTTTTGGATTTCAAAAGGTTGTTTTCGAATATGTGAAGTGTTTAGAGATACTTCTTCTGAAAAGTGTGGCACACTGAGTCTCCGGCGCCGAATCTATAAGTTTTCTGAATACTTTCGTCTGTTTAGAAATTGAAATGCGGTAAGTTAGGAAATACTGTGACTTCTTTAGAAATTAGACTATACCACTCTAGATAGAGCAAATTGAAACTATAGGGGACTAAAACTGTAGTGAAATTTTGATATGCATTAAACTGTTAGTTCTGATAAAACGCGAATAGCCAATGGGCACAATAGATACACGCGGACATGGTTCAAGAGGCTGTAATAATGTTTTGAAATTAGAGTGCGCAGCGGGAGTGTGGTGGTGAAGTCTGTGTGGTGCGACTATTTTGACAGTTGGAAATTTTGGGGACGAAATTTCTTTAAGGAGGGGTAAATTGTAACGCCCTGAATTTGGGCCTAGAAGGAATGGGCCTTGAGCGTGGGATCAGCTAGGAGACTGCACATAAAAAATTTATGTGTGCAAGGAAATGACAAATTACTTGTTTGCTTTAGTGGCTAAGCGATTTAGGAAGAGTTGGGAGTGTTGGAGAAGTCCTGGGTTCAAACTTGGGCTTTAGCAAAATTTTTTCTTTTTGCTCTTAAGTGAATCTTGGCCTTAGCTTGAAGGCTTTATGAATATTTTTGGTGAAATCATGACACAAGAGGAGCTTGTGGTCCAGTGGTAAGTGGCGTGTTCAAGGTTTCAAGGGAGCTCAAGTTCGAGTCTCATGATGCGCAAGGGAGTATTTATTTTATTTCCTTACAGTATGAGAAGTGGAGTTAGACTGAAACTCTATCAGGTGAAGTTTTAATTGGTCTTGGAGGGTTTTGTGGAGCAAATCAAGGAGGAGATTGGGGAGAAAATCAAGGAAATTCGAAAATGAGAGGTTGGTAGGGTGTTGTGGTTGATTGGGACTCTAAGGTTTAGTGAAATTCGGCTAAGTGGAAGTGAGAGAGCATTTTTCGGCACAAGGCAATTCTTTGTTCGGTTTTGAGAGGGTTGAAAGGAAGGTGCCGAATGTTCATTGGGATTTTTCTACCATTCGGGGTTCCTTTTGGGTTTGCGTTTTAGCTATTGAAGTGACCAAAATCCTTCTTCCTACAATTGCCGCATAGGAAACCTTCTTTTTGGTTTCTTTTTCTTTCTTTGTCGAATTCCCTTTCCTCTCTCACTTTTAGTTCTACTTCTTCTTTTCCTTCTGAAGCCTTCTCCTTTCGGCCTCCCTTCTAAACCGAACCTACTCTCCATCTTCTTCTTCTTCTCTGCTTTCCACTCTCTTCCAATCATAGCTGAATTCTTCATAAGGCTTTTTGTGTATGTTCAGTTTATCATCTTTCCCTCTTTTGCTTGGCTGAATATACCTAAACTATTCCAACCGATTCCATCATCATCAATTTTGGTAAGGCTTCCAACTTTTTCCAAGTGAGTTATTTCATTAGCACAGTGTTTCTAAGCCACGCTTATTTTGTTCTTAGAATTCTAAAATCTCTAGAAGAGAAATGGAGGTTTCCGATAATATGTTGCATAAAGAGATATCAATGGTGGCGAGTAGTAGCCATTCTAAGGGAGGATCAGGAATGGTGCCATCTGAGAATTGGCACGTAGTCCCTGCCCCCAAATTTAAGTAGCGTAAAGTGTCAGCAGTTTGGGATTTCCTGCCGGGGTGCGGCAGGGTGGCTACACCAATCTCTAGATCAAGTGGGCAAACCACAACCTACTGACCTAGTCAAGGGAGAGGTAATGGATTGCCTTGATTGAATGTAGGTCGGAGTTCTCGTGGGTCATTCTCACATTTTGCAATCAGGTGTGTATCCATACTGTCTTAACCGTAAATCGGAAAAAGCTAAAAAGTAAAAAAATGCGGCACTTGGTGCCACACGGGCGTGCGATCGCACGTATGGTAATCCGAGCCCACGAAACATGGGTGTTTGACTGTAAAGGCCACCAAGAGCGATCTCATGGGCTTAGGCCGTTTTGGGCCACGTTGGGCCGAAATAGACCGTGTGGTCCCCATGGGCTTGTGGGCCCTACACTGGTAAATCTCAAGTACATGTTGAGATTATTGAACCCGGCTGTGTCGTTCACATGGCTAAGGTCATTTTTGGGCTTACTGGGCCACACGGGCATGTGGGCCCACATGGGCCGTAAAATGGGCCTTGGGCCCATTCACACTGTTGACCATAGGGTAAAATGACCGTAATACCCTTGTAGGGTAAAATGACCTCAATACCCCTGTAGGGTAAAATGACCGTAATGCCCCTGTAGGGTAAAATGACTGTAATGCCCCTGTAGGGTAAAATGACTGTAATGCCCCTGTAGGGTAAATGACTATTTTGCCCATCGAGGGTAAATGACTGATTTGTGCTACGATTTGACTGATTTTATTGTGATTGTATGGCTATGATTTGATTGAGTTACTGTGCATGATATGAATGATTCTGAGCATGGCATACTGCATACACGACATACTGCATGGGATTGGGATATTGTATTGGAGGAAGTGATTGATATGTGAGGGTCGCACGAGTCGCATGAGACGACTGTGGACCCACCGACGGCTTTAAGTCGATTATGTGATTGGTAGCTCTACTGCAATATTGGTTAGTGCCGCAACCGGTGCTACATAAGAAGTGTAGGGATGGGTGGGTCGATTTAATCCCCATAAGAGTGCAGGGTTGGATGGGAGACAGAGTGCAGGGTTGGTATGGGTATTTATGCATTGCATATACTGATTCTGGTATTGAGATGGGCTTAGGCCCAGATAGATGTGATATGTGACATTTGATATGGGCTAAGGCCCACCGAGGTCTTTGGGGTTAAGGCCCAATTGCCACCATATCAGAATTCAGGCTAAGGCCCACACCTGCATCTTATTCTTGTTTAAGGGCTCGTGCCCGCATCGATTCTGCATTTTCAGATATCGATCGTTTCTTTAATAAGGGGATTACACACTGAGTTTTCGTAAACTCACCCCATTTTTAACCTTTCAGGTAATCCCCAGCCTTAGACGATTTGGAGCCGCGAGGGACTCGGTGGTGGCCACACGTTCGCTGATGGTTGTTTTAGACTTATATATTTCTTTTATATTGGGCTATTGATTTTGGTAATAAGGCCTTTGGTGGATTTAATTTTCTTTTTGATTGGGTTTTTAATTTCTTATTTTGAACTGCGAACCTGATATAAACAAGTTTTAAAAAAAGTAGCAATAACTGTTTTGAAGACAAACACGTATTTTCAAACTGCAAGATGATTTTAATTAGAGTAGCTTCCGCGAATTTTAATTAACTAAGAAACAAACGATAACAAACATGGCAATCATTTTAATAAGAGATTTTTTCAAACTTAATAACTTTTTAATAAACCATGATTGAAAATAAACAAACGTAAACTGAGGGTTTGTACAAGTTTTGAATGGCAAGAAGTTTTAAATTTCAAGAAGGGTTTTCAATGAAAACATGGTTTTTGAAAAACACTTCAATGTGACAAGCCAGATTCGGCCATAACGTTTAGGCCGGGTTTGGGGTGTTACAGTCGATGTTGCGCCGTTATAGATCAGATCCATCACATGTAATTTCTCCAGCAGAGATTGAGATTCAACCTGATATGACATACAACGAAGAACCGATCAGAATTTTAGCTCGAGAAGTTAAAAAGTTGAGAAATAAATGCATAGCTTTGGTGAAAGTTTTTTGGCAACGGAACGGTGTCGAAGAAGCTATGTGGGAGCCCAAGGAAGCTATGAGAAAATAGTACCTTAACCTTTTTGCTGGTAAGATTTTCGGGGACGAAAATCCCTAAGGGGGAGAGTTGTAACAGCCCGTTTTTAGTCAAATCAGAATAGTGGTTTTGAGAAAACAAATTTGAAGTCAAAATAATTATTTTATTATTATTTTATTATTTACAGCATGATAATATAATGGTGTGAAACTTTCGTTAAGAAATTTTATCGTTTGAATGCTCAATTCGGTAAAAAGGACTAAATCGCGTAAAGTGTAAAACTTATGTTCTATTAGCTAAACATATTAAATTGCTATGGAATATTAAAGTGAAGGTCCTTATGTAGTAATTAGACCATTATTAAGGTGGGTGGACATTTACGGACATATATTAGATGTTTTAATGGTTTATTATTAAGGTTAAATTGGTAATTGTTAAATACATGTTAATTAAATAAAACAAGCAAAAATTAAATGCTTTCATCTTCATCTTTTGCCGAAATTGAAGAGAAGAAAAAGCCATTTCTAGGGTTTAAAGCTTCGGTCAATTGCTAGCCTAATTGTAAGTTCGTTTTTGTCCCGTTTTTAATGATTTCTATGTTTTTAAGGTCGTTGCAACTAGGCCTAGCTAGCCGAGGGACTATTTTCCAAAACTGTTAAAGATTTTAGATGTTGCCATTGATGAATACATGAGTATTTTGATGTTTAATGATAGATTATGAATGTTTGTTGATAGTTATACAAGTTTTATAAAGTGATTTTAGTGAAAATGCAAATTAGGGATTAAATTGTGAAATGTGGAAACTTTGTGGTTAAAATGTGAAATAAATGAAAAATATGGGCAGCTAGGGTCCTATTTGTAATTTGGCTAGCATGGGTTGTGGTTAAATTGCATTAATTTGTGTTTTAATGAAATAAGGACTAAATTGTAAAAGTTGTGAAACATTAGGGGCAAATGTGTAAAAGTGCTTACCATTTTGGTCGAGATCCTGCATATGTTGCGGACTCACCACAGCTCATATGAGCTTACTGATATTTCAGCTCATAAGAGCTTACTGTTTTCAGCTCGTCAGAGCTTACCGTTTTAGCTCAATAGAGCTTACTGCCCATCAGCTCATGAGGAGCTTACTGATCATAGCTCACAAGAGCGGAAATGATAATGAATTGACGGATTACTAATTTATACACGTAATGTATATCACCCGAGTATCCCTTGATATTCTAATAGGTTCAACGGGTATAAATTCTGTTATTGGTTATGTAAAAAAGCTATGTGGTTATACGGATGAATTACTGTTTATATAGATGAAGTACTGTTTATACGGATGAGTTACTGTTATCGAATGAATTATTGTTTATATGATTGAGAGTGAAATGTTACAAATGATGTACGTGATATATGAATTTGATATGATACAATGTATTGAGTATTAAATTGAGATAATGGATGATTATATGCACATATGTGACTAACTTGTTGATGAATGCTTGTGTTTAGGCATTTGGTAAATGAATTGAGTATACTTATTTATTGTCTTGATTATGTATAAATGGTAAGTTTAATTTTGAATTATATGGGCTTACTAAGCTATATAGCTTACTTTGATGTTTCCCATGTTTTATAGTGATTTCAAAGCTAGCTCGGATTCGGGGTTTGTCGGAGACTTCACCACACTATCTACTGACTCTTTGGTACTTTTGAAACTATGTTTTGAGTATATGGCATGTATAGGTATTTTGATGTCATTTTGATTATGGGCTAATAATGATTTTGGTTATTTGTAGTAGCTTGTAAATGTATATGTTTTGAGTTGTAAATATAGCCATGAGAGTTGGCTTAATTTGGTGAATTTTGGTTATGTGCATATATGGTTGATATTAGATGCGAGTTATGTTTGTAAATTGGTTCAAAATAAGGTATGAATTAGTCTTGATTGTGGCTAGATTGAATGTTATCTATGCTATGATTTGTGTCATTTTGGTTGTGTAGGTATATGCAAATTTGGGTGACCAAGTGGCTTGGTAAATAGCCTATTTTTGTCCACACGGGCAGAGACACGGTCGTGTGTCTCAGTCGTGTGTGACACATAGTCAAATTACACGGCTGTGTGTCCCCTGGTGTTGAAATTGAAATGAAGTCAGTATACTCCACACGGTCTCACACACGGGCGTGTGATCGGCCGTGTGGCACAAGTCAGTATACCCCCTAATTGGCACACGGCCTAGCACACGGGCATGTGACTTAGCCGCATTGCATAAGTCAGTATACCCTACAGGTTTGGCACGGCCTAGCACACGGCCTGTGTAACACCCCTTACCCGGGTTCTACGCCAGGAACCGAGCCCGCGGTGTTACCGAACTCAAACCACTTGATCGCCACATAGGCTCAATGTAATTACTCTCTATAACCTCATTCTCGACTTACGAGGCCTCACTCATACACACGAGGGCTCTCGAGACTAATCCGAAACTTTTTCCAACCTTAAATTTTTTCTCTTCAAAACAGGTCTTACACGCCCGTGCAAGATTAGACACGCCCGTGCATAGGCACACACGCCCATGTCCCCAGACCGTGCCTAAAAACCCAAGCATTCTGCCAAATGCCCCACGGTTAAGGCACACGCCCATGCAGTTTGGGAACACGCCCGTGTACCCTATTACATGTCCGTGCCTTCCACCCGTGGTCGACACTGACTAAATCCACACGGCATGGACACGCCCGTGGCCCTGGCCCGTGTGACAATTAAATTTCTAAGTGTCAAGTGCAGACTTTACACGGCCTTAGAACACGCCCATGTGCCAACCGTGTGTATCACACGGCCTAGACAAACGGCCGTGTGACCAGCCCGTGGTCTATTCTGACTTAAGACACTAAGGTGCAGGAGACACACGTCCTAGACACACGCCCGTGTGTCTATCCGTGTGGGTACTTAGAGGCTATCTTACCAAGCCTTTTACTACTCATGTTTGCATACTTTCATATATTTCTTCAAAACATTCTCAAATCATTAAGGAGATAGAATCATTCATCCCATACACTAGGGAGAACTATTCCGATATAATTACAAACAACATAAGTCATCATCTATGTCTATACACAATTGTCCCACAATTCATTTAGGCCACCACATTTGGCACATTAACAATGACTTAATCAACCTTATGTACTAGCCCTATGCATGCCATGACTCATAAAGACTTGATACCTTATACCAAGTGTCTGCTCGATAGTGTGAAAACATCTCCGGCGGTCTCCAACCCGAGCTAATTAAATTAACCTATAAGAGATGAGAAAGGAAGATGAGTAAGCAATAATGCTTAGTAAGTTCATATGCAAATAAGAATCAACTACTAATATCCATATGATTATACTCACTCACAAGGTATTAGAATGAGTTTTACTCTTGAACTCGCAGTTACCTATTCAATCATTCATAATGCTTCCTCATTTTGTATCTTACCACATTCTAACCATGTCTCGGGCTTAATGCTCAAGTTCATTAACTTACCGTGCCACAAGCCAATTCACTCGTTTAATTAGCCTACATTCCTACACTGATCATCACAAGATCATATAAAACAACACATCACGCATTCTCAATAAACCACTCATACTACCAATCTCTCGGTGGTTACGCACTTAGCCCACCATTGAATCTCTTATAGGGTGGTATCGCACACAGCCCACCAATCATTAATACTAATGGTGATTTCACACTTAGCTCACCAATCATTTATAAGCGATGGTTTCGCACACAGCCCATTGATTACTAATTTATCAGGTGGTAACGCATACAGCCCACCGATAATAATATAGTTGATGGTATCGCACATAGCCCATCAATTAATAATATATCAGGTGGTAACGCACACAGCCCACCGATATTATACATTCACAAATACTTATCCACACATATTTTCTCTAATTCAAACATTCATCCGTAAACATCCTCACTCATTATCATTCTCACTTAACTTTCTACGACTCTCATTCGCGTTCACACAATACATTAACAAATCTATCTCATGCAAATAAGGTGCAATAATAACACATATCCCACTAGGGGTTCGTCAGATATTGAATTCATCTCAATCCAGTTCTAACACTCACTCGTACTTCTCGTGGTATAACCACCTACATTCAAATTGTTAACTAACTCTCTTGAGTCTCATACACATAGTTCTCATTGACATCATACCCCAATAGGGTCTTACACATATTAACCTATCGATGCCATGTCCTTGACATGGTCTTATACGATCTCTTACACCGAGGCCATAATCAAATATGGTTCTACTCGAGACCTTAACCATCATCATGTCATTCTATATACATTTTCCATTACTCTTAGATTTTCTCTTGACATCTCATCGAGGATATTTCATACGTTTCATAGTGTAAATCTACTTTCCATACAACATTGGAATATTAAATTAACTCGTACATAGTTGCAACAATCGCACATGAACTTACCTCGATGTTGAAAGAGCCGAAAAGGGACTTTTGCCCACCTTTCTCTTTTCACCCGTTCTAGGTCCGAAACTCGATTTCTTTAATCTAGAACAACGGAATTTACCGATTTAATCACTTGTAAATCGTAATATATCATAATCTACACTCTAGGCAAAAATGACTATTTTGCCCCTACACTTTGGCAAAATTACAATTTTGCCCCTAGGCTCGTAAATAAATTTTTATCACATTTTCTCGATAAACAAGTCTAGATGAACATTTAATCCTCTTAAAACTATCCAAAATTCTAACTATTTCATGCCTAAATGAACAAATTACCACATTTGCATCTTAAACCATTTTAGGTATTTTTCATGAAAATCCTTTCACAAAAGTTGTTTATCAAACAACTAGGATTCATTTTATTTCATAAAAACTCATCAAACAACATAAAATCTCTCATGGAAAGTCCCTAGACTTTCAACCATATTGCAAACTAGTCCCCTCTTTAGAAAGCTTAAGCTTTGGGGACTCCAAAAGTACAATTTTTATCAAGAAAAAATCATCAAAATCACTTACTTGTGAGGAGAAATGTTTGCTGAAATTTTTTGAGCTCCATAGCCCTTTTTTCTCTTCAATTTTCGATGGAACAAAAGATGATAACATCTTTATTCATCTTATTTTATTCATTTAAAACACCTAACATCACCAAATTTTTGACCATCATTTAATGTCTTTGTCCCCATTGGCCGGCCATCATATCCTAGATGGTCTAATTTTCCTTTAAAGACCTCCACATTATGCTCCATAACTATTTGGCACCTCTAGCAAATAAAATAGAACTTTCGCACTTTATGCGATTTAGTCCTTTTTCACAATTCAGCTAGAAATCGCTAAAATTAAGGCACCAAAATTTTCATGCATCCTTAAAAACATGTTATAACACATAAAATAACATGAAAATAATTTTTCTCTAACCTCAAATTAGTGATTCCGAGATCACTGTTCCAACTAGCCCCTAAATCGGGCTGTTACAGCCTGGTACACAGGTGTGTGTGGCCACTTCGAAGGGCACACGGGCGTGTGATTGGCCGTGTGACCCAAGTCAGTAACCTCACTTATTTGGACACGGGGTAGGACACGGGCTGGGACACGGCCATGTGCTCCCATTTTGAATGTCCACACGGTCTGTGACACGGGCGTGTCTGGTGGTCGTGTGAGACACATGGCTTGGCCACACGGGCGTGTGTCCCTTATTTTGGAGAAAAAATTTATAAGTGTTGAAAATTTCCCGAGTTATCAGTTTAGTCCCGAACCACTCCTAATGCATGTGTAAGGCCTCGTAGGCTCGTATTAGGGACAAATTAATTGAGATTGATTAATAATTGTATGTATTGATTAAATGTATGAGAAAAGTTCGTTTAAATGTGTTGTAAGTTTGGTAATGCTCCATAACCCTATTCTAGCATTGAATACGGGTGAGGGGTGTTACATCTATTGGTATTAGAGCTACAGTTTAGTTGATTCTAGGACTAACGTAGCGTGTGTGAGAGTCTAGTTATACCTGCCATATATAACCTATGATAGTGAAATGACTCCTGACATTTTAAAATGTGTTTTTATATAGCAAATGAATCCCTATCGAGTTATAGCTGATGAGGTTGAAAGTAATGCGCCTGCTCCCGCGCAAGGGACAGTGCTGTCTGATTCTAGACCCGTAACGGGAAGTCAGGGGAGAGAGGCTAAAGAAGCCTTTTTCCAAATGATGAGTGAATGGTTCAGTGAGTACGTCCGAGCTAAATCGGCTACGCAACAACCTCCACCCCCACCTATTCCTCAATCGATCCCTGTATTTCCTCAAGGTATGGATCCTTTACGATTGAATAAACCACCTGTTGATAAGATATGGAAATACAGGGCTGAGGAATTTAGAGCCACTGTTAGCGATGACCCTGAGAGAGCCGAGTTTTGGCTTGAGAACACGATTCGGGTATTTGATGAACTTTCTTGCACACCTGAATAATGTTTAAAATGTGCAGCGTCACTGTTGAGAGACATTACGTATCAGTGGTGGAATACCTTGATATCCGTAGTTCCGCGAGAAAGAGTTACTTGGGAATTCTTTCAAGTTGAATTCAGAAAGAAATAAATCAGCCAATGGTTCATTGATTAGAAACGAAAGGAATTTCTTGAACTGAAACAAGGCCGTATGTCGGTAATATGAAAGAGAGTTTGTACGACTCAGCAAATATACTCGTGAATATGTTTCTTCCGAGGCTATAATGTGTAGAAGGTTTGAAGATGGATTAAATGAAGAAATCAGATTATTAGTTGGGATTCTTGAGCTGAAAGAGTTTGTCGTTCTAGTTGACAGAGCTTGCAAAGCCAAAGAGCTTAGCGAAAAGAAAAAAAAAGTCGATTCTGAGGCTATAGACTTTAGAAAGAGATTTGCGGGCAAATCACATCAGTCAGCATCAAAGAAATCTGGAGAATATCATCCTCGTTCTACTACTTCTGCGGGGATTTCGATCAAAGATAGAGATGCGAGACATTTCACCTCTAAACCTCAGACGAAACCTGTTACCAATGTGGGTAGTGTTAGAAATGTTGGACCTGAATGGAAGCACTGCAATAAGCGACATTACGGTGAATGTAGAATAATGAGTGGAGCTTGTTTTAGATGTGGATCTCTTGATCATTATCTCTGGGACTGTCCAAAAAAGTCTATAGCTGAAAGAGATTAACCAGAGAAAGCAAGTAATACGGCTACTAGAGGGAGACCACCTCGAAACACTAGAAATACGAGTGGTAACCGAGGTGCTACAAGAGATTCTGCTATGAGATCTGAGGCACGAGCACCTGCCCGAGCTTATGTTATCCGTGTACGGGAGGAGGCATCATCGCCAGATGTTATTACCGGTACTTTTCTCTTTTTGATACTGATATAATTGCGTTGATAGATCCTCGATCAACCCATTCATATATTTGTATAAATTTAGTGTTTAAAAAGAGTTTACATGTCGAGTCTATAGAGTTTGCAATTAAAGTATCGACCCCCTTAGGCAAGTCTATTTTAGTTGATAAAATTTGTAAGAATTGTCCTTTGATGACTCGGGGTTACTGTTTTTCAGTGCACTTAATGCTTCTACCGTTCGATGAGTTTGATGTGATTCCGGGTATGGACTGGCTGACTATGCATGATGCAGTTGTGAATTGTAAACGAAAGAGTATTGAATTGAAATGTCAGAATGGTGAAATTCTTCGGGTTGAGCCTGATGATTCGAGTGAATTACCTACTGTGATATCATCTATGTTAGCTCAGAAATGTATGAAAAAGGGCTATGATGCATATCTTGCAAACGTACTAGATAGAAAGGTGTCAGAATCAAAGATTGAATCTGTACCTGTTGTTTGTGAGTTTTCGGATGTATTTCTAGAAGAATTACCGGGTTTGCCACCGATCAGAGAGGTTGAATTTGGTATTGAATTAGTACTGGAACAACACAAATATCGATAGCTCCGTACAGAATGGCTCCAACAGAATTAAAAGAGTTGAAAGCTCAGTTGCAAGAATTGTGATGAGGTTTTGTATGACCGAAAGTTATTAGCCACAGGGTGCACCAGTATTGTTTGTAAAGAAGAAAGATGGCACGATGAGAATGTGTATCGATTATAGACAGCTGAATAAAGTGACTATAAAGAACAAATACCCTCTACCACAGATTGATAATTTATTTGATCAGTTGAAAGGGGCTATAGTATTTTCAAAGATTTATTTTAGATCGGGTTATTATCAGTTGTGAGTTAAAGAGTCGGATGTGTCGAAAACCGCGTTCAGAACGAGGTGCAGACATTATGAATTCTTTGTTATGCCTTTCGAATTAACTAATGCTCCTGGAATTTTTATGGACTTGATGAACCGGATATTCAGACCGTATTTAGACAGATTCGTTGTTGTATTCATTCATGACATTTTGATCTATTGGAGAGATGAATCTGAACATGCCAAGCACTTGAGAATTGTGTTACAAACTCTACGTGATAATCAATTATTTGCAAAGTTTAGCAAATGTGAGTTTTGGTTCTGAGAGGTTAGATTTCTGGGGCATATATATTTAGCTGAAGGTATTAGAGTTGACCCGAGTAAGATTTCTGCTATTGTTGACTTGAAACTTCTGAGAAATGTGTCTGAAGTCCATAGTTTTCTAGGCTTATCGGGCTATTACCAAAGATTCGTGAAAGGATTTCTGATGATTGCGACACCGATGACACGACTGCTTCAGAAAGATGTGAAATTCGAATGGTCAGAAAAATGTCAACAGAGTTTCAAACAGTTGAAAGTACTGTTAACTGAAGCACCAGTTTTGGTTCAACCTGAATCAGGGAAAGAGTTTGTGATATATAGTGGCGTGTCATTAAACAGTCTGGGATGTGTTCTGATGCAAGAAGGAAAAGTTATAGCTTATGCTTCCCGACAATTGAAATCGCTTGAAAAGAACTATCCGACGCACGACTTAGAGTTGGCTGCAATTGTGTTTGCATTGAAAATCTAGCGGCACTACTTATACGGTGAAAAATGCCACATTTATACGAATCACAAAAGCTTAAAATATCTGATGCCAAAGAAAGATTTGAATCTGCGACAACGAAGATGGCTCGAGTTATTGAAAGATTATGAATTTGTGATTGATTATCACCCGGGAAAAGCTAATGTTGTTGCTGATGCCCTGAGCTAAAAATCTTTGTTTACATTACGAGCAATGAATACTCAGATGATGATTTGTGATGATGGGTCTATTTTAGCTGAATTAAAAGCTAAACTGGTATTTCTACAACAAATCTATGAAGCTCAGAAAGATGATCGTGAATTGCAAGTTAAACGAATTCAATGTGAGACTATCCCTAATTCAGAGTTTCAGATTGGAGTCGATGATTGTTTAAGGTTTCGGAATAAAATCTGCATATCGAGAAATTCAGAACTCATTCAAAAGATTTTGCATGAAGCGCACAATAGCTACTTCTCTGTTCACCCGAGGAGTACCAAAATGTACAACGATTTGAAACAATTTTATTGGTGGCAAGGCATGAAACGAGCTATCTTAGAGTTTGTTTCTAAATGTTTGATTTGTCAGCAAGTCAAAGCTGAACATCAAGTACCATCAGGTTTATTGCAGCCTGTGATAATTCCTGAGTGGAAATGGGATAGAGTTACAATGGGTTTTATGTCAGGATTGCCCCTAACTCCGAAGAAGAAAGATGTTATCTAGGTTGTCATTGATCGACTAACGAAATCTACTCATTTCATATCGGTACGTACAGATTACTCACTTGATAGACTAACTGAATTGTACATTTCTGAGATTGTTCGACTGCACGGGGTTCCACTATCTATTATTTCTGATAGAGATCCATGATTTACGTCGCGATTCTGGAAGAAACTACAAGAAGATCTGGGAACACAGTTGAATTTCAGTACTACTTTTCATCCTCAGACTGACGGTCTAACCGAAAGAGTTATTCAGATTCTCGAAGATATGTTGAGATGTTGTATTTTAGAGTTTGAAGGCAGTTGGAAAAAATACTTACCGTTGATTGAGTTCGCGTATAACAAAAAGTTTTAGACGAGTATAAAGATGGCACCTTACGAAGCTTTATATGGTCACAAATGTCGAACTCCGCTATACTGGACTGAACTAAGTGATAAAAAGATTCAAGGGTTGAATTGATCAGAGAAACTGAATAAAAAGTGAAAACGATTCGTGACAGTTTAAAAGCAGCAAACATTCAGAAAAAGTGAAAACACCATTGATGAATACGGATGGTTAGTCTGAGCGGGTTATTCAGATTCTCGAAGATATGTTGAGATGCTGTATACCTGAGTTTGAAAATACGTGGGAAAAACATTTGCCGTTGATTGAGTTTGCGTACAACAACAATTTTCAATCTAGCATTAAAATGGCACCATATGAGGCTCTTTACGGTCGAAAATGCCGAACTCCATTATATTGGACTGAGCTGAGTGAGAATAAGATTCACGGGGTTGATCTTATAAAAGAGACTGAGCAGAAAGTGAAAGTAGTTTGTGGCAGTTAGAAAGCGGCCCTCAGATCGTCAGAAGTCATATGCAGATTTGAAACGAAAAGATATTGAATTTGAGGTGGGTGATAAAGTGTTTTTGAAATTATCTCTGTGGAAGAAGATACTTGATTTGGACGGAAGGGCAAGCTGAGTCCGAGGTTCATTGTACCGTATGAGATTATTGAGCGAGTTGGTCCGGTTGCTTACAGATTGATGTTGCCACCGAGTTAGAAAAGATTTATAACGTGTTTCATGTGTCAATGCTTCAACGGCATGATCGGACCCGTCTCATGTGATTGCTCCCTACGAGGTTGAGATCCAGTCAGACTTGTCGTATAGTGAAGAACCGATCTGAATTTTGGCACGAGAGACCAAAGAGTTGAGAAATAAGAAAATCTCTTTAGTGAAAGTATTGTGGCACAAGCACGGAATTGAAGAGGCTACGTGGGAGCCTGAGAATGTTATGAGAGAGCAATATCCACAGCTATTTACCGGTAAGATTTTCGGGGACGAAAATCCCTAAAGGGGAAAGAGTTGTAACAGCCCGAATTAGACCCTAGTCGGAACAGTGGTTTCAGGACCACAAATCTGAGGTCGTAAAAATATTTTAATATTATTTTTGGTGTTGATTATATGTGTTATAACCTGTGTGAAAATTCTGTGTGATAATTTTATCGACTGTGTGTCAAATTGTGAGAAAGGACTTAATCACATAAAGTGTAAAAGCTAAGTGCTGATTTATAAGTACCTAAGTGTTGTTAGCTTTTTAAGGTGGAGGCCTTATGTTTTTATTAACTCATTTATATGGTTAGTGGGTGGCAAAGGACAAGCATGCCCTTATTGTATATATATGTACATATATGTTTGGTAAAAGTATAATATAGTAAATATATTAATAATATGTTTATTAATCTAATAAAAGACTAAGATAAGATGAATATGTTCATCTTTGTCCACCGAAAACACAAAAAGAAAGAAAGCAAAAACTTTGTGATATTCGACCATTCTATTTCTTGATTGAGGTATGTTCTTTGATCGATTTTTGATAATTTTTATGTTTTTGTAATCGTTGCTTTGTGCTCTACAAAACCCATGCTTAAATTTTGTGAATTGATGATGTTTATGAAATGTGCCATGGATGAAATGGTAAGCTTTGTGAGAGTATTAGTGTTAAAGGGAAGATATGTGTTTAATGAACATGTTTTGTTCTTGGATTTTTGGTGAATTTAGCTAATTAGGACTAAATTGTGAAAATGATAAATTGAAGGACAAAAATGTGAAATAAATGAAATGTATGGGCTTGTATGAACACAAGGAAAATTCGGCTAGGCTTGTGTGAGGAGAAATTATGTGAATTTGATGATTTTATGAATTAAGGACTAAAGTGTTGAAATGTGAAAATGTGAGGGCTATTTTGTAAAATGCCCTAAATAAGTGTGTGTGATTTAAATTGAATGAATTGGTGATTGAATGAATTGAATTTTAATGTATATAGACCAAGAAAGGAGAGGTTTGGATCGAGATCGAGGCAAAGATAAAGTGCTCGACTAATCGATCGTTTTGGTATTTCGACGTCCGAGGTAAGTTCGGACATAATATGTGCAATTAATTATGTTTGATGCTTAAGATGAATGGTATGTTTTATCGAATTCTGAATGCTATGTGAGGATTCGAGTTGTATGGCACTAAGTGTGCGTAATCGGATATGTAACAAAGATAATTAGCACTTAGTGTGCGAAATAGTATAAGCTACGGCTTTGTTGTAGGCACTGTGTGTGCGATACCGGTTTAAAATTGGTTTGATATAGATGCACTAAGTGTACGATGTTAATTAAGCTTCGGCTAACTATTTGGGCACTAAGTGTGCGATTGAATCGAAGAAGGGTCGAAAGATGATCGAAATGAATTAGTGAGTATTGAGTAGCATATGTAATTGACAACAAAGTGTTGGCTAAGGTACGTTCGGAATCTATGTGGTTGATGAAATTATGAATGAGTTTATGGATGGTAAATTGAATATATTAGCTTTGGATGGTATGGTATATGTGACTATGAAATAATCTATGTGATGATTTGTTTTATTATAATGTATTATGTTACGAACTTACTAAGCTTTGAAAGCTTACTATGTGATTTGTTTCTCTGCTTTGTAGTGTCAGTAAAGCTAGCTCGGATCCGGGAATTGTCAGCATCTCAATCACACTATCGACAATCTATTTGGTACTTTTGGGAAAGATGTACATAGTTGAAATATGGCATGTATAGGCTAGTTTTGTAAGACATGTTCGAGATGTGTAAATAGCCTTGTGATGTGGCTAGATGTGTGTTGGCTTTAAACATGTATGGCTTTGATATATGATGCATATTTTGGTATAGCTTGTGGGTAAAGAAAATGTCTTATGAATGGTAATTTTAGTGATGGTATGATGCTAGTATGATTTAGTGAATTTGGGGATGAATCATGTTTGGTATTGAATGTGTTCAAGTTGTGTAATTTAGTTCCTAAGTTGACATGTTTAGAAATGAGATTATATGAGATGATATGTTGATCACTTGACATGAAAATTGGTTGCCAATTTGTGTGTGGAAGTATGCTTAAATGTGCTTGTAGGTTTGACCCTTGTCTGGGTGGCAAATTGGCCTTGCAAATGGCTTGTTTTGCCTACACGGTTATGACACACGGGCGTGCCTAATGACCGTGGGGTAAAGTCAGTAGCTAGCTTAGTTGTACACAGCCATGGCACACGGGCGTGCCTAGTCGCCGTGTGAATAAGTCAGTATGTGGCTTAAGGGCACACGGCTTGAGCACACGAGCGTGCTTGGTGGCCGTGTGGGGAAGTTAGAATGCTTGCTCTGTTTTGGCACGGCTTAGACACATGGCAGTGTCTGGTAACCGTGTGGGGCACACGGCCTGGTTACACGGGCTTGTGACCTCAACAAACTTGGTGAATATTTGAAATTTTGAAAACTTTCGTAAGTGTTCGGTTTAGTCCCGACCCTATTCTAGCATGTGTTTAAGGTCTTATAGACCTCAATAAGGGACCATATGGTTGATAATGAGTATAGTTGATGGATGAATGACTTAGTGTCGTGAAATGGTTGTGTAATGATTCGATTGATCGGTAACGCCTCTTAACCCTATTCTGGCGACGGTTTCGGGTTAGGGGTTTTACATGTAGCGTATCGACTAGCTTTACCGTCAGAACTTGAAAAGATTCATAATGTCTTTCACATTTCTATGCTACGTCGATATAGATCCGATCCGTCACATGTGATTTCTCCAGTAGATGTTCAGATACAGACTGATTTGACGTATAGCGAAGAACCGATCAGGATTTTAGCTCGTGAAATCATAGAATTGAGAAATAAACGCATAGCCCTAGTAAAGGTTATTTGGCATAAACACGAGATCGAGGAAGCTACGTGGGAACCCAAGGAAGCTATGAGAAAACAGTATCCTAACCTATTCATTGGTAAGATTTTCGGGGACGAAAATCCCTAAGGGGGAGTTGTAACAGCCCGTTTTTAGTCAAATCGGAACAGTGGTTTCAAGACCACAAATCCAAGATCAAAATATTTATTTTATTATTATTTTAATGTTTATAGCATGATTGAGTGTATGTGTGAAAGTTTTGTGAAGAAATTTTATCGTTTGAATGCTTAATTTGATTAAAAGGACTAAATCGCGTAAAGTGTAAAATGCATGTTCTATTAGTTTAAGCTGTCAATTAGCTTCAGTTTTTAAATATGGTGGCCTTAAATGGTAATTAAACCATTATTATTGGTAATGGACATTTATGGGCTTATAATAAGTGATTTAAATGTTTTATAACAAAGGTTAATAAGGTAATTTAGTGAATTAATAAGTTAAATAATAAAACAAACAAATATAATGTTATCATCTTCATCTTGTTGCCGAAATTGAAGAGAATAAAAATCTATTCTTAGGGTTTAAAGTTTCGACAATTTCATTGCTCAATTGTAAGTCCATTTTTGCTCGATTTTTAATGATCTTTATATTTTTGAGATCGTTGCTTCATATTCTAGCTAGCCCGTACCCTAGATTTCGAAACTGTTAAAGATTTATCATATTTCCATTGTTGAATGCTTGAGTAATTTGATGATTTATGATAGATTTGGAAGGTTTAATGTTAGATTAATAGCTTTTGTAAAGTGATTTTTGACAAAAATGTCAAAAAGGGATTAAATTGAGAAAATGTGAAATGTGGTGGTTAATGGTGTGAATAAATTGAAAATATGGGCTACTAGTAACATGTATTAAATTCGGCTAAGCATGGGTTTGTACTAAATTGCATGAATTTGCAATTTTATGTGATAAGGACTAAATTGTGAAAATGTGAAACATTAAGGGCAAATGTGGAAATTTGACAAATTGTAAATTATAGGCTAAATTGAATAGACCGAATGTTGAATGTGCTAAATTTGATAATATATAGATCAAGATAAGTCAAGATCGGGATTAGATCGGGGAAAATAAAAAGTGGACGAATAGTCGATAATTTCCATCCGAGTAACTCAAGGTAACTTTGTATAATTATAATTGAATCTTTAAATACTTGTAAATTATTTGAAATGAAAGTATAATTGAGTAAATGTTATTACTGAGTTTGAATGCCTAATTGATGAGAATTATTGAATACCGAGTCCCGTTTGAACCATAAAAAGTCGTAGGATACGAGTGACATGTCACTAGGGTTACTGTTTTGGTCGAGATCCTGCATATGTTGCGGACTCACCACAACTCGTATGAGTTTACTGATATTTCAGCTCATAAGAGCTTACTGTTTTCAGCTCGTCAAAGCTTACCCTTTCAGCTCAATAGAGCTTACTGTCCATCAGCTCAGGAGGAGCTTACTGATCATAGCTCGAAAGAGCAGAAATGATAATGAATTGACGGATTATTGATTTATACACGTAATGTATATCACCTGAGTATCCCTCGATATTCTAATAGGTTCAATGGGTATAAATTCTATTATTGGTTATGTGAAAAAGTTATGTGTTTATACGGATGAATTACTGTTTATACGGATGAAGTACTGTTTATACGGATGAGTTGCTATTATCGAATGAATTATTGTTTATATGATTGAGAGTGAAATGTTACAAATGATGTACGTTATATATGAATTTGATATGATACATTGTATTGAGTATTAAATTGAGATAATGGATTATTATATACACATATGTGACTAACTTGTTGATGAATGCTTGTGTTTAGGCATTTGGTAATTGGATTGAGTATACTTATTTATTGTCTTGATTATGTATAAATGGTAAGTTTAATTCTGAATTATACGGGCTTACGAAGCTATATAGCTTATTTTGTTGTTTTTCCATGTTTTATAGTGATTTCAAAGCTAGCTCGGATTCGGGGTTTGTCGGAGACTTCACCACACTATCTCCTGACTCTTTGGTACTTTTGAAACTATGTTTTGAGTATATGGCATGTATAGGTATTTTGATGTCATTTTGATTATGGGCTGATAATGATTTTGGTTATTTGTAGTAGCTTGTAAATGTATATGTTTTGAGTTGTAAATATAGCCATGAGAGTTGGCTTAATTTGGTGAATTTTGGTTATGTGCATATATGGTTGATATTAGATGTGAGTTATGTTTGTAAATTGGTTCAAAATAAGGTATGAATTAGTCTTGATTGTGGCTACATTGAATGTTATCTATGCTATGATTTGTGTCATTTTGATTGTGTAGGTATATGCAAATTTGGGTGACCAAGTGGCTTGGTAAATAGCCTATTTTTGTCCACACGGGCAGAGACACGGTCGTGTGTCTCAGCCGTGTGTGACACACGGTCAAATTACATGGCTGTGTGTCCCCTGGTGTTGAAATTGAAATAAAGTCATTATACTCCACACGGTCTCACACACGAGCGTGTGATCAGCCGTGTGGCACAAGTCAGTATACCCCCTAATTGGCAGACGGCCTAGCACACGGGCGTGTGACTTGGCCATGTTGCATAAGTCAATATACCCTACAGGTTTGGATGGCCTAGCACACGGCCTGGTACACGGGCGTGTGTGGCCACTTCGAAGGGCACACGGGCTAGACACACGGGCGTGTGATTGGCCGTGTGACCCAAGTCAGTAACCTCACTATTTTGGACACGGGGTAGGACACGGGTGGGGACACGGCCATGTGCTCCTATTTCGAATGTCCACACGGTATGTGACACGGGCCTGGCCACACGAGCATTTGTCCCTGTTTTGGAGAAAAATTTTATAACTGTTGAAAATTTCCCGAGTTATCGGTTTAGTCCCGAACCACTCCAAATGCACGTGTAAGGCCTCGTAGGCTCGTATTAGGGACAAATTGATTGAGATTGATTGATAATTGTATGTATTGACTAAATGTATGATAAAAGTTTGTTTAAATGTGTTATAAGTCCGGTAATGCTCTGTAACCCTATTCCGACATTGAATACAGTTGAGGGGTGTTACATGTCATGGCTGAACCAACACCTTCAATCCACAAACATCTGATGGGGTACAACCCGACCTATCACAACTCGGCCTTGTTTGTCTATATATATGCAACAATAAAAATATACTTATTGTCTTGTTTATTTTAACATGCATTGCTTAACTCTTTTCTCAATCTTCGGGCTTTTCTCTATAATAGACTTGGGTGATGTTCAAATTGACTTGCTGTAATTTCAAACCCAATTCTTGAATTGGACTGCGCTTAACTTCAATGAAATTAAATCAATTTACTTTCCTATGATAGAGTTTGTTGGTCTAAGAATTAGGAAGTTTACCCTTGTTGATTGCGCTCGTTACCTGTTTGATCGTTTGTCTATTAGAAATGCTACTTCTTGGAACACTATGATGTCGAGGCTTGTTCGCATCAGTTTATATAGGGACATGATGCTTTTGTTTCGTCAAATGTAGAATTTTAGTGTTAGGCTTTCTGGGTTTCTTATTTTAACCAAAACACAAAAACATATAAATTTCGGTTAATCGACTAAATTAATTGGAATATTTTGGTTTAGTTAATGTGCTTGAAAAAAAACTTTGGCTCGGTTAATGGTTAAAGATATTTAGAGTTGGTTAATTTGGTTAATTCTATTTCGGTTCAGTTAATAACTGAATCGATCATTTGAACACCCCTAATCGGGTTACAACATGAGCTTCCGGGATTGCAACAGAGCCGAACAAGCTCTAAATTTAATACTCGAAGTTGTGTGTCACGACACAGGTCTGATGCAGGGAAAAAATTAATTAAGGGTGTTTTCATCTGCACAATCCATATTTAGCCTAATTAAGGCTTGTAATTGACCTAAGTGAGCAGCTAATTTTGCCTATAAATAGCAAAGCTTATTCTAAGCTAGGGAGGCAAGCTTTTAGGGTAGAATTTAGGTTTTAGTTTTACTCTTAGTTTTTAATTAGGATTTTAATTAAGTTTTTATTTTCTTTTTAAAACATTTTTTATTTCTTGTTCAAACTTGGATTCAATTTGAGTCCAAGACATGGTTATTAAATATTTTGATATTTTTCTTTTAACTTCTTGCCTGTCAACATCGATATCTCCATAGTTGTTAAAGGAATTCGCGGAACTGAGCACATCTAGTTTATCAAACAAATCAATATCGATTTTCCTTTCATTTTAGTTTAAGTTGTTTTTTGCATGATTAAATTAATTATTAGGAAAATGGTCTTGAGATTTATAAGTAGTTAAATCTTGTAGGAAGGTTAATGAGCGAATGTGGGAGTAATTAACGAAAGAATAAGGGTTCCCCATAGAATTAGTTGGTTTAAATTATGTATGCTTAAACCCTAGGATTAACACCTCTAGGAAGTCATCTAGGTAAAATGAGGTCGAGAGATAAGTGAATATTTATCGATTAATTAATTAGTTAAAAGCCAAGAGGTAATAATTGGTTAGTTATTAGCTAATTCACTAAAACCTGAGTTCTAAAGTTAATTACAAACCACTAAAGCGAGTTAATCTTCTGTTTGTTAATCGAGATTTCTTTGTTGATTAATTTATTTCTAGTAATTTTATTTTCTTGCATAATATTAATTTTACTTATTTATCGTAATATGTTTTTAGGTGAGTACTGTTTATGCCTATTATTTTAGAAGGTATTTTAGAATTAATTCATCTTCCCTTGGGTATGATCCTCGGAATACTTCTTATACCCAGTTGTACAAAATTATATTACAATTTGACTCGTATACTTGCGGACACCGCATCTTGATTATATATATTTTTCTTGCAGTATTTCTAGTCCAAACGTTCGCATGTTTGGCGGCGGTCAAGTTGTTGGTGTCATTGTTGGGGAGGTTTCGACAGTAAATTTAATTTAATTTTTTGAAACTAGTAAGATAAATAGGAAAATTTAAAATTCTTTTTCTTTTAGTTGTTTTTAACTTTAACATTTATTTTCTAATTTTTATTTTTTCTCTCTAATTTTAGTGTATGACCCGAAGTTGAAGCATTCCAATTGAGCCACATTTTAATCCAGAGCGATTTTGGACATAACCATCAACTGATGCAAAACAATCCACAAGTTGACTTACATCGAGAAAACCCATTATTTGATGATCCACCCAAACCATAAGCACAAATTCGCGAAGAGCTACTGATGGCTCAACAAAGGACGTTGCACGATTTTGCACTACCAATACTAGATGTTGCGCGAGACAGTATTGAAAGACCGACGATTAACGCCAATAATTTCAAGATCAAAATGACTGCAAGTCAAATGATTCAAAACACCTTGCAATTCCAAGGGAACATGATGGAGGACCCAAATCAGCACTTGAAGAAGTTCCTTCAACTCTACGACACATTCAAATATAACGGGGTTACCGATGACGCTGTTCGTCTTTGGTTGTTCCTCTTTTCCTTATGTGATAACGTAGCTGATTGGTTTGATTCGTTGGAATCAGGTGACTTCCTATAAACGAGTTATCGTTTATAGTTAAATATAACACCAAAAAAATATAATAATTAAGAACAGTGGTGTCCGCAAGTTGATAACTTTTGAAAAGAGTTATCTTTCATGCCTTTAGACCTAGATAATTGCTTGTACTTAGGTACATTTAGTTGCATTTTAGGACATTTCATTCATATTTTCATCATTTCATTAAGAGCTTGGACTGTGTTTAAATATTAGGTACTTTTAATTGCTTGTGGTAGGGTTGTGTTTGATGGTTTGGCAGGTGCAGGTTGAGGAACTAGAAATAAACTAGTGAAGGTTTTCTGAGGCAAAAGGATGGACATTTTTTCAACACGAGTGCTGTGGAAATTCCAGGAAGATCAAGTCAACACTCAACGCATACTAGTTTCAGCCCAGCTGTACTTGTACCAGAAAAATCTGCCTAAAAAAGAGGAGAAGATAATCTCGGGATGTTAGTTTTTATCCTATAAAAAAAAATTAAAGAGAGGAGAAGATAATCTTGGGTTGTTGAAAAAAGAATTTACAAAGAGGAGAAGATAAACATGGATTGTTGGTTTTACCGTAGAGAAAAAGCTATAAAAAGCCAAAGGAGGAAACCCTAAATGGTGAACAGGAGTGGAGAGCCTTAGGCAAAAATATAGGGTAGCAGTTGAGTAGATATAGAAAGAGGAAGACGAAAGTAGTCCCTCTCAGCCATCGCAGGACACTGTGCTGTTGGAGTGTGTACTAGACACACGAAAGTTGTCTTCCCAAAGTCTTTCGTATTTTATATATTGTTCTTCTATGAATTGAATGATGAAAATGGTGTTAGATGTTATTTTATGTGCCAACCCATGAGCTAAATCTCATCGGGTTGGAAATACATGAAGAAAATTTTACTTTCTTTAATGGTTGAAGCATTGATCCAAATTAATTTATTGTTTAATTTAATTGTTTTTATTTCTAAATTGTATGTGTGCAATCCCCAGACATAGATGACTGTTCGGCATACCTATAAACTAAATCTAATTTTTAAAAGGCTGGATTCGTTGGATCGATATTGAATGATATGAGCAAGTACTCGATCGATACTTGTAGTAGACTCCAGACATAGAGCAACGTTCATATAGAAGGAAAACAATACAGGGTACCGTATTAAGTCCTATAGACACGGGCAAGGTAAATTAAGGTTTTTGCTCTTCAGAGAAGCAAACCATTTTAGAACTTTTTTGAGCAGTAAACTGAGTATGATTATGTCGAGGCATTATTGACAAAAAGGGTAGATTCTTAGTAATTCTGACCTTCCAAATCAACATCATATATCATTTATTCTTTACTGATGTATCTTTACCATATCATTCTTAGTTATTTAATTGTTCATTTACATAATATTCCCATAGTAATTCTCATAATTTCCATTACATTTCTACTCTCTTTTTTCCATAGCATTTCCAAGTATTCATTAATTCCACATATTGCATACATCACTATTCATTTAATTGCCACTGCATACTTACCATAACTTTACCATAGCATTAATTGCATTTTATTATAATAACTTGAACACTTTGTGCCTCAATCTGATCCTCGTGGGAACGATACTCACTCATCATTTTATTACTTGATTAAAATTGTATATTTCCACAATTCGTATATCATTTCATACGTGACAAGTTTTTGGCGCCGTTGTTGGGGATCAACAATTTGGTGTAATATTGTTTGGTTATTATAATTAATTCTATTAGTTTTATTTAACTTAGTTATATTTAATTTCTACAGGTTTGTCATCAATGCATGAGAAGAGGCATTCCTGCTAACAAAGAATATCATTTTGACCCAGAGATTGAAAGAACTTTACGAAGAAGGCGGAAAGAATTGCAAAAAATGGCTAGAAACGGGAATGATCCTGGTCCCAATGACAATCCAAATGGTCTTGGTCTCAAAGAAAATCCAAATGGTCGAGATGTTAATCCTCCCATTGGACATGGGATAGATGACCGAGACAAACCAATTTGAGAGCATATTGTTCGAATGTTGGATGATTTGAATCTAGGGATAGTTAGACCAGCCATACAGGCTCAGTAGTTTGAACTAAAATCGGTAATGTTTCAAATGTTACAAACAGTAGGATAGTTCGGTGGACTACCCACTGAAGATCCAAGACTGAATTTAAGACTTTTTCTAGAAGTCTATGACTCATTTAGACAACAGGGTGTTCCTGAAGACGCTCAGAGGCTTAAGTTATTCCAGTACTCTTTAAGAGATCATTCGAGAGCTTGGCTGAATGCTTTGTCATCAAGAATAGTGGCATCAGGGAGTGATCTTTGCCAAAGGTTTTTGCTATGGTATAATCCACCAACTATGAATGCCAAACTTAGAAATGACATCACATCTTTTTGGCAAATAGAGGACAAAACAATATATGAAGTTTGGGAACGATTTAAGAAGTTAATTTAGAGATGTCTGATACATGGATTCCAGCACTAGACTCAAATAGAGATGTTTTCTAATGGGTTGAATCTGTATACGAGGATGGTAGTTGATGCGTTTGCCAATGGCACTCTGCTGGATAAAACGTATAGTGAAGCATATGAGATTTTGGAAAAGATTGCCAACAATGATTATCAATATTCAAAAATGAGAGTTAGGGCAGGTAAGATACCTGTTGGTACCATAGAGCTTGATGAAATCATTTCATTGACAGCCCAGGTATCTTCTCTAGCTAACATAATTAAAACAATGAAAAATTCAACTGTAGTCCATGAGATGAAATCAGTCGAGTTGTTATGTGTTTATTACGGTGAAGGTCATGCGTTTGATGAACGCCCATCAAACCTAGGATCAACATACTATATGGGAAATTTTAACCGAAATAATAACCCCTATTCCAACACTTACAATTCAGGGTGGAAATAGCATCCGAATTTTAGTTGAAATAATCAAGGTGCGGGGAGTTCACACAATGTTGCAAGAAAAAATATGCACAATGCACCACCCGGTTATAATCATCTTATTCCGAGGCAAAATGCTCAACAAGGTCAAGTATCACCTTCTAATTCCATTAAATCTTTATTGAAAGAGTATATGACAAAAAATGATGATGTGATTTAGAGTCAGGCTATGTCTCTCTGAGCTCTTCAAATTCAAGTAGGGCAAATAGCGAACACTCTAAATTTAAGGCCACAAGGAGCATTGCTAAGTTATACTGAAATTTTGAGAAACCAAGGGAAAGAGCAGTGCAAGGCCACCACTCTTAGAAGTGGGACTCAGTTGGATGAAGTTGTTCAAGATGCCACGACAGAAGAAAACAAACCCAACCGCAATCAAGAAAGGATCTCAGAACCTACTGAAAGATAGACAACATTTGAAAAAGGTACACAGAAATGTTGTGACAAAATCAGATAATGCTGCCAACAGAAATATAACACAAAAAAATATCAGTAACCTGAAGGACGACCACCTTTACATTTTCCTCAGTGATACCAGAATGCTAAATAGGATATTCAGTTTAAAAGGTTTTTAGATGTTTTGAAGCAACTCTACATCAACATACCGTTTGTAGAAACTTTGGAGCAAATGCCCAATTATGTGAAATTTATGAAAGACATATTGTCAAAAAACCACAGATTGGGAGAATTTGAGACAATTGCTCTCACTGAAGGGTGCAAAGCAATGTTGATGAATAAATTATCTCCAAAGTTGAAGGATCCAGGGAGTTTCACTATCCCGTGTTCGATTGGAAATCATAATGTTGGCAAGGTGTTATGTGCTTAAGAGCAAGTATAAATCTAATGCTTGTGTCTATTTTTAGGAAGCTAGGAATTGGGAAAGCAAGACCTACTACGGTGACTTTGCAATTAGCTGATCGATCCTACGCCCATCCGGAAAGTAAAATTGAGGACGTACTAGTAAGAGTGGATAAAGTTATCTTTCCTGCTGATTTCCTTATTTTAAAATTTGAAGCTGACCAGGATGTGCCAATTATTTTTGGAAGACCTTTCCTTACTACAAGCAAAACTTTAATTGATATGCAGAAAGGTGAACTGACCTGAGGATGAATGATCAGTAGGTCACGTTCAATGTATTCAATGAGCTAAAATATGCTTATAAGAATGAAGAATGTCGTGTTATTGACTTGATAGAAACAGAAGTGGTGGACGAGTTCATGAGATTTTGTCACAGCAAATCTGATAGTGATGAAGATTCATTTGAGCGGAGACCCTTGTGCACTTTGCTAGAGCAAAATAGACTTTTCAATTTTGATGAACAATGCTTGGTAGCTCATGTATATCTGTATGGAGCTGTTGATGTTAGAGAAATGAAAATGGGGGTCACATTTAAAGTTAATGGACAACGCTTGAAGCACTACTGGGGTGCTCATGTAGAGCGAGACAAACAGTCCATTGATCTTCAAGATGTTTAACTTCAGCATCTTGAAAATTCTTTTTATTTTTATTTCATTTTTTCAATTTAAATTTCTATTAGTTATTTCATTTCCTTTGTTTAATAAACTATAGGAGGGGACAGGGTCGGTGATGCAAAGCCCGTTGAGACGAATCCTACCAATGAAGAGAATGCACCGAAGCACCAGAGAAAATAGAGTCTGCCAGCATTGAGGCTGACCGTGAGGACGAAGAGGAAGCAGAGGTGCAAGGTTGCTGCTCATAAATCAACTCGTCAGATAGAATGAAGAATCTACAATACAATCCAAGCAAGGAAACTTTTCTTTTTCTTTCATACATATTGCATTGCATATATTTTGCCATTACATTGTCTGTATATAGATAGTTTGCATATATCTATTCATGCATTGAGGACAACGCATCCCTTAGTTTTGGGGGTGTAGTATGCATTTAAGTTACATTACGTATCTAGTATATATGTTCATCCTAGTATAGTTAAGTTGTTTGCCAATGCCATGTGAATATTAAGTAATGTTTTGTCTATGAGAAGTTCAATCTTTACTCGTGATGTTCAATGATGAGCTTATATTCTTCAATATATCTAGGACATGTGACAGTGGATGAGGCGAGTTTAGCTTAGGTTAGATTGCGTGAAAATTTATTCTTAAAAATGATGTTTTTATACTTAGTTTTTTTTTATTATAGCGAGTGTTTTCTAATGAACTTAGGGTTTTTGAAGTCAAACTCAATCATTTTGCCACGACATTACTTAAATAAAGGAGACACTCCAATGCTTAGAATTTTCGAGTAAGTTAGCACCACTTTGTTTGCTCCATCGTGCTGTTGACTAGGAAGGTGAGATGAAGTAAGAGTGTGTAATAAAAAAAATTAAGGGCATTCCCCAGTAGTAATAAGCTAAGTAGCTAAGGAGGTAGTTCTTTGCTCCAACCATCTTTTTAGTCAAAAGCCTTAGCTTCAAGAGTGATTTATATTTAAATTGTGACATGATTGAGTACTAGGTAATTTGGTGTATGCTCCATTGTGATTATCAAGTCAAAGAATTTTGTGACATGCTAAATCCCCTAATGTTATAAAAGGAAAAAAATGAAAAAATGAAAAGAAAAGAAAAAATGTACAAATAAATATCTTGAAAAGGTTATGAGCAAGAGTTACAAAGAAACTTGAGTTTAGGTAACAAATGAACTAAGTGCATTAGGAGATATTTGCTATGGCCAGAAAGCATACATGAGTACTGTAACATCCTGAATTAGTGGGCCTGTGCATTTTTGTGTGTGTTGGTTTGATAATTTGATATGCGAATTGGGTTGAGGCCTTGGTTAATTTTTCTGTTGGGGCATTATAGGGTTTAAAGGTAGGTATTTGTGTTTAAAAGTAGCAAGTGGGCTTGTGGCCCAAAGTTTGGGCGGCGCTTCAAAGAAGCCAGAAGGTGGCGTCACTAGTGGATGGAGAAGGCCCAAGTTTTGGTTGCTTGGAGCCCAAGTTATTGGGTCAAATTCGGCACTTAAAGAGGAACTAGGGGGGACGGCACAAGGCTATTATTTAGGGGATTTTTAATGTATATAATATGTGGATATTAGGCCTATTTTGGAGGAGTTAGTAGATTAATATAAGAAAGAAAGATAGGAGTTATCATTTGGTTCTGAGTTGGCCAAAAATCAAACACAGAGAGAGGGGAAGAGAATTGGTTTAGTATGGCAAGGGTAAAAGAAAATTTGAAGGCCATCTCACTTGTTTTCTTTTCTCATCTTTTCTCTTCCAAAAGCTGAAAATCACCACCTCCCTCACCTTTTCTTTCTTTTTCTTTGAAACTTCCTTTTAGCCGAATCTTCTGATCCCCATTGTTATTCTTCTCCCATTCACTAAAAGCTGAAACTCCTCATTCAATTCTTCTAAAAAGCCGAAAAAACACATCTAGTTCATCTTTTCGGGATTTTCTTAAAAGCCGAAATTCCTAGATCTATACTCTTCTACACTTCGATCTTCTTCTGGGATTGCCGAATCTTTCTGCAATGGGGTAGCCGAAATCATCTGTAGAGGGGATTCAATCGCTTAGATTTCTAAGCCAAAGTTCAGTAGCCCTTGGATCGTATCACTTTTGGGATTTCAAGGAGAGGCCTTATCTTCGTGTTCTTCCGGATTTTGAGCAAAGTTGTAGACAGAGGGCAGTAGATCCAATTAGCAAGGGTATCGACATAGAGGGTAGTCTTACACATCAATTAGGTGTGTAACACTCTCACACCATTTAGATTGCTTGATTAGTATGCATACAAACCTGTTATATTCTGTATATTCTGTTAAATGCCGAAATACCAGCATGACTGTTGAAAACCCGAGAAGGGTAAAGGCGAATCACCAGGTTAGTGATCCCTGTCATTCTAAAGTGAATGTTTCTGATGAGAAGATATGCTTTATATGTATGCCAATTTCTATGTATGCATGGGGTTGGGTGATTGATGAAAGGGGAACTGTTCTGTTGTAGTGGCTTTTGCCATGATCTGTTGTAGTGGCTTTTGCCATGATCAGTTATAGTGGCTAATGCCATGATCTGTTGTAGTGGCTAATGCCATGATCTGTTGTAGTGGCTATTGCCATGATCTGACGATGAGTAGCTATCTGCAGCATGACTGCCATCGATGGTGTGTAGCGGTGTGGGTTGATTGTAGAAATCCCCAATGGTGTGATTGGCAGGTAAGGGTGGTGTGTAGCGGATGGAAACCTAGGATTGGGTTGGGCTTTGCATATTTTCTGATGTATTATACTCTGTTATTCTGCTCGTGGGGCTAAGGCCCAATCTGATGGTGCACGAGGGTTGCACACCGAGTCTCGCGACTCACCCTATTATTTAACATCTTTCGGTAGCACCCAAATTGCATCGGACTGAGTTGGGAGAGGAGCGCAAGGTGGCCATGCGAGGATTATTTTGATTCAAAGAAAAGACTTTACTAGTTTAATTATTTTTAATATTTTTAATTAGTTGGTTTATATTTTATTGTAATAAGGCCACCGGTTGTTATAATTCTTTTATGTGTTCTTTTGGGTTTTCGGGTTTTTGGACATGTAAAATCCTACGTAAAAGGTTAAACTATGGCATGTACTGAAATGATAAAAATCAAAGGAAAATTCCAGTTTTATATTCATTAAGGCATTAAATAAAATTCATTTCTTTTACAATTTATCAACCTATTAAGTTTTTCCCGTATAAACGCCAAAACTATGTTTTTAAAACAAAACAAAACGCGACATGTTTTATAAAGTCTTCTTAGTGACATGCCAGATCCGGTCGTGGTGTTTGGGCCGGGTTTGGGGTGTTACAAGTACTTAGGAAATTTTGTTTTTAGGGACAAATTTTCTACACTACCTTTGCTGAAACGAACCTTTGACATTTGACCAAGTTTTTAGAGAAAGAAGAGTGTTGAGAACTGATGTATATGTTGTTCTTTTAATAGATTAACAGTACAAGATAGTTATATGCAAGGGCAAAAATTTGTGCTTTCATGCATTCATATGTATTTTGCTTTAGGACAAGCAATAACTCAGGTTTGGGGGTGTGATAACTCTTGAAAAGAGTTATATTTCATGCCTTTAGACCTAGCTAACTGCTTTTACATAGGTACATTTAGTTGCATTTTAGCACATTTCATTCGTAATTTCATCATCTCAGCAGGAGCTTGGACTATGTTTAAATATTAGGGACTTTTAATTGCTTGTGGTAGGGTTGTGTTTGGTGGTTTGGCAAGTGCAATTTAAGGAATGAGAAATAAAGGAGTGAAGGTTTGCTGGGGTAAAAGGTTGGACATTTTGTCAGCACGAATGCCGTGGCAATTCCAGGAAGATCGAGTCAACACTCAACGCATACCAATTTTAGCCTAACTGTACTTGTACCAGAAAAATCTGCCTTAAAAAGAGGAGAAGATAATCTTGGGTTGTTGAAAAAAGAACTTAAAAAGAGGAGAAGATAAACATGGGTTGTTGGTCTTACCTTAGGGAAAAAGCTATAAAAGGCCAAAGGAGGAAACTCTAAATGGTGAACAAAAGTGGAGAGCCTTTGGCAAAAATAGAGGGTAGCAGCTGAGTAGAGATGGAAAGAGGAAGACGAAAGCAGTCCCTCTCAGCCATTACAGGACACTGTGCTATTGGAGTGTGAATTGGACACACGAAAGCTGTCTTCCCGAACTCTTCCGTATTTCTTATTTTGTTCTTCCATGAATTGAATGATGAAAATGATGTTGGATGTTATTCTATGTGCCAACCCATGAGCTAAATCTCATCGGGTTGGGATTACATGATGAAACTTTTACTTTCTTTAATGGTTGAAGCATAGATCCGAATCAATTTATTGTTTTTGTAACATCCTGAAAAGGGCCTATGCATTTTTGGTTTAATTGTACGAAATGACATATCTTATGTGTTATGAATATATTTTGAACACTTTTGGAAACCTGGAAATGTATGGAAATGTTAAGTTTAAAAGAGGAAAGTGAACATTTTTAGAACCTTGGAAATGTAAGGAAATGTCTTGTAAGGAAATGTCATGGAAATGTAAGGAAATGTCTTGTAAGGAAATGTCATGGAAATGTAAGGAAATGTCAAGTTTACAGAGCCGATCGAAAATTTTTGGAAACTTAGAAATGACCTAGAAATGACGAGTTTTAAGGTTTAAAAGGGGAAATTAAGGCAAGGTGGCCTTAAAAGAAAAAGTTTGTGAAATTTGACACACAAACAGGCTTGGAAAAGTGGTCTGAAGATGCCACTTAGGGCCTATGGAAATGGCGCCATATGCAAGAGGAATGGGCCTAAGTTCGAGTCACATGGGAAGCAAATAAAAGAAATTTTATTTTGCTACAAGGAGCAGAGAGGTGGACGGCACATGGCTATAAATTAGGAGCTTTTATTATTTTATAAATAGTGGATAAATAAGGGATTTATTTATCATTATTTTCAAGAGATAATTGTTGGATTAAATTCTTTTAATTTGAATAAATAGATAAAGAGGAAAATAAGGGAGAAGTGATGGCCAAGTAAGGGACTTTGAGTTTAATAATTTCGGCTAAGTAAGGATAGTTGCTGAATTATCTTTTATTTTAAGTGATAATTAAAGAGATAAAGCTATTAAAATAGAAGAGTGATGGCCAAGTAAGGGACTCCTTAGATGATAATTTCGGCTATAAAAGGAAAAGAGAGGCCATTCTGCATTATTATCTGTTCTTTGAAAGCCTCGCGAATTCTCTTCACCAAATCTTCTTCTTCTTTTATTTTTGCCAAGCCGAAATACCTTGTGTTCTAGCAGAATCCTCCATCTTTATTCTTCCTTCTCTTTTCTTCCTAATCCCTCCAAAAGCCGAAAGTTGTGAGATCATCATCTAGCCATAGACGAATCTCACAAGGTTGAAGTGAAGGTGCAATCGATTTCTTCAAGTAAGGGTAAGATCTCATTCGGTTTCATCCTTTTTCTTAAGATTTGCCGAAATCTAGGACTAACCCCATTAATATCTTGTTGCCGAAACTTTGAAGAGATCTTTGGGATTTACTAAGTGTCGACTACAAGGAAGGAGAAGTTCTTTTCCCGAAGGTACACCATAGGCCACGTGTTCCCTAGTTATTCGGTGAATTTCGGGATTTAAAATCCACAAGGTAAGTGTCTATAGTATTCGACCAAGGCCATGTTTGGTAAATATATGTGTTCATTAATTATTCAAAAGCCGAAAACTAACCAATTTAATTGATTCAATGCTTGGCCGAATGCAAAAAGAGTATAGCAGAGATTTCAAGACTTGATTCTTAAGTCAAACGGCAACAAGGTAAGTTTAAGTATACTAATCCTACTAGGATTTGGATTTATGGCCGAATGGCTTTTTATTAAAGTAGTAGGTGATTAATCAAATGTAGGGATTAAGGATCTAAGCATTCGATCAAGCTTTTCGGGATTTAAAGACCCTTTCGGTAAGTATGATAAGTTGTGGATATTTGGTTAAGAATTCGTATATTGATGATTAAATCGATTGTTCTGATTAAGTGTGTTGATGGAGGCGAATACCATTCAAGAAGGGAAAGGAAGGTCCCTATCCCGAAGTTTAAGAAGAGATCTGTCTCGGTAGTTAGGGATTGGCCACCGGGTGTGGACCACGTCGGAACAAGAAAGTAGGCAAACAGCCGTAGTATCGCCTAGTGATAGCATCGATGATCGAAAGCATAGTTCTCCAAGTGATTAGGTGTGTGATTAACCCACCGTTTTCCGGGTATATGATATGTATGTGAAATGTGTATGTATTATGAATGTGCTAAATTGTGCAAAGTGGAAATTGTGATAAGGATACCCTCAAGGGGGTATGTCGATAATCCGGTAAGTACCAAACTCGATGATATGTGATTATTAATATGAATATGTGATAATATGCTTGATGAACATGCTCATGCATCATTACATTGTATCATTATTTTATGTGGCATGTGCATGGGTTGGGATATGAAAGAAGGTACGGGTGTACTTCGAGTACGTGGTTTTGATGTTAGCCTTGAGCTACATCGTGGATTGACGTTGACTGAGGTCACGTTGTGGATTAATTTCGATTTAGTTCGCGTGGCTTGATGAGTGGCTATGTGCCTCATCGTGGTTGATATCGGCTATGTGCCATATCGTGGTTGATGAGTGACTATGTGTCCCATCGTGGTTTTTGATGTTAGCCTTGAGCTACATCGTGGATTGACGTTGATCGAGGTCACGTTGTGGATTAATTGCGATTTAGTTCGGCGTGGCTTGATGAGTGGCTATGTGCCTCATCGTGGTTGATATCGGCTATGTGCCATATCGTGGTTGATGAGTGACTATGTGTCCCATCGTGGTTTTTGATGTTAGCCTTGAGCTACATCGTGGATTGACGTTGGTCGAGGTCACGTTGTGGATTAATTGCGATTTAGTTCGTGTGGCTTGATGAGTGGCTATGTGCCTCATCGTGGTTGATATCGGCTATGTGCCATATCGTGGTTGATGAGTGACTATGTGTCCCATCGTGGTTTTTGATGTTAGCCTTGAGCTACATCGTGGATTGACGTTGATCGAGGTCACGTTGTGGATTAATTGCGATTTAGTTCGCGTGGCTTGATGAGTGGCTATGTGCCTCATCGTGGTTGATATCGGCTATGTGCCATATCGTGGTTGATGAGTGACTATGTGTCCCATCGTGGTTTTGGTGTTAGCTACGGCTACATCGTGGATTGGCGCCGACCGAGGTCGCGTTGTGGACTATTGTGCTTAATTGCACGTGGACGGCGATGATTGCCTTTGGAGTGAAAAGGATAGGGTGATTTGATAATCCCCGGTATGTGGTAGGCTAGATAAGGGGTGTGTAGCGGATGGACCCTAGGTTTGGGTTGGGCTTCATAATTGCATGATTTCGTATGTGAACATATGTGGAAATGGGCCAAGCCCAATATGATATGTGGATTAATGTAAAAATGGCCAAAGCCCAAGATATGAATGTGGATCGGTGTGGAAATGGGCTAAGCCAAAGATGTGGAAATTATGTGCTTAACTACCCTATTAGATGAACGTGATATGAATATGGGCCAAGCCCGAATGTGTTAACATGTGAATATGATATTTGTTATCCGATATATGGGTTAATATGTGGTTAACATGTGGGTGGAATTCAAAGTGGATTAATTACACACCGAGTCCGTATGACTCACCCAATTTTTATTAAACATCGCAGATGATTCGTGGTGATTGGACCGGGTTGGAATGGATACGAGGTGGCCCATGCGTAAGACATCTTCTTTATTTTATTGATTTATTACTAAGAACTTTTGTTTAATTATTTGTTGTAATAAGGCCCAGCTTAAAGTATTTAAGTATTTCTATTTGAGTATTTTTATTATGTTAAAGCAAAGTGACGATTGAATTATTATTTTGAAACGGCTTTTATTTTAGGCAAAACTATATCCTAAAATGTATCATAAAGTTTTAACCGGGATATTTTTATAAACACCACACTTTACTTAAGATTTTAAATGGTCACCGTTTTACAAACTCAACAAGTTGTCATGATTTTATCTTTAGGTCGAATCTTCTCAAACGTTTTTCCGCAGTGGCATCTCAAATTCGGTCGTAACGAATGGGCCGGGTTTGGGGTGTTACAGTTTTATTCAATTGCTTTTATTTCTAAATTGTATGCGTGCAATCCCCAGACATAGATGACTGTTCAGCATGCCCATAAACTAAATTTAATTCTTAAAAGGTTGGATTAATTGGACCGATATTGAATGATATGAGTAAGTATTCAACTGATACTTGTAGTAGACTTTTGACATAAAGCAGTGTTCATGTAGAAGGAAAACAATACAGGGTACTGTTTTAAGGCCTATAGACACGGGGAAGGTAACTTCAGGTTTTTGTTCTCGAAAGAAGTAGACCATTTTAAAACTCTTCTGAGCAGTAAACTAAGTATGATTTTGCCAAGGTATTATTGACAGAAAGGATAGATTCTTAGTAACCCCGACCTTCTAAATGAACACCATATATCCTTTATTCATTGCCAATGTATCTTTACCATATCATTCTTAGTTATTTATTTTTTTTGTATTTACATAATATTCCCGTAGCAATTCTCATAACTGCCATTACATTTCTACTCTCATTTTTCCATAGCATTTCCAAGTATTCATTAATTCCACATATTGCATACATCACTATTACTTTAATTGCCCCTGCATACTTACCATAGCTTTACCATAGCATTAGGTTCATTTTATTATAATAACTTTACCATTTTTGTCCCTCAATCCGATCCTCATAGGAATGATACTCACTCATCACTTTATTACTTGATCCGACGTGTATACTTGTACAATTCGCTTATCATTTCATACGCGATAAGTTTTTAGCGTCGTTGTCGGGGATCGACAATTTGGTGAAAATTGGTTTTGGTATTTTACTTAGTTCCATTAGTTTTATTTAACTTAGTTATATTTAATTTCTACAGGTTTGCCGTCAGTGCAGAGGTCAAATTGTAATATAGTTTAGTACAACGAAATACTTTGGAAGTATTCCATGGATCGTACCCAAGGGAGGATGGAAAAAACTATGAAAACCTTTCTATAATAATAAGTTTAAATAGTACTAATTAATTTCTATATTACGATAAACCATAAAAGAGATTAAGGAGACAAAAATAAATAACGAATATAAGTAAATACGAAAAATAAAGAAATGATAAAAATCAATAAACCAATCAGGAAGATTAACTCACTTCAGGGTTTGTAACTAACTCCAGGTTAGGGTTTGTAATCGATTAACCAATTATTACGTCCTAGCCTCTAATTAACTAATCAATTGGTTAATACTCACTTATCTCTCGACCTCACTTTCTCAACCAAGATAAGTTATGATTTACTCGGTTCGACTTATCTCTCGACCTCGTCTAGCCTATTATAACTTCCTAGGGTTTTCAATCCTAGTCGTTTAAGCACACATAATTCATACCAATTAATCCTCATCTCCATCTACTCGTTAATCTCCCCTAAAGGATTTAGCCTTATGTTATTTATAATCTCAACTCTGATTGAATAAATCATGTGAGAAACACGAGCGATTTGGGAAACAAAAGAGCTTTAAATAATCATGGATTGAATATCAAATAGGATACGGAGTAGCAAATCACTTGATTGGAGTAAATAATTAAATCGAATTCAAAATAAAATAAACTAAAATACTTTAATTAAATAGATAAACTCTTGAATCAAAACTAATTTCAAGAGAAAAATAAGAGAGTTATGAAGAACCAGAAGAACAATAATCTATACCACATGATAAATGAATATACAAAAAGCATGAACGTAAATTGAATAATAGGTTGTGAGAATTGATAAACTTGGTTAATTGAATCCATGTATTGACATGCCTAGTGATGACCTAAGGCATTGTTTGGTAGACAGTAGAGCTAAAAAGCCGACTCGATGCATGAATTTCGTAGTACCCTGTTTTGAGCCTAAATCCATTTTCCTGATGAACCGTGACTGAAACCATGAGCCTAATATATAATCTTTTAATCCTTTCTTTTTGGCCCCAGCACAAACTTAGACATCAGGCTATTAATAGTGAGGGTTAAGTAGATACAAAACAGATGTTTCAAAATAAAGAAAATAAAGAAATAAAAAATAAAATAATTGAGAGTAAAAACTAAGGAATAGTATAGTATAGTGAGTATAAGATTCTTGCAAACTTGTGCTTTAATGAAAAAAACTAAGTGAAGAAAAGCTTTGTGAAGGTTAAAAGCCAAGCGAGAAAATCTCGAATGACCAAAAGCAAAGTGAGTAAAAAGAAAAGAAAAAAATATAAAAAGAAAAATATAATCATTTTTGCACAAAAGACTTTCCAAGTTGATTGTACTCTTGAATACTATATTGTACATTAGAGAATGGAGAGAAAAGAAAGGTGAGAGAAGTTGATATAAGCTGGTGAGCCTAATTTAGACATTGGGGAAGTATTGGGAACAATATAACGTGCCAAAATATTTTTGTGCTTAACTTGTTTTATTGAGCCTATTCTTAAAATCCAAACAAACCTTGCCAGAGAACATTATAAGCTAAAAAGTACCTACATGAATGAAAATTGAACCGAGAATCGACAATTCTTACCACTTATATTTCTTTGAGCATAAATGTATAGTTGTAATTTTTTAAGTTTATCTTGGATGTTTATATGTCCAAATCCATTTGTATATGTTTAACTATATTAGTAAACGGTGTTCGAATTTTAATAGTTAATAATGGGTATTTTAGTTTAAAATATTTTATTGTTTGGATATTCAACAAATCAATTAAATCAAATTTAAATAATAAATTTATTATTAAAAAAATTAAGGTGAATAATATTTAAATAATTTTTTTTAATTTAGACTCTAAAATGACATTAAAAATAAATAAAGCATTGCTTGTTGTTAATTCAAAATAAAAACTGAAAAGAGGTTTATATTTTTGTAAACAAGATTAAATTGGACATTTCTCATTTTTTTCAATATAAATAAGTGTGATTAGGAGTAATGGAAATTATTATTAATTATTTTATAACAATTTAAGTATGACTGGATGTGATGAAAATTAAAATAAAGTTTCAGTGCATATATGATCATTTTGGTAGGAACAAATAAATATAAGATAGTTTTAAGAGAATTATTAATTTATATTAGAAGTCATATTTAGAGTGAGTTATTTTTTAAAGATAAAGAGAATAATGTTTGTTAAATTACAAGAAGCCTTAGAATGCCATTTGTCCCTCATCCTCATGAAGCATCTACATAATCTCATTAGGTGGATTCTGAAAAATATAGTGTGTTAAAGTTATGTTAATAGCTAATTTTACGAGTGCATCGACAATTCTATTATGGTCCCTATACATGTGGATGATTTTCACTTTCCAAGTATGCTACGATAATCTCTTGATGGATTGAATCAAAGCATTATGGGATTACTTTCTGAAATTCAAATATCATTTATAATTTAATTAATTAAATTGAATACTTAGAAAATTTTGTGAGAATGAAATTGAAATAATTTTAATTCTATTTTTTTTTAATATTTTGCCTTCATGAATTTTAACACTAAATTGGTGATAAAAATTAAGTAATAGAATATTAGTTTAGAAACTACTCATATAACAACTCATTTTTCAGTTGTATAAGAAATGGAGATTTCAAAACTTCATTTCTGATTAGTGAGTCCGTAAATATTATTTTTAATATTTACAAGGTTAATATAAGGTTTACTTAAATTTTAGTTCCTAAATTATGTCAATTGGATAGTTAATTAAGATATAAGGATTAAATCGTTAAAGTGGTAAAAGGTAGTCGTTATGGATTTTTTTATTGTTAAAGGGCTTAAATAGTAATTAAATTAGAGTTAAAATGGCAATTAGACCATTTATAAAGGTGGTGGACGGTTGGTGCTTTTTATTAAGAGAAATATATGTTAAAATAATGTTAAATTATTATTAAAATATGTTAAAACATAAAACAAGTTTTCATCTTCATTTATTTTTCTTCCTTCCACCATTTTTGCACAAAAGAAAACTTGATTCAAGGATATTTGGCCCTTGCATGGTAATTGTATCTGAGTCCGTAAATTTTATGTTTTTGAGGTTTCAGGAGCTTGATTTAGTTAAATCATGTATTAATTTGTAAAACTGTTAAAGTTTTAAAAAGTTTTCATTTATAATTTCTTCAAGATTTTGGTATTAAATTGTTAGATTTTAAGCTTAGAAATGGAAAATGACTACTTTGTAAAGTAAAAGTTGTTAGTTTTGAACTTAGGGACTAAAGTGTAAATATTTCAAATTTAGAATGAGATTTCTATTATTATAGATATTAGAAGGCTATAGAAGGATGGAATTGAGATCAGTTTTGTAACACCCCAAAATAGGGCCTAGAAGCTTTAGGGGTATTTTAGGAATTTTAGCTTTAAAGTGTTTGGAATTTTGTGACATGGTATATCGATAATTTTTTCGAATATTATATTTAGAAAATCAAATCAATTTTTGAAAAATTGTTTTGGAAACCTATAATTTTGGAAATAGGACTTATTTGTAACAATGTCAAAATTCTAAGCATTTGTGTTGTAGTTTTACCAAAATTTAAAAGTTGAACCTAAAAACCCCCCCATTCCCAGTTTCATTTTCACGATAGTTTACCCATAGCTTTTTCTTGCCATCCTTTTGCTCTCCCAACTCTCTCAATCAATTTTCTTTGTTGAATCTTCATCCAATTGATTTCCATCACCACCCGTGTATTTAATCTCCGTAATACTTCAAGAAAACACCCCAAAATCTCATTGATTTCTTCATCTTCTTCACGTGTGGGTTTTCGGGTTTTTAAAAAAAATTTCATTTTTCTTCCATCAAAGGTTATTTTTCGTCTTTCTATTGGTTTTTAATGTTATTAGGCCTTTGAAACTGAGTTTTGAGTTATTAAATTGCATGCTTTAAATAAAAGCCGAAAATAGATTCGTTAATTGTGAATTTCGGATTTTCGAGTAAAAATGTGATTTCAAAGTTTTAATCAATAGGTTTTGACATGATTAAGAGGTTTCTAAACTTACCTTGAAGTTTCATAAAATATTTCTTGAGTTCTAATACATTTTAAAAAAATAGCCAAAAACATGTCAAAAAAGTTGATACCATGGATTGGGTGATTTTTAGTAATTTAAAGGTTGAGAATTAGTCGTAGGTGAATTATAAGATAAATGCAATTTGTTTTAGGCGAAAAGATTGAGTATGGACCGAGATATTTCAATTTAAAGTTTGTTATGTTAAAGGTTTCAGTTACATGAGAACTTAGTTTAGGTTTATATTTTTTGATTGCTTGTGGTGAGTCCTTAACTGATTCTTGAAAGTATTGTTGTGTGAATTATTATGTTGAAGCTTCGGATTCGTTAGGAACATTTATGAGTTAGGAAAGGCTAGTTTGAGCTTTCGAATTTTCGGCGAAAGTATATTGATGAGTGTTCGGAATAATTGCTTGTCGACATGATTCAATACGATAATTGGGAATTTAGTAGTAGCCTAAACCCCTACTCTAAATTCCGAGTGTAAGCTTCCTTGTGCTCATGTTTATGTAATAGCCCGATTTTGGGCCTAGTCGGAACAGTGGTTTCGGGGCCACCAATCCGACACAGAAAAGTTCATTTTTATTATATTTGTATGGTCTACAGTTTCACGGAATGATTTCGTGAAAATTTCGTTCGAAAATTTTGACGTTTGGGCACTCAATTTAGTCAAAAGGACTAAATTGTAAAAAAGTGCAAAAGTTGAGTTCTACATGCTAGAGGTGTCTAATTGCTATGAAATTTTAAATAGAAGGTGTGTAGATGGTAATTAGACCATTTGTTAAGATAGTGGACAAAAATGGACATGGTGAGATAAAATTTCAAAGTTTTAAGTGAAGGGCATTTTGGTCATTTGGTAAATAAAAGAATAAAAAGGGAAAATCAAGCTAAAATCTTGTCCATCTTCTCCCTCAAGTGCCAAAAATTAGAAGAACACCGTATCTAGGGTTTGCTCAACTTCCAAGCTTGATTGTAAGTACATCCTAGCCCCGTTTTTAATGCTATTTACATTTTTGAAGTCGTTATCATCCGATCTATCTATTTCTACCATTAATTTAAGGAATAATCAAGGTCTAGGGTTATACCCATGTTAGAACTTTGTGTATTTTGATGTCTAATGGTAGAAAATTAAGGTTTGGTGTTAGATAAACAACTTTTACTAAGTGATTTTTGATGAGAATGCTTAAAATGACCTATTTGTAAAAGTTATAAAATATGTAGTAAAAGTGTGTTTTAATGGAAATTGTAGGCTGTTATAGTTATAAAAATGGTTCGGCTAGGCTTGTACATTAAAGAAATTGCACATGTTTCATTTTACGAGCCTAGGGGCAAAATTGTAAATATGTCAAAGTTTAGGGGCAAAAATGTAATTTTTCCATAATGTGATTTTTGGACTGATTTGAGTAATGTGAATATTAAATAAGCTAAATTTGCTATTAAAGATCAAGAAAAACGAAGTTCAGACCTTGATCGGGTAAAGAATAAGGTGTTTGACGATTAAATTCTTTCCTACTATTTTTGTACCAAGGTAAGTTCGTATGTAAATAATGCATCGTTATTTATGCTTTAATTGCTTTAGTATTTCATGAATTGTGATTTACTCTTTGAATGTAATTCGACAAAGTTTCGACAAGTGAGAAATATCCCGGTTAAATCTTAGGAATAGATAGGATACAAATGTCATGACATTAGGGTTATTTAAGATTACGTGTAAGACCATATCTGGGATATGGCATTGATATGAGACTTCTGTAAGACCATAGCTAGGCTATTGGCATCAATATGAGATTCCATGTAAGACCATATCTGGGATATGGAATTGGTATAGTACTATGTGTGTGAAATTTCCTGAGTATCCTTTAGTATTCCAAGTGGTTCAACGGGAAACTTAACGGCAAAGTTTAAGTTATGAAAGATTATGGTAAGTTGCAAGTTGGTACAGGTATGTACATAAAACTCATGTTTAATGAGCTTGATATGTGATGAAACCTCGGATTGGTTCGATTGAGTAAGTTATGATGTTAAGATTTTAATAACATTTATGCTAAGCTTGATTATGAATTCACAATGACATTTATGTTAATTTACTTTATGTTAAATATATGTTAAAGTGTGTATGATGCTTATTATTTGCATAGGGACTTATTAAGCTTTAAAGCTTACTCCCTTTCTTTTTCCCTTGTCTTATAGTGTCACCAAGCCAGCTCAGGGATCGAAGACGGTCGGAGATTCATTCACATTATCAAATTATCATTTTGGGTACTTATGATTTCAATATTTTGAGTTATGGCATATATAGGGACTTGGTCTTTTTGTTATGTGTCATAGTTGATTTGGCCAAAAGTGTTGGCTTATGTTAATTAATAATTCATTTTGTAAATGGCCATTGAAATTGGCTAATATTGATTAAGTATATATGTATATGATGATGTCTTTCATAGATGTGGATTTTGCATTGTTTGAGATGATAAGTTTGTGATGTTGTATGTGATAGAAAATAGCATGTGAATGATATATTGATATCTTGTTTGTGGTTGAATTGGTTGTATGAATATGTTTGGATTGGTGCTATGTTTTGTTGTGTCGGTGGGTGCATGGAAGGGTGGCAAAAAGGCTTGGTAAATAGCCTTATATTTGTCCACATGGGTAGACACACGGGCGTGTGTCTAAGCCGTGTGTGACACACAGTCTGCCCCACGAACATGTGTTTTGGCCGTGTGTCCCCTGCACCTTAATTGTTGCAAAATAGAATGCTCAGTAATGAGCACACGGGCAGAGGCACGGGCGTGTGTCTCATCCGTGTGGACGGAACAGCCTTTGTAATGCCCTAATTTTCTTAATTTTGGCTTTTGTAAAATTGACACACAATGTCTATCTGCTTCAGTGGTTATGTGTTCTGGGTGTGCGTGAGAGGTCCCAATTTCAAGTCACAACTTGGGTAAATTTGGCATTTTTATGAATAAGCTCTATCCTTGGTCAGTAGGCTTTTATTTGATTATTTGTAAAAATATATCAGAATGGGCCTACTGGTCTGGTGGTTAAGTGGATTGTTAATATGTCGGTGGTCTTGTGTTCGAATCCCTGCACGAGCAAAGGAGTCAATTTTTACTCTGTGGACTGGAGGTGTTTCGGTTTAGCTGAAATTATGTAGTGGTTATGTGCAGTGGGAATTGTGGGAGTGATTTTATGAGTATAATGATAATTGGGTAGTTATCAAAATAATATTCTTTTTCTCTCCCCCAAAATTTAGTGTTTCTGACGTTTTGCTTTCCCCAATTCTGCCGAATTTTCTCTTGGTTCCCCCTCCCTTTTGCTGAAATCTGCCTTTTTCCTTCCCTTCCTCTTTTCAACTGCGTTTTGATTCTTCATAATTGCGCAACATAGTCTCACACGTTTCGGCAAGTAAGTTTTGTGCTTTGTAAGTTATGATTGCTAAGTATTTGATTGGGGGTTATTGACTTTTTGACAGCAGCGTATTGCGAGGATCGTGGCTCTTCTCGTACTGATTTGTAGTCGACTGATTCAAGGTGTTGGGGTAAGATTTCGTCGCTATGGGTATCTCAATTCGGGTTCAGTTCTAGTTCAATGACTAAGTGATTAATAGAGTGAAATATTGATCAATTTTAGGTTCGGGATTACTTGGAGTTGCTTTTGCGTCGAAAACGATACAGGTGTGTTCCCGAAACACTGAAAACACGCCTCGGCGAAAAGCTGAAAAAGCTCTTTTTCGACGCCACACAGGCGTGTGGTAGCCCATGTGGTAGGCCGTGTGCAAGGCTTTAAGCCGCAACACGACTGTGTGATCAACGGGCCAGGCTGTGTGCAGGCGACACGGTCGTGTGATGATCGAGCAAGGCCGTGTGCAAGGCACAGGCTCGACCAATTGGGCCGTGTGGGCCACACAGGCATGTGGGCCCACACGGGTGAGCCACACGGGCGTGTGGGATTCTGGGCCAGGCCGTGTATCCACACGGCCAAGGCTAATTTAAGCCGTGTGGGCCACACGGGCATGTGGGTCCACACGGGTAGACAACATGGGCGTGTGAGCCCATTTTCATTGATTTATTGCTAAGGTTGCACGGGTCGCCCGAGACGACTGTGAACCTACTGTAGGGTCGGTAAGATTACCTAGACTCCTAACTGAATGACTGTATATTGAGCATGTTGTTTGTATTGTACTGTATAAATGTGATATACCATGATTGGGCATGACATAACTGTATGATGCATTGCATTGGGTTGGGGATTTGTATTGATTGGAGGAAGTGTACTGAAAGGCTTCGAGCCTAACTTACTGGCAGCTCAGCTGCAAACTACTTTTTAGTGCCGCAACCGGTACTACTTAGAGTGTAGGGATGGGTGGGTCGATTATATCCCCACATAGAGTGTAGGGTTGGATGGAGATGGAGTGTAGAGGCTGGTTGGGTAGGATTTTCTAATTGCATATCTCATTATCATTCTATTGTCATTGTGATGGGCTAAGGTCCTATGCTGCTCATCAGCATCGAAATGGGCTAAGGCCCAAATTGATACTGATTCTGAGATTGAAAAGGGCTGAAGCCAAACTGAGACTATGTGTTATTGTCTGTTTGATTGCATGGGGATTACACACTTAGTTTACGTAAACTCACCCCTTCTGTTTAATCTGTACAGGTAATCCCCAGACATAGGCGGACCAGTGCGGTGGAGGACTCAGTGGTGGCCACACGACTCATTTTGCTATTTGATACTTATTTACGAATTTTAGTTTTATTTTGGGGTATTTTTCTGTAATAATGGCCTTTATGGATTTTTACCTAAAATTTGGATTTTATATTGTTTTCGGTTATATCTGCTAGAAGTAGGTAAAACACGGGTTTTTAAAAGAAATGTATGTGTTTTGGCAAAATACCCACAAGGACACAAACTGTTTAAGAAGCTTCCGCAACGTATAATGTTTTGAAAACTAACGACTGGATTAGAATCACGATTTTAGAGTTAAAATAATGATAGTGAGGATTTCTAAACGAAAAATGTTTTAAGCGAAGTTACAGTTTTCTAACACACTACCATGTGACATCGCCAGATTCGGCCAAAACGTCCAGGCCGGGTTTAGGGTGTTACAGCCTTGAACATGGGCGTGTGCCCTGGCCGTGTGAAGTCTGTACCTATTTTATGAAAAATTATAAAAATTTAATCGATCACACGGCCTAAGCACACGGGCGTGTGACTTGGCCGTGTGACTTCAATTTGATGATAACGTCATAAATAGAATGCTCCCTATTTTGAAGACGGCCTGAAGCACGGGCGTGTCATAGGGTCACACGGGCGTGTCCCGAACCCACACGGGCGTGTGACCCCTTTTTCATGAAAAATTTTCTAAGTTCTCCAAAAGTTCCCAAAGTTCTCAGTTTAGTCCCGAACCACTTTCGATGCATGTTTTGGGCCTCGTAGGCTCGTTCTAGGGACGATATGAATGTTTTTGAAAAATTTTAAATTTGAGTGGAAATTCATGTCTCGGTTTTGAATGTATGCTTGTGAATAAGTCCGGTAATGCCTCGTACCCTATTCGGCATCGGATACGGGTAAGGGGTGTTGCAGTTAATCTTGTTGAATATGTGCTTGTGTTATTATGAAAATGTGATCTGAAATGAGATGATATATATGTGTTATATGTTCATGATTATTGTTGTGAAAGAGTATATGTAAGCATGTCATACATGCTAAGTGACAGTGATAATATTGATGCAAATGTGTTGTGATAGCAAACAGAAATCGGTAAGTAATATATGTGTTTAAATACGGATATTTGGTATTATGATTCTTGAGACCAATGGATATAGTTGGCATGCCATAGGTGTAACACCCCAAACCAGGTCTATGCGTTAAGACGAGATTTGGTTTGTCACACCGAACGAACATCCAATATTCTCTAATGATTTAAGTAAAACAGTAATGCAAAACCTTTAGAAATAAGGTTTAATAAAAACTAAGTACAATGATTAAAATTTATGAATTAAGAAAAATACTTGTTTGAAATCTTATATATATTAGTCAAAACCTTAACGTAATTTTAAAAGAATTTGAAAGAAATTGAAAAGTAATTTAGGTGTCCAAAATTGTTATAAAACACAATATTTTTAAGAAAACTTTATAGATTTTAACATAAGCCCATACTAAGAGTCTTAAAATAAAATTAAATCCATCCACACATAAAAATCCATAAAAACATAATTAGAGGCCTTATTACATCATACCCAAATAGTAATTAAAATAAGTAACTTAAATAAAGTTCATAGTTTATAAAACCCAAGCTCGTAGTATGGCCTCCACCATGTCATTTTCCCAAGTCCACATCAATTTCCATTACCGAGATGGATAATAAAACGGGGTGAGTTACAAAGAACTCGAGTGTGTAACTCACTTACCACCATTATTGGGCTGGACCATCAAGGCATTAATTTGGGCTTGAGCCCAATTACAAACTTTAACAATATAAAATGAAATAAAATATATTAAAATGCATGAAAAATGAATTTCCCAACCAAGCCTAATTTCCATCCGCTACACACCCCGTACTCAACCAAAGACACCTGTGGGGATCAAGTCAACCCACCCCGCCAAACACACCAATCGTAGGCATTTAGCCTTTTAAATAATATTCTAGTGCACTATCGAACTAGATTGTGACATAGTCACCGAACTAGAGGCATTAAGCCAAAATTTGTGTGCAGAGCCACCGAACTAGATACGTGGCCACAGGCCTTTCTTCTCTTCCTCAAATCCCATCCCATGCATTTATGTATGAATAACAAACTTTAATCATAAATGATTTATCAAGTAACCCATAATACAAATGAGTTTTTAATAAAACCTTTCATTTGGGCCTATTAACAATATAGTATTAAACTTTGGCCATATCTCGAACTAGAGGGTTTTTGGCCCATTAGCGATCTAGCAAACTTTGGCCCATATTATCGATCTAGCAGTCTTTTGGCCCAATTTAACAATCTAGCAGTATTTCGACTCAATTTATCGATCTAGCAATATTTGACTCAATTTATCGATCTAGAAATTTTCGGCTCAATTTATCGATCTAGTAATTTTCGGCTCAATTTATCGATCTAGTAATTTTTCCGACTTTAACCGTTTTCATGCATTTACACAAAAGTGTTAATTATCACATAAATTTCGATTTTGCCATTTTTACGATGTATCGTAATACTTACTGTTTAGTATCTAACCCGAAAGATAAGTGTGAAGTTACACACCTGGTTATGGTGAGAACTAGACTTTCCCGCTCGTCAACACCTATACATATCACGATAACTTATGATCATTATAATCTAATAATAAAACCGATCTAAACATAACGATCTAAAATTTACCCTCGGATTTTTGAACTACTTCCACTTGCGGTTTCTCCCCGATTGATGGTTCGTTAACCGAATCAAATCCAGAACAAATAATGGTTCGGAGAGTACGAACTACTTCAAACAATTGATTCTCCTCGGATGAACGTCCACAACCCGGTGGGAAATCCCGGATTGCTGATACAGTCCTTTGTTTATACTTAGGGGGATTAATGGTACCACCCTTCTTCCGAACACTATATACGGCCCGTTTCTTCCCTATCTTGATTGTCTTCAAATACAAAGATCGTTAGCACGCCCTAATCATATATATATATATATCGATTATGACTAAAGGCTTTGAGAACGAGATTTCCTTACCACAAATATTCTTGTTCCACAAGGAAATCGATCCAAGCGTTCTATGTCACACACGACCTCTTGATTTCCAATCTTCCGTTATCGCACTAAAGTATAACAAAAATAAACGTTAATAGAATGAACGTTTATTTTGATCTAAGAAAGCCTTCAAACCACCATCAATAATCGGCCAAATACTATAAACTAATCGAAGACGAAAAAGAACCCTTACCTATTTTCCACGGTTGAAAAGAAACGATTGAGAATGTTGCTTATGAATAGAGAGATATTCGGCTATGAAGAATCAAAGAAAAAAAAGAAAATGGTTCGGTTAAGGTACACTACCATTCGGCCATGAAGAGATTAAAGGAGAAAGTATTGATTGAAAAGGAATCAAAATAAGAGAATAGGGATGATGATAATTTGGTTTTCAAAGAAAACAAAAGAGAAAGAAAGAGATGAGTTTAAGATCAAGGCACATTCGGCAATGGAGAAAAAAGGAGAGAAAAGAAAGGAATAGTCTTTTGATGTAGGTGATTTCGGCACTAATGAGAAAAAGGCACAAAAAGAATACCAAAAGATGTGCAATAATGACCAAATGGTCAAAATAATCAAGGCTTACCAAGGATCAAATTCGGCCAAGGGAGAGAGGTTGAGAGAATTTGCAAAACTATGCACAAAACTAAGAATGACCAAAAAGAGACTTCAAATCCTAGCCAAACTAACACCAAAAATTCGGCTCCCCCCCTAGACCATATTGCCGTCCCTATGCATGGTCAAATGGCCATGATTTTATTTCCATAACCTTTTCCTTGATACTTGCCCCATATCTTCATATCTTTCCTTAATTTCTTGATTCCCTTCCATAAGTTAACAATTTCCTTAATCCTTTGATATACTAACTAAAAATAACAAGGTCAACACTTACCATATATGCACTTGGCCGACACTTGCTATACATGTGCAGAAAAATTAAAAATAAAATTCATCTAGATGCTAAACAAGGGATTCGAACCTTCCCTCATGCACCAACTCATGCGCCAACACCACTTTGCCATATACTCATCTTATGCTACACTTTGACACATTAATTAACTTATGTGTCAATGCCACTTGCTCCACTTCAATAAATTTTAAAACTAAAAATTATTCCATCCCCCGAATAATTCTAATTCTTCTTCAGGACTATAATAAACACGAAAAAATAATAAGAAAATTTTCCTTCATAATCTAAACACCAAATCATGCAATAATCGATACTCGAATTTTAGGGTGTTACAACTCTACCCTCCTTAAAAAAAAATTTCGTCCTCGAAATTTTTACAGTTGAAAAGGTGAGGGTATTGTTGTCGAATTGCATCCTCAGGCTCCCACGTAGCTTCCTCCACTCCGTGGTTACGCCATAACACTTTGACCAACGGCACGGTCTTCTTTCTTAGCACCTTAACATCTCGGTCTAAGATTTCCACTGGTTCCTCCTCAAAAGACAAGTCGACTTCAACTCCACTTCTTCTACGGTACTATGTGCGAAGGATCCGATCTCAGAGCGCCTCAACATGGACACATGAAAAACATTATGAATCGACTCAACTCCGGAGGTAATTCGATCTGATAGGCCACTGGACCAACACGCTTCACCACACGATATGGTCCAATGTATCTAGGACTCAATTTGCCCTTCTTCCCAAACCTAAAAATCTTCTTCCAATGTGAGACCTTCAAGAACACTTGATCCCCCACAGCATACTCGATACTTCTACGCTTCAGATCTGCATACGACTTCTGTCTATCCGAAGCTTCCTTTAACCGTGCTCGAATAGCTTTCACTTTTTCTTCCATTTCAGAAATCATCTCAGGACCCAACATCTGCCGTTCGCCCAACTCAGTCCAACAAATAGGAGAACGACACCTACGACCATACAATGCCTCGTAGGGTGCCATCTGAATGCTTGACTGATAGCTATTGTCATACGCAAATTCTGCCAACGGTAGAAAATCCTCCCAACTACCTTTGAAGTCGATTACACATCCTCTCAACATGTCTTCCAGAATCTGAATTACTCTTTCTGATTGACCATCTGACTGAGGATGAAAAGCCGTACTGAAGTTTAGCTTTGTTCCCAAAGCTTCATGCAATGCTTTCCAAAACCGTGACGTAAACCTAGGATCCCTATCTGGATATAATAGACGCGGTACCCCATGCAACCTCACGATTTCGGATACGTGCATGACTTAGCCAACTTCGTAACGAGTAATCCGCATTTAACCGGTAGAAAATGAGCGATCTTCGTCAAACGATCAACAATTACCCAAACAGAGTTTTTCTTAGTAGGTGTTAAAGGTAACCCACTAACAAAATCCATTGTTATCCGCTCCCATTTCCAAAGAGGAATCTTTACCGGTTGTAATAATCCTGGACGGCATTTGATGCCCCGCTTTCATTGCTGACAAGTTAAACATTTTCCCACAAATTCAGAAATCTCACGCTTCAACCCTGGCCACCAATATTGTTCACGAAGATCCCGATACATCTTATTTCCTCCGGGGTGCATAGCATAAGGGCTACTATGCGCCTCTCGTAGAATCATTTGTCTCAGATCTGAGTCCTTAGGCATACAAATTCTCCCACGAAAACATAACACACCTTCCGCGTTTATGCTAAAATCCTCTATTCCACCATTTTCAACTTGTTGAAGTAAAGGTCCCAACTTTTCATCTAATATTTGCTTTTTCTTAATTTGCTCCAACCACAGAGGCTTCACTTGAAATTCCGCTATCAGACTACCATCCTCATACAAACTCAAGTGGGCAAACATCACTCTCAAATCCGATACCACCTTACGACTTAATGCATCCGCTACCACATTAGCCTTTCCAGGATGATACTCGATTGAGAAATCATAGTCCTTTAACAGCTCCACCCATCTTCGTTGTCTCAAGTTTAATTCCTTCTGAGTAAGTAGATACTTAAGACTCTTGTGATCCGTATAGATGATAGACGTTTCACCGTAGAGGTAATGCCTCCAAATCTTTAGAGGAAACACTACTGCAGCTAACTCCAAGTCATGAGTAGGGTAGTTTACTTCGTGCGGTCTCAGCTGACGAGAAGCATAAGCCACCACTTTTCCACTTTGCATCAATACACATCCTAAACCCGTGTGTGACGACGCATCGCGATAAACTATAAACTCCTTTCCACCTCAAAGTTGAATCAATACCTGCAGCGCTTAGTTAAAATCTTCTTCAATTCATCGAAACTTTCTTGCTATTTTTCAGTCCATATAAGCGGTACTCCCTTTCGCAAAAGCTTAGTTAGGGTGCAGCAATCAACGAAAACCCTCAACAAAGCGCCTATAGTAACCACCAAACCCAAGAAACTCCGAATCTCGACTCGACTTTGGTGGTTTCCAATCCAATACTGACCTCAATCTTCCGAGGATCCACCCTTATTCCTTGGTGACACCACATGACCCAAGAAAGTCACTTCCTTAACAGAATTCACATTTATCGAATTTGGCATACGATTGATTATCTCAAGTAATCGCAATACAATTCGCAAATGCGAATCATGCTCTTCTTCATTCCTTGAATATACCGAATGTCATCTATGAATACCACCACAAACCGGTCTAAATATGGTTGAAATACCCGGTTCATCATATCCATAAATGCAGTGGTGCATTGGTCAACCAAATGGCATCACCAAAAACTCATAATGTCCATAACTTGAGTTCGGAAAGCCGTCTTGTGAATATCCGCTTCTTTCACCTTAAGCCGATGATAACCCGATCTCAAATCAATTTTGAGAAAAGCTCAAGCTCCCTTCAATTGATCAAACAGGTCGTCAATTCTTGGCAGAGGGTACCTATTCTTGATCGTCAATTTATTTAATTGCCTGTAGTCAATACACATACGCATCGACCCATCTTTCTTCTTAACAAACAAAACCGGTGCTCCCCACGGAGACACACTCGGTCGAATAAAGCCTCGATCTAGAAATTCTTGAATTTGAGCTTTAAGCTCCACCAACTCCTTCTTGTGCCATTCTATAAGGAGCAATGGACACCGGAGCTGTTCCGGCAAAAGCTCAATACCAAATTCCACTTCCGATCGGAGGTACACCGGAAGTTCTTCAGAAATACATCCGAAATTCCTTCACTGTTCTCACATCTTCCACTGACAACTCTTTGGCATCTAAAGCACTAATAAATGCTAAAAATGCTCCATACCCTTTTCGCACCAACTTTTCTGCCTTAAGTGCAGATACCACATTTGCCAAGTAATTCCTTCGCTCGCCTATCATAATTATTTCTTTATCCTCCACCGTCCTTATTGACATCCGCTTTTCAGCACAATCCAATTTCGCCCGGTGCTTAACCAACCAATCCATGCCCAAAATGATATCGAACTCGCCGATAGGCAATTCCATCAAATTCGCCAGAAATATTTCTCCTTGAATTACTAAGGGCACGTCTCTAAACAGTTTATTTACCAACACCGACTGTCCTAAAGGACTAATTACCTTCATCTCATTATCGGAAATTTTGAGAGTCTAAATTCAAGTTTCCAGATATGGTGCTAGCGACATACGAATGGGTAGAACCAATATCTATCAAAGCAATAACAGGTACATCAAAGATGAAGAACGTACCAGTTATCACATCAGGTGCATTGCCATCTTCACGGCGTCTAACTGCATATACCAATCCTGGCTGTCTTGCATCTGTGTTGCCTCTAGGACCATTGCCTCGACCCGCTGCACCTTGACCACGTCCAGCCCCATTACCACCACGACCTCTTGGTGGTTGCTAATTCCTCTTGCCGGTGGTGCATCAGTATTACGAGCTTCCTGAGTTGTATCCATTCGACGAGGGCAATTCCTATATTGATGATCCATCGACCGCATTTATAGCAAGCACCCGTTTTCTTCCAAAGACTCTCCGAATGCCTTTTCCCACAATCGGCACAATCTCGACTACGATTCACGCGATTCACAGTGTTCTACCTTGAGTGGTTCCTCGTCCGAGGCCTCTTCGTAAACCTTTTTGAAGAACCTGAATACTTCATATCTCTCTTGCCTCTAGCTCGTTCCCGATTCTGACGTTCCGAGTTCTTAACCTCTTCGGCTATCTTGGCCTTTTCCACAAGCGTGGAAAAAGTTCTAACTTGTTGTGGGGCTATCAAAACCCGCAATTCATCGTTCAAGCCATCCTCAAAGCGTACACAACGCTCATGATCCGTTGCCACTATCGTTCGAGCATAGCGACTCAAACGTAAGAACTCAGCTTCATATGCTGCCACCGTCTTATTTCCTTGCACCAGGTTCAAGAATTCCTTCCTTCGGGCATCCACATAGCTTGTTCCCACATATTTCCCTTGAAAGGAAGCCTTGACGAATTCCCAATTAACTAATGCAGCTTCAGTGCCTTCTCGGACAGTAAGCCACCATTGGTATGCTTCGTCCCTTAACAAGGACACCGCTCCCCTTAGTTTTTGTTCCACAGTACACTCAAGATCGTCCATAATTCGCTCCACTGCCTCAGGCCAATACTCAGCGACATTGGGAGCTACACCAGAGACACCTCTGAAAACCTCAGCTCCACTTGATTTCAAACGTTCCGATATCGACCCACGAGCCGTTGGCGATTCTAGCTCCAAATGACCCTTCCAAGGACTCGCAAAGCATTGCTCGCGTCACCGCATTATCTTCTTCCATATGATTATGCGATCCCGTCTCACTTTCGAGTGACGCAGGTGCATCCATTTCCGGTATATGATCCGGTGCTTCGGTTGCGCCTCTAACACCTCGTCCTCTACCACGGCCACGTCTACCGCGGCCCACGACCACGCCCTCTAGAGCTCATAATGACTGATTTAATCGATTAAGAGTTTTATGAATCAAAATACTATTTTAGTTGTTTATTAACGATGTTTTATGATATGACAGAGATAGAGTTGTTTTCGCAACCATATCCTATTGTCTCAATCTCTACGGTTTTCAACACCTAAAACTAGAAGTTCTAGAGTGTTTCTTATAATCATATCACAATATAAACAATCGATATCTGAGATACTTACTTGACTTGGCGGGATGCTCATGGTGCCATACTACCTTTAAATCAAAATCTAGAAATTTTGAATTGTTTTTCAAACAAACATCATTATTGAACCCAAACCACAGCCGAGTTTTGAAACTGTGCTCTGATACCATTAAATGTAATACCCCAAACCAAGTCTATGCGTTAAGACGAGATTTGGTTTGTCACACCGAACGAACATCCAATATTCTCTAATGATTTAAGTAAAAGCAGTAATGCAAAACCTTTAGAAATAAGGTTTAATAAAAACTAAGTACAATGATTAAAATTTATGAATTAAGAAAAATACTTGTTTGAAATCTTATATATATTAGTCAAAACCTTAACGTAATTTTAAAAGAATTTGAAAGAAATTGAAAAGTAATTTAGGTGTCCAAAATTGTTATAAAACACAATATTTTTAAGAAAACTTTATAGATTTTAACATAAGCCCATACTAAGAGTCTTAAAATAAAATTAAATCCATCCACACATAAAAATCCATAAAAACATAATTAGAGGCCTTATTACATCATACCCAAATAGTAATTAAAATAAGTAACTTAAATAAAGTTCATAGTTTATAAAACCCAAGCTCGTAGTATGGCCTCCACCATGTCATTTCCGGCCCAAGTCCACATCAATTTCCATTACCTGAGATGGATAATAAAACGGGGTGAGTTACAAAGAACTCAGTGTGTAACTCACTTACCACCATTATTGGGCCAGACCATCAAGGCATTAATTTGGGCTTGAGCCCAATTACAAACTTTAACAATATAAAATGAAATAAAATATATTAAAATGCATGAAAAATGAATTTCCCAACCAAGCCTAATTTCCATCCGCTACACACCCCCATACCAACCAAAGACACTGTGTGGGGATCAAGTCAACCCACCCCGCCAAACACACCAATCGTAGGCATTTAGCCTTTTAAATAATATTGTAGTGCACTATCGAACTAGATTGTCATAGTCACCGAACTAGAGGCATTAAGCCAAAATTTGTGGCGAGCCACCGAACTAGATACGTGGCCACATGTGCCTTTCTTCTCTTCCTCAAATCCCATCCCATGCATTTATGTATGAATAACAAACTTTAATCATAAATGATTTATCAAGTAACCCATAATACAAATGAGTTTTTAATAAAACCTTTCATTTGGGCCTATTAACAATATAGTATTAAACTTTGGCCATATCTCGAACTAGAGGGTTTTTGGCCCATTAGCGATCTAGCAAACTTTGGCCCATATTATCGATCTAGCAGTCTTTCGGCCCAATTTAACAATCTAGCAGTATTTCGACTCAATTTATCGATCTAGCAATATTTCGGCTCAATTTATCGATCTAGAAATTTTCGGCTCAATTTATCGATCTAGTAATTTTCGGCTCAATTTATCGATCAAGTAATTTTTCCTACTTTAACCGTTTTCATGCATTTACAAAAAAGTGTTAATTATCACATAAATTTCGATTTTGCCATTTTTACGATTTATCGTAATACTTATCATTTAGTATCTAACCCGAAAGATAAGTGTGAAGTTACACACTGGTTATGGTGAGAACTAGACTTTCCCGCGTCAACACCTATACATATCACAATAACTTATGATCATTATAATCTAATAATAAAACCGATCTAAACATAACGATCTAAAATTTACCTCGAATTTTTGAACTACTTCCACTTGCGCGTTTCTCCCCGATTGATGGTTCGTTAACCGAATCAAATCCACGAACAAATAATGGTTCGGGAGTACGAACTACTTCAAACAATTGATTCTCCTCGGATGAACGTCCACAACCGGTGGAAATCCGGATTGCCGATACTGATCCTTTGTTTATACTTAGGGGATTAATGGTACCACCCTTCTTCCGAACACTATATACGGCCCGTTTCTTTCCTATCTTGATTGTCTTCAAAGACAAAGATCGTTAGCACGCCCTAATCATATATATATATTTATCGATTATGACTAAAGGCTTTGAGAACGAGATTTCCTTACCACAAATATTCTTGTTCCACAAGGGAAATCGATCCAAGCGTTCTATGTCACACACGACCTCTTGATTTCCAATCTTCCGTTATCGCACTAAAGTATAACAAAATAAACGTTAATAGAATGAACGTTTATTTTGATCTAAGAAAGCCTTCAAACCACCATCAATATTCGGCCAAATACTATAAACTAATCGAAGACGAAAAAGAACCCTTACCTATTTTCCACGGTTGAAAAGAAACGATTGAGAATGTTGCTTATGAATAGAGAGATATTCGGCTATGAAGAATCAAAGAAAAAAAAGAAAATGGTTCGGTTAAGGTACACTAACATTCGGCCATGAAGAGATTAAAGGAGAAAGTATTGATTGAAAAGGAATCAAAATAAGAGAATAGGGATGATGATAATTCGGTTTTCAAAGAAAACAAAAGAGAAAGAAAGAGATGAGTTTAAGATCAAGGCACATTCGGCAATGGAGAAAAAATGAGAGAAAAGAAAGGAATGGTCTTTTGATGTAGGTGATTTCGGCACTAATGAGAAAAAGGCACAAAAAGAATACCAAAAGATGTGCAATAATGACCAAATGGTCAAAATAATCAAGGCTTACCAAGGATCAAATTCGGCCAAGGGAGAGAGGTTGAGAGAATTTGCAAAACTATGCACAAAACTAAGAATGACCAAAAAGAGACTTCAAATCCTAGCCAAACTAACACCAAAAATTCGGCTCCCCCCCCTAGACCATATTGTCGTCCCTATGCATGGTCAAATGGCCATGATTTTATTTCCATAACCTTTTCCTTGATACTTGCCCCATATCTTCATATCTTTCCTTAATTTCTTGATTCCCTTCCATAAGTTAACAATTTCCTTAATCCTTTGATATACTAACTAAAAATAACAAGGTCAACACTTACCATATATGCACTTGGCCGACACTTGCTATACATGTGCAGAAAAATTAAAAATAAAATTCATCTAGATGCTAAACAAGGGATTCGAACCTTCTCCCTCATGCACCAACTCACGCGTCAACACCACTTTGCCATATACTCATCTTATGCTACACTTTGACACATTAATTAACTTATGTGTCAATGCCACTTGCTCCACTTCAATAAATTTTAAAAACTAAAAATTATTCCATCCCCGAATAATTCTAATTCTTCTTCAGGACTATAATAAACACGAAAAAATAATAAGAAAATTTTCCTTCATAATCTAAACACCAAATCATGCAATAATCGATACTCGAATTTTAGGGTGTTACAATAGGATTGTGAGTACTTACCTATATGTATATGTGATTTGGGCGTTGAGGCCCTAGGACATGTTTGGAGAGATAAAGGAATGTGAGTTGAGCTCCATTCAAGTTGAAGAGTGTTAGCTTTATGCTTCACTTTTGGGACATGTTTGACTCTATGAGTCTATGTGGTGTGTTGGAGATCTGTGTATCTAATGAGTGGTGATAGTGCCCACTTTTACATTTCATAACTCAAGTGCCAAATTATCTATAAATATGATTGTGTGTATTGTGACGTATGCATGAATATGTGTGTATTGACTCTGTAAATAAACTATTGAATATGCATGAGAAGTAAAATATGTCAACTAAGTTGAGACTGCTAAAATTATGCTACATATACATTTCACTAATGCTTGATGAACTATTTGCATGGTAGTTGTTCAAGGCATTCATTGAGCTTGTTAAGCTCATCCACTCCCTTCTTAAACTATTGTAGATTAGTCCTGTGCCGGTGTGGTTTCCGAAGGGTGATCCTAGCAAGTCCATTTTTGTTTTTCCGTAGGTGTTACTGTTAATTGTTTATGTTTTGGGAACAAGGCAATGTGGTAGACTTTTATTGGTATTTTTCATGATGTTTTTGGATGCTTCCATAGTCCATACGTTCTTAGGATTATGAGATTTGTTTCGTAATATGTTGATTTGGTATCGATTTTCCATTCGGTATTGATACCGATTGAAGGAAATATCGATACCTATGTACCAGTATCGATACCTACATACTTGATTGAATTTTTTTCTAAGTGGCCCTTATGTATGTACAAATGTTATTTTATGATGCTTAAGGTATGTTTAGCAAGACTTAATGGTAATTAGGAGCATGTTTCACTTAAAAGTCGAGCAAATACTAAAATGGATGACGTTTCTTTTAGAATGAGCTTTTGAATTGTTGTGAATGACATGAGACGGTGCTATGGCATCCTAATATTCGGGCTCAGCTACCGGGCTGGGTATAGGGCGTTACAAGTTTCGAAATTGATGCTCAAATTTGAAAGTCATAGCAATTTCGATTTTAAAGACTGAATTGAATAAAATGAAAAATTTTAGGGAACATTCAAAAACTAAAATTGAATTGTCATATGCATAAAATAGAATGTTCTAAAGTATTTGGAATTGATAATTGAAATGAATTAATATTATAGATCGGGAAATGAATTAATATTATAGTTCATATGGTGCAATTATAAGTAATATTAATATAAATATGTTTGAATTATGAAATTGTTTGTTTGTAAATGTAATTTTGAACTTGTTACGATTTGGTACAAAAAGGTGAGACATGAACTAAATTGTAAAGTAATGTTTTATGTTGGGATGATATGTATATGATGACACTACAGCAACTTAAATGTTACTAATTCAGTGTTAATGCCAGCATGAACTTAGTAAACGATTAGGATACGATTGACATGCCAATAGAGTTATATGTGTGCTTGTACGGGTTTAACACTTTTGTGCTTTCTGTTCAGCACTTTGGTGCTCTTTGTTCAGTACTTTGGTACTCCCTGTTCAGCACTTCAGTGCTCTTTGTTTAGTACTTTGGTACTCATTGATCAACACTTCGGTGCTCTCTTCTTAGCACTTCAGTGCTCTTTGTTTAGCACTATGGTGCTCTCTGCTGTGGTGTTGCTACCCATGTATCCGAGTTTATTTACTAGAGTTCATTGGGTTGATTGAATAATGGAAAGAGGAATGTAAATGGTATGTTACAAGCTTGATGCTCAAATGGTATATGATGATTCGATAACGTATATGGTATTGAAATGTGAATTCTATGTGAATGGTACTAAATTGAATAGCTTATTAAATATTGAATTACTATATGACTCGATTTCTGATGAACTCACCTATTTACTGTGAATATGCTATGTCAGGTATATTGTGTCACGTTATTTAGTTTATTTCAAGGAATTTTATATTGACGTAAGTTATCATTTTAACACCTTAGAACTTACTAAGCATTCAAAATGCTTACCTAGTTGTTTTACCATCTCTGTAGATTGTTAGTTTGTGGAACTCGTCAATCAGATTGTCACAAATATCACACTATTCAGCCTCTGATTCGGTAGTCTTTTGGCTCATTGTAATTTTGGTTATGTGGCATGTACTAGGGTGTCATTATAGATATGTTATTTTGGATTGTGGTATGTTAGTGGTTATATGAAAGTATGCATACGTTGGTATTTTATGAAATTGCATATGTTTTATATAAATGTCAAGTTTGAAAGTTAATTAGCATAAATATGATAAGGATATGAAATGGTGTTACAAATGTTAATGGTTGAGAATGTTACAAGTTAGAAAATGGCATGTTTAGGGACTATATTGATGTATGATAGTGGTTGATTTGGAAATGGTGAAATGATGGTGTTTAGGGTATGATATGAATTGTTTTGTGTAGGTTTGTAGAGTGCCCTTAAGCACCAATTGTGTTTGAATTGATTCGAGTATGAAATGATCACCAAAATGGAAGTTTTTGACACTTTGGCTTTAAGGTATCGATACCCTATTAAAAGTATCGATACTTAGCAAATATCAATTGATTTTCAAATAAACAGAATGTCAAAATGGTATCGATACCGAACTAAAGTTTTGAAACTCTGGATAAGGGTACCGATACTTTACAAAGGTACCGATACACTTGGACTTTGATTAGTTTTTACAAAAGAAACAGAATCTCAAAATGGTATCAATAGTAGAATTTGGTATCGATACTTGAAAAGGAGTATCAGTACCATAATTCCAGTATCGATACTTGTTGATTTAAAGATGATTTTTTCAAACATAAAAACTAAATTTGGTATCGATACCTTTCATGGGGTATCAATAACTGTTTTAAAAATTTTAAATTTTGCAATTTGGCCCTATTTCATGTTCGGTTTAACAATTAAGTTTTCTTATGTTTGACTAAGTCTCGGGAAAGTCAAATTGTAACAGCCCAATTTTTAGTGGGATTGAAAATGCAGTTTCAGAACTCTATTTCAATAAATTGTGTTCGTATATATATTAATATTTATTTTTTATGAGGCTAGTATAGAAATATATTAAAGTTTGGTTTAGTAATTGTGTTTAATTGTTATTTAATAAGGTACAGGTGTAATGACCCTAAAGTCAGTGGTATTGAAAAATGAGGTATTGGGACCTCGTTTCTGTAAACCAAGCCTAGAATTTTTTTTATTAAATATTTACAAAGTTATTATATAGGTGAATTGAATTTTGGATAGGTAATTTTTTTGAATTAGTGATTAATTAAGGTACAAGGACTAAATCGTAAAAGTGATAAAAGTTTAACCACTATGGATTTTTAATTACTAAAGGGACCAATTGAACAATTGGACCCATTTCTAATATTGGTAAATGGAGGATGATGTTACCATCCACCATATTAGATTAATTAAGTTTAATAAGTGATTTTATTAAGGTTTAATGTCACATACCAAAAATCAGGTTAGTAGAAATTGGGTTAGTGAACAAAGAGTGGTTGCTTCCTGTTTTTTTAATAAATGTTGTAGGAATTGTGTCAAGTAAATTAATAAGGTTCAGTGGTTAAGTATTTTGGATTGTGTGCTTGAGGTTCTAAGTTTGATTCCCTTCCTTTGAATTTTAAGTATTTTTGTCCCTATATCTAGCTTGCCACATCTAGATTATCTATTATTTTTCGTTAATTGTTGGCAAGAATGAGCCTGCTAGTTTAGTGATAAAGCTTTAGCTTACCCTTAGGTCCTATGTTCAAAACATGTTGTGTGCAAAAGTAGAATTATTTTTGTTCCTGTCCTGCTTTGCTGCCCATGCTGCAAAATGTTGGTCAAATTCAAAGTCTGATTAGTCAGATAAGGTTAGAAATTAAATCTGGTTAGTTGGGATTTATGTAGTTTTTTTAAAATAAAAGAATAATCCCCTCAAATTTCTACTTGGTCGACCCCCACTTTATCTCAATCATCAATTTCCTTTTTTTTTCTTTTGTTACAAAAAACCTCTTCCCTTGGCTTTTTTTCTCTGTCTTCTCTGTTTCCTGTGTTCTTCTAGCTTTCTCGAAACAACACCTAATTCTCCTCCTCTTTTCCACCTTTACGTCTATTTTGTTGTTGGTTTGTTTTGTTTAGTTCCTAGTCTCTGATTTTGTTGATTAGTGTATGTGTGATTTCGAATTCCAAAGATAGTGGTAAGTTTTGTGTAAGTATAATGTTCTTTTGTTATAATTTTTTTAAGAAGGATATTTTGGATAGTTTTTCTTTTGAGAGGCTTTGTTGGTGTTGGTGGTATTATGATGGCCTTATTGTTTGTGAATTTGCTAGCGGAGGACACATGACTCTCTTTCGACAAACTAAGCGCCTTAGGAATCGTTCATTTTTAGGTAAGGGTTGAATACTTTAGCACTTATGGCCGAATGAATGATTCAGTTTTATTTTATTTGTGCTAAACTACACGATGTTTTGGTGCTAATCAATCTATTCAGTGCTGTTGGGTCGGCATCAAAATTTAGGCAGGTCTGTGACCTGAACTCAAAAATTCTTAAAAATCATGGAAAAACGAACTATCAATCTACACCACACGACCGTGTGCCAGTTCGTGTGAGCTACACGAGCTTGTGTTTGACCATGTGGGCCACACAAGCTATGCCAGCTAGGGTGTCTGGGACACACAGGCGTGTGGGCCCATTTTGAGAAGTTTAGTTAGGGTTAAGTTTTGGATTGCATGTTCAATGTCAGCAATTTCATAAACTTCGATGAATGATATGTATGATTGTCCGATCAATAAAATTTGTTGTTTTTTTTGTGTGTGTTTTATCTTGTGTGATAAGTTATGTTTTGTTTCAATTCTCATGGCATGTGACATTGTGACTATTCTGATGAAATTGATACGATATTATTGAAATCTGAAACATCTGTTCTGCAAAGCAAGAAATCTCATGCCTACTGATTTCTGTTAGATATACAATTACATGTTCAACATGCTTACTGTTCTGATTATGTATTTGCATGCCATGTTACATTGCATGAGGTTGGGATGATATGGTAAGGAGGAAGTTCTGACAGTTTAATGATCTACACTATCTGGTGGTTTAACCACATATCTATTCTAGCAACTTGACTGCAAATATGGTGGCTTGACCACATATATCTGATCTGGCAGTTTAACTGCAACTTTGATGGCATTCTCTACAATTATTTATTGGTGTGTTTTGGATGGACGAGTTTTGGGTAACTCTAATTGGTGTGTAGCGGAATTGGGTAGGAAGTTTTTTGGAAAACTTGCATTATGTTTTCTGAAAATATTGCATTGACATAGCCATGCATACTCAATTTTTGCTCTCATGAACTTGATGAAATTCTCTGCGATATTTTGATCTGTTAATTTTATTGTCTGTACTTATGCTTGAATTAAGTTACACACTTAGCTTCATAGCTCACTCTTTTACCTAATCTCCTCAGGTAATTTGTAGGATTAGGCATTGGCTACATTTCAAAAGCTCGGATTGGTTTCTTAGATAAGACAGTTTTGCTTATATATAATCTTTAATTAAATTTTATGGACTATGGATTTTCGAACTAATTTTCGGACTTTATTTTTGGTTTCAGGGTTTTTGTCAGATTTTTAGTTAAATAGTTTGGATAACCTGTCAAATTTCTGCTAATTAAAAAGGATGTTTGATTTTCAAAACTAAATCAATTATGGATTTTTCCGCTGCAAAGTAAAATAAGCGATTTAGATTTCAGAAAGATAAAATAAGTAAAAATAATATGTTTGGTTTAAATTGGTTGTGAATGGTAAATGTTTTTGAAAACGCTTAATTGAAAATGGCTAAGTTTTCAAAGAATGAATTGAAAGAGTTTTCTGCAAAATTATCAACACGAAATTATACAATGTTTTGGGAAGTAAATAATCTGATTTTTGAGTAGGTGGTGTAACCTTCAAGATCTGGCCATAACATTTAGGCCGGGTTTGGGGTGTTACATTTAAATTAATTAATTTTGGTTTATTAAATTTTAATGATAGTTTATAAGTAAATTAAAAGAAAAAAAGATAAGCATTTGCTTCATCTTCCTCCTTTCGACATGAGAAACAAGAGAACAACCCTTGTTGAGTTTTCAAGCTTTCACTCCTCAATTGGTAAGCAATTTCAAGTGTGTTTCTTATAATTTTTATGTATTTGAGATAGTGGTAGCTAGATTTAGTTAACCTGTGTATTATTTTTCAAAACTGTTAAAGTTTCCAAAAATTAACATTGTTGATTTCTTGAAGTTTTTGTTGTCAAATGGCTAGATTTTAAGCTTAGCTATGTAAAAGGACTAATTTGTAAAGTGATTTTGTTAGTTTTTTCAGGAAAGGACTAATGTGAAAAAATTGTAAATAATGAGATGAAATTTCTATAATATTAGATTCTAGTGAGTTATATAAGGATGGATTTGAGATCGGTTTCGAAATTGAAGCTCAAAATTGAGATTTATGACCATTTCAGTTTTATAGACTAAACTGAATAAAATGAAAAAAATTTAGAGAGCATCTAAAAAATGAAATTGAACTAATACATGCTTATAGTAGACTGGCATAAGATGTTTGGAATTGATAAATTGCATTGAATAATTGTATAGATTGAGATTTAGACCAAACTATAGATAATGCGAAAAAAGCAAATTAACGGATTAGTCCTTGACGTCTTGTTAATTGTTCATTTTGTCATATGGTGTGATTCTATTTAAATTGTTATATAATTTAATTAAGAATTTGTGTATGTTAGATAGTAATTTTAACTATTTGCAATTTGGTACAAAAGGTGAGATATGGACTAAATCCTAAAGAAATGATAAGTTGACTAATAAATTGAATAATTTGCAAAATATTTATGACTTTGTAATTGAATGTGATTTGGATAGAACTTGATGTTATACTATTATTGAATTATTATTCGTAGCTAAAAACGACGTAGGATCTCCGAAAGGGAAAAGAAAAGGCGAGAGTCGATGATGAGTGACACAAGCTTTCAGTTTGTATTTCTATGACCCGAAACTAATTTAGTTACAACATATTCATGATATGATGCATTATACAACATTGAGATAAGCTATTAATAGTTATTGAGTGAAATGTTATGGTGGGAATTGAAGATCGAGACAGGGACTAAATTGAATAGAATAGAAAGTTGGTTATAACACCCCAAAAATTTGAATTTATGATTTGTTAAATTATGTCATAAATTAAGTATCTACTTTAGTGGTTAAGGGCCTTAATTGTGTGTTTGAGGTCATGGGTTTAAATTTCACTCTTAAAATTTTTTGTTTTTTTTGTTCTTATCCTTATCTCTGATCTTTTGATTTAAATATTATTTTTGCTGAACTTATGACAGAATGAGCTTGTTGCTTCAGTGGTAAGGCTTTAGCTTGCCCTTTGGTCTTGTGTTCGAATCCTTATAAGAGTAGAAAGACAATACTTTTGCAATTTCTTGCTATGCTGCCCATGTGTTAGAGTTTGGGTTAAATTCAAACTCTAGAAATTTGGTAAGTTATCAGGAAATCAATTGGTTAGATGATATTTTTATTTCTTGATATCTATCTAATTTTGAATTTATCTTATTTTTGGGTTTTCCCCCAAAAAAATTAGTTTGTTTTGCACGTTCTGTCATTTTCTCCTTTTTCTACTTATCTCATTTTTTTCCGTCTTCCCCTCTTTTCCCATTCCATTGTCGTTAATTGATTTTTTCCAAGTCCCTACTTTTGAATTCTTTCTTTTCAATTTTTGCTTCAACGCTTCTTCTTGATAGCAATTGTGTTCCATTGTGCGTTATCATTGCTTCATTTCTTTGGACAAAGGTTGGTGCTATCTTTGATTTTGAATGATCTTGGTAGTGTGGGGTAAGGTTTGTGTGCAAAGATTTGTGATTTTATTTCTTTTAAGTCTTCATGGTATTGGTTATCTTGTTGTCTTCTCTATGCGATACAATTTTAACCACTCTAAAATTGTTTATTTAGGCGAAGTTGGTGAAGTGCACGACTTACCTCTGGTGATTTAAGAATTCAGAGGACTGCCCTGTCTGTTTAGGTAATTGATTGAGCATTAGAAGGCTAATTTTGGTTTGTTAAGGTTTAATACCACCGGTTCTGGTCAGATGAGTTCTTGGAAAATAGTGAATCGATACTAAAATTGGTCGTTTGAATGACGTTTTTTTAGGGTCTGGAAGTCTCGTGGTTGCGTTCACATCAAATTAGATTAGGTGTGTAACGAAAACTCGAGAAATTAGTAAATGGCTGAAAGCCAAAATTCGGATTGTCGATGCCACAAAGCCGTGTGCGACACACATCCGTGTGAAAAACCTTGTGCTAGGCTGTGTGGATCACACAAGTTGGCCAAGTAGGCCATGTGGGCCACACGGGCGTGTGGGCTCAAATTTCAAAAATTTTCCCTAGGGCCGTATTCGTCATTCAAGTCAAATGTAGCCCTTCCATAGGATCTGTATGGTACAAATTAGGCTATAAATCATGATTTTTGATGTTCTGTTAGTGTTAAATATGATTTACATACGCATGATTGGTATGTTATATGCTAAGTATGATCTGTTATATGCCAAGTATGATTTGAATCTGATATGAAAAACATGTATGTCATATACGTATGTGATATCTATCTAATTTTGCATATGCATTGGGGTGGGAGATATGTTTATGGAGAAAGTGATGGCAGTTTAATTTATCTGCCTAATTTGATGGCTCAACCACTTATATCTATATTTGGCGGTACATCGCCACATGATTTGGTAGCTAGGCTGCGAACATTCTGGAAAGTGTCATACAGACACTAATTAGTGTGTAGGGCTAGTTGGGTATTTAATACTCTAATTGGTGTACAGGGATGGTCGGAGATTGTGTGTAGCGAATGGGGGTAGAAACTTAATTTGTATATGATATTCATCTGTTTCTATTTCTATTTATTAAATCCGTCTGATTGATTTCGGACTGCATGTTTGGAATTGTATTTATTGTTTAAATTTTAGTAACTTACAAACTGAGCTTGTAAGCACATTATTTATTTGTTTGATTCGTAGGTAATCCTCAGATATAGGTGGGTCAGTGCGACAGGAGCTCGATTAAATAATTTTGATTTGTGCTATTAAAAACTTGGTTTTTTCCATTTTGGTAATTTTAAACTATTTCGAACTTTTGGGACTGTTTTGCACTTTTATTTTTTGTTTTTAACCGCTTAATCGTTTTTAGTCATAACTACACTATCAACAAAACATTGGGTTTTCAAAATTCAAACTGCGTTTTCCAAACCGATTTTAACTAAGAGTTCCGCTACAAACATAAGCGTTTTATAAGGACTATTTAATCGACAAAATTAGCAAAATAAGTAAGGAATGTATTTTTATTTAAGATAAACCAGAATTGTTTTTAACAAAAGTTGGCTTTATTTCTATAAGCCCAAATGATATCTGAATTTTCAAAGTGAATCATGGTAACTTCTCCAGATCTGGCCATAACGTCTAGGTCGGGTTTGGGGTGTTACATTTGGTGGTATCAAATTCAGGTTCAAAACTCGGGTTATGATTTTTGGGTTCAAATTTCTGGGAAAAGTGTTTTTGAACAAAATATTTTTTTTCTGATTAAAACTAAAAAATAAGTGTATAATAATATCGAGTCTTCGGCGTCGATCCTATAAGTACTTCTGCCTTAGTTAAACTTTTAGAAAAAACCACTATGATATTAGAATTACTCTGTTGTAGTTAAAGATTGTAACAACTCTGTAAATTTTACTGATAAAATTCTGGACATAAAATATTTGATAACAAACTTCAAAATTGAGACAAAAAATTCTGGAAATGTAGATAATTTACAATGAGTACGTGTGGAACTCATGGACGAGGTACCCGTAAGCGCGGTGGGCACCAAAGAGGGGCTCGAGCTGAGCCATCCTCGACGGGCAGTATGCCCAATCTGGATATGAGCGAGACTATGGGTATGCATACTGCTGAGACAGGGTCTCAGACACAGTTGGCTGGGGACGATGCATTGTCCCAAGCCATGTTGAGAGTTCTTGAGAGGGTCGTTGGGACCCATTCTAGATCTAAGAGCCGAAGGTCGGTAACTAAACAACTCTTATCCAATAAAGCAGAATTATTTAAGGGCGTCACTGAGGTCACCCCGACTGCGTCCGAGTATTGGTTGGTGGCCACAGAGAGGATTATGAATAACTTAGACTGCACTTCTGAGCAGAAACTAAATGGTGCAATGCCCTTGCTTCGCGATGAAGCCTACCAATGGTGGCTGACCGTTAAGGAGGGTGTCATGTGTGAATATGCTAAGTGAATTGTGCAAGTGTACAAGTCAGATCAAGTAAAAAAGTGATAAGTGAGATTGTTTACATAGGGATCAGTTAGGTATAAATTGTTTAAGTTATTATAAAGGAATCTGTTTAATGCTACGTCAAAAACAATAATAAGAATGCAGAGATAACTAAGGAATACTGATGTGTGTAATATGTGAATTATAAAAAAATAATAAAAATGCTATGGTAAGACAAGAGTAAGTATGCAATGAAATTACGAGAATGATTACGTGAATAATATGTAAACAAGTAACAACTAAGGATATGAAAATAGAGATGCTACAACAAAAGTTAAGGGAACTAGGATGTTGAATCATAAGGCTTGGATTACAAAGAATCTACCCTCATTAACCAATAATGCCTCGACAAGTTCAGTCTTATTCTACTTCTCAAAATAGTTCTACTGTGGTTTGCTTCTTTCGAGAGCTAGGCCTTGAGTTACCTCACCTTGGGTACTATATGTCTATAAGCTTTAAGTTTGGTTCCTACTACTATTCTTCTCTTTTCCATACAGAATGTTGCTCTATGTTTAGAGTCTGCTATGAGTGTTCTTTCAAGTACTCGTTCAATCATTCAATTTCAATCTAACTAACCTACATGCTGCAAATTCACCTATGTCTAGAGATTATACGCATACAATTCATAAATACCATTGAACAAAATAGTAAGTTAAAACTGATCTAAGCCATGGCCAATAATGGAAATAAAAGTTTCATCAAGTAATCCCAACCCTATGAGATTTAACTCATGGGTTGTTGTATAAAATCCAGATTCAAAATAGCATTCAACATCGTTTCCCTAATATCAGATTACTAAACAACAAATAAAGAATTAAAGGTAGAATTTTAGGAAATTAGCTTTTGCCTGTCCAGCCCACAACTCTAGCTACGAAATGTGCTTCGGTGACCAGGAGGGACTACCTTCGTCTTTCCCTTTGTGTCTCTACCCTTGTCGCAATCACTACCCTCTATTTTCATCTAAGGATTTCTCTTTTCAATTGTCTCTCTAACCGTCTACGCTTTTTTTCCTCCTTCTTGTTGGGTTTTATACCTCTTCCTTTAGAGTAGGCTCATCATCCCATGATCCCATGATTTTTTTCCTTTTGGAGGTTGATTTCTTTGATAAACGTATAGCAAGGCTAATAACGATTAAGTGTTGGCTAGGTCTCTTCTTGGCATTGCCACGGCATTCGTGTTGGCAAACTGTCCAACCTTTTGCCACGAAAAACCTTTAATTTTTTATTCCTTTTTCCTCATTCTACACCTACCTCTCAATCAATAAACAAATCCTTCCTGCAGATAACAAAGTAACATATAATAACATTTAAGCATAGTCCAATCTCCTCAATGTAATTTCCTAAAAACACTAATGGAAAATCCTAAAATGCAACTAAACTAACCTAAGTACAGACAATTAACCAAGTCTAAAGGCATAAAATATAACTCTTTTCAACAATTCTCACACCCCAAACCTAAGTTATTGCTTGTCCCCAAACAAGATATGTATGAATACAAGAACAATATATACATCAGTTTTCAGCAATCTTCTTTCTCCAAAAACTTGTTCAAGTGTCAGAGATTCGCTCAACAAAGGTAGTGCAGAAAATTTCATCCTAAAAACAAAATTTCCTAAGTGCTCATGTGTTTTTTTTGGCCATAGCAAACATCTCCTAATTCACTTAGTTCATTTTTTACCTAAACTCGAGTTGCTCTAAGCCTACTCAAAATGTATATATATTATTCATATTTTTTAAAAATTAATGTAAGGGATTTAGCATGTCACGAAATTTTTTAACTCGATAATCACAATGGAGCAAACACTGAATTTTTGAGTAATCAATCATGTCACAAGTTAAATAAAAATCACTCTTGAAGCTAAGGCTTTTAACTTGGAAGATGGATGGAGCAAACAACTACCTCCTTAGCTACTCAGCCTGTTACTACAGTAGAATGCCCCTTATTTATTTTATTATACACTTTTACTCAAACTCACCTTTCTAGTCAACAGTACCATGGAGCAAACAAAGTAATGCTAGCTTACTTGGAAATTCTAAGCCTTAGAGTGCCTAGTGTCCTTTATTTAAGTAATGCTTTGGCAATTTGATTGATTTTGGCTTCAAAAGTCTCTAAGTTCATTAAAAGACACTCGCTATAGTCCAAAACTAAATTAGGTTAGGAAATCTTATGTTTAGGAATTAATTTTCAAGTAACCTATCCAAAGCTAAATTCACCTAATCCACTGTCACATGTTCTAAGTGTATTGGAGAATTTAAGCTCATCAACGAACATCATATGTAAAGATTATACTCGTTATAGGCAAAAGAAATTGTGGCAATTATGTGTGCCATGGAAAAATGAATGACAAGTGAACCACAAATTAAAACATGCTCAAGTAACTATTTAATGCAATACTAAAAGCTCAACACACCCCCAAACTTAAGGGATGCATTATCCTCAATGCATATACTGATATACAACATAAAATGTCATGGAAAAATAAATGAAATGCATGATGTATGGAAAGGAAAAGAACTTCCCTGGCTTGGACCATTGTGTATTTACTTCATTCTGTCCTGCGAGTGGATTTACGGGCATTGACTTTATACCGCAACTTTCTCAATGCTGCGGCATAACTCTCTTTCGCAATGCTACAACAAACTGCTCTTAGTACCACAAGTAATAAGTTCACACTTTTTATTCCGTCTCTAGAAATCATAAAACTACTCAAAGATAAAAACAAAAATAGAAGCAACATGAAATAATTAAAGATAACTAATAATAAAAACAAAATTAAAGTAAAGTAATTAAGGAAAAGAAAAATAGAAAATATAATTATTATCTCAAACATCTCAGAGCTCAATGAATTGCTTGTCTCGATCCACATGAGCACCCTAGTAGTGCTTCAAGCATTGTCTATTAACTTTAAATGTGACCCCCGTTTTCATTTGACATCAACAGCTCTATAAGGATAGACTTGAGCTACTTCAAAGGGACCTGACCAGCAAGATTTTAATTTACTAGGGAACAATTTGAGCCTAGAGTTGAACAACAACACCTGTTGTCCTGGTTCAAATTGCCTTGGCATAATCCTTTATCATGCCACCGCTTTGTCTTATCTTTGTACAGTCTAGCGTTCTCATATGCCTGTGCTCAAAATTCATCCATTTCATTCACCTCTAATAACCTTTAATGGCCAACAGTGATCCAATCCATGTTTAGCTTTTTAATAGCCCAAAATGCTTTATGCTCTAGCTCAACAGGTAGGTGACATGGCTTTCCAAAAACAAGCTTAAAAGGCGACATCCCCAATGATGTTTTGAATGCCGTATGATAAGCCCACAACGTTTCATCCAATTTGGAGGACCAATCTTTTCGAGTTGGGTTCACCACTTTTTTCTAGAATTTGTTTAATTTCTCTGTTAGAAATCTCTGCTTGTCTATTTGTTTAGGAATGATATATCATGGCAATCTTTTGTTTCACCCCATACTTGTGCAAATCATTAACAAAAAATTTGCAATCAAAATGAGAACCTTCATCACTGATAATTTCCCGAGGTGTACCAAATCTTGTGAAAATGTTATTGTACAAAAACTTCAGCACTAACTTGGCACTATTCGTAAGGAGGGGTACCGCTTTGACCCACTTCGAGACATAGTCCACTTCCACGAGTATGTAGAGATTGCCAAATGATGGTGGAAATGGACCCATAAAGTCGATTCCCTAAACATTAAACAACTCAATCTCCAAAATAATTTACAACGACATTTCATGTCTCTTAGATAAATTACCTGTCCTCTGACAACGATCGTATGACTTATAAAATTCCTGGGCATCCTTGAACAAGCTCGGCCAAAAAAAATAGATTGGAGTACCTTGGCAGCAATTCTCATTCCTCCAAAGTGTTCTCTAGAAGGTGTTGGGTGACAGTGTTGCAGGATGCTATGTACTTCATCATCATGGACACACTTCCTAATTATCTGATCAACACATTGCTTGAATAGGAAGGGTTCATCCCAATAATAATGCTTGGCATCATGAAAGAACTTCCGTCTTCTTTGGCTATTGAGATCAGGTGGTAGCAACCCACTTACTAAGAAGTTCACTATATCGGCATACCTTGGTAATGTCATTGCAACCAACAATTGCTCGTCTGGGAAATCTTCCTTAATAAGTTGAACATTTTCATTTTCATTACCAGCTTCTAACCTCGACAGGTGATCAGCCAATTGATTTTAAATCCCCTTTCTATCTCGAATTTCTAAATCAAACTCCAGCAGCAAAAGTATCCACTGAATTAATCTTGGCTTGGCATTTTTCTTAGTCACCAAATATTTAATAGTAGAGTGATCTGTGTAGACCGTAACTTTGGTGCCAATGAAATAAGATCGAAATTTATCGAATGCGAACACCACAGCCAATAACTCATTTTCTGTGGTGGTGTAGTTAAGTTACGCATTCGTCAGGGTCCTGCTCACATAATAGATTGCATGAAATACCTTGTCTTTCTACTGCCCCAACACTGCTCCCATAGCATAATGGCTGGCGTCAGACATGAGTTGAAACGGCAATGTCCATTCTGGAGCTATTGTAATTGGTGCTGCTACCAGTATTTTCTTCAATTCCTTGAAAGCGATCAAACACTGTTCATCAAAATTGAATGGTCTATTCTGCTCCAGCAAAGTACACAAGGGTTTAGATATTTTCGAAAGATCCTCAATGAATCTTCTATAAAATCTCGCATGGCCTAGAAAACTTCTAATACCCTTGACACTCGTCGGAGGCGGTAATTTTTCTATTACCTTATTTTTTCTTTGTCAACTTCAATTCCTTGTTATGTGTAACACCCTAAAATTCAAGTATCGATTTATTGCATGTTTTGGTGTTTAGTTTATGAAGGAAAAATTTTCTTATTTCTTTTTGTGCCTATTATAGTCCTGAAGAAGAGTATAGAATTATTCGGGTATGGAATAATTTTTTTTATAGTTTGAGAATTTATTGAAGTGGAGCAAGTGGCATTGACACTTAAGTTAAATTAAGTGTTAAATAGTAGCATAAGATGAGTAAATGGCAAGGTGGTGTTGGCGCATGGGTTATAGCTTGAGGAGAGTGGTTCGAATCCCTTGGATGGCATTTTGACAACTTTTATTTTGCTCTTCTATGGTAAGTGTCGGCCAAGCTTATTTATGGTAAGTGTTGACCTTGTTATTTTGGTTAGTATATCATAGGAATAAGGTAAGAGTGAATTTTTGGTAGGGAATCAAGAAAATATGGAAAGATATGGAGACATAGGGCAAGTATCAAGGAAAGTGTTTTGGAAACAAATTCATGGTCATTTGACCAATGAATTTGGACGGCAATATGGCTAGGGGGAAGGTTGGCCGAATTTTGCTAGTAGTTGGCTAGGATTAGGAGTTTGTTTTGGTCATTCCTAGCATTTTATGCAAAGGTTTGCAATTCTCTTTTCAACCTTTCTCCTTGGCCGAAATTGAGCTTTTGGTAAACCTTAATCTTTTGACCATTTGGTCATTTTTGCATATCACACTAGTACTCTTTTGTTTGCTTTGTCATAGTGCCGAAATTGCTAACACCAAAAAGACCATTCTTCTTCCTTCTCTTTTTCCCATTGCCGAATGTACCTTGCTTCTTATCACATCTTTTTCTTTCTCTTTTCCTTCTCTTTGAAAACCGAATCCTCATCATCATCTTTTTCTTCCATCTTTTATTTCTTTCTTTCATTTCTTTTCAATCAAAATTTTCTCCATTAATTCTCTCATGGCCGAATGTTGATGTACCCATAGCCGAATCATTTTTCTATTTTCTTTGGTCTTATAGCCGAATCCTCCATCTTGCACAAACATCTTTCTCAATCATATCTTCTCAACCGTGGACAATAGGTAAGGATTCTTTTTAGTTCTTGTTAGTTATAGTTGTCATGGCCGAATCTTGATAAGGGGTATAAAGGCTTCTTAGATCGAAATAAACGTTCGTTCTATTGACGTTTTTATTCGTTATACTTTAGTGCAATAGTGGAAGACGGGAACTCAAGTGTTCGTGAGTATCATAAAACGATTTGTTCGATTCTCATTTTTGGAACAAGGATCTTTGTGGTAAGCAAATTTCACCCTTTAACCCTTAGTCATATTTCGATGTAATATTAGATTTGATTAACGATCTTTTGTCTTTGAAGACGATCAAAATAGGGAAGAAAAGGGCGATGAATAGTGTTCAGAAGAGGGGTGGTTCCGTTATTCCCCCTAAGTATAAACAAAGGACTGTTTCAGCAATCCGGGATTTCCCACCGGGTTGTGGACGTTCATCCGATGAGAATCAATTGTTTGAAGTAGTTCGTACTCCCGAACCATTATTTGTTCGTGGATTTGATTCGGTTGACGAACCATCAATCGGGGAGAAATCGCAAGTAGAAGTAGTTCGAAAATCCGAGGGTAAAAGTTAGATCGTTAATTTCTAAGATTGATTTCGTTAATAAAATATAGTGATTCTAATTATCGTGATATGTATAGGTGTTGACGAGCGGGAAAGTCTAGTTCTCACTATAACCGGTGTGTAACTTCACACTTATCTTTCGGGTTAGATACTAAGCGATAAGTATTATGATAAATCGTAAAAATGGCCAAATCAAAAATGTTGTAGTAATAAGTACTTTTGTGTAAATCCATAAAGCGCTAGATCGATAAATTGGGCCATAAAAGCGCTAGATCGATAAATTGGGCCATAAAGCGCTAGATCGATAAATTGGGCCATAAATGTTTGCTAGATCGCTAATGGGCCTAGGAAACCCTCTAGTTCGAGATATGGGCCAAAGTTTAATACTATATTGTTAATAGGCCCAAATGAAAGGTTTTATTAAAAACTCATTTGTATTATGGGTTACTTGATAAATTATTTATGATTAAAGTTTGTTATTCATACATAAATGCATGGGATGGGATTTGATGAAGAGAAGAAAGGCCTGTGGCCACGTATCTAGTTCGGTGGCTCGCCACAAAATTTTGGCTTAATGCCTCTAGTTCGGTGACTATGTCACAATCTAGTTCGGTAGTGCACTACAATATTATTTAAAAGGCTAAATGCCTACGATTGGTGTGTTTGGCGGGGTGGGTTGACTTGATCCCCACAGGTGTCTTTGGTTGAGTACGGGGTGTGTAGCGGATGGAAATTAGGCTTGGTTGGGAAATTCATTTTACATGCATTTTATATATTTTATTTCATTTTATATTGTTAAAATTTGTAATTGGGCTCAAGCCCAAATTAATGCCTTGATGGTCCGGCCCAATAATGGTGGTAAGTGAGTTACACACTTGAGTTCTTTGTAACTCACCCCGTTTTATTATCCATCTCGGGTAATGGAAATTGATGTGGACTTGGGTAGAAGATGACATGGTGGAGGCCATACTACAAGCTTGGGTTTCATAAACTATGAACTTATTTAAGTTACTTATTTTAATTACTATTTTGGGTATGATGTAATAAGGCCTCTAATTATGTTTTTATGGATTTTTATGTGTGGATGGATTTAATTTTATTTTAAGACTCTTAATATGGGCTTATGTTAAATCTATAAAGTTTTCTTAAAAATATTGTGTTTTATAAAAATTTTGGACACCTAAATTACTTTTCAATTTCTTTCAAATTCTTTTAAAACTACGTTAAGGTTTTGACTAATATATATATGAGATTTCAAACAAGTATTTTTCTTAATTCATAATCATTGTACTTAGTTTTTATCAAACCTTATTTCTAAAGGTTTTGCATTTCTGTTTTACTTAAGTCATTAGAGAATTTTGGATGTTCATTCGGTGTGACAAACCAAATCTCGTCTTAACGCATAGACCTGGTTTGGGGTGTTACATTTAATGGTATCGAGCTAGTTTCAAAACTCTATTTGTGGTTTGGGTTCAACAAAGATATTTGTTTGAGAAACAACTCAAATTTCTAGACTTTTTGATTTAAAGGTAGTATGGCACCATGAGCATTCCGCGCCAAGTCAAGTAAGTATTTGTATATTGATCGTTTATTATCATTGTGATATGATCATAAGAAACACTCTAGAACTTCTAGTTTTAGGTGTTGAAAATCGTAGAGATTGAGACAATAGGATATGGTTGCGAAAATAACTCTATCTCTTTCATATCATAAAATATCGTTAATAAACACTAAAATAGTATTATGATTCATAAAACTCATAATCAGATTAAATCAGTCACTATGAGCACTAGAGGACGTGGTCGTGGACGCGGTAGACATGGCCGTGGTAGAGGACAAGGTGTTAGAGGCGCAAGCTGAGCGCCGGATCATATCTTGGAAATGGATGCACTGCGTCACTCGAAAGTGAGACGGGATCACATGATCATATGGAAGAAGATAATGCGGTGACGCGAGCAATGTTGCGAGTCCTTGAAAGGGCTTTGGAGCTAGCGGGCCAACACTCGTGGGTCGATATCGGAACGATTGAAATCAAGTGGTCTTTGAGGTTTTCAGAGGTGTCTCGGTGTAGCTCCAAATGTCGCTGAATATTGGCTTGAGGCGGTGGAGCAAATTATGGGCGATCTTGAGTGCGGTGGAACAAAAACTAAGGGAGCGGTGTCCTTGTTAAGGGACGAAGCATACCAATGGTGGCTTATTGTCCGAGAAGGCCTTGAAGTCGTATTAGTTAATTGGGAATTCTTTAAAGTTTCCTTCCAAGGAAATATGTTGGAACGAGTTATGTTGATGCGAGAAGGAAGGAATTCACGAATCTGGTCCAAGGAATAAGATAGTGGCGCATATGAAGTCGTTTTTTGCGCTTGAGTCGCTATGCTCGAACAATAGTGGCAACGGATCATGAGCGTTGTGTACGCTTTGAGGATGGCTTGAACGATGAATTGCGGGTTTTAATAGCCCCACAACAAGTTAGAACTTTTGCCACGCTTGTGGAAAAGGCCAAGATAGCCGAAGAGGCTAAGAACTCGGAACGTCGAGAATCGACAACGAGCTAGAGGCAAGAGAGATATGAAGTATTCGTGTTCTTCAAGAAGGTTTACGAAGAGGCCTCGGAATGATGAACCGACTCAAGGTAGAACACAGAATCGTGAATCGAGTCGAGATTGTCTTGATTGTGGGAAAAGGCATTCGGAGAGTCTTTGGAAGAAAAGCGGGTGCTTGCTATAAATGCGGTCGATGGATCATCAATATAAGAATTGCCCTCGTCGAATGGATACAACTCAGGAAGCTCGTAATACTGATGCACCACCGGCAAGAGGAATTCAGCAACCACCGAGAGGTCGTGGACCGTGTCGTGGTGGTAATGGGGGTGGGCGTGGTCAAGGTGCGGTGGTCGAGGCAATGGTCCTAGAGGCAACACGGATGCAAGACGGCCCGGGATTGGTATATGCGGTTAGACGCCGTGAGGATGGCAATGCACGATGTGATAAGCGATACGTTCTTCATTTTTGATGTACACTGTTATTGCTTTGATAGATATTGGTTCTACCCATTCGTATGTTGCTAGCACCATATATGGAAACTTGAATTTAGACTCTGAAATTTTTGATAGTGAGATGAAGGTAATTAGTCCTTTAGGACGATCAAGTGATTAGTAAATAAACTGTTTAGAGATGTGCCCTTAGAAATTCAAGGAGAAATATTTTTGGCGAATTTGATGGAATTGCCTTTTGGCGAGTTCGATATCATTTTGGGCATGGATTGGTTGGTTAACCAAGGCGAAATTGGATTGTCTTTGAAAAGCGGATGTCAATAAGGACGGTAGAGGATAAAGAAATAATTATGATAGGCAAGCGAAGGAATTACTTGGCAAATGTGGTATCCGCACTTAAGGCGAGAAAAGTTGGTGCGAAAAGGGTATGGAGCATTTTTAGCATTTATTAGTGCTTTAGATGCCAAAGAGTTGTCGGTGGAAGATGTGAGAACAGTGAAGGAATTTCGGATGTATTTCTGAAGAACTTCTGGCATACCTCCGGATCGGGAAGTGGAATTTGGTATTGAGCTTTTGCGGGCAGCTCCGGTGTCCATTGCTCCTTATAGAATGGCAAGAAGGAGTTGACGGAGCTTAAAGTTCAAATTCAAGAATTGCTAGATCGAGGCTTTATTCGACCGAGTGTGTCTCCGGGAGCACCGGTTTTGTTTGTTAAGAAGAAAGATGGGTCAATGCGTATGTGTATTGACTACGAGGCAATTGAATAAATTGACGATCAAGAATCGGTATCCTCTGCCGAGAATTGGCGACTGTTTGATCAATTGAAGGAGCTTGATTTTCTCCAAAATTGATTTGAGATCGGGTTATCATCAGCTTAAGGTGAAAGAAGCGGATATTCACAAGACGGCTTTCCGAACTCGTTATGGACATTATGAGTTTTTGGTGATGCCGTTTGGGTTGACCAATGCACCAGCTGCATTTATGGATATGATGAACCGGGTCTTTCAACCATATTTAGACCGATTTGTGGTGGTATTCATAGATGACATTACGGTATATTCAAGGAATGAAGAGGAGCATGACTCGCATTTGCGAATTGTATTGCGATTACTTCGAGATAATCAATTGTATGCCAAATTCAGTAAATGTGAATTCTGGTTAAGGGAAGTGACTTTCTTGGGTCATGTGGTATCAGCCGAAGGAATAAGGGTGGATCCTCGGAAGATTGAGGCTGTATTGGATTGGAAACCACCAAAGTCGATGAGTTGAGATTCGGAGTTTCTTGGGTTTGGTGGTTACTATAGGCGCTTTGTTGAGGGGTTTTCGTTGATTCTTTGCACCCTAACTAAGCTATTGCGGAAGGGAGTACCATATATATGGACCGATAAACAGACAAGAAAGTTTCGAGAAATTGAAGAAGATTTTAAGCAAGCGCGAAGATCGATTCAACTGAAGGTGGAAAGGAGTTTATAGTTTATCTGCGATCGTCACACACGGGCTTAGGATGTGTATTGATGCAAAGTGGGAAAGTGGTGGCTTATGCTTCTCGTCGGTGAGACCGCATGAAGTAAACTATCCTACTCATGACTTGGAGTTAGCTGCGATGAGTGTTTGCTCTAAAGATTTGGAGGCATTACCTCTACGGTGAAAAGTCTATCATCTATACGGATCACAAGAGTCTTAAGTATCTTCTTACTCGAAGGAATTAAACTTGAGACAACGAAGATGGGTGGAGTCTGTTAAAGGATTATGATTTCTCAATCGAGTATCATCCTGGAAAAGCTAATGTGGTAGTGACAGCGTTAAGTCGTAAGGTGGTATCGATTTGAGAGTAATGTTTGCCCAATTAAGTTTGTACGAGGATGGTAGTCTGATAGCGTAACTTCAGGTGAAGCCTCTGTGGTTAGAGCAAATCAAGGAAAAATAGATATCAGATAAGAAATTGGGACTGTTAATTCAACAAGTTGAAAATGGTGGAATAGAGGATTTTAGCATAAACGCGGAAGGTGTATTATGTTTTCGTGGG